>OZ025239.1:41457195-41757195 GCA_964019155.1 Osedax fenrisi
CAGCATAGAGATGAAATCTTAATGTTTTAAATGATTTGATAATATTAGTTATTGGGTTCAGATATATAGAGAATAGTAGTGGACCATTAGTTATTGGGTTCAGATATATAGAGAATAGTAGTGGACCTAAGACGGATCCTTGCGGAACCCCGTACTTAAATGATTGAGATTTAGAATAAGAGTTATTGATCTTAACAGAAACAGTTCTATTAGTGACAAATCCAATTAAGAAATCATGAGCAGTTGAAGATATACCGATGTCTAAAAGTCTATCTGAAAGGATATCAAAAGATAGCGTATCAAAAGCAGATGACAGATCTAGAAGTAGAATCTGAATTTTCTCATTTCTATCTAAAGATGTATATATATCATTTAGTATAAGAGTTATCGCAGTTTCTGTACTGTGGTTCTTTCTAAAAGCACTTTGTAAGTTACAGGATAAGTTATTAAAATCAATAAAAGTAGTTATCTGTTTAAAAACAATTTTTTCGAGAATTTTAGAGATTAAAGGTAGTTGAGCAATAGGGCGAAAGTTCGAGAGTTCATTTATATTAAGACTATTTTTCTTTAAAATAGGAGTAATAATAGAATGTTTTAAAATAGAAGGAATAACACCTGTAATAAGGGATTGATTAATGATTGAAGAAAAAAGTGGAGTGAGTGTGTTAGCTAAAGATTTCATCACAGTAAGAGGCAGAGAATCAGAGGGAGAAGCAGAAGAAGCCGTAACTAAAAGATTATAGATGTCAACATTAGAAGGGAGCGTAAAATGAGTAAGAGTAGGAGTTTGATTTAAATGAGTATTTTGAGAATTTTCAGAGGAATTATTCAAATAATTGTATTGATTTATAGAAGGGGATGACAATTTTATTTTAATGACTGAGTAAATAATATCAATTTTAGAAATGAAAAAATCACTAAAATTATTACATAAAATATCATCAGAAATATTAGGATAAGATTTGTGATGAGATTTACCTAGAAGAGAATTAGTGAAAGCATAAAGCTTGCCCATGTTATTACCACACTTTAAAATTTTATTTTTATAAAATTCTTTTTTAGTAGAAGTTATACTCCTTTTAAAAGATAATTTTAACTTTTTTAAATTTATCATGTTAAAAGATGTTGAGTTTTTATTGAACATTCTTTCAGCTTTTCTCATTTGGCGTTTGATATATAAATTATCATTCGAGAACCATTCATTAGTACGATCACTAACTACTTTATTTTTAGAAGGAGCATATTTATTCAGTAGAAAAGTAAGAATTTGATCTAAAAAAGATATAGATATATTGTTGAAATTGGAGCTAGTATGATACTTGATATCAAATGAAACAGCATAATGATCAGAAATAAGAAATTTAATTGGAAGAATTGTTAAATAATTTAGATGAAAACTAGAACTGATAATTAAATCAAGAATATTATTAGATATATGTGTCCTTTCAGATACATATTGAGTTAAAGATAAAGATTGTAAAATATTATTAAAAGAGAGAGCAGCAGTATTATCAGATCCAATATGAAAATTGAAATCTCCTAAAATAACGGTATTAGTAAGAGAGATGTGGGAAACAAGTTCAAAAAAACAATCAATGAAAGAAGAATAAGCATTACTTGGAGGTCTATAAATTACAATTAATTTAAAATTATTGCAAAAATTTAATTTAAAGTTTGAAATTAAACATTCACTATTAGGTAAGTCAAATAATCTTGAATTGACAAGTTCAATACTTTTTTTATACAGTATACCTACTCCACCACCCGTACGACCACACACACGATTAGCTTGAATAAAATTATAATCTGTTGATTTTAATGAAGAAATGACTGCACAGTCGTTTTCATTAAACCATGTTTCCGTTAATGCTATGATGTCATGATTAAATTCATTAATAAAATCAAGAATGAAAATCAAATTTGCCTTAACGGAACGAGCATTTATTAATGAAATTGTAGGGTGGTAGGACTTAGTAGACACATTTAGTCAAGCTGATTGTGGATCAGAAGATTTATTTTTGATATCACTTATATAACTATTAAATGATATTTTCCATTCATTAAATGTATTATCACATGGTATATAAGGATTACCACTCCAGTCAATTACATCAGAACCATCACTATTTATAATATTTCTTAATTCATATTTATTATTTCTTCGGTTTAAAACACATTTATAACCTTGAATTAATTTGCTTTTTAAAGCATGGTAAGAAATATGTTTGAATTGTTTAACTTCAGGTGTTAACAAAGGGTGAACGAATACATTTTTGAAATCAGAATTTCGCAATAGATTAGTAGAAGATAATATTAGATCTCTAGAAAAGGTAGAATTCAGAGTAATAATGGCAGAACTAAAATGAAATTTAGCATTAGTAATTATACTAATATCTAATTTAAATAATTGAAAAATTGATTGAAGATTATTCATATTATTATTTAGATGAGGTATATTATCAATAACTACTATATTAGAATTATTATTAGAAGCTTGATTATAATTAATATTTGTTTCTAATGAAGATTTTAGTTGAGTAGATAAATTAGAAATAGATTTCAGTGAGTCAGCATATGATAATTTCATATTATTATTATTGGAGTCATGAGTGGTAGTTTCAATTAGTTTTTTAATATTATCTAATTTATCATTAATACTAGTTAATTGTGGTAATATTAATGAATCATTTGATGCATTTTTATTGATAGGTACCGCTGATATGCAATTAGGGCATTTAAATAAAAAATTAACACTATTAAATATAGATTTAGCATAATTCGGAGGTGCTTTGGTTTTATTATTATGAGCTACCTGTACATCAATAATTTTAGCGTCATAGAGACATAATATATGAATAATATTATTACAAAAAGTACATGTAATTGTATCTGATGAAGCAATTTTATTGCAGTGAAAACAATTACTAAGCATGATCAATGCCAACCATATACAAGTTAGCGCTAAATCAGATATAGTAATATAGACACTAAGCTGTGAAGAAGACAATCAGTTTCTCAGATCCATATATCCAGATGTATAATCGATGCTTAGGTAATGCAATACACACGAAAGTTATACGGCACTATACAGAACGATAGGCTGGTCGAATTACAATAGGCTGGTCGAATGACAATAGGCTGGTCGAAATTATAAACAATAGAAATTATGAAAGCAAAAACACGTCTGTTCACTCCGAACGATAGAGACAGAATGATAATACTACTACTACTACTACTACTACTACTACTACTACTACTACTACTACTACTACTACTACTACTACTACTACTACTACTACTACTACTACTACTACTACTACTACTACTACTACTACTACTACTACTACTACTACTACTACTACTACTACTACTACTACTACTACTACTACTACTACTACTACTACTACTACTACTACTACTACTACTACTACTACTACTACTACTACTACTACTACTACTACTACTACTACTACTACTACTACTACTACTACTACTACTACTACTACTACTACTACTACTACTACTACTACTACTACTACTACTACTACTACTACTACTACTACTACTACTACTACTACTACTACTACTACTACTACTACTACTACTACTACTACTACTACTACTACTACTACTACTACTACTACTACTACTACTACTACTACTACTACTACTACTACTACTACTACTACTACTACTACTACTACTACTACTACTACTACTACTACTACTACTACTACTACTACTACTACTACTACTACTACTACTACTACTACTACTACTACTACTACTACTACTACTACTACTACTACTACTACTACTACTACTACTACTACTACTACTACTACTACTACTACTACTACTACTACTACTACTACTACTACTACTACTACTACTACTACTACTACTACTACTACTACTACTACTACTACTACTACTACTACTACTACTACTACTACTACTACTACTACTACTACTACTACTACTACTACTACTACTACTACTACTACTACTACTACTACTACTACTACTACTACTACTACTACTACTACTACTACTACTACTACTACTACTACTACTACTACTACTACTACTACTACTACTACTACTACTACTACTACTACTACTACTACTACTACTACTACTACTACTACTACTACTACTACTACTACTACTACTACTACTACTACTACTACTACTACTACTACTACTACTACTACTACTACTACTACTACTACTACTACTACTACTACTACTACTACTACTACTACTACTACTACTACTACTACTACTACTACTACTACTACTACTACTACTACTACTACTACTACTACTACTACTACTACTACTACTACTACTACTACTACTACTACTACTACTACTACTACTACTACTACTACTACTACTACTACTACTACTACTACTACTACTACTACTACTACTACTACTACTACTACTACTACTACTACTACTACTACTACTACTACTACTACTACTACTACTACTACTACTACTACTACTACTACTACTACTACTACTACTACTACTACTACTACTACTACTACTACTACTACTACTACTACTACTACTACTACTACTACTACTACTACTACTACTACTACTACTACTACTACTACTACTACTACTACTACTACTACTACTACTACTACTACTACTACTACTACTACTACTACTACTACTACTACTACTACTACTACTACTACTACTACTACTACTACTACTACTACTACTACTACTACTACTACTACTACTACTACTACTACTACTACTACTACTACTACTACTACTACTACTACTACTACTACTACTACTACTACTACTACTACTACTACTACTACTACTACTACTACTACTACTACTACTACTACTACTACTACTACTACTACTACTACTACTACTACTACTACTACTACTACTACTACTACTACTACTACTACTACTACTACTACTACTACTACTACTACTACTACTACTACTACTACTACTACTACTACTACTACTACTACTACTACTACTACTACTACTACTACTACTACTACTACTACTACTACTACTACTACTACTACTACTACTACTACTACTACTACTACTACTACTACTACTACTACTACTACTACTACTACTACTACTACTACTACTACTACTACTACTACTACTACTACTACTACTACTACTACTACTACTACTACTACTACTACTACTACTACTACTACTACTACTACTACTACTACTACTACTACTACTACTACTACTACTACTACTACTACTACTACTACTACTACTACTACTACTACTACTACTACTACTACTACTACTACTACTACTACTACTACTACTACTACTACTACTACTACTACTACTACTACTACTACTACTACTACTACTACTACTACTACTACTACTACTACTACTACTACTACTACTACTACTACTACTACTACTACTACTACTACTACTACTACTACTACTACTACTACTACTACTACTACTACTACTACTACTACTACTACTACTACTACTACTACTACTACTACTACTACTACTACTACTACTACTACTACTACTACTACTACTACTACTACTACTACTACTACTACTACTACTACTACTACTACTACTACTACTACTACTACTACTACTACTACTACTACTACTACTACTACTACTACTACTACTACTACTACTACTACTACTACTACTACTACTACTACTACTACTACTACTACTACTACTACTACTACTACTACTACTACTACTACTACTACTACTACTACTACTACTACTACTACTACTACTACTACTACTACTACTACTACTACTACTACTACTACTACTACTACTACTACTACTACTACTACTACTACTACTACTACTACTACTACTACTACTACTACTACTACTACTACTACTACTACTACTACTACTACTACTACTACTACTACTACTACTACTACTACTACTACTACTACTACTACTACTACTACTACTACTACTACTACTACTACTACTACTACTACTACTACTACTACTACTACTACTACTACTACTACTACTACTACTACTACTACTACTACTACTACTACTACTACTACTACTACTACTACTACTACTACTACTACTACTACTACTACTACTACTACTACTACTACTACTACTACTACTACTACTACTACTACTACTACTACTACTACTACTACTACTACTACTACTACTACTACTACTACTACTACTACTACTACTACTACTACTACTACTACTACTACTACTACTACTACTACTACTACTACTACTACTACTACTACTACTACTACTACTACTACTACTACTACTACTACTACTACTACTACTACTACTACTACTACTACTACTACTACTACTACTACTACTACTACTACTACTACTACTACTACTACTACTACTACTACTACTACTACTACTACTACTACTACTACTACTACTACTACTACTACTACTACTACTACTACTACTACTACTACTACTACTACTACTACTACTACTACTACTACTACTACTACTACTACTACTACTACTACTACTACTACTACTACTACTACTACTACTACTACTACTACTACTACTACTACTACTACTACTACTACTACTACTACTACTACTACTACTACTACTACTACTACTACTACTACTACTACTACTACTACTACTACTACTACTACTACTACTACTACTACTACTACTACTACTACTACTACTACTACTACTACTACTACTACTACTACTACTACTACTACTACTACTACTACTACTACTACTACTACTACTACTACTACTACTACTACTACTACTACTACTACTACTACTACTACTACTACTACTACTACTACTACTACTACTACTACTACTACTACTACTACTACTACTACTACTACTACTACTACTACTACTACTACTACTACTACTACTACTACTACTACTACTACTACTACTACTACTACTACTACTACTACTACTACTACTACTACTACTACTACTACTACTACTACTACTACTACTACTACTACTACTACTACTACTACTACTACTACTACTACTACTACTACTACTACTACTACTACTACTACTACTACTACTACTACTACTACTACTACTACTACTACTACTACTACTACTACTACTACTACTGCTGCTGCTGCTGCTGCTGCTGCTGATGCTACTACTACTACTACTACTACTACTACTACTACTACTACTACTACTACTACTACTACTACTACTACTACTACTACTACTACTACTACTACTACTACTACTACTACTACTACTACTACTACTACTACTACTACTACTACTACTACTACTACTACTACTACTACTACTACTACTACTACTACTACTACTACTACTACTACTACTACTACTACTACTACTACTACTACTACTACTACTACTACTACTACTACTACTACTACTACTACTACTACTACTACTACTACTACTACTACTACTACTACTACTACTACTACTACTACTACTACTACTACTACTACTACTACTACTACTACTACTACTACTACTACTACTACTACTACTACTACTACTACTACTACTACTACTACTACTACTACTACTACTACTACTACTACTACTACTACTACTACTACTACTACTACTACTACTACTACTACTACTACTACTACTACTACTACTACTACTACTACTACTACTACTACTACTACTACTACTACTACTACTACTACTACTACTACTACTACTACTACTACTACTACTACTACTACTACTACTACTACAACTACTACTACTACTACTACTACTACTACTACTACTACTACTACTACTACTACTACTACTACTACTACTACTACTACTACTACTACTACTACTACTACTACTGCTACTAAAAGTAAAGAAAGATATACATTACATTCATGCTATCTATCATCAGTAATAATGAATAGATGCAAAACCGATAAAGCAAGATCACAATCTAAAAGAATAAGGACATTCAGTAAATAAAATATTTATATATCAAATTTGAAGAGACAAAGGAGGTTATTGGTAAAGAGTCGAAAATAGCGTGCCAAGTCATCTAAAAGACAACAAATTTGAAAATTATAATTTTAAAATAAAAAATGATTAAAATATGTGATTATATAAATTATTATATTATACTATTATTATATATTATATAGGTATTGAATTGGAAGTAGTACAAATGGGAGATTAATTTATCACGTCTGAATCCCAAAAGGCATTAATCGCACATTAGTTTTATAATTTAATGATTTTTCGTTTGGTGATTATAAACGAATATTAAAAAAAACTTAGTATTTGTATTATATTAATGTAAATCATTATATATGTAATAATATCCAATACAAATGATAGGATTTTTTAAATATGTCTTTATATCTTAGATTTTGAGTATTATGTTAAAATACAACATTATATTACATTTATTATGAAAATACTTGATTAATTTTAACTAAATAAATATATTAATTTATTATTAAATTAAATATTATATAAATTAAATAATAAATTAATATATAATATTTTTTAATTTTATTATTAAGTAGAATGTTATAAACATTTTATCTATTAAGAATGAGATATTATATTGTTACATGTTTATTTTAATTATATAACAAATATATATGAGATTCGTAAATTAAAGATATATAATGATAAATCTATAAATGTTTGGAAATCAACGCAGTATATACACATTTCTAATATCACTGGGAAACAACCTATCATTATTTATAAGTTGACTAACTAGTTAACTAGTCCCATGACGAGTCGTCGTAGGGGGAACATGATATGACGATATGCACGACTTCTTCCAACTATAATGGTCTTTCGTTACACCAAGTAAGGATCGGGTCCACTTATATACGTCGTTCAGCCAATTCCTTTTAGGAAAGCTAATTATTTTATATCATTTACAAATAAGTGTAATTAAATAATAAATACCATTAGCTCAGGAAAGAGCCAAGCCAGCGGAAGAGTAGAAGAAGGAGTCAATATGGTCAAGAACATGATCCGAATATGCAATGCAATGGGAGAAGATCCGTATGTAGTTGTATTGAACATACGTAATATAGTGTATGCATTATACAGTATAGTGTATGTATTATACAGTATAGTGTATGTATTATACAGTATAGTGTATGTATTATACAGTATAGTGTATGTATTATACAGTATAGTCTATGTATTATACAGTATAGTGTATGTATTATACAGTATAGTGTATGTATTATACAGTATAGTGTATGTATTTTAATGTATAGTATATGTATTATATAGTATATAATATATAACATGTTTATAAGCTAGTCACAAATATGTATACTATATATATATACTATACAAATATATATATATATATATATATATATATATAAAATATATAAAATATATATAAAATTACATATTTGTGACTAGCTTATAGAAATTTTAATTCATAAAGCTATTCATCCTCGTTAATGACTAGCTTTCTGCTTATAGCTTGTTTTTCTGAGTGTATATATATATATATATATATATATATATATTTGTATAGTATATATATATATAGTATACATATTTGTGATATATTTGTATATATATATATATGATATATATTTAATGTAATTAAAATTATTTCATATATTATAAATATAATTATACTTAATTTAATTCTTATATCTTTGGAAAACTCTTTGATATTAATATGTTTTCGTTATATCCTGTTTATATGTTGCCTTGGTGACATATGTAAACAATAATTGTATAGCTGTTATTCAATATTTTAAATACATTATAAATTATAGTTTATAATAATATTTATTATAATTATTATAATAATAGAACCCATTACGAAAGAGCATTCTTCTTTTATTTGTAAGTACATATTATTACGTATACAATTTGTATACCCCATATTATATGGCATATATATTTTAATATTTATTATTGACTTAATTTAATTAAATTACAATTTCTAAAATAGCTATTATAAGAAATTGATAATTATTATTAATTATTATAATAATTATATATATATATATATATATATATATATATATATATATATATATATATATATATACTATATATATATATATACACATGCTTATTGAAGGAGCTAACATGTTCTAATATATTATATTCATGTATTGTATATGTATATTAATATTATTTATTATATAACTATGCGATATTATGTAATATATTCATATAATTATATTGATAACAGCTATGATGAAAATGATGACAATTATTTGTTACCATAAATAATATTTTATATACAATTAAATTTCGTTCGAATACAAAATAATAATAATATTATATAATGTAACCTATGTAAACAAATAAATTAAAATTGAAATCGACAAGCGATATTACAATGCCTTCATAAATACGTAACTTTAAAACATCCGAACAAATCACATATAGCGTTTACGTTGGTCTGCAAAATACATACGGTAATATTAATGTATTATTAAACATCATATAACTTATTAAATACAAACAACTACTGCTACTTTTATTTTTGATAAATCCAAAATATAATTTAAAACTCTAATATTCATTTTAAATGTAACTGTGCCATACAAAATATAATATAATAACTTAAGTACCGATACACACATATAATTTATTGTAGGTATGACATATATTTCGCTCGAGATATCCATTATTTTATTGTTAATCTAGTGTATAGTTCCTATAGGTAGCGTTAATATATGTAGATTATTGTCCAATAATATGTCAGCAATACACTGATTTGGTATTCATAAAGTATTATAAAGTAGTCTTAAGAATAAGTAATATTTTAATTAAGATTAAATTGAGTTTTCACTAATTTCAATATATTATTATTTATTAAGTAAATAATCTATGATATTTGTTATAAATAACCTATACATAAATAATTATATAATATTGATTTATATCAACAAATAATTAAAAAATTTTATTTAAAAACTACATTTTTTAAATTGAGTGCAATATAAATACCATAACATATATGTAGAATACAACGCACATTAAATAACTAACAAAACTACTATACGCATAACTAAAGATAGTCTATTCGATCAGTTATTGCGGTTCCTCAAATTCCCTCAATCGACAAAAATATGAAACTGACTCCAAAAGGAATTTACAACAAATTCTTCAAAAGGAAGAGATTTGTAGCGGTTTGTTTATATATATATATAATAATTAATATATTGACATATTCCTAGCGTACGTATGCGTACACACTAACGGTTGTAAGCTAACGAGTATTACCTACTATGGATCACGTGGTATCACGAGGTACCGATCACGTGACCACGTGACATTCGGTGAATACTTAACCACGTGACTACCTGAGCATACATGTGTTCTAAGGAAAAATATAACACTCGCGCGAAATCGTATACTTCGATTTTGTAGTAAAAAACGATCAGCGCCACCTATATAGGTTCAACTTTCGGAACTATGTGTTGTTTATAATACAAATTATTATAAAACTATACACATTTAAAATGTAAAATAATATGTTTTAAAATATTAGTTATATGATGAAAACTAAATGTACATTACTAATATTTAACAAAGTAATATGATATGTTGGGTTTAAATATTATACATATCTATAGATACTATAGATCTATAGATCCACATATATGTGGCTAGTAATAGATAATTTATATCGGGTGTCATTAAATAAAACAACGAAAACATTGTAGTATGTAATTCGCGTCATGTAAACCTAAATCTATTTAAGTGATTTATATACTACCGCTAGCGTCGCGACGCATGACTATTATTCACGTTGCATAGATAGGGAGTGTTATATATCTGATTCGCAACATCTTTAACGTAACCACATACACACACACGTACACAATACCGCCTGATTGTAGAGAAGGAAGTGCGATGAGTCAGACTGCACAGATTGTCTGCAGTCAGAATGTAGGCCGCTATCAACGATCTCGGAAGAGAACGACAGCGACTTGAAGAGAGCACGGTTATTTTAGTAGTTATTAATAGACTGCACACTGCTGCAGTGCACAGTATATGTCATATTATACTAATATGTGTATTAAATGTATATGTTATATATATATCTATAATATGTATATATATAACATTTAATAGGTCTAGTTATATATCATTGGCGAAGTCTTGTAATTCGACAAAGAACATCAGTAACAATGTGGAGAGCTCAGTTATCATTGGTTCCCCGGCCCACATTGCATCATCATCCGAAGTGATTAGTCATGAGAAAATACACTATTCAGCACATGGTAATATATATATATATATATATATCCGTATATATCCGTATATATTCCCAATAACTCACTATATCATCGATCTCTTGTCTGATGATCTATGCTTTTATAACTCATTTTTATTTTATTATTAATATTATCATTATTTTTTTTACAATAATCTGTATTAATTAAATATATTCTTAGATACTAATTTAAATTTTTGCCATTTTGATGGTTTACCAATACGTGAAATTCAATTTAATTCAATTTAATATATATATATATTTAAATATATACGTCAATGATAATGTTTTTTATAAATAAAATATCTAATTAAGGTACATACATAATATAACATAATAATAATGATGTCAAACTTAAACATATATATATATATATATATATATATATATATATATATATATATACATCATTGAATTGAATTGAATTGTTTATTTAAACACCAATATAGCGGATGTCCTAGCACTCTGGTGTAACATCATATATAATATGGGTGCTTTTTGAGTATGTTGCGAATTTAATCGGTCTTAAACAGTGTATTGCATTATCATATATTCGTATAGCTCCGCCCATTTACGATTATACTGCATCCTTTTTAAAATCATTTTGATTGGTTGATTCCCAGGAAGTATAGGTGGGGCCATACCCACGATTCAAAATAAAATTAGTTAACATACTAAACTACAGTATTCAATATAAAGATATAATAAGTATTCTTTGATTATTTGTTAACCATTATTCTCCCGAAGAGAAAAAACGTGATAAATTCGACTACCTTATTAATCAATCAATAATGCAAAAGTTATTGATGATAGATTTATTAATATTAAATGTATCGTAATATTTTTTTAATTCTCTATCATTTACATATGTAAAGTTGTTATGTATGATCGATATATTTACCTAGTGAGGTATAACAACCCAGAAGTATGGGTAGACCACGAAGTATGATTAAGCAGTTTCCTCTACCTTAAATCTATTTCATATAATGAATTTACATTTATTGGAGGTAACTAATAAAGTAGAATTACGACGTTGAAAATAGACCACTGGTGTACGAGTTGGGTGGTATTGCATATTTAAATACATCAGAAGACTAAGACATAACAGTGAATTAAACAAATAAGTATGTTAGATGAACTATTTTTTATAATGAAACTAATATGGAAATATGTATAAATAATGCAATGTTGTAAATAAATGTCATGGGTGATACGAATACAAATAGATAATATGATTGACATATGAAGATGAGTTGTAGTTATTATTTGGAATGTCGAAATAAATAATATAAACAAATCGTTTAAATCGAACCTATTTATAAATAAATTCGTATTTTTAATAACATATTTATATAGAAATAAAATTTAAATATAAATGTATTTTTATTTCACAGATATATAAATGATTGATATATTTAATACAAAGAATTAAATCATTGAATTATAATTAAATATACCACTGAAAAGTATCTATCTCGGAGTACATAACGTAACTATTGCAGAGACAGCGAGCGAATGATGTCCGCCTCATGTATTGATAATACCAGTGAATTAATCAGTTTTATTTATAGGTGTCATAACTAATAACTTTAAAATGATGTTATTCTATAAGGGTAAACATTAACTATTTAATACTATAAGAAATATAAGAAATACTATATTTAATACTATAAGAAATATATACATATAGGAAAAAAGTGAATTTATAAATTAATACCAATGGATTTAAATAAGGGATTCGAATAATTTCTTTTTAATTCATTCGTATTCATTAGCTATACTACAGTTATAATACCTAATACCTAATACTAAACAATATATCTAAATACAGGTGATGAATCGACTTTAGATGTGAAGGAGACAATTGTTATGAAACAGGATACCAATAAGGTTATTATTAAATAATACATTATTATATTAATATTACGTAATGAGCGAAACATATATTTCCTTATTTATATATATATATATACATATATATATATATATATATATATATATATATATATATATATATATATATATATATATATATATATATATATATATATATAATATATATATAATAATATATATATTGGTATAAAAATAATATATATATATATAATTTGAATATATATATATATAATTTGTATATATATATATATATATTAAATATAATATATACAAATTACATATATATATATATATAATTTGAATATATATATATATAATTTGTATATATATATATATATATATATATTAAATATAATATATACAAATTACATATATATATATATATATTATTTTTATACCAATATATATATAGGTACATATATATACCTACAATACATATTTATATATTAATTTATAATAATAACACATTTACAGAAATACTATACTTTGGATAAGAAGTTAGTATATTTAAAATGTATATATATATATATAATGACTTGATTTTCATTGATTTGATAGTTTATTTATACACATAATTAAAATAGATGACAATATACTATTACTTAGACATGGGTTAATTTAAAAAATTAAAAGTTGATAATCTTAATTAATAACATAAGAAGGATTATATTTAAATGATACATGAGGTATGTTCATCTTTAGATATTTGGGAAGATACCTCAATTATACAACGGCAGAGATTCTGAATTTCCTTTTCATTAGCTATTTCAAGTTATTTAAATGTTATGATAGTTAATCATGATTATATCGTTTAATTCTGTGACAGAATCTGGCAAATAAAAGTAAAAATCTATCAATAAAGTAGTAATGACTATGATATTGAGAATAAATTTACAATTAGGCTAAATATTAGCCTATGGCTAAATAAACTTAAATACCTGATCATCTTAGTATGGTGTAAAAGACTAAATTTCGAATTGATAATATTTATATAACTGATTATTAGTCTATTTATATGCACTAGTAATTAGAGAAATTAGCTAAATATCGACAATAAATCAAACATTCTTTATAACATTATTAAAATAGAATAATAATTATCGAATCATTAGTTAAAAGATGGAAAATAAACGCAAACTAGAACTATATAAAAATAAACTGTTTTATGATATTAACTTTAAAGTGTTATAAACCTACATGAATAGTTGATTAATGTTGATAGTTGATAATGAACAGTTTCCAAAATATTAGCGGATGTATAAGCTAATTATGAAAAATAAAAAAAGTGAGATGATCATTTGGGAAACATATTTAAATGTCTGAATTAGTGTTCGAATCTAAGAAGATACAACATATCGTAAATAATCATAATGATTACATTCATTTAGAAGATAAGGATACTATATAAATAAATTATTAAAATCAATAGATATCATTGATATAATAGAATGAATATCATAAATATTATCATCAACATTAGGAATTATATGAAAACCGATATGAAAACCGAGAGCATAACATTATATGCTTTACTTGTTTAATCGAATATTCTGATATTCACTAAATGATATGTCCATTATAATAATAGTTAAATCACATAAACACACGTAATTACAATAATAACATAATTACAGCGGTGATATGGAAACTACGGAGTTGTACCTGCAAGAATACATCTTGCTTTGTAAAGGTTAATATATACATAATATAATATAATATATACTAATATGTATATATATTAATATTTTGATAAATTATGTATAATAATTTTAATTATGAATTATTTATTTTATTTTTTATTATCATCATAATTCTTATGATGAATACGATATTATAATATGCTCTAAATTCGTATATATTGTATGAATAATTTAATACATATTGACACTCAGTTATATCGTAAATAACTACTATTTATATGCATTAATGTGGTAATGTTATAACCTCGTTTACGATATTTAATAAATAACTTTAAATTCAGGAAAATATTATATACACACTAACAGCTCAAATCATTATCATCTTCTCTCCCTCCCTCCATATATTATAATCATCATTGTTTTATAGAGTTTCACTCAATGAATAATAGGATAGATTTTGTTATTTCGAAGTTGTGTGCCTCAAATGAGAAAGGAAATGATTTAAAAAATATCCTGCATAAGAATATACTGGTCAGAGGTCAGTATTGTATATCACGTGATCACATGATCGGTATCAATATATCTAACTAGCAATAGTCACGTGATAGTTATTTCATCATTTAAGACTAGTAATTGAATCACTCTAACATGCGTATATGCTTACATTTATATTACTTTTTTGTTCATAGACTATACTTATAATTTGTTTGATTATTGTAATTATAAATATATTTTTATTTATCTTTTATGATTCCTCTATCATAATTGAACTACACATCATTATTATCATAATTATTATCATAACAATTATCAACATATTAAGATCATAGTTATTAATAATAACATTAATAATATCATAATTATTAATTCATTCATACATTTATTTAATAATCTATATTTGTATTTCCCATTTATTTACTGTTGTTATCTATTTAATCTATTTCAATTTAATTTATACTTATCGAACTAAATATTAAAGTAAATAACATTATTATATCAGAATGTAATATTTTATTAAATTATTCACATTTACATCACTTATCAATACTAATTATTATATAATTATTTTTATTATATTATAGGTAACTTCGAGATTAAAAATGTTGACAATATTGAATGCAGCAAGTTGACAGATATTCAGGTTTTAATTTTAAATATACAATTATATATATAAATATATATATATATTCATATAAATGTGACATTACTATTGTATAAATTTGAATTTAAGTTAAACTAGATCTATCAGAAAACAATTTCACGTTTCGATATAAACTATTATAAATAATATATAGGCATAATATATTGGCCTATTAAGATCCATGATTTAATAGAATCAATAACGCGTGTAAACAATTTAAAATAAATATATATATATTACTAATTATATTCGAATATATCCTAATATAAGTATATTAAAGAATTATATTAACGACTAAATAAAATATATATTCATACGACAGATGGAAACCATTGAAACGTTCGCGAAGAAGGAGCCTAACAACGAAACCAGTCCCATCACTAAAGAACACTGTTCAACGCCTTCCACTGCATCCTCAAAATCTTCCGATGACGGTTCTTCTTCAGATGCATCCGAGTCTGAAAGTAACGATACCGAATCTAGTTCCTCCCCCGAGAATGAACCGTTGCGGAGACTGGAACATAAGTTCCCAGCGGATGGCGATTCCTTCTCTAAGGTACAGAGCTACCTCGATAAGCTAAATCGTACTTGAAGCGTGAGTTCGAGTGAAGGTTTAGCCGTGTAGAAACTGCGCAACGCTAGTCAGATAAAGAAATTAATTTTAATAAAGTACCATGCAATTATTGTATTTTTATTTTCATTATCAGAATATTTTAATTTATATTATATTATATTATGACACCAGTATTAATAGATTTAATTGTAAATATTACTTGTAAACAAAAAAACAACGATAGTAACAAATGAAATATATAATTGCAATAATATATTACTATGTATATGTATAATAGATAACTTGTAGATTTTAGCGGATTGAGGATGGAAGTGCGGAGTCAGCAGTCAGGTGGTTTAGGGATAACATACAATATAGATAAGATAATATACATTTTATTAGTGTAAACATTATAAAAGAAAAACAATAAACGGACAAATAAAATAGTCATAAGACTTTCGAGGTATTTGACCTTAATAATGCCATATGCATAATATATTATATAACAATGGTATTTTTAAAGATATTTAAAATTTTTTTTATAATAATATTAGCCAATACATCGAACAAGTTATCACTATAAGTAATTATGAGAATCAACAAATGAAGGAAGCTTCAGGGTTTCTCATGCCCAATATGGGTTGACCAGACCCTGAGTGTAGCAAACTCTTTATTGTTAGCGTTTCAAACATGCATATGAATCATCCCATATAACCATAGTACACACTTGAACGATGCATATAAACCAAGTTAAATAAACAGAATGTATAATCATAATAATAAAATAATAATATCATATTACAAATAAGTTCTCATTACAGCTTTGATGATCAATGAGAGATTCATAAGTAGTAGCTAGTATTCTCCATCCAGATTAACCAGGGAGAATATGAAATGTGTATAGATGTTAATAAAATTGAATATTGTTAGTAAAAGTAAAATTAATAATTAGCAATATAAGAAATTTATAGCTTTTTAATGAATAATGTGATATTTGTTATCAATTTCATTTTTTTATTGAGTTTATTCCATAGTTTAATACTAGCAAAATGTACTGCATGTATATCTACTCCTATAGGAGTACTATAGATATACTAATATTTAATCTACATTTAGGAATAACAAATGCGTATCTTGGTCTATTATATGTATAAGTACTTTTGACAAATTTACGTAAGAGATTAGTTTTAGCATTATCAGTATAAGCAATATATGCATTTTTTAATATTATATTAACTATATCACATAATTTTAAAATATTATGTATTTTATAGATAACATTAATATTAAATCTCAATGGTAGTTTATATATACATTTCAATACTTTGTTTTGCAGAATAATTATCTTATTTAAAGTATGTTTATAATTTGACCCCCAAGAGGCAACACAATATGTTAATCTTGAATTAAATAAAGAATTATACAGTAATAATAATGACTGTTTATCAATTTTATTTCTAAGTTTGTAAATTACTACTAGTATTCTAGATAACCGAGAATCTAATATTGTAATATGAAGTTTCCAGGTTAGTCTATTATCAATAGTGACACCAATACATTTAAATTTATTAGTACATTTAATAGGTAAGCCATTTAATGAATATTAATTTTTAATATTTATGAAATATTAAATGTATGAGGCTTATAAAGGCCAACATTTGTATACAACGTTTTATCTAAATTTAATGTTAGTTTATTAAAGCATAACCATGAATAGATGTAACCAATATATTTGTTAGCTTTATTTTCGATTGCACAGTGGTCCATATTAATAAATAGCAGCGTAGTGTCATCAGCAAATAGAATACAGCTATTTTCATCCATAACGCTAGAGATATCATTAATATAAAGAAGAAACATTAATTGTCCCAGTACAGATCACTGAGGAACACCTATATTCATTATACGTAAATTAGAGTCAACATTGTGGTATGACATATATTGTTTTCTATTAGTTAGATAGCTATTTAATAAATCAAGCGATATTCCTCTGATACCAAAATTAGATAACTTTTTTAATAATATATCATTATCTAATGTATCAAAAGCTTTATTTAGATCTATTGATATAGTTAAACATTTATATTTATTAACTAAATTGTTAGAAATACTATATATTAAGCAGTCCACTACTACTACTACTACTACTACTACTACTACTACTACTACTACTACTACTACTACTACTACTACTACTACTACTACTACTACTACTACTACTACTACTACTACTACTACTACTACTACTACTACTACTACTACTACTACTACTACTACTACTACTACTACTACTACTACTACTACTACTACTACTACTACTACTACTACTACTACTACTACTACTACTACTACTACTACTACTACTAATACTACTACTACTACTACTACTACTACTACTACTACTACTACTACTACTACTACTACTACTACTACTACTACTACTACTACTACTACTACTACTACTACTACTACTACTACTACTACTACTACTACTACTACTACTACTACTACTACTACTACTACTACTACTACTACTACTACTACTACTACTACTACTACTACTACTACTACTACTACTACTACTACTACTACTACTACTACTACTACTACTACTACTACTACTACTACTACTACTACTACTACTACTACTACTACTACTACTACTACTACTACTACTACTACTATTACTACTACGACTACTACTACTATACAAAAAAAGGGAAAATCGGTTCCTATAGAAAATACTATACTATAATAATATATATTTAAATACGTATATTATAATACTCTTTTAAATAATCTTTAATGTATGACCGCTTGAATGACTGATTGGCAACTATATATGGCGTATATCATATATACGGTATATGTCATCTGGCGTATGTGTTGGTTCTATTGATCGTGTTTGTATATGTTAAATGGAATTTAATTGACGCTTATAAAGCACTTTAAAGATATTGGTATAACTTAATGTAATAATCTAAGTTTTAATCTACATATAAATATAGTATGTATTAAAGAATATTTATACTTATTAATAGAGTATTCAGATATATTAATACGAAATATTGGGTATACCTTCTAAAGGCCTATATCTACTACTGAGCCCTATATATAGGGGATTATAATTTGTCTATTTGAAATGAACACATTAATTACATTGGTGAAATCAATTGAAAAGTTGAAACAAAACTTCACAAAATATTCATCTACAGATGTCCTAATATAAATGAAGGTGGCTATGTATACCTATGTGCGTATATATGTATGTGCGTATACCTATGTGCGTACGATCAGCATATGCTGATCGTTTACTCTACATCGCAATATGTAACTTTCTCATCGTAGATGTATGCATTACATGATTCTTACATACACATATATCACGCGATATCGATATTTGATACCTTCAGGATAACTTCCGAAGTCCTCGAATACAAAGCCGAACTGCCAAGTGAATATTCACCTCCTACTTGAACTACTTCGGAAACAGAGTGGAGTGGTCGTGGACTTAGCTACCTCGATATTTATCCTCCTCCTCCTCCTCGTCTGTTATAACAAACTCTATAGACATTAACGAAATGATATTAATTCATCTACCCGGACAACATTTCCATATATTTAACGATCTTATTTTTTTATTTTTTATTATTATTTATTTTTTAGTTTTTTTGTTTATATTTGCCTACAATATATATTTATATTTTGATTGTATTATTGTATTTCAGTTGGTATTATATGTTTTTTTAGTATGATTGGCTCTATAATTTAGGAGATAGTAATCAATACCATAGTGAGTCACTATTAGTGACTGTCCTCGTCCCTTGCCCCACTCCAAATATGGGTATTAAATAGCCCTATGAATCCAAGCCGTTTTTAATAAAATGTAAAAATAATGTATATTTAACAAAAAAAATGTACGCAACTTTTTACAAAATGATTATTCGTATTCAAATATTGATAATTATATATATATAATAAGTTATATTTATTTTATAAAGTATATAATATATTATATAAATATGGAAACAAATTGGATTTGAATTATTATTCGTAATATTATACTTAATTAATTATGATAATTATAATTAATTTTTAAATAAAAATAGTATCATATTTCAATAAATAAATAAATAAATACTCCATAAAATATTATAATATACATATAGATTATAATATATAAAATGTTTAAAACATTCTACCTAATAATAAACTGAAAAAATATTATATATTAATTAATTATTAATTCATATATTAAATTAATATATTTATTTAGTTAACATTAATCAAGTATTTTCATAATAAATGTTATATAATGTTGTATTTTAACATAATACTAAAAATCTAAGATATAAAGACATATTTAAAAAAATCCTATCAACTTTATTGGATAGTATTACATATATAATCATTTTTAAACACTGTGTTATAACACGTATTATAATACGGATACACTCTCTCTCTATAGGTATATATATATATATATATATATATATATATATATATATGTATATATATATATATATATATATATATGGTATATATATGGTATATATCACTAGGTATACAATATATGACCTAGAAAACATTGATACGAAATATACTGTAGAAGTCAAGAATAGATTCAGTATACTACAAGTAGATGGCAAAAATCCTGAAGATTTATGGATTGATATACGTGATGCTGTGATAGAGACGACTGATAATTGGATACCAAAAGTAAAGAAGAGGAAAGTTACAAAATGGTTAACCGAATAAACAATACAAATAGCGGAGGAGAGAAGAGAGGTAAAAGGAAAAGGTGAAATAGAAAAATATAAAAAACTAAATGCAGAATTTCAAAAAATAGCAAGGTATACCTTATATCATATATGATAAGGAGATAAATTTAAGAGAAAAATGTAGAAAAATAGAAGACAACAATAAAAAGGGAAGAACAAGAGATCTATTCAAGAAAATAAAATATACAAATGGATCATACACTGCTAGATGCGGAGTTATGAATCTAAATTCCGGAAAGACGGCTACTGAAGAAAGAGAAGTACAAATCAGATGGCAACAATACACAGAATATCTTTACAGGAGAGATCCTTAAATCATTGATACTTTCCCCGAAACTAGATATGAAGATTAACCTCATATACTAGAGACAGAGGTAAAGGAAGCTATCAGGCATATATCAAATCGGCAAATCATCTGGATGTGATGGTATACCTATAGAGTTTCTGAAAGTAGGTGGAGATGCATCTATAAAAATACTATTAATTCTCTTCAATAACATATGGAGGACTAAGGAATGGCCAAGAGATTGGAAGAAATCTGTTTATCTCCCGATATACAAGAAAGAAGATAAGAAAGAATGTTGGAACTATCGAACTATTGCTCTGATCTCCCATGCTAGCAAGATATTTCTTCGAATTATTCAAAAAAGATTAGAACATTTCCTTATCCCAGAATACCTATTGAACAAGCAGGTTTTTAGAAAAGGAAGAGGAACAAGAGATCATATAGCTACTTTGCGGTGGATGATGGAAACAGCCAAAGAACACAACAGGAATATGTATATGTGTTTCATCGACTATAAAAAGGCCTTCGACTGCGTATATCATGAGAGACTATGGGTGATACTCCAAGAAATGGAAGTTCCAGTACACCTAATAGTCCTACTGAGATATATACGAAACAAGAAGCTTCTATAAGAAAATAATTCGGTGAAACTGATACTATAAACATAGGGAAATGGGTAAGACAAGGATTTATTTTATCAGCCTTACTGTTTATCATATATGCAGAAAACATAATGAGAGAAGCATTAGAAGATTGGGATGGGGGAATCAGTATTGGAGGTAGCAGGCTTACTAACCTGAGATATGCTGACGATACAACAAGAAGAGCCAAGGAGAAATGGTAGTAAATGGCAAACATATTGAAGTAGTATCTCACTTTATTTTCCTGGGATCTCTAATAACCAAGGATGGATTCTGTGAGAAGGAAATACGCAGAAGGTTAGTAATGGGTAGATCTACAATGGGGGGACTAACGAAAATCTGGAAAGATAGAGGAATTACCCTCAGAACAAAGATTAGGCTTGTAAAAGCTTTAGTTTTCCCTATAGTCTTATACAGAGCAGAATCTTGGACAATGAGACATTTTGAGAGAAAGATTATCGATGCTTTTGAGTTGTGGTATTGGAGACGTCTGCTAAGAGTAACATGGACCGACAGAAAGACAAATGTATGGGTTATTGGTAATATAAAACCAGAATGGACGCTTGAGTCAAGGATAGTCAAAGCATCATTATGCTACTTTGGCCATGCTGTAAGAGCAGGCGGAATGGAATATGAAGTGATGGTAGGAAGAATGGGGGGTTATAGAAGCAGATGGAGACCACGGCAAATATGGCTGGATAGCATAAAGAAAAACTTCTATGGTATTATCTTCAACATGATTCGAGCCTCAAGATGTAGGAGGAGTTGGAGAGCTGCTGTCATCGATGTCGCCAGGAGTCGGATACGACTCGACGGCACAGTTTAACAGGTTAATACAATATATTATTTATGAATCAATCAAATAAATTAAAATTACATTAATTGTAATACACTTTTATAATTAATTTAATATAATTTAATTAGTAATTAATTTTTTATTTTTGTTATTTTATTGATTATAAGTGTAGTATCTAAATATAAATGATACGTATTAATAAAGTTATGATATTAATATTATAACTCACGCGATTTTATTAAAATTAGAATAGTTTACACGTTATGTTTTGGTTGGTTATTGGGTGTCCGTATTAAGACATCAAGAGTATCCGTACTATAAATGTATATGACCTATAGATATATGCTTATAACTTAACTATTATTATATATATATATATAAAATATATCAATCATGTATATAATATTTTGAATGATTTATTTATTGATAATATATTGTTATATTGTTATATTAATATATTCTTATATGTTTGAGAATGTTTTTAGTTGAAATTTGTTTTGTTAAATTTAAAAATCAGTTTATTATCAGCCCAGTCAGTAAATTAATCAACGATCGTAATCAGATTACAATCCAACAAGTAACCAGATTACAATCATGGGGATATGTATTGATTACGATCACATATTTTGATTCGATTACAATCGTATTACAATCAATGATTACCAACTGATCGTGAATCTATGTTAGTGATCAGTTAATCACAAATTATGATGATGATAAAACTACAATCTAACCACTATCACTGATTACTTTACTTACTGTGAGATTATATTAAATAATTAAAAAATAACTATTTAGACTATTTATGTATTTATGAATATGTTATTCATTAATATGTTTTGTGTATGATTTATAGAATCTGAGATACAGAGAGTATCCGTATTCGGGCACTATTCGTATTCGGTTACTTTGCCCTAGTTAGAATAAACTTTCTAAGTTATCGAACCAGAAATAATAATAATAATAAATGTTATAATTATTTATATAAAAAATACAGTAAATTATAATAAGTTATTATTATTAATAACACAAATATATAAACAAGCTTTGATTGACAACCTATAGGTTGTTAAAGATTATATATCATATGCGATCATATGAGGTTTTATTATCATTATCTATCTTTAATGTGATCCCGTGAAACTCATATATAATCAAACTGGCTGATACTCCTATATTACTACATACACACACACACATATATATATATATATGTGTGTGTGTGTGTGTGGATAATGTACATATAGAGGCGTGTATATAGTGCCAATAACGATACTAATCGATACATCCAACACTAACACTAGAGGGCAGTACCGGTATTCGATATAGAATAGATGTTGTCATATTTCACTTGTAGATTTCGCTCGTAGGGATCGCGCGTTCATATTACTACACACACACCCACACGCGCACGCACACACACACACACGCGCACAACATTCGGATGTATGCCTGGTAACACAGGTAATAACGCACACATACACACATAGTATTTTCTTAATATCATCATTATTTATACATCGTTAGATAAACTATATCTATTTTAATATATATATATATATATATATTTTAGAAATAAAAAAATATATATGTAAATGTATAGTTTTTACGTGTAATGTATATTATTGTATAAACCGTAAACTAATATAAAATCATTTTATATTATTTATATATTTATATATATATATATATATGTGTGTATATTACTATAAATAAAACTCTATATGTTAAGTATATATAGTATATACTAAACATATTCTGACCATTAAATCCGCAAACCTTCTTTACCTGAACTAACACTGTAGTAATATGCATATGTAGACGTATTTTGATGACTATAGAAAATATTATTAATAAATTAAATAAATATATATTATAAATGTATACATACATATATATATATATATATAATATTTAAGTTGACTAATAATAAAAATATATTATATTAATATATAATAATTAGAAACATTAAGAAACATCTCCTTATTAATATTATACATACCAAATAATACTGTACATCTATGACTTTATATTCTTCTATCTACATCTACATCTATATACTTGACTATAGTATATATATATATATATATATATATATACTAAAGTCTATAGACTATAGTATACTATAATATGAACTGTATGTACTGTTTAATATAACCAGGCAGATAACCAGGGTCACAGATCACTGTTATAACTAATATACTTCAGGTAGTGGGCTATTATTAGTGGGCTATTATTTTAAAAAATTGTGGAAAAAGATCGATTTTTCGCGATTTAGAAGCATTTTGATGACAATAAATACGGAAAAATGGAATTTCGTTTTTTTCAATAAAATAAAATTAATTATACTAGGTTGGAGTGAAATTTGAAATAATTATGGCGATCTGGTTATGACTCGCGATAGTGATGTAACGTTATACGTGGAGTTAAATAATGTCACTAATGATGTCACTAAGATCTATTTTATTTGTTCTGATAGGGTTTGAACCTGCACCCTACCGCCTATGTGTCAGACGCCTTAGACCACTGATACATTTACGTGTAGTATATCCACGTATTGATTAGTTCTCGTCACATCGCGTATACGTCAGTATTTGAACTTTTCATACAACTGTATAACCTGTCACTGTACAACCTGTCACTGTACAACCTGTCACTGTATAACCTGTCACTGTACAAACTGTCACTGTACAACCTGTCACTGTACAAACTGTCACTGTACAACCTGTCACTGTATAACCTGTCACTGTACAAACTGTCACTGTACAAACTGTCACTGTATAACCTGTCACTGTACAACCTGTCACTGTATAACCTGTCACTGTACAACCTGTCACTGTACAACCTGTCACTGTACAAACTGTCACTGTATAACCTGTTACTGTACAACCTGTCACTGTACAACCTGTCACTGTACAACCTATCACTGTACAAACTGTCACTGTATAACCTGTCACTGTACAACCTGTCACTGTATAACCTGTCACTCTACAAACTGTTACTGTACAGAAGTAGTTGATGGCCGGTTGTTCTGAACAAATACATTGTTATAGGATTGTACTAGGTTATTCCTTAGCGATATCCATAATGTTAAATAATATCCTAGAATAATCCTAACATACCTTCTTAGAATAACTTAATACAGTACATTTAGGGTTTCAGTTCTTTTTCTAGCTCGAGTAAACTATAGTTTATTAATATGACTTCTTATGATTTAAATACAAAGAAGTCTAGGTAATTTAAGATGTATATATACTTATATATATTATGATGCACTATAGGTTTTACAACATAATTGTTTTTGAACCAATCATAAATCATACTTTTAAATAATTACTTTCCGATTTCATATATAATTATTATTATATATAGTTTATATATAAGTTGAATTATATATATATATATATATATATATATATATATGTTTGTGTTAATTGATATATTGAATATTTTACATACTTTATTTGTTTTAGAACTTTATGGATTACTTTCATTGTATATCGGAAATAAAATTTAAAAAAATTGTAAATTACTATTACATTGGAAAATAAACTATATATATATATCGTATACGACATACATGATACATGCTACATATGCGTATTAAACTATTATTGAAATGTGTCATCAGTTTATAATTGATATGGCAATATCTTATATGTTATAAACACGTCATAACATATCATAAGTCATGTATGTACTACATATATGATATTAAATGTATTACATATATCATGATACATATATTGTTATATTTACTTATATGTCATGACATAGTATACACATATACTCTCATGTTATTATGTAATGGTATGTCATGAAATGGCATACCTATGATCTGATATGTCCTATAGGACATAAAATATTCATAATTACAAGAGAGTATATGTGTATATCATGTTATGAAATATACGTAAATATAACAATATAACATATATATATATATATATATATATATATTATTGATATACATGAATATTATATACTATAAAGTATACATGTAATTAGGACCTAGATATATTATGTTATGAATAAATTGTATATGTTATTTAATGTACTAAATATATCATAAATATGTCGTGATACGTCATACATATTTAATGAAATGTCATACACATGGTATTATATACACTCATGTACTATTACAGGACATGTTTATTTTGTATATAATAATAATATATAATTAAAGTAATACTTTTAATAGGATTGATTTTTTTAAATATAAAATAAATAATATTTTTGAATGAAAATATTATCAAATACAAATATAAAACGAAACTTTAGCTCTAACCCATCATGCTTAATATAATAAATACTATAATAAAATATATTTGTATTAAAATGATAAAAGGTAAAAGATAAAAACTAGGTAATATATAATAAAATTAAAAGATGTATAATAACATGTAAATATTAATTAAAGACGAACCTTTTCTATAATCTAGTAACTGTTTTAAAATGTGGTGACTTATTTATATTACTATAGAAAAACCTATGAAGGTAACCTATAAAGGTAAACAATTCCAATGACTTACACCAATATTAGTTAATCTAAATAGGCTACGTAATATTCTAGAAGAACCACGAATACATTTAGCCTGATTATAAGTATTTGTTTTCAATCTATATTAAATATTAAGTGGTAATTTTTGTGAACACGAATTCAGAAGAAGACTGGGTATTCTTATAAGATATATATTTGATTGATCGATTTTGTAATTTATTATATATTTCTTATTGGATTCAAACGTATTACCCACATATGGGAACACTAATTTAAACGTGCAATAAAAAGCGATTTAAAAATTAAACTAGGCTATCGGTATTTAGTTATTTAGAGATTTACAAAAAATGCCAATTGATCGTGATAGTTTACTGGAAAAAAATTAACTTGCCGTTTTAAATCTATTTTACTAGCAATTAAGATTCATAGACATTTTTGGAGTTTGCTTGCTCAATATCACTACAATTAATTTCAATATTGGATGTAGGTAATACACTATAACTAGGTCACTAGGTCACTAGGTCACTTGGTAGCCTACTGATAGAATTACGTATACGTATATATATACGTATACGTATATCATAAATCATAAAATTGCATTTATTTACATTGAGGTTAATTTATTAATAGCTAACCAAGCAGATATTTTACTTGACTCTATATTAATAAGCATACTTAAACTAGATAAAGTATTACTTGCAAATATTAAATTTATATCATCCACATAAAGTATAGTTATACAAATTGTTGATATATTTGTTAGATCATTTATATATGTTATAAAGTCTGCAGATATATCGATTAATGTAATATACATTTATGTCGAATTGAACTTAATTCGGTCATTACGTAATATCGATATATCTGCATACATAAATTGTTTTAGTCTTCACGTTCGGTTGATGTCATAGTCATATGTATATTTCTATTTTATAATTAAATGTTTTATCATTTGTATAAGTTGTTATTCGTATTTTATTTTATATTTGTTATCGTTTGTCAATGTACTATCTTTATTCGCCGTTCGGTGAGATTTATAAACTCTTGGTTCTACATCTCTCAGGGTTGGTATATATTTTCATTGTCATTATTATTATTATTATTATTATTATTAAACGCGCTGGTAAATATTGCCTTAACTAAGAATCTATTAAAAATCTTGGATAATATAACACAAATTTCACATTTAATATATTAAAAAAAAATAATATTCAAATTATATATATATGTGTGTGTGTGTGTATGTATTCGTTATTAAATTGTAATCAATTATTAGTAACAACATGGTAAATTATTGCATGATGAACATTAATAGACTATTTGATAAGTGTTAAATGCATACTTACCAACACGCACACACACACACACGAATAAGCGTATTACTATCCACATACACACCCACATACATACGCACACACGGACATAGCACCATACATGCGAACATACATACGTTAAATGTGTACGACGTACATTGTACGTGTGTATACGTGTATGTATGTAAATGTGTACGTGTTCATGTGTATGTACGCACGTGTGTGTGTGTGTGTATCACACGGTTAACTATAGTAACTCAACTACATCCATGTGACATATGTAGTACCCGATAGCACTGCCTAATACATCTACAGCACTACCCAGAAATATACGGAGTCAGCTATACTGACTAGAATTATACTAACAAATGGTACAATCTAGTGATATTGTAAGTAGAACTGGGTAGTTATACCTATGTACACACACTTGTGTGCGGGAACACAGTTGTGTGCGGGTTCACATGCCTAATATCTCGTTATTTATGCCGGAATTCACTCACACACACACACATATGAACACTCACGTACACTCCCTGACACTCATTCACACACACACAATCGCACACACCCACACACCCACACACCCACACACGTACACACATAGGCATATTAGTATGACTACCATTACTTGAATTCACATGATTGGTTTGCTTTCTAAATATACCGCTCATGTGTGCGGGTGCGGGTGCGGTGGGGTGGGGGTCCTTAACCTTAGCCGTATCCGGGCGATAATAGCGCGGTCCGAAGCGAGAATTAATTAAAACTCCGGTGCCAGCTTGAAATCAAATAAACACCGGCGGCCACACCGAGGTGTGCGTTGTGCGGTGTGCGGGACATTTCGCACACCGTGCGGCGCGTGAACTGCACTAAAGAGCGAGACTAAGAAGAGTGAGAGACACCCGAGAGAGAGGTGGGGGGGGTTTACAACAATCGATATCGAGTGAGCTGTATGTTGATTCTAGGCACTTATATTACGTAATAACTATCACAGCGTGTTACGTAACACTATATGCGATGTGTTATGTCATCGTCTTCGTAAGATGTTCGCGTTGTAACAAGTGTACGTATGTAGTAGGTTGTACAAGTGTACGTGTATAGTTTACTTGTATATCGAGAATTACTAGAGAATTACCTACTTCCATATTCTACTTTCAACACAGGACATAGATTATGTATGTTACATATCAATATATATAAAATATTTTGTATATAATATTGTGTATATAATATTGTGTATACTAGTTATATATATATATATTCGTTATATAGTTGCATAGTATATAACTATGTACAGTGTACAGTTTACATAGTACACTACGTTAAGCCGGATCAGCTTGTACATATATTGATAATTAAGATATCTTTTAGTATTTGGAATATTTCTGTGCTATGGTATCATTTTGTATTGTATAGGTATTCTACTAGCGCTAGAGCTTTTAAAAATGCCTAGAAATATTTTAATATAGAAAAAATACCGCTCTTTCATATATTGAATTCATGTGCGAATTACATTATAAACAAATAATTTAAAAATAGAGTTAACTATCAATTCAACTTAATGATTACATACTATTATTATAATATATTATATATTTTTTTTATTAATTTAAATAAAAATGTTATCACCAATTTTTCAGATTGCATTGACGGTAATATTTTTTTAACAAATTGTGAACAATTGAAATAATTTAACCCTATTATTAATCCAGTATCCATATACTATAGTAACATACATTTTTTAATATTTTGTCAAATTTATTTTTAAAATATAAAATTTCTCTTATTTTTACATTAAAATAATGATTAAATTACCATTTTATATTATATAATATATTTTCTTATATATCTTATACATGAGTGTAATATTTCACTAATACCCTTATTATCATTATATGTATATGCAATAATGAGTGGTCGAAATAGCTGTTGGCTTATGACATCACTCATAATGATAGATAAACCGTTGTATTTAATTACTTTTATTACTAATTTCAATATTCGAACAAAAATCATAAACTAATGCTGTTAAATTCGGAATATCATAGATTTATAGTTGAATTAGATTGATAGTCACGTGAATTTTCTTCGACATACATGGTGCCTCGATTTAAGAAACTTAAGATGACCGACCATCACATATAAAGTATTATCTAATCAAATTAAATGTTGCAATTATATAATTGAAACGCACGTTAGAAAAGAAATTAAATGTATTTAAAAATCAATATTATTGTTTGAACATATATAGAAATCAATATTATGTGTTTGAATGCATATAGAAAAGAAATCAAATGTATTTAAAAATCAATTGATTTTTATTAATATCATTTGTTTGAATATTTGTTAAATGCATTGGTCATTTTAAGTTTCCTAAATCGAGGCTGTTGAAGAATTTTACATTGGAGATATATAGCAATACCGATCTATGTAAACTATAAATATATGGTGAATATACACAACATTACTATATATAATAGTGAAATGTAATTGTATACAAACCTCCACGTTCCAAGGTATAATCAAAAAGGCAATACTATTAAATCTAATATAATTCGGATTACAATATTGCTACGCGTTCATTGGTTCAACAGATTACATTGAAATAAACTAAATAACATTAAATAAAAAAACACAAAAATCAATATATACGAAAAACAACATTTATACTTTTATAAGTATTACATGATACAAAACAAAAATACAACTAATTAAAAATATATATAATATAAAATAAAAACTACATTATAATACAAAATACGCTAATACGATACACACACACACATATATATATATATATATATATATATATATATATATATATATATATATATATATATATATATGTAGTTTTCAAATTAAAATTAAAATAATATTTTTCCCGTAATTTAATAAAATCGAAAACAAATATTAGACAGCTCATTTCTTATAGAAAAATATAGAATTCAAACTATAGTTGAGGATATAACTTAACATACCGTTATTAATGTGATATATCGAAGTTTCAAAATATATCATATATCCTCCATGTTAAAATCCTATCTCTTCAAAATTAAACTTTTATGAGGTGACGCAGCTCCTATAATTAATTAAAACAAATTTTTGTTTTATTAAATTAATGATGTTGTCTAGTTAAAAAAATACTAATTCTCAATATTTATAAAACTGTACGAATCTGAACCGGCATACTTGACGACGACATCGTACAGCCCGTGCGGCGCATGCGTTAAACGCCGTGAGATACGCATGCGTCGAGTGTGCGGTAACTGCTATCTACGATCACAAGTGATATACGCAAACGTATACACACGTATACGTGATCTATATCTATATACATCATATCATCATGTTTATTAAAAATAATCACTATATTGTATGTCTTCAAAATTCGTATGTTGTCATATATATATACTGTATACTGAACAGTATACTGAACATATTCAGATGTATCGGTGTTAGTATCTATCACCGCAATCGCATGTCACGTGTCACATGCCATAAATCACCTGTTTTGTAACTGTTTTATCTGACATTTCCTCTATTTGTAATCCATACATAGCCTTCCTTGTATTGTTGCATTGCTATATTATATGAATTACTCTTGGTGATATGTATACCTGTTTATTATACTTTAGCAACTATTAATTAATGAATTTAGATAAACAGTGCATCAGTATATTAATATTCAAAATAGTAGCGGTAATACTATTTGTATACAAAGTAATCAAATGGTAAACAAATATAATTCATATTTAATTTCTAAATAAAATTAAATATTTCAGATTATTGTTGTCATTACTTTTGATAAAAAATTTCAAATTGTTGTTGACCTTCTAATGGTATTTTCTAGACACATATAATGTACGTCATGCATTAGGTACATAGAGGAAAGAGTTTCCTACGTGTACCTAACATGATTGATACTTTGATTAATACTAGATTTACGAACTTAACTAATATTACCTTACTTTTCAAATCACTGTAACTTTAATATTTTATTCAGATATTCGTATAACTTCAATCTACTAAACCATTACACGAACCTTGTCGTATCTTTGGATTTACTTTTAATTATATATACTTACATTTATGTAAGTTCATAATAACTTTCCTACTTTCCATTTCTAAACCATTTATCATTACAAATCTCTAATCTTCCTCGAAATATTATCATCATAAATTATCTCATACTGAGTCTTCCTTTTCTATTAAAAATTGTATAACTGCTTATCTTTTGCTGCATTTTTCAACAAAATAAAACACAAAATATCATCAAATATGTTCCTCCTTCTTTTCAGAAACTCTTATTTTATCGTAGTGCTCTCCTTACCTCAATACCTCTTGTATTACCTCTTGCCTATTACTGGTCAGATTTATCTCCCCCATTTAACATCCAAATATAATCTTCATCACCCTCGTTAAACCAACTATGACAGTTACCCCTATACCAATTGATCTGTATATAGCCAGTACTCGTCATTACTAGCATAGTCTACATCTCGCATGCCCTACACTGAAATACAGTTGTACTATTGATAATACCCCGCCCTCTATTATCTACAACCAGACAATAGTTGAAATATCATTCCTTTACTTACCTCTTGAACACATATACACAAGCATACATAGAAAACAGTAATAGCCTCATAATAGCAACATAATAGCATATATAATAGCCTCAACTGTTTACATTGTGCTATTATGAGGCTATTACTGTTTGCTGGGTATATCGCCCTACTCGGTATCTACAGCTGATACCCTACATGCATATATCCAATACATGGTACCGTCATGGAAAACATCAGTTAAACTTTAGATAATATAGTTTCTTATAGTTTCCTATATCTTGACAATGAAATTCTTTGATTCCTATTCCTTCTCGACCCACCCAGTGTGTTCGTGACTCCGCATCCCGTGACTAGATCATAGTGACATAGCCTATCAGCAAGTGTTTAGTAATGCTTCGTTATGTTTAGTTCTTCTCGAATATATAAAATTTTATATAATAATATTTGATTAATAAAGAGTAACAAAATGCAAATTTTCGGTGAATTCCTAAACTACTTTATTTTCCAAGAACGTCGATATGTGGCGATACCTTAATTAGTTGACATGTTGTTATAATATTCAATATATAATTATACAAAATGTAAAAATACGTTATTTAAGATATAATAAAAATTCTTTAATTATTTTGTAATCATCATTTTCCAATAATGAAGTGAAAAACGTAATAAATTCGACCACTCTACAAATCATTCAACAATGCAAAAGTTATTGATTATTGATTTATTAAAATTAAATTTATCTTAATATTTTTTAATTTACTATAATTTTCATATGTAAAGTTTTTCTGCATGATTAATATATATTGAGATATAACAACCTGCGAAGTATATGTACTTCCTCTACTCGTTATAGGTACATTATAGGTACATTTGTTATCGTTGTTACCACAACAACACACATATATATTTGATAGAATATATATATATATATATATATATATATATATATATATATATATATAGGAGAAATATGGGTAATGTGGCCACTTTTAGATAATATTGTATTACTTTATAAATAGTAATTCTATTTCGAATCTTTTATCTATATTGATACATCTTATGATATACATGAGGACTGCCGAATCATGTTTTCATTTCAGCGTATTTAATCGAAATTATTAAGATGCCACATTACCATCCATGGATGGTAAGGTGGCCACCTATAGGTGGTATACATATAACTAACTATATTATCTGATTTCTATATATATATATACATATAATAAATATTTTACACTAATATATATTAAAATAATATTATATAGAAAAATAATTACTTATTTATATAATTACATAATATGAGGTAAAATAAAATTAAGTTTATTACATTTTTTAAATCGATTTTTTAAAATTTGTTACATAATTTATTTTTATTAATTGATATACAAATTATTTTTACTTGTTTTAACAATGCTTACCAATGCTAATTTTTCATGTATATTTTGTCTTGATTGGACTTATAGTTTATGAGATACGCCAGCTGGCCACATTACCCTCCTGGCCACATTACCCATATTTCCCCATTATGCCGAAACATTTCACTCCTGTATCCTAAACAATACGACCACCTCACTATTCAATATATTTCTATATGATTAGCGTATACGAAATATCGATTAATGATAAGTGACTCATCCCTCTCAACCGTCTGCGACCTAATACCATAATATAGGCACCAGAATGTGTTGACATCTTTCATATCTCTATTGTACTGCTAGTTACCACTCCCTGTATCATAACCTTCAACTATAATATTGAATCTGGTAATCATATTTTGAATGCATTTAAAAACTTTCACCATTAGCCCTCCTAACCGTTTAACATTGTACGCTGAACCTCTATTTTTATACTAATATTATTATTATTATTGATTGATTTATATATTTATTTTTATATTTGTGAAAATATATAGGAATCTAAAGTTTAAAGTTAAAATATTTAATAACGATGATATAAGTAAATAAAATAAAATACATGCATACTTATACACAATTAATAATAATAAATAAATAATGTAACATACATGTAGCATACATATAAACCACACATAATCAAACATAGAAAATAAATAAAAAACATGTTGAACACCTCGATATATTTCGCCTCTTTAATTTTTGAATAATTGTTAACTTTGTAATCTATATTAGTAATATCGGGATATATTATTATTATTATTATTATTATTATTATTATTATTATTATTATTATTATTATTATTATTATTATTATTATTATTATTATTATTATTATTATTATTATTATTATTATTATTATTATTATTATTATTATTATTATTATTATTATTATTATTATTATTATTATTATTATTATTATTATTATTATTATTATTATTATTATTATTATTATTATTATTATTATTATTATTATTATTATTATTATTATTATTATTATTATTATTATTATTATTATTATTATTATTATTATTATTATTATTATTATTATTATTATTATTATTATTATTATTATTATTATTATTATTATTATTATTATTATTATTATTATTATTATTATTATTATTATTATTATTATTATTATTATTATTATTATTATTATTATTATTATTATTATTATTATTATTATTATTATTATTATTATTATTATTATTATTATTATTATTATTATTATTATTATTATTATTATTATTATTATTATTATTATTATTATTATTATTATTATTATTATTATTATTATTATTATTATTATTATTATTATTATTATTATTATTATTATTATTATTATTATTATTATTATTATTATTATTATTATTATTATTATTAGTAGTAAATTATAGCAAGTGTTAACATTTTATTAATATCTGTATATTTATTTAAACATAAATTACATTTTCGTTATTTGATAGATACTAAGGTTATGTTAATATTGAACATGCGCACACATACGATAATAATAATCGTAGTTGTACACTCTTTTCCTTACCCATGATTCATAATTCATTTTAGATATTATTTAACTTTACCTAATGTTCATATAATGTAGATCTATTATATATAGGCTATATATATATAAATATATATAGGGGAAATTCTCCGATTACCGACCCCTAAATGATTATTTGTAATAACTTATTCAATATTAAATATATTTATTTGAAATTTTGTAATTAGGGTAATATTATGGCAATGAATAATGTGGCTATTTTACAATTTTGATATCATTATATTTACACGAATAAACAGGGGGGTCGGTAATCGGATACATGTGCCTAATACCGACCCCCTTCTCCCATTACCGACCCCCTAAAATAATCGTGGTATAACTAAACGGTATAGGGAAGGTACCATTCAAATGGTTTTCAAATTTTATTAAAATAAACGAAAAATTGTCACAACCTTATGCTATTAAATATGGAGTCCCACAGGGTTCCACTCTTTCTCCCATACTATTTTCCATTTATTTAATTCCACTCAACAAACTACTGACTAACTTTCCACACGTGAACTATAATCTTTACGCTGACGACATAGAATTACACGCCCAATTCATTCACTCAATTAACTTACAATCATGTTTAACCTCACTGCAAATTTGGCTTAAAAAAATAATGTATTACTAAATCAAACAAAAACTGAACGCATCAACTTTATAACCAATTCCACGATCAATACTACAGTTCCACTAATAAATATAAATAACATAAATATAATACCGACTGAAAATACAAAATACTTAGGTTTCCACTTTACTAACAAACTCGACTTTACTAAACATATCAGTAAAATGAAACAAACTTCTTCCTTTCATATATATAATTTAAAAAAACTAAGACCATACTTAACCAAACAAACAGCTATAATTCTATCAAATTCACTGATAATGTCTAGATTACTATACTGTAACTCTTTACTAGCCGGAGAAAACAAAACAGTTACTAACAATATTGACCGATTAGTAAATAGAACTACTAGAATTATTTGTAATCTAAAAAACACAGATTACACTACTAGCATTACGAACTTAAGGAAATCACTAAACTGGCTACCTACAATTGACAACATCAACATTAAACTACTAACTATACTTTACAAAACTACAAAAACAACTCAACCTCATAATTTACATACTTTACTTCGCAAACAAACCACTAACAGACAACTGAGACAAACATATAGACTTGACATACCGACTACACGACTACGAAAGTACGGTAACAAACTATTTAGCTGGAGAGGTGCAACTCTCTGGAATAAACTTCCCCAATCCATACGCAAAGAAGATATGTCAATAACCACTTTCAAATATAAACTCAAGGAGCTATTTAAACGTTCCCCACTAAAATACCACTTATCTAACCCTCTTTGAAATGTAATCGTGTTATTATATTATTATTATATTATTATTATATTTAAGAATGTTATTTTATTATATTATTTTTACGGATGATCGTTAAATCATCCGGGAACCCACACCTGTAAACTGTTCGACAAACAGTAAAAAACATTGTAGAATGTTATATTAATCTTTGTGTATAAATAAATACTATTACTACTACTACTAGTACTAATTGTAGTATTATAATATCCAATACAAATAGTAGATATACATAAATATAATTAATTATGACATTCAGGCAATTTATTGTTTATTAAATTTATGTTTTAATAGTAATATTACATTTAAATTTAAACTTTATAGTAATTATATTAAAATGGTGTATATTATTATTTAATATTTAGTTATTAATCAGTATGTATATAATCGAATGGAATCATGAATCATGAATCTATATCAATGATATACAAACAACTTATGACATATATTAAAGTAAAATAATGATCTATTTTGATTGGATATTATAAATCACATGGGGTCGGTATTAGGGTAATTTAGGGGGTCGGTAATAGGAAAATCATATGGGTTGCTATAATTAAGATATTTTGGAATATTTACAAATTGAATTATTTTTATAATGTTTATAAACATTTTATTGATCTACAATATTATGAGCAGTATTAAGTTTTCTTTTATTAATAAAGTATTTACAATGAGTTAAAAAAAGTTATTATTCAAATATTTAAAAAGTAAAAACAGAATATTACATTTTATCAAATAACAATTGTAGGATTGAATATTTATTAAAATAAAATACTTATTTATATTTATCATTCTATTTCTAACAGTTCATGTATATATATAATTTTTTGATATATCTTATAGTTACTGAGATACGAGAGGGGGTCGGTATTAGGAGGGGGTCGGTAATCGGAGACTTTCCCCTATATGTGTGTTCGTATATATGTGTATATATATGCGTATGTTTATGTATGATATTAATCCTAATTATAAACTGAACGTTGATTGAAACTATGCACGTACGCATGCGTATCGCGCGATCGTACACGCACACACGCGCGCGCTCACGTAAACTTAGCACTAATAAATTCTCTCGTTCTCCCTATCTCGCCGTATCTCCCTCTCTCTCGTTCTCACTATTTCGCTGTATATCGTCTTCTCTCGTATGTTAATTGCGCGGAGACATTGACGGAAAGCGAAAGCTTAGCGGGTCGATATCGGAACCCGCGCACTTATAATGCGCACTTAGGAGCGACACGCACACACGCACACACTCTCTCTACGTATTCACACGTAAATAACAACACACACACATATATATACACATCTATAGTAGTACATATGCATATATGCATATTTATAGAGTCAATAATGCACCGTGGACATCTTCCACTGGTCACCTCACACAATGGAGTACACACACAATGGAGTGCACACACAGAGGAGTGTTCGCTCCGTGTGCGACATATATTCTAATCGCACGAATAAGGTCATTGTTAGGGGCGCTGGAACGATGTTGTATGTGGGGGACCAACTAATAAAAATAAATTTGGTGGTAAAAGTGGGGGGGGGGGTGGGACCAATACATAGGAGGTACCCCTAGATTTTAAAGTTGGGATATATATCCCCCCGTCCCCCTGTTGCAGCGCCCCTAGTCATTGATATATATATATATATATATATATATATAATTCGTTATATATGTATCGTTATAGACATCTATTCACGTTGCTAGAATACGTAGAACTTTAAATCTATTCGTATTGGAATAAGCAATATTTATTTATAAACTTGTTGTGGTAAAATATCCGATAGAGCCTAACTATTGTCTACATATAAAGCATCGATATGTTAATACATAGTAACACACATAGGCACACACATAGGCACACACATAACCTAACACATCACAACCATGCACGTCCGAAAACTTCAATGAAGAAGTTGATGGAAGTGCCTAAACCAATTAGGTAACAGGTAACAGGTAACCATGGTTGACTAGGGTTGGGGTTTTTAAACCATTTTGAAATTTTAGAGGGCCTTGATGTTTGGTTTTAATTTTTTTTAATTTTTAGTGCTGAGTCTTTTAAACATGTTTCTGTTAAAATATTATCTATTTAGTATTGATTGATTATGATCATGTTGTGACAACAAATAATCAGTTATATATCTAAAATATTCAGTTATTTTAAATATTTTATAAAATTAAATATTATTATTGAACGATGATTCCTATTAAAACACAAACCAAAATAAATCCCATACAAAAAGGCCCAAAACCTAATCTTTCAACACCCCTAATACTATAAAAAAAACTTATATTATCAATAGATGACATGCTTGTTGATATGCTTGATGATAGGATAATACAATTTAACCAATTATTGAAAGCTTAAAGCCTGTCAATATTTTCTACAATTTATATACTTATGGGTTGTAGTAATTTTATATAGGTTTTATATACCTTGTTTTCAAACTTTCAATGATGGGTCAAAACCCATACGCACCATTTACCTATATAGACTATAGACTATATAATATAGTATGGGTGTTTTATAAGTTTTGTTGTACAGTGTACAATGTACACTGTACATATCATCACATCACCACACACACCACCACACACATCACCACACACATCACCACGCTCATCACCACACACATCACAACACACACCACCACCACTAAATCATAACTATATACATTTATATTTCTAAAATGTATAACTTATTTCAATAATGTGATGCCAATAATGTGTAATTAGTTATGATTTATTATCGATTACAAGTTATACGTTATTGTAAAAGAGTACTTATTAGATTTCATATCATATAGGTATATATATATATATATATATATATATCTATAAATAGGTATCACATATTATTCTAGATATTAGATAAACTATTTATAAATGAATACATATTAATAATAACGCATAGGTACATTGTATTATTGAAGTGATAGTGTGATTGATAGACAATTAATGAAACCCCTGGCGGCAGTGATTCTGTCACTCACCACTACCTTAGAGTATAGCCTATCACCTAGAGTTATACCCAAGTTACCAGATCAACGTAATTAGGAGTCACCCCGATTCATAGGTGGCAGTAGTATCACTCGTTGAAATGATTATAGTAATCACTGAATTATACATTAAATGTAAACAAACTTTCAATCCATATTTTTTAATCCATAATTAAATCAATGTATCTAAATAAAAACCAGTCATCACTAGAATTATACTTGATAAAAGTGTAATGCATACCTATTTTTGATAAATCAAAAATATAATTTATGATTTTAATTTTTAAATTAAATGTTAGGAATATAGAAATACCTATATAGAAAATATTATGTATTTTTGAGTTTTTGAGTGACATTTCCATATGTTAACGTTTGTTTAAAAAAATGTTATCTTCATACTCAGTATACTTATAATTTATGTTGTTTTTATTTGAATTTTAATCTTTTATCTTGAATATTCTCTAGTATCGTATTTTATACTAAGATCCACTTTTTATTCTTATTTTAATTTGTTGACGTTTATGAATTTTATAAATTAAAAAAAAATTAAATACCAACGTGTTTTATTTTACATTCTTTTATTTTCTTGAAATTAATAATATTATTTTACTGAACATATGTATTTTATATTTGAATTACTTTCTTGTTTTCTTTCTTTATATTTATTGACATATATACAAAAATAAAAAAATAAATTAAATACCAATTGGTATTTGTTATTACATTTTTTAATTTTTCTCTGACTAATAATATTAATTGACAATATTTTTTATAACAAACATATTTTATTGAATATTTTTTCGTTTATATTTGAATTTACGTAAAGTACTCAAGAAGTACTTCCTTGTTTTCTTTCTTTTTATTGACATATAACAATTAATAATTAAAATTAACTTTTTAGTTTTATTCTTACATTATAAATGGTTCTTTATTTTTATTTTAATTACAACAATTATTGACTGAAATAAATATATGAAGAAAATAAAAATAATAAAAAAAAACATTAAAAAATTGTATATAAAGTTTTTTTTACCATCTTTCTGAATATACTTTGTTCTGTTTTGTTCTATTTTATTTCATTTAAATTATTTTATCTATATTTTTATTTAGTTCATTATTTTATTATACTTATTATTTATTTTAGTTATTTATTTATTTAGGCATGCCTTGCAAGTTCAAATAATTTATATTATTTTTATTTTATTCATTGTATGTAAACAGGAAGTAGAATTAGTATTTTATTATCTTTTATTTATATAGTTTATTTGGACTTGATTTAAAATTAAGGGTTCTCGATAAGATTTAGCTTCTACAAAAACCCGGGTGTAAAAATAAATTTGATAACATAAATATAATATATATATATATATATATATAAATATATATATATATATATATATATATATAAATATACGTATCATATACATAATATTAGTAAATAATTGCATTGGCTTCCTTAATTTCGAATATACACAAGGTAAATTATATATATATATATATATATATATAGTTAATACAGCTAACTCTCGATATCTAATTATTCTAGGGATAGAAGAAATATTTCTGAGTTCTCGAAGTATCATTAAATATATATATATATATATATATATATATATATATATATATATATAACTCAGAAAGGTGTAAAAATAAAAAATATATCGAATATTAGAATTGAATTTTTCGACCTCTTCAATATAGTATTGATCCAAACTAAATAAAATATATTAAACCAAACTTATAATAAAAAATGAATGACATATTAAAAATAAAACTAATAAAAACAATAAAATAAACTAACTATAAAATTCAAAGATCGAGCTTCTCAAAATAATCATATTAGTATTTCCTCGGTTCATGGCTACGGAAAATGTTGATAAATCCAGTCTAAGGATTTATCTCACTTTTACACACGCTTATCAGCCCATCATTTAGAAATATTGATAATGATATATTTAGCAATTTGACCCCAAGTACCGACATTTCCAGGTCGTACATAGGTACAAAACTAAACTATCATTTGTAAACATTCTGAGTAAGCGGTATTTCCGGTATACATAGTCGGGTTAATTAAGAATTGACTGTATATATATAATATATATTTTTAAAATATTAACATAATATTTGTAAATCAGTAATAACATGACATATACTACTTATATGTAGGTTCCTATATGTTCTATTATTTAATAACAACATACTGTAAATAAAATCTGCGCATAGAATACATATTATTCAAATTATTGACATATAAAATCAACTAATGCATTTCGTAGTATTAGTGATTACGCAATACTTATATCTAATACAGTGGATGATAATAATATTCTACTATATTCTGTGGAAATAGAATTATGCTAATATAGGTTATCTCATACTCTTACACATTACGGTGCATTAGTATTCCATAGACATGTATGATGTCATCATTGAGGTCATCGTAGAGGTCAACAGCTAGGGACTGTATGTACACTGTTTAATGATAAACACACACATACATACACTTCAAATAAATCACAAATCACTAGCAGTGTATTAGGCTATATAAATTATTAAAATAACTCGCAAAAATTAGAATTACTACGTATTACGCTAAGTATATATATTGTATATTGTACACTGTATACAGTATGTTATAGAAGTGTACAATGTAACAGTGTAAAATGTACAATATATACTAGTATTCTAAAATCATCATATGGATGCACATAGTACAATACTACTACAACATAGATTTAGTAGTAATACTTTATCTATTATTTCGTATAAATGTATATATATAGATAGATAAATAGCTAAATATAAAGTTTATTGTAATTAAATAAAACTAAATGACATGAAATAACAAAATTATATAATAAAATCATAATAATAAATAAATAATGTATTTACATAGGCCTATTCAAATAATGTATAATACCAGGCTACAATATATACTAGCATACGTGAATACTACTACCTCTACTACTACTACTACTACTACTACTACTACTACTACTACTACTACTACTACTACTACTACTACTACTACTACTACTACTACTACTACTACTACTACTACTACTACTACTACTACTACTACTACTACTACTACTACTACTACTACTACTACTACTACTACTACTACTACTACTACTACTACTACTACTACTACTACTACTACTACTACTACTACTACTACTACTACTACTACTACTACTACTACTACTACTACTACTACTACTACTACTACTACTACTACTACTACTACTACTACTACTACTACTACTACTACTACTACTACTACTACTACTACTACTACTACTACTACTACTACTACTACTACTACTACTACTACTACTACTACTACTACTACTACTACTACTACTACTACTACTACTACTACTACTACTACTACTACTACTACTACTACTACTACTACTACTACTACTACTACTACTACTACTACTACTACTACTACTACTACTACTACTACTACTACTACTACTACTACTACTACTACTACTACTACTACTACTACTACTACTACTACTACTACTACTACTACTACTACTACTACTACTACTACTACTACTACTACTACTACTACTACTACTACTACTACTACTACTACTACTACTACTACTACTACTACTACCACTACCACTACCACTACCACTACCACTACCACTACCACTACCACTACCACTACCACTACCACTACCACTACCACTACCACTACCACTACCACTACCACTACCACTACCACTACCACTAATACTACCACTACCACTACCACTACCACTACCACCACCACCACCACCCAATGTATTATGGTTTCTAATGAGCTAATACATCATAAGTAACATGACTAAACTATTAAACTGTCAATGGCCGCCTCTAATCACGTGGCTAACATTGTATCACGTGTGTTTATCTTATCTCCATTAACCGTTAACCTCGTCACCCCGTAAATCACTACACCATTATCAATTGTTCCCATAATAGATCATATTCATCATTATCACATATGTATAAAGTGTATTATTTCCATATAAATTATAACTATATATGTGTATTTTGTATCTCAATATATTCGATCAATAAACTATATAATATATATATTTATATATATGTTCAAAACAATTTTAATTAATATAAACATAGAATTATAATGAGTAATTACCGAGGTGTGTTTTTTGTTAGAAGAATAACTTACAAAGCATAACCAGATGTATGCGTGTGTGCGTGTTCGTGACCCCGTACCAGCACACGCACACATAAGAGTGTAAGCTTGTTAATACACACAAGTGCGTATAAATATTACCCGTACTGCGTATGTGTGTGTGTATATGTGGACCAAATTCTAAATACCTCTCATGTTCTCCCAGCGTTGAAAGAAGGTCTATTTATAAAATTCAGACAGACTAGAGTAACTATATAGTGACTATAGAAACTATAGGTATAGAGTTATCCGTGGGTTGAATGCCCTTGTTAACGGTATCTCCTCCTCCTCACCCCCTCACCCCCTCCTCCTCTTATATAAATAAATATACATATATATAAATATATTATAAATATGTATATACATACAGCGTGTATGTCATAAACACACATTACATACCCACTGTAGATATATATATATATATATATATATATATATATATATATATATATATATTCGAGAGAATCCATTTGTTCGCAACATCGGCCCAACGTATAATATAGTCAGTTGCTACTTTATTAGAATATCATATATTATATATTGCATATTACGAATTATATGGACAGGGAAATAATAAATAAACATAGAATAAAATAAACGGACACAATCTAACATACATAATATAACGGACACAACCTAACGGACACAACCTAACGGACATACTCTAACGGACACAACCTAACGGACACAATCTAACGGACATAATCTAACATACCTAATCTAACAGACACAATCTAACGGACACAATCTAACGGACACAATCTTACTGACATAATCTAACGGAGATAATCTAACGGACATAATCTAACGGACATAATCTAACGGACATAATCTAACGGACATAATCTAACATACATAATCTAACAGACACAATCTAACGGACACAATCTAACGGACACAATCTTACTGACATAATCTAACGGAGATAATCTAACGGACATAATCTAACGGACACAATATAACGGACACAACCTAACGGACACAACCTAACGGACATAATCTAACGGACACAACCTAACGGACATAATCTAACGGACATAATCTAACGGACATAATCTAACGGACATAATCTAACGGACATAATCTAACGTATATTTAATATGTGTAATATATTGTTTTGTAAATTATATATATATTATTTTGAGATAAATATTATTACATACATTTTAACACAGTGATGGGGGTGGGCTGGTATTTGTATTCCAGTCCTAAATATAGCCCCATACACACAACTTGTTACGTTAATCATGCCAATAGTTAGAGTATAGTTACATGAAACAACTGTCAACAACTGTCAATAGTATTCACAACAATCATACACATATAATCATGATAATATTACTTTAAATATGTATATACAAAGTCTATCAATTTGAATTAATAAATATTAATGAATATATTTGCTAAAACATGCTATTTGATATTCGTTAATTCAAAGATATAAATGTATACATATATATATATATATATATATATATATATATATATATATAGGGAGAGAGAGATAGCAGAGCATATCGATGACTTATACATTATACTGTATAGAATATTAATATATAATTATTACATCTTGCCGTGACGTGTGTACACACGTGATATACACACGTGATATACACACGTGATATACACACGTGATATTGATGTATTCTATACGTGCACATGACGTAAGAATATAGTGACGTAATAATCTGGTTAGGCCGCCATCACTATAGTGTTACGCAATATGTAGTGTACGAGGCCGTATTACCTAATAAGGGCATTGCGTAGCTACCATTGCATAGCTCGCGCTCTCTCCCTCCACACACACACGCACACACGCACACACACACACCTATTCATACACACGTCTTCCTATCGGCTGCTACGTCGAGCGTGTATCCGGATAGATTCCTACGTATACACAAGGGCACTGGAACGATGTTGTGTATGTAGGGGGGGTTACCAACAAATCCAAATATATTCTGTGGTAAAAGTTGGGGATGGGTCCAATACATAGGATGTCCCTCTAGATTTTAAAGTGGGGGGACATATCCACCCGTCCCCCCTGTTGCACCGCCCCTATGTATACATGATAAGTATTCCATATATTATCCAATATCTCCTAAGTAGCTTATATATATCTAACGCTGTTTCACCGGCCAACTATATGAATATCGGTATATAATAATACACGGCAATATTAAGTATAGCACACTGCATGTAGAGGAGGTCTTATCAAACCCAAACCCAAACCCAACCAATATATATATGAATTAGGTAACGGAATACAGCGAAGGCGACTTGTCAATTTGGTGTGGCTAACAATAGGCGGATCGTGTGTCTGCATCGAGGACACGATAGCTGACCTATATATAGATATAATTAATACGAAGAATAAATGGTACAAATAGTAAAAACACGATTACCCCGCCCGCCCTCCCCCACTCCCACCCGCCCTTAAAGGATTTTTGGGCCGAGCTGCATTTCGCCATTCATCGAATTATGATTAATATTGCGTTATTTATTTATATCCTATATCGTAATCGTAATTGTAGCGTAATTTATTAAAACACAACTTACCCAGCCCACCCTCCTATTTCATAACATACTTATATCTGACGTTAATCCAATATATTGTATACTACATATGATACGTGCCATATACGTCAGTAATATGCATATATACATATATATATATATATATATATAGAGACCGCTCGCAATATATACCAACAATTTTGCGAAGAACAAATATAACAGCCCTCTATTCAATGTAATTAATTGCGAACTCCTGGCATTAGTTGTATCGTCACTGAAATAGATTAAGGTTTGACGCGGGTTTTATACAATAATGTTTTAATTTTCGATTAAATTACATGCAATATAATTTAGCTCTTAATTTGCAGGTATATTTTTCTGTATATTTTGGTGGGATATCCACTTTCACTAACTTCATATACATGTATAACATTTAAAACCAAAGTATACTATTGCTTTTTTATTTATATTAGTAATATACAAATTCATTTATTACTTATTTTTTTCATTTTTAAATTTTGAAATGAATTTTTATAAATTTTTGTCCGAAATAACAAACTATATAGAATTTTGAAGAACTCTGTTCATGTTTTGTGCACAACATCGAATTGCACGATATAGCGTGTGTTATATCATACCTGCGAAACACGTTCAATGTTTACTATACAGTTATCTATAGACCAGGATATACGAAATGGTATACACTCCAAATGTGCCTATCATACACTCAAAGCTCTCATAAATTCGAACACGAAGAAGAAAACTAGAGTGAATTAAAATAAATATGGCGATATTATCTCGGAGGATAATGAAATGGTAAAAAGATGGACAGAATACTGTAATGAACTTTATAATCACCCAATAAATCGGACCCAAATACACTTATGAGAAGAGAAGTAAATAATAACTTACCGATTTTCAGAAGTGAAAAATGCTATTAAAAATCTCGAAAAAGGTAAAGCTACAGGAGTCAACAATATTCCGGGGGAACTGTTTATCAACAGTTGAACCCAACTGATCGACACAATCACTGAACTTTGCCAAAAAATATGGGATACAAATGATTGGCCAGATCTTTGGACACATTCACTAATGATACCAATTCCGAAGAAAGGTAACCTTAAGAAATGCGAAATCTACCGAACTGTTAGTCTGATATCACACGCAAGCAAGATCTTATTAATAATAATTCTAAATCGCTTAAATCCGATGGTGGAAAGTATTCTAGCACAAGATCAAGATATATTTAGGAAAAAAATAAGCACGACGGAACAAATCTTATACTGTAGAATTATGGCGGAAAAAAACATTGAACATGGAGAGAAACTTAGTCATAATTTTATTGACTTCAAAAAGGCGTTTGACCGTGTATGGCATAATGGACTATGGAATATAATGATAAATTTTAATATTGACGAAAATCTTATATCAATCATAAAACCTATATAAAAAGTCGAGCAGTGCAGTGATAGTTAACGATATAAGAGGAGACTTATTTCGGACATCGGTAGGAGTACGACAAGGTTGCTTCCTGTCGCTAACTCTATTCAATATTTTCTTGGAACAAAGTATGCAAGACACTCTAAAAAACCATACTTCAACCATAGATGTAGGATGATATAATATTTGTAACCTACGGTTTGCAGATGACATAGATATAATGGCAGGATCAATTCCAGAATTACAACAGCTAATAGACAAATTACAGAATTGATCAGCGGCATACGGTATGGAAGTGAGTCTGGAAAAAAGTAAGATCATGGTTAATGAATTCTCAAACAGCCATGCACATTTATAACTATGAACGGCGAAACACTAGAAACAGTCGATAAATTCAAATATATATATTATATAGCTTATAGGAGCTACATTGACAAAAGACGGAAAAAGTGAAAAGGAGATAAAAATAAGATTGGCGACATAAAATGTGGCTCTGTGAGTCATCTCGTATACAAATGTCCTCCGATGTGTCCTGAGACATCATTCTATTCCACTCTCTTAATGATATAGGTGTATATGCTCTTATATGTTATCTATCCGAGTTGACTGTTGAGTATATCTCATTTACGTTAGCCTTCAACATTTTATTAATTATAATTTGGGTTTCCGTGTTAAATCAGACTGAATTGCTTCTATCTACTCGACGGGGAACTTGAAAATAAACAATATATAGACTTATAGTCTATGTTGATAATGTGAATACCTTTAATAATGACTTGTCTACTGCCTTGGTACTATTAATCACGCTGTTGGTATTTCACGACATATGATATTATGGTGTATTTTAAGAATTCGAAGAGAAAACATAAATAATTCATTTCTGATAAATTTGTCAAATTCAATCTGATTTAATAATAATAATTATAATAATAATACTAATAATATAAATAAAAGTAATAATAATAATAATATGTCACGTGATAATTGTAGATTCGGGTGAGATGCATCGTGATGAGAGAAGATGATGCTGAGAATATTGATCTTTATTGTGATCTTTGGCCTACATTATACGACATCAAGTTAGCACCATAGAACTAGATAGTTATGCACGATATCAACTAGAAGTAGATAGTATGGCAGTCGATACCAGTTATTTTAACTTCAATATATATATACATAGCTCAAATTATTTCTTAAAATTAATTCTTTCTCTTCTATAATAATTGATCGTTTACCATTATTATAATTATAAATCATTCACAAACGGTGAAGTTCTATAAATATACCTATGTAATGTTAACTAATAATTTAGTAGGCTTTAGTAGGCTTATATTGGCTTTAGTACGTACATCGATGTAAATAATCGGGAGGTATACGTTGTTTACATCGATGTCAACGTAGCAGTGCATCAATAAGCTCACGAATAAGCGCACGAACGAGCGCATGAACAAGCGCATGAATAAGCGCATGAATAAGCGCATGAACGAGAGCATGAACAAGCGCATTAAAAAGCGCATGTTTAACACGAATCTTACCAGACATGTTGCAATTAGGTAGACTGCTATGTGTACAAATCTGCGATATACTTGTGTTCCCTATTTGAAGGATGCTAACAATGTTACAACAATTATGGCCTTGTTATTGCATCGTGATTTCAATATATTTGTATGAACATTTCAATGACAAAAACTGCCTGTGTGGCCTAGTTGGCTATAGCCTTATAATGCGTTATACACTCAGGCAGAAGGACGCGGGTTCATGCACCGTCCGGAACAATATCATTATGTCTTAAAATAATATTAGGAGTGATCTTATATAATGTTTATAACATAATTATCGGCCCTCGTTAAAACCATGGATGCCCTCGTTAAAACATGGATGCCCTCGTTAACATGATAACCATTTGGTTTGAGTGACAACTTTCATAGAAGTTCCTTATGAATAAGATGAACGGACTCCATTAACATACGTATTGTTATGTACTTATATTTGTATTGAACATATCATATTATTTACCTACCAACATAACAACAATGGGAGAGTTGCATAACAGTCTACCTTCTCGCGCTAATGCGTATACACACACTATCGCACACGTGTGCGGTGTGCGTTGTTACCGCCGCCTCTCCGCCCACTCTTCAAGGTGGTCGTAGCATAAAGCTGAAATCGAGAACAAGGTCGCGCAACAACCCGTCTAAATATGGGGGTAAGCGACATCACTTCGTCATGTGACTAACTGGTGTGCCACTCTATCGTACACTACGCACGCGTCATGCATGAGTGCACTCGTGGTTAAATTATTTGTTACGTGTTGCTATAGGCTGCCTGGTCTATATTTCCGTTATCTCTGTGCCACCGTGTTATCTTTGTTATCATGATATTGTCACTGCTACGATACTGTTATCTGTACTAACCACGCCCCTTATTGCATTGCGTGATATTCATCTCTGAAGCTAACTTCATCCTCTTTCTAAGTACCCACAGTAGGGGTTTACTCAGTTATTTTGTCATTACTTATATATATAAATATTATATATAACCTAATATATAACAACAATAACAATACAACAATAACAATACAAAAATAACAATAAGAGTATGAGTAACAACAATAACAACAATATCAGTAATAACAATAACAACAAGAGTAACAATAACAACAATAACATCGAGTAATAATAGCTATTTAGCTATGACGCAATAACCACATCGCTCGCGCCTTCCCAGGAGAAGTAGGTCGACATATCAATGCCAAGTTACAGAGTGGTCAGCGAGTGAGGAGTGACCATGACCCCAATAGGAGGATGACCTTTACGAGGAGAAGGAGGCTGTATCGGATGAGGGAGACTGATGAACAGCTGCTCATGCGCACGCTACTCTCCGAGTACATGCCAGAGATCCGTCCTTCGCAAATCTCACGAGATCCCGTTACCGTTCTGTTCGGCCTCACTTTCATACAAATCTTTGACATGGTAGTGCAGCACTACAGCAGAATACAACTAATGCACACATACATATATTATTCATGATTTAGATAAATCTTATTATTGTTATTGTTGTTATTATTATGCATTATTACGCTAGCTTATTTCAATATGCATTGTGGAATCACTATTGCTAAAAATTAATTATTATGTAATATAATATATATATATATATATATATAATAATCTATAATTTATAAAACTCTACAATATCTATAATAATATTTTGGATATTGATATATACCAATAGGAATATGTAATACAATTAAATTCAAAGTACAAATTAAAAATGTTAATATTTTATATTTGAAAAATTATTTGAAATTCATCATGACCTTATTTTATAAATAATGCATACCCTATCTATGGATACGTTCATAATAGTTGTGAATGTATAGCGTGTATTCGCGAACACGTGACTATTTGGGTTACTAACACTCCTAGCGGGGTTTCAGCATACTATCTCTGTTTACTATTATTAATATTTATAACAAATATATTAACATTTGTGTAATAATTCTTCTATGATATCGGTATTGAACATACGTGTAAATATACATATACGTTTAATAGTTTTCTTTGCATGGTTTTATTTATTGTATTTAAAATCGTAACAAATATATTGTTGTTTCCCGATGTTGTTTGTGTTTCTTCTCTTCGCGCATGTCACATAATCACGTCATCCATCTTATGTAACAATTGTCCTTAAACTAAATCACATATTTGATAACTACACTTAAGTATTTCCATTGTTGAAATTATACATAACAATGCCAATATTGTAAGTGAGAGTAACACGTGAGGCATTTCTTACTTTCTCTATAAGTTAGTAGCCTCTAGAAATATGTTGATTTTATGTAATCAATGGACCGTGACTTATATAAACAAACCGTGTTTAACCTAGAACTACCTTCTTTTAAAGTAACCCCTTTAAAGTTATTTCTTAACTTTCCTAGCCAGGAAATCTCGTATTACACATCTCACCTAGCGAGTGTTGCGTTCACTAAACCGCACCTAGCGAGTGTTGGGCGCACTAAAGCGCACCTAGCGAGTAAACCACGCACACATACCCACACGTCGCACACACACACACGTCGCACAGTAACGCTAGAAACTCGCCGGTCGGTACAGCTGACCAGGGCTCTAGCCGGGGGTGACCACCTACCCGACGAACAGCGCCTCCTCTGGTACATCTTACGTAACTACGACCCGGCTTCTAGGCCAGTGTACAACGCCTCGAGAACCGTGACCGTCAAGTTCGGATACACTCTAACACAGATAGCCGACATGGTATGTACGCGACAGAGGCGGTCCACAGGGGAAGGGGCGTGTCGCTTTAAAACGGGTGGGCGTTTATATTCGATATTTAAATGGGCGAAGGGAGGAGGGAGGATCTCCAAATATAGTGGAGCGGGCTATGGTGTATAGCTCTTATATTATAAATATCAGCGTAATATATATACCTCATGTATAATATATATCCCTTCTCTTATAGACGCGTCTTTCTCCTATCTAAATAGGCTCCCCTAATATCACATGCGTGCCCTATATCAATACTACGATAAGGTGCCATCTCATATGATTTACAACTAAGATGATAACGCATACTATCCCACATACCCCCCACACACATACATACTGCATTGAAGTCACGTGCTTATAGTCACGTGACTCTCGTCTGACCACGTGACCTCTTGCTGAATAATCTCGCCACGCCCACTAATCGCCGCTTTAAACCGTACTTTAACACGCGTGCTTTTGCATAATACCTGTATGTATGTACGTATTTACAATACTCTAGTATTATTAATTGTGTTATTTATATACATATACATATATGTACATATACATCAAAGATTTTGCGAAAACTTCGGAAAATCTTTATATACATCTATACAATGAAAATACATAATGATGATTTCACTATAGGATGAAGTGAATCAAGTTCTCACAACAAACGTGTGGTTAGAGCAGGTTAGTTTAATATATAATTGAAGTATCATCTATCACATAATATATCACATAATACATATGTATTAGTGTACATGCGTATGTAGAGAGTGTTAAGATATAGTTGACCTATGACCCTACAGGAGTGGCATGACGAGAGACTGGTGTGGGAGCCTAATGATTACAACGGGCTGCACACTATCCGTATACCTTGTCAGCGGATCTGGCTGCCAGACATAGTCCTCTACAACAGGTACACGTGTACCAACCACAGTACATAGTATATATCTCCATCTCCCTACTCCCTATCCCTACTCCCTCATTATTTCCGTAACTCTATCCCTCTTTATTTCCGTCTCCCTCTCAATATCTATATTACTATCCCTTTCCCTATCTATTTCCAAATCCCCTCCCTTCCCACCCCATATCCCTGTCCATATCCTTCTCCATAACCCCTTCCCACCCCTCTCTATCGTTCGCACTATTTCTGTATGCATCGAATACGTTAATACCCCATCATCGTACTTATGACTCATACCTAACAATAGATATAATGAATCATTACATGTATACACTACACTGTAAAGCATCATTAGACGATAATTGTGATAATATAATGTTTGCAACTTTATAAAATATTTTTTTATAATCATCTGAAGTTTAAAATGATACCATCGAATATTGTTAATGTCATATTTTGATATCGATCATAACATAACATAATAGGGCATACATTATGACACCGTTGATACATGCGGCAGGCAATACAACATATCATTAACATATACGTATCGCATAAGAAAACCTATGAATGATTATCGTCCAGTATAAGATAAATACGAAGGACACGATGACACGATAGTAGTGAGGTGGTCGCCCTATAGGGTCGCCCTACAACCACATAGCTACCACACATATAGTATAACGCACACACACGTGATTCACTCGTGCATGACTCATACGTGCATGACTCACTCGTGTGTGACTCACTCGTGCATGACTCACGCTCGTTAGCGCCGACGACTTCACGGAAGGCTTCATGCAGAGCAAGGCTATGGTGAAGTATGACGGTACGGTGTTCTGGCCTCCCCCCGCTAAACTGCGCAGTACGTGTTAGTAGTGTACTTAGACCTACATGCGCACTAGTGCAGCTAGCTAGGTGATGTCCGAGAGGTGGGTATAGAGGGGTATTTAGAGATTATCTATGGAGGTCATACAATGTACGTCCTCCAATGTACGTCCTACATACATCGCTGTATTGTAATATAGGTATTTATTATTTATCACCATTTTATATATTCTTATATTTAATATACACTTAAATAAATAACTTAATATAAGCTTAACATTATGATTATATACTATAGTTCTATATATATATATATAATTATATATAGAATAGAATAAAATATAATAGATATTTATAGAAATTTAAATATTAAAATAAACAATTTTGTAATAATAATTATAATCTATATATATATATATATATAATTATTTAAAATGAACCAATGAATAGGTAAAATAGATATTACATATTTTCCTTTCGATGATCAAAGATGTACAATGAAGTTCGGAAGCTGGATATATGATGGTTTTCAGGTAATAACACTTCAGATAGCAGTAGATAGCGTTATGAATAATCGTTATCTATAATATTCGACTACACCTTGCCATACTGTACTCTAACTTATCTTAATATATCTTACAGTAACATACTGTAATATAATGTACTGTAATGTAACTTTTTATAACAAAAAGGTAGATAGTTTATATTATACAGTATTGGATGATTAGTAATGTTAAAAGATGTCGTAGTCATGTGATATAGTCATGTGATAGAGTTATGTGGTGTAGTCATGTGATATAGTCATGTAATATAGTCATGTGATATAGTCATGTGATATAGTCATGTGATATAGTCATGTGAAAATATACGTTTCAATTGGAAACGGTAAAAGCCTGCACGGCCCCATGCATACATTGTATGTTGAATCACAGCCCAGTTCGCATTGTAAGGCGTCGGGCGGTTCATCTTAACATTCAGTCTCTCTCTATACGTGCAAGTCCTAGTACCTCATTCACCTTACCGCGTCAATACGTGTTTCTATAATGCAATATAATACAAATATATACTTGTTGCTAGAATAACGTCTATAGCATAATATAATATTAATCTAGAGGTAATATATACGTGGGTCGTGCGTTTAGACGTGCGTATAGATACTATGTATAGTACTATGTATAGATACTATGTATACATGTATTTAATAAGGAGTGATAGCACTGCAATAACAATTATTAATGCGTCACTTAAGTGATCTTACATGACCTAACAGTGACATACTTAACATAACAGTGACATATTTTACATAATATTGACATACTTGACATAAAAGTGACACAATTTACATAACAGTGGCATGTTTGACATAATGGTGACACATAATTTTAATGCGATTAATGTATACTAATAGATAATTCTACGTACATCATCCCCCTATTTCTCCGACACCCACCTACTCCTCCTCCCCATCCTACTTCTCTCACCATACCCCTATTAATCATCTTCTCTTCCTTCTCCCCTCTCCCCCACCGTAGCTAATAACAACACCACTCCTTGACCAGGTGGATTTGACCAATCGTTCAGACCACGTAGACCTAGCTAACTACGTATTCAGGTGAGTCACGTGATAAAAGTAATGACGTCATACAACAATGCCGATTGTAACGGATTATGACTCACTTATAGTGTTGCTAGATACATAGAGGTAGCAGTAAACGTAGCGGTAATGTGTTGTTATGATGTAGACGATGTACGTCATTAGATATACCATCATCATCATCTACATCTACATCACCATCATCTCTTACTCCAACATCACTGATACTACTATCTCTAGCACCACTATCATCTCCGTCATAACCACTCTAATAATGAAGCTCGCTAGTTCTACTACCATAGCTACTACTGATACTGCATCACTACCACTCACGCCACTGCACCACTACCACTACCACTACCACTCCCACCATCACCGTCACCACTGCACCATTCCATCACCGCAACCCCACTACCTATTCTCCACCCGATTATTGAAACACCGTACCACGTGACTATCTCGTATAACGCACGCCTCACGTGACACACACTCACATGCCACACGCCTCACGTGACTCATTAGTGGAGAATGGCAACTACTGGACATAGTGGTCAGAAGGAATGAAGTCCGCTACGCTTGCTGCATAGAACCCTACCCGGATGTGACCTTCACGATAATCATGCGCAGGCGCACTCTGTACTACCTGTTCCACGTGATATTTCCGTGCCTATGGCTGTCGGTGCTCAGTTTGTTGGGATTCTGGTTGCCCGCAGACTCGGGTGAGAAGGTTATGTCCTTGTACATGTCCTCAGTGTAGCGGGCGCGAGCGTAATAACCACCTTACGTAATAACGTTTATTGATTATCAAAATATCCATACATTGGGATATATATATAAATAATATTTATTTATTGAAATCTCACATATATATATATATATATATTGAATACAATCCAAATACCGGATACAAATGGACCCCTCAATAAGTCATAGACTTGTACATGTTATACATAAATATGAGGGGCCCAGGACAATACAATACAAATAGTAACATTATTTTTCTTGTGTTTTGATTTATCGTGTTTTAAGTTCTTGATAAACACAAGAGAAAAACAAGAAATGCATGGAATCAAGCCGGGACCTCTGGCTTACTAGCTTTTGGTTATCCCACTGAGCCATATACCCCAGACATATATATATATAATTTAATTATATAAATTGTATTAATTATAATAATATATTATTATACAATATATGTCTCAATTTTAATTGGCTATTTCATATAAGTTTATATAAAAAAATAATTTCCAGTAAAATCAATACCTGTTAAAAGTTTTTCTCTTTTCTCTTAAATACATTTCATTATACTATTTTCATGATATTCTATATATTCTATGATAACAATTATTATGAATATTGATGTATAATGTTATAAAAAATGTAAAAAATATTCTCATTTAATATATTTTACAAATATATCACAATTATTAACAAACAATGAATGTTATTCTATAAGCCTGCTTTAAAATGTAAACCTGACATTATAGTATACAATATATGTAGCATATAGTATACCCTACATGCTAGATAAAGGCAGTATGTGGCGTACACAGTGATTACATGACAGTAGGAGGAGATATGTAATATTTCATATAATATTATTTTATATAAATAATAATTGTTTCCGTAAATAAAATATCAATTCATACAGGAATTCACCATGGGGAACTTTATTTTGTTTAATAAATAGAAATAATGAATTATTCAAATTATTATTAATGGTACTATTAATAGATTGTAAATCATCAGATTTATAAGTCTATCTAATAAGTAAATAAATTCCTCCAATTAACGATGAGTCATACCTATTGACAAAGAGTCAATGTTGATATGAATATTTTATTTATTATTTTTAAATTTATTTAATGTAAACTATAATATTCAACACGTGATGCTTGGTCACGGTTCAGTAAACACTCACTTTACGAATGTCCCCATTGTTCCATGCCTGTTAGTGAACTATGCGATACATATGATCGTTATCATTAGTTACATGGTAATATGTTATAAAAATATGTTTAATATGTTATGCATATATACCATGGTATAATATATAATATACTCTATATGTATCATTATACTATAACATAATGTTTATTATGAAATATTATACACTTTGATATTTATTTAATTATATATATATATATATGAATGTTTTATGATATATTATGAGATATGTGAAATATTGTTTAACCTATACGTAACACGGAGCGATGAAGTCACGTGATAAGTAGGCGTGTCCTAACCGTTACACGTGACACGTGACAGGTGACACTTGGCATCACTGTGCTGCTCGCGTTCTCCGTGTTCATGTTGCTGATTGCGGAGAGCATGCCTGCTACGTCGGAGTTTGTACCGCTCATAGGTTAGTGTGGAGGGGTAGAGGGGTTATAGGGGATGGAGGGGTTATAGGGGGTGGAGGGGTAGAGCCAGGGAGTCAGAACGAGTCTAGTAGGTGGCTATATGCGAGGAGACGAGAGTGGGGTTTAAGTGGGATTAACAAGGGAGCATCGAGGGGCAGAGGGAGTTAGATAGGAATTATCGAGTGGGCTAACCAGTGTGTAGAAGGATTAGATAAGGTTATATGGAGGGGTTTAAATATAGGTTACTGATAAGTTAATAATATGTTAAGAGGCTTTGATAATACGCTAGCGAGGGTTAGCCTCTAGGGTTATCCTATAGGTTTAGCCCCTATATGGTTAGCCTCTAGGGTTAATATCGTTAATAACATTTTTTTAAAGGTTTTATAAAATTTAGTATTTTAGTGGAATGTTAAGGTGATTGAACTATAGATTTTGTTCATCCAAACATCTATGTTGTACTATGTATCTAAGGTATTAGGTATATAGGTAGTATCTAAGGTATTATATACATATGCTGTACTATTATTAGGTATCTACGTAAACGTAGGTAAATGTCTAATTGAATAAATGTAAACAATAGTGATTAATTTATACTAATTCAATCGATTATCTTCTAAAACAGCTAACTAGTGATCAAACAATGGGCTCATTCATTATGTAATAACTAATAATATATACATATATATATATATATATATATATATATATATATATATTAAATATTAATTATGATAAATTTATCATGATAAATATTATACAATATGCTTCTTATGTTTTAATTACCATAAATTGACCATCACAATAACTATTTACTTTGAAATCGAATTCTCATAACTGTCGACACTAAAGAACACTGTAGTTTTGTAACAACATCGAAACCTCTAGACCACTGTTTCATTATTATAAATTATATTCAAATGTTCAATATTATGAAGTTATGAATTAATAGTAGATATAAGAGATATATCATATATTTTATTGTTATAATCATATTGAAAATATGTAGTAATATATTGTCATGAATGGTTCACTAATAATATATTAATATTAAATATTGATAAAACAAAAGGGTTACGTTATAAAGATGTACATATTGTTAATGGTAAGCCTATATCAATTAATTCAACTGAAATATGCTTCGTATCTAGTTATACTTTTCTTAGAGTTATTTTAGATAATAATTAAAATGTTAAAGAACATATAAGAAAAATACAATTTAAGTTATTACATGTTATATATAGGAGAATTACCTATTAAGAAATCTGTGCTATTTACCTATATATTTTAAAGCTACTTTATAATTATTTGTTTTTGCTTCATATCATGTATTGTTTAGAAATTTGAGAAAATAATTGTAATAATAACCTTCAATGTATTTAATGTATTTTAACTCTACAAATAAAGGCTATTTGAATGGTAAATAAAAATATCTTTAAAATTGTCAATAATATTTTTATTTTGACTAACAATTTAATACTAACAACTTATTTTTATATTCTAATATATTAAAATTAAAAGATTTAATAATTTATAAAAATATGTTATTTATGCACAATGTACATAATAATTAATATCATAATTAGTCATCATATTCGGTGCATAATATCATTATAATTTCCTAGATATACAAATTTATACAAAAATACTTTTCGAAATTTCAAATTACCTTATATCAAACCGTCATCATAACTCATTATCATTTAAAGTCCCTAAATCTTTGAAAGTTTATGTCTAAATAAATGATTAGTAATAAGTGAACACATTGAACGCGTTGCTCTCATCGTTTGCAGGTATCTACTTGACGGTAACAATGGGTATGACGTCATTATCTATTGTCCTCACCGTGTTCGTACTGCAGTTACATCACATGGGTCCTAATCGTAAACCTGTTCCGGTTTGGCTGAAGCGATTAGTAGTGGACGGCATCGCCAAGGTCATATGTATGCGAAGTGATGTCAGAGCCCATTATCAATATCGTTACAGGTTAATAGTAGTAGTAGTAATGGTCGTATGTGGTATTAGTATAGGTAGTAGTAGTAGTAACAATAGTAGTTATTGTATGCGCATGTGCAAACATCGCTAAACCAAACATTCGAAGACTAACATTCACCTAAAGATTAGTAGTTACAGCTACATACAACGTCATGTGATATTTCTAAGAGTAGAATAGTCGATAGTTAAATACTATTTATTCAAATGTAATAAAGATAATAATTGATATTTTATAAACAGTGCAAGTATAAAAAATACCGACATCCTAAGGGTTACGATCAAAAAGGACGAGTTGAGGCGAAATGGTTAAATCTTAAATCCGAAATAAATTTGTATAGGCTCATTTTGGGATGTAATGCATCTAAAAAAAACAAACAGGACAAAACTAAACCAATTAAACCAAATAACCCACAAATATCTATACAAAATATATGTATATACTATTAACTCGTATTTCAAATGTATCCTTTAACCCTCAACTCGTCCTTTTTGATCGTCTCCCCATCCTAACATAGCATATTTTCAGATTCTTATAATTTTACAAATTATTTATGGATATTTCTAATTGTAATATATAATATATAATGTACTTATTTATAATGGAACCACTTTCATAAGATACAACCAATAATATGATTTATATTAAAAAAAACTCACTCAATTAAAAATAGATAACATTATATAAATTAGTAAATATAATACATATTCTACAATCGTATATATATATATATAAATATATATGAATTGATATATTTTAATATATCTAAATTGTTTATTTTTTGAAAATAGTTGAATACGAAATTATATATATAAATATTTATAACATATGCAGTTTATATGCTAGTTTTCAATCTCAGATAGATAAGAAATTATTGGTTCATTGAATCACATCATGTGATTGTCAATAGTCATGAGCATTATGGTATGGTATTTGAAATGATAGTGTGTTTATTAAATATCAATAAAACATAAACTAAATATTATATTTAAATTATTATTTGTTTATATTCAATGATAACCGAGCTGCTGTTCTATTTATGTTCTATTGTGTATTACAATTATTAATCAATATTAAAGCAGTAACATTTAATTTAATTTTGTGTTTGTTAATTTTGACATTTTTATGGAAATAAATAAAAGTACACATATATTTGTTGTTGTCAGTTTTATCAAAATAAATAACAATTATTCTTTATTAGACTTGCCATATTTATAAATTGTATACATTAACTTTTCTCTCTAAAATGTATAGTCAGTAACTATTAGTTACTGAGATACGGTATGGTACGGGTATTCGTCGCTGTCGGTATTTGTACACCCACCCTAATATATATATATAAATATCATATTATAATTGATAATAATAATGCATTTGTTGATTTAGTATTAAAACAGGGTAAGTTGTGATGTGTGTTGTTGTGCTTTCACTGAGTTATATTTAAGTTGTCGAAAAACAAAAGTGATGTATTTATATTTAAATGTACCTATAATTTCGATAGTAAAATATCTCGTATATATAATATGAATGTCATATTATATATCGAGTTAATTCCGATTTTGCGTGTGTTTGGTTTCCGTGCGCGCTCACTGACAAACGTACTGACAAACTGACCAATCACAGTTGTGGAGCCGGTGCGCTGGACCGTGACGCTCAAGATATCATCACCACTTCGTCTCACCTGCCGCAATGTGCTGAACTCGTCACACTGAAGAGCACCTGCATAGAGCGACGAGCCGACCGCATACCTCCGCCAGGTCAAGGGGGCGGAGTCGATATATTCGCCACGCCTACTCACGCCACCACCATCGAGGACATCGAACTTCAGTACGAGGACATGATCGGAGAATGGCGGCTTGTGGCGCACGTGGTCGATAGATTCTTGTTCTGGATCTTTCTATTCGCCACTAGCGGATCGTCGCTCTTCATCCTCGTCATAATGCCGCTCACGAAACCCAAGATCGAGTACTAACCGCTGCTGCTGACCAATCAGAGCTCGAGTTATCCGCCGCCTCTCTCTCCGCCGATATCCTGAGAACGTGGATGTGGTGGTTACGCATGACATAACACTGAGTAACACCTCTTTTTATATAATACTATAGTTAATAACGCCCCTCGTGTCACGTGATGAAATGTCAATCAATTAGCACAATTCGCGTACTAAAACCGCACAATACAACCGCACATTACAATCGCACAATACAACCGCGCTATATTTTAATAATTATAATTTAAAATATACCATATATATATATCAAATAACTGCGTTATATTTTACTAATATTGTTAATATTTAATAAGTAGATCTAACGTATTATTAATCCCAATTATATAATAGATATATAATTTTATGATTTAATACAGTTTGGAATATATATATATATATATATATATATATATATATATGTATATATATCCTTTCATATTTGTATTCACTATTGATATTTAAATGATTCTCTTCCATAACCATACGTCATTATATAATGTATACATGATATGTATTATATAACATAATTACAATGAAACAAGATTTCGAATTAATTGTTCTGTACGGAAATCTAATGTTTATCAAAGATTGTAGAATGTTTGTTACGCGTCTATTATAATGATACATAAGTTACTTTACAAAACGACTAGTGTACACTAACCTATAAGTTATACCTATAAGTTATAACTATATCTCGACGCTTATTATTCGTATGTTTTATTTGAAAATGTACCTCAACACATTGTTGGAGTTTGTTTTTCATTCTTTTGAAACTTGTTATATTTTCGTCATATAATTTCAATGTCCTCCTCCTCCTCCTCGACGTACGTCGTACAGCTAAGATAGGCAAGGACATGTCTTGTTAATGTCTTTTACCACTATCAATGATAATAATACAAATAAATATTAAATTAATAATAATTGTGTTGATTGATTGGTAATTTACTTAAGAAAATATATAGTCGAAATATAATCTAAAGTATAAAGTATAAATATTTTCTAATGATAATATACGTTATAGAAATAAACAAAGAATAATATTAAAAAAATAAAGAAATTAAAACATTTTACAGTTACCGTAAAAATAAACGAAATATAAGCGAAAATATAAATAAAATACATTGATTTGTTAATGAGGGAATCGAAATATTCTATTTATACTTTAAATATATTGAACTCTTCTTAATGTGTAACATATAATATCTTATTATTTATATAGTTTAACAATATATAGTATAACGAAACAAATAAATAATGTAATACTTTTCACTTTTAAAATCTGTAAATACTATTTACCAAATTTACTAAATAGTATATTACTACATTTATTTTTTAGTAGTATACTATTTAAAACATATATATATATAATATATAATATAAATATACATATATATATATATATGTATATATATATATATATATATATATATATATATATATATATATATATATATATATATATATATATATATATATATATATATAAAGTTAATATAAAACAAACAAATAAGAATAATACTTTTAATTTTAAAATATGTTATAATTATACTATAGTAATAGTAAATTATTAGTTTTATATTATAGTAAATTTGAAAAATATATATAAAACCCAAATATTCTATAAAGAAAAAAAACCGAAGAGATAATGCAATAAAGATACAAAATGAAACATAAATTAATATCAACTTATAAATTTCTATTAAAAAAAGTTGTTTGTCAAAAAAGATTTTTTTTATTTTATTTTTAAAAGATGAAAAAGATACAGATTTGACTATATCATTGTTTAATTAATTTAATATATTAACTAATCTATTATTAATTACATTTTTAATTATATTATCATAATTATGTATTACATTTTTTACAATTAGGGGAAAGTATCATATTACGGATAGTGCCCGAATACGGATACTATCGGTATCTCAGAAACTATAAATCCTATACAAAATTTTGAATGAATAAAATATTGATAATTATACTAATAGTTTAAATAAGTATTTTTTATTTTTTAATTAAATAAAATAATGCTGATATATCCAATAAACTGATTTTGTTATTACGTTTTTAAATTTATGTAAAACAATTTCAACATAACCTTCTCAAGCATATAAAAATGTATTAATATAAAAGATAACAATATATTATTCATAACTAAATAATTCTAAGCATTATATGCATAATTGATATATTTATATATAAAATATTAATTAAGTTATAAGCATTTATCTAGAGGGAATATACATCCCTAATACGGACACTCTAGATTTATTAATACGGACACCCTACAACCAATAAGCTCGCAGCGTGTGAACTATTTTGATTTGCATAAATATCGCGTGCGTTATAAAATTAATACCACCAATTTATTAATACGTTTCATGCTTATTATTTAGATACTTAATTTGTTAATTATTAATTAATAAAATAATAAAATTAATAAATTAATTACTAATGTCATTTTAATTTATCTAATTAGTTTATCAATAATATATAGTATATTCTAGTGGTATATAGGGTGTCCGTATTATAACATAGGGTGTCCGTATTCGAACATGGGTACCGAATACAGACACCCCCTTTATCTATTTAATAAAAAGGATAAATAAAATGTTAAAATCACAATAATATATATATAATCATATAATATAAATATATTGTAATTTGTTAATAACAAATTTAGTAATAAAATGTTAAGACAATCTATTGTTAAAGTGTCCGTATTAGGTTACTTTCTCCTACCTTTAGTTTTACAATTATTCGAAATGTTAAGGATATCAGATATAATTATATCTGTATAATTATTTGAAATTTTTAAAATTGTGGTTAGATCTATTTTCAATCTTCTAGTTTGAAGTGATTCTAATTTAAAATAATCCAATATCTCTTTATGTGATTTATAATTAATATTTGATGACTTTTTATATCCTACACATCTTGTAATTAATCTTCTATAGATTTACTATAGTAAATTATCTTTGAGCTATTTCAATTTGGTTTATGAGACTACGAAATTTACTAAATTTGGGAAAAGATGACCACATTATGGATGCATAGTTTAAAAATGGTCTACAATAAATGTTATATGCATTTAATAATCCCCTATAGGGGATTTTGTAGTAATGTATCTAACAAATTGAATAAAAATAAAAATATTATAAATATTATTCCTAAATCTTTATAAACATTTACATTTTATAATGGAACATTATTTATACAATATTTAGATGGAGTAACCTTCCCTAAAGTCATAACTAAACATTTTGATAATGAAATATTGTATTCCCATTTATTTGCCGATTGTGAAAATAAATTTAAATTACTTTGTTAAAGATATATTTCACTCTCAGATGTGTAAGAAAAATATATTTTTGTATCATCTGCAAAAAAAACCAATATTAATTGTTGAAGATAATATAGGGGAAAGTAACCTAATACGGAAACGTTAACAATAAATGGTCTTAACATTTTATGACTCAATATTTGTATTCAAAAATTAAAATTGACTAATATTTTATGATTATAGATATTATTTTGATTTTAAAATTTATTTAATCTTTTTATCCAATAGGTAACGGGGGACCCCCGTCGGGGGTGTTCTTATTTGGTACCCATGTCCGAATACGGACACCCTGTGTTATAATACGGACACCCTATATACCACTAGATAAACTATATATTATAATAATTATTGATTATTGATGAATCAATCAGACAAATTATAATTACATTATTTCTAATTAATGTTATAGAACAATTTATTCTAATTTAATTAGTTAATAATTTATTTATTTTATTATCTTTTTAATTAATAATACAATTTAAGTATCTAAATAATAACACATTTAGATTTAGCTTTATTGGTGGTATTAATATTATAACGCACGCGATTTTATGAAAATCAGAATAGTTCATACGATGCGCGCTGATTTGTGATAGGGTGTCTGTATTAAGATATCTAGAGTGTCCGTATTAGGGACTTATATGACCTCTAGATATATGCTTATAACTTAATTAATATTTACTAACAAATATGGAACTTATATGACCTCTAGATATATGCTTATGACTTAATTAATATTTACTAACAAATATAGAAATTATGTATATAATGTTTAGAATTCTTTAGTTTTTAATAATATTGTGTTATATTTTATTTAGATACATTTGTATATTCTTGAGAAGGTTTTAAGTTGACATTTATTTTCATAAATTTAAAAACGTAATAAAAAAATCAGTTTATTGGATATATCAGAAATATTTTGAATAATTAAAAAATACTTATTTAGACTAATTATATAGTTATGAATATTTTATTTTTCATTAAAGATTTTTGTTGTAGCACTTATGGTTTCTAGATACCGAGAGTGTCCGTATTCGGTTACTTTCCCCTACTAGGGAGATCATTAATATACAGTAGAAATAAAATTCGACCTAAAACCGATCCTTGTGGTACTCCAGATTTTACAATAGAACTATTTAAAAAGAGAATTTTCAACCCGTGTAATTTGAGATCTTTTCGATAACAAATTATAAATCCATTTTATTATTTTATCAGATACCGTATGATTTTAATTTATATAAAAGTTTTTTATGAGAAACAATATAAAAGGTATTATAAAAATCAATATATACATATATACATATATATATATATATATATATATATATATATATATATATATATATATATATTATATATTGTATCGATGAATGTATATGTATTATTCAATTCATTATAGCAACATTTTAAACATTTTTCTAATTGTAATTCTGGTGATTTACCTATAAAATTATATTGATTTTTTGTAAATGAATTATTAGATTTAAATACAAAATTCATTATTTAGAAATAATACGTTATAATTATAGTATTAATACTTAATAATAATCGATATAGGCTTACGTCATTCATTAGATAATACATTTAGCATAATATATTGTATAAGTATATAAGTATCCTATCAGTTCCAAGAGTATAGGTCATTTGTAGTCTATTAAAAAATAGTTTAATTATTTCAGAATTTAAATCAATACTCCAAATTTGTGTTTAGTTTTATTACAAAATACGGGTAAATTTCCATTATCATATTGTTGATCAACAATATGATAATAACTCGAGTTAAACTAAAATATGATTTTAATGCATTTGCTTAAATATATAAATATATATATATATATATATATATATATATATATATATATATATTTGTATGTATGTCTATATATATTATGTCTACAAATGTTGTAGATTATCTCTAGATAATGTTCATTGTTTGTGTATACGTATGGTATACCTTGATGTTCCTACTTATTCTGTGATAACTAGAAAAGCACACACGGTCTTAACATAACAATAACTTCAACACTAACAACAACCCTTCTCCATTGTTATCCATCTTCTCCACATTGTTACCATTGCTAGCGGAGATATAGTGACGTCATAACTCCCATAACCTATTGTTTACAAGTTAATTGTAATGATTTAGTTTCTATTTTTTCTCGAAATTTGTCTACAATATTTTATTTCTATAAATCTTAATTTTTTTCCAAGAATCGACTACCTGATTCGCTTTCGGTAAACTAAAATATTAGTTATTATTACGTCAGATTACGTCAGATGATGTCATCATATTTAAAATATACATTTTTAATCGTACGCCGTACGGGTATAGTAAACAAACATTTTGATAATTCGCGAATTTATAATTAATAAATTTTAAATTAATAATAATTAACAATAACAATAATATACTAAATTTAAAAATAAAAAGTTATTCCATTTCTATAAATAAGTGTAGATCATACTTAAGAAATAAGAAATCAACGCTACGATATATAGGTAAGTACACAATGTAGACATTATTGTATACATATCTATATTGTAGTTATAATCATGTAGGCACGATTAACGTTAATTTATATTAATATACTTTTACATATTATATAGTGTACTCTAATATATTAATTATATATCATATATAGTATAATTTAATATAATATACATTAATATAGTATATTATAATATCGTATACATTTAGTAATGATTATAATATTACTTTTACCGCCATGTTCCGGTTACTTTATAAACCTAAACTCCATTCAACGGAATACCATAACTTCTGATAATACATAATCTGTATCAATCTACACACTTCTGATAAAATGGGTTTTTATAGCGATTTTTATAGCGAGACAGCTGGACAGGTAAACATATGGATAGTTGAATGTTTGTTGATTGTAACATAGACAGGTGGACACCCATGTATCTATGTGCATATAATATAAATATATATACATTTTCAAATTAATTATTTTATTAACATCTTCGAATGGATATAGCTTGATGTAGAAAATGAATTTTTATATTTAATCCTGGGATTTAATCATGACTAATCGTGACGTATACAATGGGCGTGTCGTATACGATGGGCGTGTGTCATTATTCAGCATAACTGACGTATAGCTAGCTAGACTGGCAACAATATAATCACGGACAATCAGTTGTTAAGATAATATAACGGTACATTATCGACGTATTTGCTACAATAATCACACCCTCGGGGTATAGGCAATATAGACGATCAAAACAATCTACCCTGATAATATGAAAGTGGAGAACTGATGTTCGGTATGCGATACATAGGCACATATCGCCCTACTTTAAAGCAATACTAAATACAATGAATCATTATGAATCACCCATTGACCAATAACTTTCTATTACAATAATTAATTATACCTTTAGCACTTTCTAGTCGATTTCACTATATTACCCATACCGACCTATACGTACTGGAACATGATTAATTAGATATAGGCACCCTATGTCCTATTAACGGACAACAATATAACCCCAACCGCCTTACACTTGCTAATATAACTAGACTTACTGCACTCAACCCTAGCCCCGGTGCATAACGCCACACTAACCCTGGTGAATAATAACACTTACCCTACTTATTAACCCACACACTTAATTACATACCTACCAATACATCATCGCTCATACACCCTCTAACATACCTTCACCACTCTCAGTTATTCACCATATCATTGCAAATAATTGCTCCCCAAATGATCCAATTCCACTCATTACTACACAAAAGTTGGGAAGCACTATTTCATAATTATTGAATAGCTTAATTAATAGATACTACATACATACACACAAACACGTACACACACAAACACACACACACATATACACACGAACACACACACAAACACAAGCACACATACATAAACACACACGCACACACATACTACAATAACAGCTTAACGGAGAGAACAAATGCGATGCAGGAAGAAAGTGAAACTTCGTTAGCGTATGACAGGTACCGCAGGAAATCTTCCGCCATTGATTCCAGAACAGCCTATGGGTTATACTCTTTAGATAACCTGTTTTATCACTATTAGCATTATATTTACTTTCTATATATTCTATATATATATATATATATATATATATATATATATATATATATATGGGAAAGTAACCTAATACGGACACTTTAACAATAAATGGTCTTAACATTTTATGATTCATTATTTGTATTCAAAAATTACAAAATATTAATATTATATGATTATAGATATTATTGTAATTTTAAAATTGTATTTAATATTTTAATTTACTAGATACCGGGTATTATAACACAGGGTGTCCGTATTCGGACATGGGTATCGAATACGGACACCATGTATTATAATACGGAAACCCTATATACCACTAGATAAACTATATATTATTGATGAAAAATTACAATTGCATTATTTATAATTAATTTTATGAACAATTTATTCTAATTTAATTAGTTAATAATTTATTTATTTTTATTATTTTTTAATTAATAATACAATTTAAGTATCTAAATATTAAAAATGTTAGATTTAGCTTTATTGATGGTATTTATATTATAACTCACGCGATTTTTATGAATATCAGAATAGTTAATACGCTGCGCGCTGATTGGTTATAGGGTGTCCGTATTAGGGACTTATATGACCTCTAGATATATGATCTTAATGAATATTTGATAAAAAATATATAAATTATATATATATAATTTTAAAATGCTTTATTTTTTAATAATATAATGTTATTTTATATATCGATACATTTGTATATTCTTGAGAAGGTTTTAAGTTGACATTTTTTTTCATAAATTTAAAAACGTAATAAAAAAATCAGATTATTGGATATATCAGCAATATTTTGAATAATTAAAAAATAAAAAATACTTTTTTAGACTATTTATATAATTATGAATATTTTATTAATTACAATTTTTGTTGTAGGATTTATGGTTTTTGAGATACCGAGAGTGTCCGTATTCGGGCACTGTCAGTATTCAGTTACTTTCTACTATATATACATATATAATGATAATAATTAATTATATATATATATATATATATATATATATATAAATATATATTTATTATGCAATATATGTCTTAAGCACATATCCTTGCGATATTATGTAATACGCTATTCTTGGCATGTGCATGAATCTGATAATGTGTATGAAAAATGGATGGAGGGATGGTGGGATAGGCGAGAGAAGGAGAGATATATAACTATATTATTATTATTTAATATTTCATATTTCAAATTAATTTAATTAATATATATATACATATATAATACTTATTATTATTATTTATTTTAAATCAGACATAAATTATAAACGTATAAACGTATAAACGACATAGTATTATAAATAAATACAATATAATTATTAAAATAAAAATGGTTAATATTAATAGAATTGGTGTTATACAAACACATTATACAAATAAGGAAGTATACAATAAATTAATAACAGAATATCTAGAATGTTATCTTGCTCATGGTACATTTTTATAGCATACACATTCCTAGTAACGCGTGTGCAGCGAAGCGTGACCACAGTTATATCTATAGATCTAGAGAATAGCGATCCTTTATAATGTGCGGCGCGTATGTATATGCGTGTAGTAGTAGTAGTAGTAGTAGTAGTAGTAGTAGTAGTAGTAGAGGTATAATATTATATATTTATTCACAAAAATCCAATTTTAAATAAATTGTTAGGAAGTGATATATAAAGTTATGGCGACATACATATATTTTTTATTATAATAAAAAATTAATTTAAATTAAAAAAAAATAATAATAATTAATTGTATAAATTGCAGTTCATAAAGTTAGTTAGTCCAGTTTAAATAAGTGTCTATGTAGTTTATTTTAAATTTGAATATATAAATATATAATATAATATTTAACTGTTTTTAGTTAGTTATAGTCCTGGGGAGTTTATTCCAGTGAGATGAATAGTTAGTCGATTGATTGTATTTTAAAAGTATATTATTTAATGACCACAAATTATTTCTATTTTTAAATTCAATCGATTCTTTGATTTATATAAGAAGTTCAGTATGTATTGCAGTATGTATAATATTTATAGTTTTGTAAATGGATCTGTGTTTAAAGGTAAGCCAGTTTAGTTTGTGTGCGGTAGTATGTATTATGTATTCGTTTTGGAAGCCTACAAATAAGTCTGCAGGTTTGGTTTATAATTATGTTGTCTTTTTTCTTGTAGTTTAGGTATATCAGTCTAACAGTAATAAAGTTTTGATATTATATAAGCGGATGTTATTATCTTGAGAAATGTTCGATTCAGAAGGTTCTTTATTTGTTTTAATTGATATAGTTTATTATTTTAGTATTTAATTTTAGTATTTAATGTTAAATGTTTGTCTAGTTTCACACCTATAGGTGTGTATCACACTCTATAGAGTTATTATATCATTTATTTCATTATTTCTATTTCACTATTTTATATCTGTATGTATGTGTGTATATGTGTGTGTGCGCACACTGTGCGTATGTGTATAATACGGAATACTTAATATATTCTCTAGGTGATGACATCCAGAGCTGGGCACGATACTCAAAAAATATATAATAGATACAATTACAATTACACACTTTTTTCTTATAATAGATACAACTACAATTACTTTAAAAACAATCATAGTAGATACAATTACAAATACATACTTTTCTTAATAGATACATCTTAGTAGATACAAATACATTATAATTATATCCAATATATATATAGACTATATAATATACTATATAGATATATATTATATCATAAATGCTAAAAACTGTAGAGCTTATAACTCATTTATCAGTGTTGGATCTGATCATCGTATTATATCATTAAGTATAAGACTGAGCCTTAGAGCTAATAACAAGACATCTAATAAAATCAAACATTACGATTGGACAAGATGAAAGACAGATACAGAAACCAGATATAACTTTATTAGTAAATTGAAAACTAAATTTCCAGCTCTACATGACACCATATATGGCTATAGCTTCGCTATCTACTAGCAAAGGGTATACTCACTTTGAAACTGTATGTAAGGAAACTGCTGCTAAAGTAATCCCATTGAAACCTAAGTTGAAAAAATGAATACCCTAGGACACAGATAATATCTGTCAAAAATACTACACGAAGCAGCGCGACATAAATAAAATCAACGGACACCATAACATGTCAGACATTTCAACGAAGCTCAAAATTATCTTGTACAATCGTATGAGAAGGAACACAAATATTACGTTCAGAATAAAATAAGTGAAATTCAATATGCGATGTGTAACAAAAAATCAGCCTTAGCCTGGAAAATAGTAAATGAATTTAGTGGAAGAAATAACTCAAACAGAGCAAAACTTAAAGCAAACAGTGAAAAAGAACGAATTCAACTATGGAACGACCATTTCAAGGAACTACTTGGTAAACCATCAATTCCCACACCAAACGATGAAAGTACATTGACTATACAAAATGAACTGGATATCAAAAAAGGCATTTTATAATAGATGAATTAAAGATAGCTACTAAAAGCATAAAAAATGGAAAAGCTGTTGGCTTAGTGAAATACCAGCTCAAGTATGGAAACTAGGAGAATTTCAAGAAATATTACTAAACTAGTGCAATAGTATATATTCTCAAGAACCAATAGACATACGGAATGAACGATGCGTACTTCCTTTCCCTAAAAAAAGTAGTTATTTTTATTACAACAAAACTATCGGGGTATCACACTAACTTCAATTTCAGCTAAGATATATAACCTTATGCTTTTATATAGGATAAGACTAGAGATATATCCTATACTAAGAACAAATTAAAATAATTTCTGAACAAAGATATCAACGACAAGAAAAATGTTAACCATTCAAAGTATACTAGAAGAGGTAAAGTCTAAAAACCTACCAGCTACTCTCCTCTTTATAGACTTTTCACAGGCTTTCTATTCAATAAATCGTGAAAAGTTGAAAGGTATCTTAATCATATATGGTATACACACTTAAATCGTAAATACCATATTGATGCTATACAAGAATACTCGCTCTATGGTAAGATCGCCTGATGGATTACCTTTCTTCGATATAACTACTGGAGTACTACACGAAGATAAACTTGCACCATTTATATGCATTATATGTCTCCACTATATATATATATATATATATATTGAAAAAATTAGTGGATACCAATTTACATCCCGGCTTCACTCTTGCAAAAGAAAAAGTAATAGATACCCTGAAATACATGTAAATGTGCACATTACCGATATTGACTATGCTTACTATATAGCTGTAATAATTGTCTGATAGATACAAATAAACTACTAAACAAATTTGAAGATACGGCTAAAGAAATCTGTTTACATATAAAATCAGACAAGACGGAATACATGTGTTTAAATCACGAAAACCAAATAAAAAATAAAATCAGCCATGATATAAAACGTGTAGAATAGTTTAAATATCTAGGCAGTTATATTGGTTCATCTTAACATGACGTAAGCATACGAATCGGGGGTGTATGGGCAGCCTTGAATATCCTGATTATAATCTGGAAATTCAACCTTTCAAGTAAACTCAAAAGAAACTTATTTAGAGCTACAGTCGAGACTGTTCTTGTATATGGCTCTATCACTTGGACTCTAACTTCAACATTAGAGACAAAAGTTGATTGAGCCTTTACACGAATACTGCATGATGTACTAAACAAGTCATGTAGATACCAACGTTACAAATAAGGAGTTGTACAGCAAAATTCCAAGAATAACATATACATACGCGAACCACGACTGAGGTTCTACGGTCACTGCTGGAGAAACAGAAGCGAAGTAGTGAGTACATTATTACTCTGGAATCCACAACACTGACGACGCTCTCGATGAAGGTCTATGAGAACATATTTAGTAAAATCAAGTTAAGAGATGACACGATGTGCACAAATGAGGAATTACCGATAGCGATGAATGATAGAAAGGAATGGAGGTAATGTATAATGAAGATATAATATATTATAAAGATAAATATTGCATTTTTTAAATTATTATAATTATGATTTATTTAGATTTTTTATGAATTTATTAGAAAGTAGTTTAATTATAAATCAATTATTATATAAAATATATTATCAAAATAATTTCTTTGTTTTCAATAAATGTATATAATTGTTTTTGAGAATAAATCACTATATTTATATATCATAATTTTTAACAATGAATTGATTTTAATATTTACAAAAGATATTTTATTAAAAATATATTGATGATTTATTATATTTATTAAATTTATTTATATATTAAAATTAATTTATAATATGATATTATAAAATATTGATATAAAATACTTATAATATATATTATATTTGATATCAAATTATATATTATTTAATTACATGTATTTTTATTTGTTTACATAATTTTCTTAGTAGATACTATTTATGACTAATAGATACGATTACAAATACTTTTTTAATTTTTATAATAGATACAAATACAAATACAAATGTATCTACGATACTCATTTTTTGCCTTAATAGATACTGTATCGGCGATACTGCCCAGCTCTGATGACATCCATACCTAAAGTATTCTTTACATACCACAAATGTACTTATGTTTGACCTTGACATCCTCACAGTCCGCCACTGATATCCTTCAAGAAAGGTCAATACAAAAAGTACACGTTTTCCGGCTTCAAGAAAAAAAGGAACAAACTAGCGTTCAACATACCGTTCAGGTGACCTTTAACCCCATAACACTACCTCCATCACGTGTCCGCACATCGTCGTTATTACATCATAGTTATTACATCATAGGATTTACGTCATCATCATACAGTACCACACACCAAACTCTACTACAAACACTACTACACATAATGCTACACATAATGCTACACATAACAATTTACAAACATCTAGTACTAATCATATATGACATATAACATATAATACCTACTACCACCTATACATATACCATACATCACATACGACATATTTCATACGTATACATAACAACGATTATCCACATAACCCCTAACCCCTAACTCCTAACCCCTAACCCCTAACCCCTAATAGTGTTAAGACATTACGTAATGCTATCGTTAGCGCTAACGAGTTAGCAGAATACCCCACCAGTAAAGATGCCAGTCCGGTTAGTACCTCTACACCAGTGTTAGTACACCCTACACTAGTGTTAGTACACCCTACACTAGTGTTAGTACACCCTACACCAGTGTTAGTACACCCTACACCAGTGTTAGTACACCCTACACTAGTGTTAGTACACCCTACACTAGTGTTAGTACACCCTACACCAGTGTTAGTACACCCTACACTAGTGTTAGTACACCCTACACTAGTGTTAGTACACCCTACACTAGTGTTAGTACACCCTACACTAGTGTTAGTACACCCTACACCAGTGTTAGTACACCCTACACTAGTGTTAGTACACCCTACACTAGTGTTAGTACACCCTACACTAGTGTTAGTACACCCTACACTAGTGTTAGTACACCCTACACTAGTGTTAGTACACCCTACACCAGTGTTAGTACACCCTACACTAGTGTTAGTACACCCTACACTAGTGTTAGTACACCCTACACCAGTGTTAGTACACCCTACACCAGTGTTAGTACACCCTACACTAGTGTTAGTACACCCTACACCAGTGTTAGTACACCCTACACTAGTGTTAGTACACCCTACACTAGTGTTAGTACACCCTACACTAGTGTTAGTACACCCTACACTAGTGTTAGTACACCCTACACTAGTGTTAGTACACCCTACACCAGTGTTAGTACACCCTACACCAGTGTTAGTACACCCTACACCAGTGTTAGTACACCCTACACTAGTGTTAGTACACCCTACACCAGTGTTAGTACACCCTACACTAGTGTTAGTACACCCTACACTAGTGTTAGTACACCCTACACCAGTGTTAGTACACCCTACACTAGTGTTAGTACACCCTACACTAGTGTTAGTACACCCTACACTAGTGTTAGTACACCCTACACTAGTGTTAGTACACCCTACACTAGTGTTAGTACACCCTACACTAGTGTTAGTACACCCTACACTAGTGTTAACAGCAGTAGTAGCGTATACGCATACTATGAACCCTTCGTTACGGACACGCTATTATCTAGTACAGATGTACCAGGTACAGATGTACCTACCTAATAATAACACTAATATCACTATTGTTAACCACGCCTAGTATCGCTGCATCAGTTCCAGCTCCCCCATCTCTTGTCACGTGTCACATTCATATTGTTCCTTTAATGTTCGCCGCCACCCACCTGCTTAGCATTATACATCTTTATCACGTGATCACTGAATAACTAGTGAACACTATCGCTATATTGTAAATGATACAATGTATTCATATGCTACTATTGTTTATTTTGATATTTCAAAATGAATTCACCGAACACACATATGGCATCATATTATAACTAGTTGTTAGTTATAAGTACTATTAGTTACAAGTTTAATTACTTTTAATTTAATTAGTTTTTATTTAATTCACATAACATATGTTATTTAAGTTCACAACTGGTTATGCATACTTAATATTGCACATTTATATATATATATATATATATATATATATATATACATATATATATATCATCATTACTTGCTCATAAATGTATATGAATTCGTTCTTGTATTCATTTAATATGTCATATAAACTTTCTATAAACCATATCTGACCTGTTCCCCTTTCATAAATACTTTATTATTAGGCTTCTAACTCTAATATAGAAATAGTGTGTTCTTCTATACCTCTACACCCTCCTCTACACCCTCCTATCAATCAGTGCTACACCTCATGCCCTCTGCCATACCTACTTAGTTATGACAAGCTCCATCATTGTCTGCTCCCCTCCATATCACCTTACATACATCATCGCGTTCTGCCTCCATTATGCAATACCACTCCATTATACATGATCTCTTAGACTTACATCTCAGCCTTCCTATAATGCCGAACTTAAATATAATGCCCTACTTAAATTTATATTTATTATCTCTTTATTCGATTACTATTATTATTATTTGTATTACAATATTGTTTGGTTATATCGGGTGGTATAACTCCCCGGTTATATGTGTGTTTGTTATTATTCTTGTTTTGTTCTTATTTTGTTCTTATTTTGTTCTTATTTTGATTTTTTGATTTTATGTATTGTTCATTTGTATTCACTACAAGTGTTCATCACTTTGTTGTTGTTCCTAATCAATTAATATCATCACATCTATATATATATAAATAAATAATAATAACATATAATACACTTATCATTGTCAGAATTCGTCACTATTTGGTAAAATCAAGTTATCTAAGATGAGATCACGAACAGACCCATACTGTCCAATAATGGCTAAATCTTCGGTAAGTACATACACGCGCACACATACACACATGCGTATACACATACATATACACATACACATACATGCGTATACACATACTTATACACACACATATATATATATATATATATATATATATATATATGTTTGATTCTTATTTTTAATTATATTTTTTATTAATTATAGTTTTGAGCATCTGAATACATGTAGGTATATGTATAGGTGCACTTAAACACATATTTTGTACTCATGAAAATATAAATTACGTATACAACTGAAATATTTAGTAGCACCCGTTGCAAGATTCTAAAGATGCTTCTGAAGCAATACACGCTATTACACGCTATTATCAATACTGTACTGATATCATCACTTGTGTTTACGTTTCATACTGACACCTGTACGGCGTGCTTCTCTGAGATATTACATTGTGTACTTCGAAATAGATACTTTTCAGTAATATATGTAATTATATTTTAATAAATTCAATACTAACAGAGATATTGATTTATTTGTTAAGCATTAGTATTCCTTGTAATAAAATCACGAAATATATGTTATACTTTAGATCCTAAATTTTCAAATGATTATATTAATTAAAAGTGACAGAAAAGTGATTTAGTATAGGGGAAAGTAACCTAATCGGACACTTTAACAATAAATGGTCTTAACATTTTATGACTCATTATTTTTATTCAAAAATTACAATATATTAATATTATATGATTATAGATATTATTGTGATTTTAAAATTGTATTTAATCTTTTCGTTCCATGGATAACGGGGGTGTCCGTATTCTGTACCCATGTCCGATATATTATTGATGAATCAATCCGACAAATTATAATTACATTATTTATAATTAATTGTATGAACAATTTATTCTAATTTAATTAGTTAATAATTTATTTATTTTTATATTTTTTTAATTAAGAATACAATTTAATTATCTAAATAATAACAATTTTAGATTTTGCTTTATTAGTGATATTATAATATTATAACGCACGCGATTTTTATGAAATTCAGAATAGTTCATACGCTGCGCGTTCTCTTTGGACGGTCTCTCTTTCTATTACCATTACAACTGTACCTTGCAATATAATCTTAGCTAGCGATTCATGTCTAGATATATGCCCAAACAAAGTCATTTGTCTACGTACCACCATGTCTAAGATATGCTCATCATTTTCTATTTTCCCTCTAATTTCGGTGGACACGTAGATGTTAGTTTTACTTTGATTGTATGTGATATTTAAGAGTCTTCTATGGGCTTTATATTCGAATGCAATGGTCATCTTTTTAGATTCTTCCAACAAGGTCCAGGTTTCACAACCATATAGTAAAAGTGATAGTACTAAATATTTGTATAGCTTGTACGTGAGATTGAATTACATTTCCCTTGCTTTCTAAATGATAAAACTAATAAGTTTTAGTGCCTACATGATTACGATTATGTTACCCTATAACCCTTCTATATAATCATATCATCCGGTACCTATGACCCCTCTATATAATAATATCATCCGGTACCTATGACCCCTCTATATAATCATAACATCCGGTACCCTATTGTTATATATTGTCATACATTGTCATATACGTATGACAATGTACGTATCTTATCTATTATTGTATAATATATGGTCTATCAACGTGATACCAGCTCACGACGTACGTCGTACGCCTAGTGCCTGGTATCGCGCACGCACATTCCTGCGTGGCCGTCTCGCATGACCGCCCCACTCGCAGACGTCTGCGTATATATTGCAGACCGCCTATATAATCACTTCAGAATAAGTCCCCTAATAAAAGTACATAAGACTTGACGTCCTCTTAGATATACACACAACTTAACACCTATAACCCCACTATATAATCATAACATTCGGTACCTTATAACCCCACTATATAATCATCACATTCGGTACCCTATAACCCCACTATATAATCATAACATTCGGTACCCTATAACCCCACTATATAATCATAACATCCGCTACCCTATAACCCCACTATATAATCATAACATCCGCTACTTATAACCTCACTATATAATCATAACATTCGGTACCCTATAACCCCACTATATAATCATAACATTCGGTAACCTATAACCCCACTATATAATCATAACATCCGGTACCTATAACCCCACTACATAATCATAACATCCGTTACTGCATCCTACTTGTAGGTGTATTTGTCATATAGATGTTCGCTGGTGAAATGTGATATCGATAAGAAGATTAACAAGTTTTATATTATCCAGGTCGGTACTGTTACTATAGTATATATTATGTACTATAATGTACTGTACTATACTTTATAATATTGATTATAGCAGAATATAGTGTATATTGTATATATAGATCAGCGATTCTTAACCTTTTTTTTTAAATCGCCCCTTTACCCTATTTTTTACATTATTGCCCCCTATAAATATATTAAAATAAATAATAATTGAAACAGCAATTATACTTTTATTAATGTGATATTGTGGTTGATGATTCTTTATTATTTTTTATATGTTTGGTTCTTTCGATGTCAATAGTAATGTTAAATCTCAATTTCCCACGATATAAAGCCTATTCCGGTATTTCGTTAATATTTGTATAACAGAACTGAACCCCGTAAAATTAAATATATAAATATATTATAATATATAATAATCATATAATAATAACCTTTTTCAACTAAATGTGATGTTGGAAAAGCCAGCAATAATAATTTAATTAATTTCCATATATTTTAATATTTTTCATTAATATTTAACCAACATTTGGTATATACTTTATTTTTGAACAATATGTTAAGGTCAGAGTAATTCTGTATATCTATGATATATTCTTGAATTGAAGGATCTATTTCTGATATATTGCAGTTAAATGGATCAATGATAAAATCTGGAATATTTAATGAAAATAGGTCATCAAAACAACAATCTATATTACTAATTAAATTATTTATATGCGAAATATATCGCATTATTTAATCCAGAGAAAATTCTTTTTCACAAGTTTTCAATCTCATAAAATTGGAATATTTACCATTTTCTATATTGTTTATATATATTTTAAGTTGAATTTAATGCACATAAAATATCTTTGACAAGTATTAAATTTATTTTTTTCCTTATAGTGACATATTTAATAAATTTAATTTCTCAAATATGATTGCTAAATAGGCAAGATCTTTAAATATATAAATGTTGAGTATATAATAGTAGCATTCTCTTTCATATGTATTAAGATATATTATATAATTTATGAAAACGGATTACAAATTTTCTTTTGGAGAGCCATCTTACTGCTGTGTGTAATAACAGTTACTTACTTTACTTTTACTTTTATCAGTTTAAGGACTACTGCTGTGCGTGAGCATTCGGTCGTCCGCAGGGGGGGGGGTTGTTATTGTGTTGGAGGGAAAGCTCGGGAGAATAAATGGGTCTTGAGGTGGCGTTTGAAGGTGGGTGTGGAGATGATAGTGCGCAAGTGGTTTGGAAGGGAATTCCAGTGGTAAGGGGCAGAAAGGGAGAAGGAGCGAATATGGGAAGAGTGGAGATTGTATAGGTGGGGTGTGGCTAGGATAAAGGTGTTGGAGGAACGGGTATGGAGTGTGGTAGTGGGCATGTAGAGGTGTAGTAGTGAGGCAAGGTAGTCAGGGGAGTTATGGTGGATGGCTTTGTGTATAGTTAGGGAAAGTTTGTATTGTATTCTGTAAAGGACTGGGAGCCAGTGTAATTGTTTAAGGAGAGGGGTAATGGAGTCGGAGGAACGTCGGGGAAGTAGGTAGACACAACGAACTACAGCGTTTTGAAGTCGTTGTAGTTTGTTGAGTTTGTAGGTGGGGAGGTTGAAGAGTAGGGAATTGCAATAATCGAAGAGTGGGCTAATATATGAGGAGGCGATGGTAATGGCGATGGGGAGGGGAATAGAACGTCGGATTAGTCTGAGGCAATGTTGGTGATAGTGGATGGATTTATGCATGTGTGCGATGTGTAGGTCAAGGGAGAGTGTTGTGTCAATGTGGAGTCCAAGATTACGGATGTGTTTGGAATAAGGTATTGGGGAATTATCAACTGTAATGGGAGGTGAATCAGGTAGGGAGGAGGATCGTAATGGTAGGTGGAGGAAAATTGCTTCGGTTTTGTTAGGGTTCAGTTCGAGAGAGTTAGAGGTGAGCCAATCATGAATAGACTTAATGCAGGAGGAGAGTCGGTTAGGGGCATACGTAGACGGGAGTCTGTGCAATTAATGTAAAGTTGGAGGTCGTCAGCGTAGGAGTGAAAGAATATGTCGGGATAATCGGTAAGAATATTGAATAGGGGAGGAGGTAGATATTAAAGAGGAGCGGGCCAATGAAGAACCCTGTGGCACTCCGTGGGTGATGGGTTGGGAGGGGGATGAGTGGGAGTGTATTCTGACTGAGGAGGAGCGGTTGGATATATAAGATGTGAGCCAGTCGAGGGGAGTTCCAGAGATGCCAATGGATGCGAGTCGGTGGATGAGTATGGTATGATTGAGGGTGTCGAACGCGGAACTCATGTCGAGGAGGACAAGTATAGTTCCGCGGTTACTATTGAGGTTTGAGAGTATATCAGAGGTGATTAGGGTGAGGGCAGATTCGGTGGATTTGTGGGGAAGATAGGCGCTTTTGAATGGGTTAGGTATTTTATTGGTGGTGAGGTAGGAGATGAGTTGGGGGGAGACGGTACGTTCCAGGATTTTGGAGTGGATTGAGAGGTTGGAAATGGGTCGATAATGGGAAGGATTCAGGGAGTCAAGGTTAGGCTTTTTTAGGATGGGATTTATTGCTGCAACCTTGAAGTCCGGGGGGACGATACCAGAGGAGAGTGATGTACAGATTATTTTATGAAGGGGGATCGCAATGGTATGTGTAATCTGTTTGAGTATCGGGAGGGGAAGGGGGTCAAGGGGTGAGGTTGAGGTTGTGGAGTCGAGGAGGAAGATTATATGTTCTAGGGAGGGTGGTTCAAAGTTATTGAAGGAGGCGGGAAAAGTTGTGGGAGTGAGGCAGGGGGTAGGGGTTGGTAGGGAGGAAAGGGTAGCGGAGAGTTTGTCATTAAAGGTATTTTTGAAGAGGAGTGGTAGTTGTTCGGGGAGGCAGGTAGGAAGTGGCGCCTTGAGTGTGCGACCTAGGAGTTGAGAGGAGAGTCTGTGGGTGGATTTGGAATCATTAGAAATTTTAGCAAATTTTAGGGATATGTGGGATGCTTTTGCGGTAGTGATGGCTTTTCTGTAAGTGTTTTTTAAGGCGTTGTAGGAGGCTAAAGAAGTGGGAGAGGGATGTTTTAGGTAGAGATTTTCAGCTGTTCGAAGTATACGTTTTTGTTTGAGGAGGGATTTTGTGAACCAGGATGAGTCAGGGCGTGTGATGGAGGTTATGGTGAGGAGGGGGGCATGCTTATCGAGGATGGTGGCAAGGGAATTGTGCAGTTCAAGAGAGGTGGTAATTGGGTGGGAGGAGAGGTCAGCAATAAAAGTAGATATGGGAATATTATGTAGTTGTCGTGTGATTCTTGTAGTGATGGGTCGGGTAGGTTTGGGGTGGTTGAGGGTAAATAGTATTAGGAAGTGGTCTGAAAAGGGTGGTCCGATGGAGTGATCTGTGATTATATTGCTGGATTTAGGGGATATTATAAGGTCAAGGGTATTGCCATGGACGTGTGTGGGGGAGGTGATGTGTTGTGTAAGGTTAAAAGAGTGGAGAAGTTTATTGAGGGAAAGGGTCATGGGTGGGTTGGGAATATTGAAATCACCTAGTATGATGGTGGTGGGGGAGATTGAATGTAGGAAGAGGCGAAATTCATCAAGAAATAGGTTGATTGAGGGAGAGGGTGGGCGGTAGAATAGGGAAATGTTGAAGGTGCGGGAGAATGGTGAGCTGATGGCGCAGCTAAGGGCTTCGGAGTGAAGGAACAAGTGATGGGAGATATTGGAAAGAGTAAGAGTAGATTTATATAGAATTCCTGTGCCACCACCAGGATGGGGGGAGTCACGAGGGTTATGTATGAACTGGTAAGGGGGGCTATTGAGAGTGGAAATAAGAGGGGAGTCTAGGGGAGAGAGCCAAGTTTCCGTGATGAATAGGATATCGAGATTGTAATCAGTCATGAGGGAGACGATGGATGGTATTTTGTTTCGTAAGGAGCGTGTATTGATGAGAGCTGCGTTGAGGGAAATAGGTAGGTCAGGGAGGGTAGGGTGGTGGTTGGGAGGAGAGATGAGAGGGGAAAAGGTTAGCGTGGGCGGGGGTGTAGGAGGATTTGATAAAGATAGTTGGGAAGGGGGTGAGGGGTTTTGGGGGAATTTAGGAGATTAATGTGATGGGTGGAGGGAGTGGAATTAGGGCGATGTAAAAATTTGTCGTGCCACGGATCGCATATTTGTAGTTGGAGATGGGGTGTGTGGAGTTGAGGTTGCTAATTTATGCAGCACAATTAGCGCGAAAAATTAGTTGAGTTTTGGTGAGGGGTTCACAGAACCTGACCGGGAAGTTGGATTGCTTGAGGAGGTGAAGGGAATGGTTGACGATTTTCTTAGATTTAAGAGTGAGGTAGGTGATAATTAGGGGTTTTGGTTGGTTTCTAGTATAGTTGGAGGAATTGGGTGAGTGTGGGATGCGGTGGGAGTGGATGTGTGGTTTGAGATGGATATTGATGGAGGAGAAGAACTTATTTAAATAGACGGAGTCATTACCTGACTCTACGGCGCCGATAACAGTATGAGATATAGTGGGTGGTTTATCAGTGATGAAGTTGATAAGTGGAGTGTTGGGAGGGTTTTTAATTTTTTTCCAAGCTAATTTGTCAGATTTGTGGGGGAGTAGGGAAGGTATGGGTTTTTGGTATGGTATGTTAAAAAAGGGGGTTTTGGTTTTGGAAGTGTGAGGTTTTGTATGTGTATTAGAAGGGAGAGTAGGGGATGAGGTGTGAGATGGGGTGTCAGGAGGGGATGTTGTGCAAGTGGGGAGAATTTGGATAGTAGGTGAAGTGGGTGAGTTGGGGATGGGGATGGGGGGTGGCTGGGATAATGTTTGGGAAGATGAATGAGTGGATGATTTGTTAAGGGGTCTGGGGATGGATCTACAGGTGGTGCAGAACCAGGAAAGGCCTGCTTCAGAGAGGGCGGTCATATTAGAGACTATGTCAGGTGTGAGTCCATTACAAGAGTCACAGAACCAGTGTGAGCAGTGGTCACATTCTGTAAGAATGGTAGCAGGTTTATTACAGGCGGTGCAGGTATCATCATCAGTGGAGTGGGAGGAAGTATTATTCGTCATTGGGGATATGTTAGAAGAGGAAAATAAAAGAAAATGTGGTTGAATGGGGGCTGGGGGTAAGTGAGGGAAATAAGTGTGAGGTTTGGTGGTGTATGTGTTAACTAGCGTATAGGGAGGTTCAAAGATATTGTAAATGTATAGAGTATGTGTGTATATGGGTGGATATGAATAGTGTAATGCTAGTGTAATAGTAGTGTAATGGTGTTATGAATATGTGTAATATAATGTGTGTGAATAAATGTAACTTATGTGAATGTATATGAATGTATAATAATAATGTAGATGTGTAATAATAGATCAATGGTAGTATGGTTATAGAGATTATAAATGTAAATAATAGAATAGATAAAAATGTAAACAATATAATAGAAATGATATGCTCCAGTGATTTTGAATATGAATGATATAAAGTGGAAATAAATGATAATGTAGTGTGTGAAAAAAGTAAATAATAAGTAAACAGTGTGTGTGATGTGTTTATGGGTGTGATGGTTGTGATGTGTACGTGGAGAACTTATCTGAGTATCGGATTAAGCAGGATAAGTTGATTTGAGATTAAATTGATGTTGACAGGTTGGATTATTCGTATTGTGTTTATCATAGTATTCATTGTAATCATCACATAATGACTTGAATATACGCTAGTGCAGGCTATTACGTTTTATTTTATTAATAAATTTTATAATAATATCTAGTGAATCAAACAAATTTTAATTAAGATAGATGCTCTCTATGAATGACACACTGCATTGTAAATAATGTTGGTATTTATTTTTAAGTAATGCAGCAACTGCATTTATTCTGCCAATAATTGCAGGAGCACCATCAATGAATTATTAGAATAAATATAAAATAAAATAAATTATTATTATTATTATTAATGACATAAACAACTTTGTTCATTTATAACACCAGATGTTTTTTTCAATTGTTTCATAAAATACACCTAGTAATATATATTTTTATAATAAGATTATTAATTATAATAAGCATACGACTTTCACTATACTTGTTATAATAATTTCTGCTATATAGAAATTTTATTTATTATATAATTTATTATAAAATTTATATTTTTTATTTTCTAATAACCTAACAACTCTAAACCCCCCCCCCCCATTTTCTAATCGCCCCGTTGAGAATTGCTCGTACAGATCATATTGTATAGATCATATTGTAGAGATCATATTGTATAGATCATATTGTAGAGAAAAGAATAGGAATATATATTTATAATATAATTATATTTATATATGCGAATATATACATGTACGAGCATATACACACACGCCCACACACGCGCCCACACATACGCTTACACACTATCAGATCCTGACGTGTAAAAGTATAGCGGTGCATCAGACCACCTCCAGCTCTTCAGCCACACAGACTACTAAAGATGAAGTTCTCTACTACATCTGGTCGAGGGGAGGAAGACTGGTTAATATACACCCCCAACCAGACTTGGTAATATACACACCCCATCCATACTTGGTAATATACTGTATATTATACACATACACATACTGTAAAGAAGACTATATCACATTATCGCGTATAAGTGATAATAAGTGGAGTACCACATAGCAATAGTGATGTGTATATATATATACAGTGTACTGTACTTTTGTTTCCCAATAAACCATTTTGAATAATATTGTCAACAAATTCAACATTATCGGGCCAATCTTCATATCCCTAACTATTATCTTGACAGAAGATTACTGAAGATTACATAACGTATCCTATATTGTATTCTTCTTTTCTCTATATCACAAATGCAATACATCATAATTAACTTTGTTCTCATCATTATCTTAGTTTTTCTTCACGTATATCGAAATGGTTAATGGGATTCTAATGTTTCTCACGTTATTGTGGAACATATGAGAGAGGCTTTCACCCATATAATAAGGTCATATACCTGTCATAGTGTGTAACCCCAGCTTTACATACCTTTCTCCATGACCACCGCGATACAATGAAACTGCTACCTACCACTACCTTCTACTAGGGCCGCAGGAAGGTATATTTCATAGGGGTTTCCACTAATTTATATTATTATTATATTTTGTTTGTGTGTATAACTACTTACATTTTTTTTAGATATTAATTAAATAAATAAGTGTATAAATGTACATATCATTTTATTATGTACTTAAAGTACCGTACTTTTAATATATGTTATATTTAATGAAATGAGAAAGTCTTCTCTCTCCATTATGTTTTCTTAACAAATGATGACATCAATTCATCAATGTTTAATTCGTCTAGAGTTTCACTGTGAATACTACCTATCATTAAACTATTCAGTCTCTTTTATTCCATAGAATTTCTTAGCCAATTCTTTACGATGCGCATGTTACTAAAACTTCTTTCACAACCAACTGAACTTGTTGGTCTTACAATGATTAATTTCATCAATATTTTTACATTGGAATATATTTTCCATACATGAATTATAATATAATATGGTATCTTCTAAGCACCTGGCTCTTGACTCTCTTTTAAATAGAGGTAATTCAGTTTGTAGTTTTTCTAAATTCAATTCTGGATATTTATTAATCTCATCTGAATCTATATAGTTTTCTTTTAATAGTATATCCTTTAGATTGAAAAATGATTTTAATGATTCATTATCACAATTAAATTTATCTTCGAGTATTCTTGTAGCAATATCATATTCATTCAAATAGTTCACTCTAAATAATATGTATTAAAATATAATTAAATTATATATGTATATATTATATATGTATATAATATATAAATATATATATATATATATATATATATATATATATATATATATATATATATATATATATATATATATATATAATATATATACTGTTATACACATTATACTGTAGCAGCCATCTATTTGTTTAATAAGTTCTCTTAAAACAGCATGTGAAAATATTTCAATAATCTCGTTTTGAATTTGCCATTATAATAGTTGTCTCTTCCAATTATTCTTGGAATTTAATTTTATCTTAATTTTAATAGTTTGAAGAATTTACCCTCAACATTTTACATTCCATACCTCTAAAGGCTATTTTTTATTGAGATAAGTATCTTATGGAAGTAAATATAGATCTCAGAACGATATTATTATTTCGTATATCATTTTTATTATGTATAATCATTACATATTTAATGCTATTATTATTCTCCGCTTCCATTGCAATTCGATGCATATTTGATTTGCCATTACTTGTAATCGTTCTAATGCCTTCTTCCAATTAGAATAACCATTCATTATAAATGCTGGAATGTTATCACGATTTGTTTTTTTTTATAATTGTTAACACAATAGAAGCAAAAGAAGCAAAATACTGCTTCCTTGTCACTACACCAATGAATCTATAGAAATGTATGGTACCAGTTTTTCTGGAATGATAAAATTTGATCTTTGTTATTCCGACTATGCACATATGTTTTAATGCATCGTACAATGTACATCTACGCCGTACATAGATTTTTCTAAAAATTAGGCTACTTTGAATATTTATTAAAATTATAAAGAACTGTTTTTTTTTTAATTTATAATACTTGTACGTTAAAATATAACATCTTAAGATGAGGTAGAAAAAAAAACAAAAAAATCTTAAAATTTATAAAGGTACCAATCCACATAAAAAATTGTCATTTATTGATCATTTTTAACAACATTAAAGAAATACCAGGGTAGTTATTATTTTTTTCGGCCAAATTGTAATATATAGTGATTAATATATTGTTTTTTTATTATATATAATATACATTTTTCAAATATAACGATTCTGTACAAAATGATGATGAGAGGTCAAAAAAAAAGTCAGGAAAATGCTATAATTAGAATAAAACCCTAGAAATAAAATGATTTTTTTTATAAATTTTATATCATTCGTAGGAACTATACACATTACACATATTCTGAAAATGTCATGATTGTATCTTAATTATAAATGTGAAAAATATACATATTTGTTTTTTTTTGGAATTTTCCTATCTATTCCCATGTTAATTTTTTTGTAAAGTGAACATACCCTCGCACAGCCAATATTGACCTAAATCACACACAAAAATGTGGGTATTGTCAATACTAAAATGTTGATGAATCAAATGAAGCAGCCGAATCCATCGTCAACATCATGTTTAAAATCACTCTTATCGTACATCTGGCTTGAATGGCTTATCGAAGCTTTTTATATCCAATATTTTATCGTTTTCAATTATTGATGGTTTACTTAGAAAATGCAACATTTAAATTTGTTGTTCAAACACGTGTTTCTTCGGATCTAAATAAATTGATAATAGGATAATAAATTAATATTAATTATTATTATATTCCAAACCTTTCATCAATATGGTTATTATTTTCAATTCTATAGAATGAACTTATGTCCATATTTTATTAACAATAATTAAATTAAATCTAATAAATATTAAATAATATTGCGATAAAAGATTGTAGAAGAGAAGCACTACTTAAGGTATTGATAATATTGTGACTACAAATAAAAGAGTATAATATGTATTTTACTAATAATCACTATCTACTAACATACAATTTTCTCTAAATTATTAACAAATTATTAAATAGTATTAAATTATTTTTATAATTTGGTGCAAGAACAGGGGGGGTCCAGAGATATCCGGACCCCCCCTGATTATAACAGGGGGGGTCTGGACACCAACGACCCCCCCTGTTCCTGCGGCCCTACCTTCTACCAACCCTAACTACCCCATGTACCTACATTCTACATATCTCCAGCCTGCTACACACATCCGTTCTTGCTACCTACCCCCTTCTACTACCTACCCCCTGTCTGCTAACTACCCTACCTGAATATATATTACTCGACCCCCCACAGGGTAACATAGGTTCCATGCTGCTGAAGGGACCGATGGTAGAATTCCGGGCTGTTAACGAGTTCTGCCGTCGTTTTAGTCGTAAAACCGGTATCCGCTGGAAGACCAAAGGTTAAAGGTCATCGCTTAATAACGCCAGTTAAACCAATGTAATATAATAGGTAGGTATACAATAGTAGCTATACAAAGTACTGCGGAATTGTCTGGTAACTATTTGATAAAAGTTACTATTATTATAATAATTATATTGAAAGTTATATAATACATTAACATTGAACATTTATAATAATCATAATATGATAATAATAATATATTTTCTACATTTAAATGGCTAGCAGCAAGTTCCGATGTATTTTTATGGCTTCTCTCTCTGCATCTTATATATCTTATGTCCTATATACACTGTATATGTACAAGGGTCTACAGAAGTTATACAATTGTATACCTTCGTTATAACTATCGAATACATATTATCAATTATTTATAATAAATAAATCGTAAATAATATTATAAAATACAACATAACATTTATTTTGTATATAATGTAATCTTGTCAACTTAATAAATGTAATATATATCATTTAACTAATACTATTAATTGTAACAAATATACTCTTTGTGTTATAATTATAAAACAATCGCCTATAATGATAAATAATATGTGCTATGATAGGATCTATATATATATGTGTGTATATGTGTGTATATGTATATTATATAGGGTATACGCTACTATTGCCCTACCGTTACATCATGATACCGTAGCATTACATCACCGCACAGTGCGCCGCACAGTGTACCGCACACCACTACAATGCTACTATTGTGTACATCATTCACTCGTTACATAATTAGACAATGCAAACAATGCTAACATTTCAGCGGCTAACAAACGCTGCAGCGGAGAAGTTAAACAAAGGGAGATCACATTCTATAAACAAAGGGCCAGCGAGGAATCGGATTCCAGCTATCAAAACAAACTGAATAAAAGCCCGAAGATTAAAAAATTTGGTTAGGACCTTACGATTAGTATTACTACAATTAATCTATATCATCATTACGTATATCATCATTACCTATATAAAATGTGCATTATGTAAAAATGATATATTGTACTCATATTTACATTTACCTTATAATTCATACATCTATAAATATATTTTTTTTATATTTTCTATTATCTTAAGCCCCGAATTTCTTGTAGGATTCCTATATCCTTATCACTTCAATGTTAATTGCCTATTTACTTTTATATATAGTATTTATACTAGTAACATGTTTATAATTATATAATATATCATCCTCACTGCCACTCCACTCTCCCTACTAATTAAATATATAATAGTAATAAAGTCATATTATGCCGAAAGAATTGATAGAAAAATATCATTAGATTCGAATAGAATGTTCTGTAATGTGGAAGCGTTTTTAACCGAAAAACCAGTTAATATATATTATAATATTTAATAATTTGATAACTTACATATATATATATATATATATATATATATATATATATTATTGCAAGTTTGACTTTATAAATAGAGGTCTTACAAAAACTATAAATAAAAATAAACAAAATTAAATAAATCTATAATATAAAATATGAAATATAAATTGGTAAAATGCAGTTTCAACATGTATACACAATAATAACGCTTGCATCGTTAATAAATAGGTAATGTATTACAAGTTATCGGGGAGTTACATAGTAAATGTAGTACCACCTTAGCATACTAGATATAGTATACTAGATAGAGTACTTGTACCACACACGTAATGACTGTAGTTATGAATACAACAAGTACCAGATTGTGGTACTTTATACATCACTAGTATCTTAATATTATACATATATATTATGATTAATTATGTTTTAATTCTTCAAATAAATTGCATTGATATTTGTTAATAGCTTTAAGTTAAGGGCCGGTGAAACTTATGAATATTTACATGGTGAAGAATATTCACTGAAGATAGGAGATTTTTTACTAAAAGTATAATAACTTCTAAAATAAATAAGATAATGACTAAATGTAGTTGTCTTATTAATTATATGTATATATATATATATATAATAAGTTATAAAATTATATGATAATCATCAGATGATATGATTTAGACCTACAAAACAATAATCTTAAAATAATTTTAAAGTAACAAAATGTAAGTAATTTCCAGTAACTAAGTTTTACTTAGTCCATTACTGTCGTCGAAGGTGGAGCACGTGATAATGATGAACACAACTTCCTCCACATTCTTCATAAGCAGCTGTCTTATTTAGGAGTTCGCGCAAGGGGATATTTGACCAGTCCAATATGTCATTATTCCAGTTTCTCTTTGGACGGTCTCTCTTTCTATAGAGTTCAACTGTACCTTGTAATATCATCTTAGCTGGCGATTCATGTCTAGATATATGCCCAAACAAAGTCATTTGTCTACGTACCACCATGTCTAAGAGAGGCTCACAATTCCCTATGCTCCTTCTATTTTCGGTAGATACGTAGGTATTAGTTTGAAAGATTCATATACATTTATTAAGTAGATCAACAATTATGAAGCTTCAAAAATTCAAATTAAGTTTAAAAATAAAGAGCAGTAATATCAGTTATTAAAAATAATTTATAAATATTTTACTATCATTTTAATCTTTATTTGGATACGGTTGTATCTATAAATATTTATTATTAAACTTATAATGACTTGTATGCATCAATACACATATTATTTTAAAGATAATATATAACATTTATTTCATAACTCATATGTTTCACCGGTCATTATATCAATTATAATTGATATAAATTATTGATAGAATTATGCAAAGAAAATAATGTATTAACTTAAACTATCAAACTTAACTACGTATTACTTGCCCTATTAAAGCATTACCCGCTACAACTCCGATGTATCCCCTTACTTTCCGGCAAGTTGCCGGAAAGTAAGGGATATCCCACTACAATTGTAGTTGCTAGAACTTGCTAGAAAATCACTTTCTAGCAAACATTTCCGGAATTACTGGTAGTGAGATACCCTTTATCTGATGAATGACATAATACATGTATTTTCAAGTGGTGACAATATTCACTCTACTACCTTATAAGGTCTATAGATACAGCTATAATTACTAGCATTGGTTACTAGCATTGGTTATAAGAAACTATTACTAGATTCTAAACACTAGTGAAAGAAAATTACAAGAAATTCATTAAAATAAAATCTGTTCTACTTTCAACACTTACAGCGGTGCCTGCCACCCGACGCCCCTTTATGTAAGCCCCCTTAAAATAAAGATGTATACATATTTATATATATAACGTATAACCATGACACCACTTGACTATGCATAACCTGAATAACTCGACATACCGGCATGACTTGCATAACCCACATAACCCGTATAACCCGCATTACTCGACTTACGATTACAGCTATCAATGCCAGGACACCTCTTAACCATCGCAGTAGAGAAAACCATGACCTGGATACGAAATGTCGGCAATGTTGTTAGCATTAATGTATATATTGTCTACCTATTAGTGTTATGTGTATACACAATCTACCTATTAATTGTATGTTTTATATTGTATACTTAGTTATTTTATCATATTGTATATTATAGTGTATTCATTTTAAATTGCGAAGCAATATGGGCTAAACACAGGGTTAAACTATCCACATTCGCGGTTTGTTATATCTCAATATCATCTATCCTCTAGATAACTGTATATATGAAATTATAGAGAATTAAAAAATCTTAAGATATATTTGATTTTAATAACTCCAAAATCAATACATTTTGCATAATTGGTTGATTTATAGTTGTCTGGTAGAATTTATTACGTTTTCTTTTCTAGTGAGAACCTGATTACAAAAATTAGATTATATTTATTATATATTAATGTTGAATACGTAATGTTATATGTTAACCCTAATTATATATTGAAGTGTCACGTAAATGGTATCACTATATAACGGAAGTTCTTGGGAAACCACACTGTTTGGAAATTCGCCGATAAATTCTGACTTTTTTTTACTCTTTTTATAAACAAATATTATAATATAAAATTTGATTATATTTATGAGCGAATATAGTTATCATATAGATTTAAATTAGTTGTATACATATTTAAAAAAATATTTATTTGACCTATTAAAAAAGTACCCTTACAAAAAGACACGAAGTTCAAATAGTTTCCCCTATATGTGTATATATACATCTATATATATATATATATATATATATATATATATATATATATATATATATATATATATATATATGTGTGTGTATGTGTATATGTGTGTATTATTATTAATAATGAACCAGACTATAGTTAATTATGGTTTTCAGAAAAACAACACGGATTCGACGACTGCCATCTCATCTCGTTCGCCGTCGATCTCTCCGAGCTCCATTGCCCCCGTGTCTATTACCCCCTGTCTGGACTGTCTGGTCAAGATGATCACTTCGTCCAATGTTAACGTCAGTCTGCAGTGCAACCTGGCGGCGGTAGACGATAGTTCAAAGAAGATGGTTAGCTAAGGGGTTATCAGCACTAGGGTGATACCTAACTAGGGTGACACGCGATACACCCGCGCTCTTGCTTGTGGTCATGTGGGAAGGGGGCTTATAAGTATAATTTCAATTACGTAAATTTCATTATACGTATACATATATTTAAAATATATTTATTTCGTATAATTATGAATTAGTGTACTGTTATTCTATAGTTAAGCTAAGGTTTCCGTATTAGGGAGCTATTCCAGATTACGGATGCCCTGTGTTATAATACGCATACCCTGATTACCATTACGTGAATATAGACGAGAGTAGGGAGACATGTTCCATCCGGAAACAATCGTATTCCTACTATATCAATAATAATACAAATTATAACTAGTAACTCAATAAGGGAAAGGTATTTTATAGAATGATATAACATTTTAAAAATATTTTCTAGAATTTTATTTATTTTGAAAAAAAATGTGTTAGAATTTCATTTATATCAATATAAAAGATAAAATAAATTCATATATGATATATATGTATATATTATATGAATAAATGAAGCTTGTATATTTAATTTACTATGATGTTAATTAATAAAGGTAAATAAAAAATTAAAAAAGTATGTATACAATTTATTTCAAAAGCATTTTAAAAAATACCTGAAAAAGGAGAATTGAACCACCCAAAATGGGAGAGTTGAATAATTCTTTTTTTACATTTTCTAGAACAATCTATTTAAATTATATATATAATTATTGAATGATTTTTATTATTTATATACTGTGTCTGTATTAGGTCACTGTATGTATTTTATTCTATCAATATAAACATATTTGTGTGTGTTCTTTATGTGGGAACAGTAAGTTTGTTGGTACCCAGCTAACATAAACAAAAAAACATAAACCAGCTAATATCAACATAACAGCAGCATAATAGCATATCTGGTAATAATAGCAGCATAATAGTTGTTATAATAGCAACATAATAGAAGCATACTAGACTTTTAATAGAAGCATAAAAGCAGCATAATAGCAACAACAACAACACTTTATAAGAGCAGTATAACATCACAATGTACACATTTGAGGCTATTATTTGATGCTATTATGCTGATATTATGCTGCTCTTACTGTTAGCTGGGTAATGTCAATATTAGTTATTAATTTATGGTGAATATTATTATTAGTTATCTAAATAGGTATACATATTTGTATAGATAGGTAATAATGGTATATATATATGTGTGTGTAATCATGTATATATTATTATTTATATATATTATATAATATATTCTATATTGCGACGAATTAAATATTTAGATTGAGCATTCAATTAATATTAATATGAAATACAACCTATATAGTTTCCACTAATTATATCTAGATATCTACAGTTATATCTAGCTATATATATATATATATATATATATATCTAGTTATATCTAGTTATATCTAGTTATATATAGTTATATATAGTTATATATAGTTATATATAGTTATAAAATATTAGGTATCTCCTTATATATATAATATATATATCTAGTTATATCTAGTTATAAATATTAGGTATATCACTATATATATATATACCTTTAGAAGACATAGTTTAACACCCAGTTAATGTGCCATTCATTTAAAAAATATATATTTATTATATCATATTCAATATTTGTAATGGTTTAATTTTATATATTCAACCTATTTATATTTAATGATTCATAAGTTTTTAATGTAAAATTTAAATCTATTTATTATAATCTAGTTTATATGGAGTGTATTACCGTCCCCATTACGCCCCCATTACTCCCCCATTACGCCCCCATTACGCCCTCATTACGCCCCCTTTACGACCCCTTTACGCCCCCCCGCAGTGTATCGACCTGTTGACCAACGGTTACATCAACGAGGCCGCAGAACCTCTGGCCAAGTGCTTCCTGGCATTCATTAACGACAACGAACTGACGCTCAGACTCAAGAAGGACATCGAATCAGGTAGGCGTGGCTTATCGAAGCACGTGACTTGTATTCGTAGTTTAGAATGCTTTTAGATATAACTTTGTATAATTGTTTATCTAATTATAGAATTCACTTTATACATCATTAATAATAACTATTTAAATATAGTCAAATAATATGTTTATAGGACTTAGTAGCTTATATACCTACTTTGATAATAGTATATTCTATATAGGAATTGCATATAATATATACTTACTTAACACGATGTATTATATCATATTTGTGTTATAAGTATTTATTTCATATCCTACCTATGTTTGCAATCACTATTATTCTGATATTTATAATATATGTACAAGTGTCAATACAATTGTATAGGTATACATGTGTATAGGTATATCCACATTCCCACATACACACATACCCATATGCCTATTAACCACATGCCCACATGCACACACTCCTACACATACCTACAGCCATTCATAAGATGTACCCGCTGGGGAAGATATCGAGAGCGCAAGTAGAGAGAGGTCTGGAATACCTGGTATCGGTGGAAGACGCCCTCAAATTAGGCGCTCCCAGGTCTGAACTAGAGAGGGTGTCTTCCCTCTACTACACGGTGGTTAGTACATGCATGCTTCAAGTCTTCCACGTATATCTAAGCCCCACCACCGAATGTTAAGCCCTACCACTGAATGCTAAGCCCCATTGCATATATATAAGCCCCACTGCGTATAGATAAGTTCATCTCGTATAGCTAAGCCCCACCATGGATATCTAATCCTAAATAAGGACAGCTAAGCCCCACCTCGGAAAGTTAAGCCCCACCACGGACATAGGTCTTACAATTATATTTAGAAGTGATCTTATATATGTTTGCATAACAAATGATCTGATCTAATTAAATCCCGGGTACAGTAACGTGAGAGCATTACAATCATTTATGCCAGGAGCATTAGAAACATTTTGTTATAAGTAAAAACTTCATCTAAGTTCCTAGATGGTATAACCTTGAAAGGTCTATACCAACAATAACAATGACAACAACATCCGATGCATCAATAATGCAAGAATGGCGTATATACTAAATAGCGAAGTTTAATGTTTTAGTGATCGATGTACCGGTGCTCCTATCACGTGCTCCTATCACGTGATCACATCATAAGGACATGTCCTCCATGATAATTGCGAACACATAGTAATAGAGGCGCGTGTTTGTGACTCTTTCAGAATACAATTAGAATTATACTATTGGTAAAAATCTTGAAAACAAAACGATCGACAATAATATCCACCTCTCACTGCATATATTCCTATATATATATATATATATATATATATATATATATATATATATATACATAACTGTCTATGTGGCTCAGTTGGCTAAGTGTCAGACACACAAGTAGTAGGAACCGGAAAATAGGTTCCTAACTTGTTGATTTGGTTGACTTCGAGCCCTGCCCGGACCATTAAAATGGTCTTAAAATATTAGTTAGAAGTAATCTTGTATAATTGTGTATAAATAAATTATCGGCTCTCGTTAAAACCATGGATGCCTTAACATGAGAGCGGCTTCGAAGATACATTAGATACATATGGTTATAAGTAAAAACTTCATCTAAGTTCCTGGATGGGATGAAATGACTCCACCAAATAACAATGACAATAACAATATATATAAACGTGCGGCGCGTGTGGGTGACATAATCCGTATATCCGTATATACGCTACACACGTGTTTGTGCACGAACACGTGACGTTTGCATGTATCACTTCGCAATAAGTGAACTTACGCACACAGTATCATAGTTAATATATAACGGCATTCCAGGGAGTCAGTAGACTCCCTGGGCATACTATTGAATGTACGAGTATTTCATTGTATATATATATAACTCAAAAGGGTGTTATTGAAAAATCAATTAAGCAAATATATTTGAGCTTATGACCTCTTCATCATAGTTAGTGATCCTAAAACTAAAACGGAGGTAAACGGTATAAAAATATCTATAATAATTAAACAAAATAAAAATTGATAAAATATGTAAATAGAATTTTGTGATGAAAACAGTTAAACGTAGAGAATAAGAAAATAAACTAAAGATACAATATAAAATGCTAAGTAAAATAATAAAACGCTTTAAAAACAGTTGAAGAATTTCGATAAAATTCTTCCCGAACCTTCTATTGATTCTTTAATACTGGCGGTCTTCAATATTTTCCAGGTATTTGAAGGAAAATTCATCTCTGTCTTGAGAATTTGGTTTCCAGAGTACCAAGAGCCCAAAGAACCAACACAGAAGGGAATTACATATCCGAGGTGGCGATACTTTTCTATCTTCCTGTTAGCGGCAGATTCCATATTTGTAATCGAGTCGTAGGGAATTGTGATGTCGACAAAATAACATGAGTTGTTATATTTGATAACAAGATCCGGTTTTAAGTTATCTAGTGTGATGTAGCTAGTATCGTACTCAATATCGCATTCATCTAGGAACTTAGTTAGTACTCCAAGGACAGCATCATGTCTATCTGTCATCATTTTTAGTGATACAGTACACATATTCAATATGTGCATCGTCGTTTCATCTTTGGAGTAGCATTGCCTACATTTTTTATCTGTTGAGCCCGAAAAAGCTTTTACTGGAAGAGTCTGAGTTCTAGCCATGTGCCAATAGTTCCAGGATTTGAAAGATAGTGTAGATTCTTGTGATATTAGCTTAGTGATTACCTTAGAATTTGCATCCTGGGATAAACACTCAGCTACACTGCCTTGTAACGGAAGTTCCATGCATTTTCTGCTCCATTGCTTTCTCAGCGCAAGTCTCATGCTTTTTACAACCTTAGCAGGAGTAGAGCAGATATCATCGATGGCTATGATTATGTTCCCATCGGATATATCAATGCGAGCTCCAAGGTGTGTTGCTGCATGTCGAGTGCGCGTCCAAAGATTAGCACCTTTGCTATAAAATCTATAACCATATAACCCATGTGTTTGGCTACCGGATAGAAATTCAGTGAGTGGTATTTCATGATCATGTCCGATAGCACAATTGAGGGTATTTGATAGTTGGCGATTAGAAATTGAGGATATCATATTATCCCTAGAAGATAGTAATTGCGTTGCTTTAGAGATTGTCCAAATATCTACTTCTTGGCTGATTTTACCAATCCCCAGGCCGCCAATATGTCTGTCAGCATAGAAGAATGAGGTAGCAACATTGTCAGGAGTATTAGTATTATATCTTAGGAACTGCTTTATAGATTTATCCAGATCGTAGATACTTTCCTTCATGACTCGTCCAGATGAGAGCTCATGGGATAGAGAGGGGATTAAGTGACTTCTTAAAACTTCTATTTTTTGCCATGGAGTTAGTCCAGAGTCTGAAAGTTGATTAAGTTGAGCAGGTATATCAGTAGTAACATTAAATAAGAACTTAGATCCAATTGGTATACCCAAGAATCTTTCAAATTCGCCAATATGAAGAGTTTTAATAAATTATTGACCCAACATAAACTGCCGATCCTCAATAACCCCCTTGTTGAAAGAAATACTAGTACATTTTCTAGGATTGAACTTGAGGCCGATACTACTAGAAACTTCCAGTATTCCATCTAGTGCCGACATCATTTCCTCATGAGATCCAGTGATTATTGCTAAATCATCTGCGTAAGCTGTAAGTTTAGCTTTAGATCCGAATAGGTCATAACCAGCTATTTCAATTGCTTTTCTTATGATAGGTTCAGAAGCAAGATTAAAAATAATTGGTGATAAACAATCGCCCTAGTCAAAATAATTGCCCTGTCTTACTCCGGAAGTTGGTTGGACCATAAAATCTTTGTATTCACATATTGTATTAGTATACATGTCTTTCAATATGGTCGAAGTATGAGCAGGCAAAGGAAGTGATTCAAATAACTTATTTAATGTGAGTGTGGTAACGAACCAAATGCGTTAGCCAAATCAAGCCATACAATGTGTAGATCATCGTTCCTTTTCTTCGCTTCTGTAATGGCTGATTCGAGTAGGAAAGTATGTTCTTGTATCCCCTTCAATCCGGGTAAAAAGCCTTTTTGTTGAGAGGATATCCATTCATTTGACACAGCGACCTTAATTACTCGGTTGGAAAGTATCCCAGAGTATATATTATACATAGTAGGAAGTAGGCTGATGGGACAGAAATTAGAAGGTAAGTCAGTGCTGCCTTTCTTATGTATAAGAATAGTCTTGCTGATTTTCCAACACGCAGGTATTCCAATTCTGTGCACAGCTTTGAATATTGTTTCAAGTAATAGTGCTTTTTTGTCCAGTAGTTTAAGGTGTAAATACTCAATTTTGTCTTTTCCTGGAGAGGTATTTTTAGCCTTCTTAAGCTTTTTCATTATTTCCGATTTTGTAGGAGGAGCGGATAACATATTAATTTCATCAGTATCAAGCGTATTCCAATGGATATGTGTATATGGCTGAGAGCTGGAAGAATAATCTTGAGGATTTGTAAATTCTTTCAAGTCATTTATCGACCCAGTATATTCCTCGTTTTTATGGCCTAATATCTTTCTAACTGCTTTTCTAGGAAATCTCCGATATAGTGACTGGATGCGTTCCGCTTCCCTAGCCGAAATTCTTCTATACCTTCGACATATATATATATATATATATATATATATATATATATATATATATATAGGTTGTACTATCTAATATCCAAGTCAACCACAAATAGAAATATACATGTTCATTTATATACTTAGCTAAACTATACATACTTATGCATCGGATTCAATTCATATATCATATGCAATCCTTTAAGTTCCTGCATATCTCCATATACCCTTGATAATATGGTCTAGAATCTAGACTCTAGATGAAAAGATTATATCAGCAAATAGTTTATATACCTTTAAAAATTATATTAAAAAATTGTAACGTAATATTTATTTATTAATATATATAATTTTATAAAATATTAATGTTAATTGTTTTTTGTTAATTGTTTTCACCTGCACATGTAATACGATTCTAATTTACTATTATTATTTTTATATTTGTACTTTTTACGTTTTGTTGTCGTCTTTTGAATCTATCACTACATATTGTTATATATTATTAAAAAATCTAAATTTTTAAATTTATTTTTGGCGGACTCCTCATCCAATCTCGGATCTTAGATGAAGTTTTCTCTTATAACCAAATCGCTATAATGTCCCTTCGAAGTGCTGTAATGGTATCGATATTTTTAACGAGAACAAATCATGTTGTATACATAATTATAACTAAATATTGTTGTAGGACATATATTTAGGTCCGGATGTGGTTTTATCCCACGTCATATCTGAGTGTCGGATGCCTTAGCCAACTGAGCTACACATGCAATATATATATATATATATATATATATATATATATATATATATATATATATACCTATCCAATAGCTGACGTGTATCATCTCGATTACTCATTAACCCATTTATTTTTGAATGTGGTTCCCACCACCTTGACATATTCCCTGAGATGTCCTACCCCTCCCCATTACGTGGTTACAATGTATTCTATTAATACCACACACTATTAATACCCCATTCAGATTCCCCACGAGTTCACGAGGGAAATGGTGGCGATCTCGGACATGCCCGGTCTGGTCAAGGAACTCGCTCTACTGATGACCGCCTACATTCAAGCACCGTTTTAGACACACCTCCTCGTCACGCCCCCTTGTCACGCCCCCTCCCCTCTAGAATCGGTCCTTCACTCGGTATAGTGGTATTGCTGAGGATAATACCGATGTAGCGGTCAGAGGGGGTTCAATGATGTCCTAATGATGTCCTCATTGTGGTCAATAGTGGCTATAACGGCAATAACAGCCGTGTACCGCCTGGCTACAGTGTAATATGATACACTGTGATGCAACTATAAACTCAATATATAACAATAAACTATTGAATTATACGATATCCTATATATATATATATTCTATTGATAACTGTATCACCGGGATATGATTATAATGAAGTTTGAATAAAGCACTAACTCTAAGCTGCATTACTATACAGTGTACAGTATGACACAGTGTGACACTATGTGACACTATGTGACACAGTGTGACACTAGAGTGTAGGCTAATGTAGGCCAGTGAATGTAAGCCTATCATAAGTAAAACTATGCTAATGTTCTATATTTCATAACGCTATTATGAATACGAATACAGGTCACTTCCATCCACCTATTATTAACAATAGCTATAATACTACATTGTAACTATCGTTATGTAAGACGCACGCATGGTATAAGTACCTATAGGTATTACATTTAATGACCTCGAGGCTATAACTAAATCATAAATGTATCTAATATATCAGAACTTGTCAGTATCTCTCCCCTATACATGCATTGTCATGACAGATATTAATAGAATGTTTTAAGAATTAAGAAAGATTAATGATATATTAAGAATATTAGAGAAGCTCACATTTTAGCTCACAGATATATTGTGTCTATTTACAAAGATTGCAGAAGGAACATTTACAACAAACTATGTAATAGTAATACGTTATTATTGAATATTCAAACTAGCTATCACTAATCTACAACATAATGTAACATCTATATGACACTTATTCTTAAAGTGATGTCGAACTCGATGAAAATATCATTGTTACATGTTAGAAGATAGGGATTACATAATACTGTTCTAAATATAGCCAGTGCTACAATTTGGAATATTGACAACAATAATGTCATACATATATACCTATAAAAACCAAGGAGATAATTATAAAAAATTTAATATTATTATATGAAATGTGTATTTTATTATTAATTTTGATTTTTTCAAAAAATATATCAAAATATGCATATGGGAAATTCTCCAATTACAGACCCCCTCTCGTATCTCAGTAATTATAAGAAATATAAAAAAAATGATATATACATAAAATATTATTAATTTATTGGGAAATATGAATAAGTATTTTGTTTTTCAAAATATGCAATCCTACAATGTTTATTTTATAAAATGTAATTTTCTGGTTTTACTTTTTAAATATTTGAATAATAACTTTTTAGAAATCATTGTAAATACTTTATTTATTAAAAGAACATAATTATATGCATAATATTTTAAATAAATTAAATATTTATAAACAATATAAAAATAATTTAATTTGAATAACTATTAACCGAGATATATTAATTATAGCGACCCATATGATTTTCCTATTACCGACCCCCTAAATTACCCTGATAACAACCCTATGTGATTTATAATAGCCAATCAAAATAGATCCGTGTTTTACTTATAAATGTGTCGTAAGTTGTGTGAATCATTGATATAGAATAAGGATTCATGATTCCAGTTGATTATATAAATATTTATTAATAAATAAATATAATACTACATTATTTCTCGCAAATTTTAGGTGGTCTGTAATTGGAGAAGGAGATCGGTATTACACATGTACCAAATTAATAACCAACTGTTTATTTTTGTTAATACAATTATATTAACAATTTAAATTAGAAAATACAGAGAAATAGTATTATCATACTATTACCTAAATTACAAAATTTCAAATAAATATATTCAACATTGAATAAGCTATTACAAATAGTCATTTAGGGGGCGGTAATTAGATATATTCCCCTACCATCGTTTACATTTATATAATTAAATATCTATATTAGAAAACAAGCTTAAAATTAAAGATATATATATATCTTCTTTCTATTTCAAAAAAACGTATTAGTATATCTTATAAAATGTAATCTCTGATAAAAGTTGAATACTTGTGATTGTGAGAAAATAATTATTCTGCAATAAATGCATTATTTCTAATAATTTATAATATTTTTATAATTTATATTCATTTCTTTATACAATTAAGAGGTTTATATAATTTTATTATACAAATATAAATATATATAAACAAATTATATTAAATTATAAAAATGAACATAAATGGTAAAATTATTGAATATTTTATAATTTGATTTCATGTTTACCTATCTTTAAAAAAATATCTTAGTGTACTTATAAAGTATATTTTTATTTGAAAATTTCATAATATAAAATATATAATTAAATCTGAATTCGTAAAAAAAACTACAAAATTGCATATCTACTCTGCGACATCCCCTTAAAATGTATTTATACCTCACTCTAAACCAAGTATTCAATTAACATCACAGTCAGTTTAGTGTTAGTACATTACAATAATACACATTCTAGATAAGACTATGAAGAGGGATAGGTTGACCACTGATACACTAGATATACAACGAGAAGTTTTATTGTACAACCTAAAATAACTATTATATTTGAATAATAATGAAAGTTATTCTACATTAGTAAGATGAAGATATTCGATAAATTAATAAATGAATAAAAAATTTGTTATAAATAATATGAAATTTATTTGCATAGTAAAATGGTTTAAAATATTTGCGTTGTCTATGGTGAAAATAGAGCACAAATAGTTAAAAAACTATTAAATACAATAAACTGCATAGCACAAGTGTATAAAAATTATGTACAAATTCCTAACAAATATAGTAATACTTTAATAATTTAAAAATTTGAAGAAACTCCTCCTCCGGGGTTACCTAAAACTTCGTCAAACTTTGTGGCCAGTCGCAGCTTCTTGGCTGAACAATCTTCTTCTAAATTCACGAGAATCTGCGTTAATTACGATAAAGATTAGCATTCTCCTATAACTCGAGCTACGTATAATGTATTTATATCGAATAAGAATTAGTAGTCAATGCGATTAGATTATCTCTATTGTGTAATATATATATCTATCTATCGTATATCTAGATTATATTTAGTAACCTCAAATGAATATTGTCTCGCGAAAGTTAGAAGTTCTTTTAATGCTGCATTCACGTTTAGGTCCATACGATGTTGCTAGAAATGTGAAATTAAAATAGATCAATAGTTTTCAGTTATGTCATATTACTTTAATGACATTTTTAAATCCGAAAGATTATTTAAATTAAAAAAATTAACCAATAATTTTAAATTAATAATTATAATATTAATGAGAAACAGCTACTAAGCAGAAACTAAGATAAGTAAAGCTAAGTAGTGTAACAATTGTAAGCCTGAGTGATAGATATAATGTGAAAACCTCAGAATGTTGTCTCATAAGTGACATGATCTCTTCGGTGGATATCTTGGGCATCTCTTGAATCAGCTGGAAGTATTTCTTAATGAGGGTCTTGTACTTTGGAATGTCTTTGGCAAAGAGAAGTTTATTCGACGGAGAATCCTGTAGAGTTAGTGGCAATTGTTGGCTGATATTTACAAATGAGACACTAAATATGCGATAATTAATAATATCAAGGCAATAAATCAATAAAAATCACAATGAACAAAAAGTAATATAAGAATCATAGGAACACAAATAAGTGAAGATATACAAGTGAAATTAATGATCCTATAGTGAAGTAGCATGTGATTGTGTACATTAAGAAGCATTACATCAACAAGCGCACACACACATACACATACACACACACACACACACATACACACACATACACACACACACATACACACACACATACACACACACACACATACACACACACATACACACACACATACACACACACACACATACACACACACACACATACACACACACACACACACACACACACACACACACACACACACACACACACACACACACACACACACACACACACACACACACACACACACACACACACACACATACACACACACACACACACACACACACACACACATACACACACACACACATACACACACACATACACACACACACATACACACACATACACACACATACACACACATAGCCTGATATCAGTTATATATAGTTATTGAATAGAAACTTTTTTAATAGTGATAGATATTTAGAGCAAGTTTGAAAATATACGTGTACATTCCTAGCCCGCTATATCAGGCACATGACAACTGCTGATAATGATGTTTACCATTACTTATAGTGCTGCCTAATACCGTGGCCTACCCTAGCTAGGCTCGTGTGAACGCTGCTTACAGTACGCAATCAAATATTGCTTCAAAGACTACGATCAATATTATCGTACGGGTATTGGGACATGTAAGGACATGTAAGGACATGTGTATCGTTAACGAGGGGATCCCTCTGCCTCTAGTTAAGTAGCATGTGTACTACGAAACATACTAGTAGTTAAGATAGTCTCAAGGCCTACATCATTGCTGATGTGAACTCCTAGATGCCTATTTCTGATAGTGTATGGACCTGGTGTGAACACTGACACACACACACACACACACACACACATATACACACATACACACATGCACACATACACACACGCGCTCATACACATACATGCACACATGCACACACACACATACGCATGAGAGAGAGAGAGAGAGCGTGAACCTTTCCAAGTCTGTGTTCGGTAAGACTGCAGCTGTCCATGAAGCTGCTGGCAACAACAGACAAACACGAGTCTATTATCGAGGTCTTGTTGACGTCGAATATAAAGTCAGGATTCTTGAGGATATTCACCCAGAATCTCAGAGGTAAACTAACGACGGAGATCATGGTTAGTGATAGGAGAAACTAGGCAGTGTAAATACGCTCACTTGTTGATTAATTATACGCATTACTTGTCATTTTATTTGCATTAGCTTATAAATAAATTAAAAATCTCCCATCTATATATAATATATTATAGTATATATTTGAAGAATATCTACTACAATTGTTAGTCTAAAACTATTATATTTTAGTAAATTAATTTATAATGTACAATACAAAATTCTCTACTGCTAATATTAAATGACAGTATTCTACGATGGTACCAGCAACCACAGGAATTCTGTACTACATACTACATACCTGTTACTCTTCCAAGCATGTACAACATCAGGATCTGTGATGTTGTGCTTCCTCGCGGATTCATCAAAGAAATCAAACAAATATTTAATCGCTGGGGGAATTCTCGCTCCAGACTCAAGTATTGTCTTAAATAAATTGTCTATGAATTTCTCCAGAATTCCCTATGTAATTTATAATTTATTATGAATGGATATATATATTTAAATAATGTAATATAGGTAAAATACTTAAATACATAAAATAATACATAAACAGCCAGTTATATAGTGTTATGTAGTATAGTATAGATTATTACATATTCATAATTTCATGAATATATCCACAAATATATTTATTAATTACAATATTATGATTATAGTTATCACACCAATGAAAAATAAGAATTACATATTACTTTGATTTAAAAATAAAACTTCCTTTTTGCAACCTTAGTAGATAGGAGACGGGTCAAGAATATTTCTGAAATGACTTTTGTACCTCTGCTGTTAGGATTTGTATCTCTTTTCACCTGGTCACGATTAGAATAATGTTAGTGTAAGAATAGCATGTCTGATGTGTGTATGTGTGTGTGTGTGTGTGTGTGTGTGTGTATGAATGTGTAATAGTAAATAACCAAATGCCAGCAATCAATGCCATCTTCAACGACTGCATTCAACATCAGACCGGACATTATTTCAATACGACCTACATAATATGGGGTCAAATTTAGGTTCACAGAGGTCAGAGGCACACGAGTCATACGAGAAGGTTATTACATAATACTTTAGACTAATGTAGTGAATGAAATATTCTTAGCGGTACATTAAAACTACAATATTATTGAAGGTTGCATGAAGGTCATATGTCATATTAAAGAGTTGCGCCTCAATGTTCTAGCGATCGTTTAATAATAATGACTAATTTAGCATCTATGAGTCATAACGATGACAACAACAATGACAACAATAGAAGTGATCTAACCGTTGATCTTGTGCACATCGTCTTTGCAGTGCAGGTTCTCAACCAATGAGAAGTCAGCCTCAGAGGGTACCCTGTAGTGTTGGAGTGTGTTCAGACGCCTCGCTTTAGTGGAGCTCGTAATCGTTGATATGTCGTCATCTTCCAGTACGATGTATCCACCTAGCTTACCCGTCTTCCATTCTGTGAGGGGGTGAGGGTGTGTGTGAGGGTGTGGGTGAGGGTGTGTGTGAGGGTGTGAGGGTGTATGTGAGGGTGCGTGTATAAGTGTGTATTGTATATATATTGATTATTAAATATGTATATTGAATAGAGAGATATTGCTACAAAGAGTGAGTTAGAAAGACAGAGTAAGTTAGGTATACATTAGATATACATTAGTAACTAGAGGCTGTATGGTAACTAGAGGCTGGGGGGGGGGGGGTACAAACGTATTTCGACTTGATGAATGGTGGGTCGTTGCGAGTAAGCCTGGTTCCTGTAGACAGCGTCCAGTATCTTGTACTTAGTCTGAGATATAGTATCACAGTCTAGTACCTTGCACGGCACGGGCTTTAGATGCGACTTGCAGTATACCCTTATATTCTGTGTAGGGTAGCGGTTGAGTTGGAGGGGTGTAGTAGTAGTGGTAGGGGGGGGGTGGCACAATATTAGTGGGGGGATGGCACAGTTGTGGAATATAGAGTGGAATATAGAGTGGAATGTAATGTGTAAGGTGATATAACAGAGAAAGGTGATGGTGGCAGACAAAGGTGGCAGCACTAACTAATTGTTTGTATTCGATATTCTCACGGAGTAGGGTGTTGTCCGAGAGGGAATACTTAGCAGCCCCGGTAATGGCGTCTACGGGCCCCTTCTCACTCTGGTACTTGATGCTCTTGTAGAGCAGGTAGAGTGTTTTGCCCGCATCATTCTAGTGGAGAGGGGAGAAGAGATCAGTATGGTACTCGGGCTATTTCGAAAATGGTACTCAATGTTTATGTTACATGCTTTTCTTGTCACACACACACACACACATATATATACAGATACACACATACGCATGTAAACACACATATATATAAGAGAAAAAAAATTAAACTGGCTTATTTTTAACAAAGATCCATTTACCAAACTCTAAATATTTTACATACTGCTATATATACTAAACTTCCTACATATATCAATTGAATTTAGAGATAGAAATAACTTGAGTTCATCAATCAATATACTTTTAAAACACAATCAATCGACTAACTACTCATCTCACTGGAATAAACTCCCAAGAACTATAACTAATGAAAAATACTTAAACAAATTTAAAAATAAACTACATAGATACTTACTTGAACAGGACTAACTAACTTTATAAACTGCTGCACTTTAATGCACTCTAACACATTTCACAATAATTAATTCTTATTGTTATTATTTATTTTATTTGTTATTATGGGTGTTGCCATAACTTTATATATCACTTCCAAACAATTTATTTAAAATTTGATTTTTTTGACTAAATAAAGTATACTGCACATTCGCACATATACACAAATATATACACTAGCACACACACATACACGAATACACTCGCACACACTCACACACACACACTCGCACATACACACGCACACATACATACACACACACACACATACACACACACACACAGTACTAACCTTAAGATAATCGTACATACATAATGACATCCAATTAGTTAAAAACTTTTCTACAACCGATTCATGTCTACAATATGAGTATTATTAAGTATACTGTAGTATAGTATTGTATAATATAGTTAAGTATAGTATAGTATATCATAGAATAGCTGTAATATATTAGGGTATAAGAATTATCTAAGTGATCCATAAAGCTTCAATATTATAAAGTGCATTAAATTATCATATGTTTTTATAATTATTTCAATATTTTTGTAATCAGTAATTTATTTAGACATTTATATCTAGTCATTATTGATATTGTAATTATCACATAAGAAGTATTGTTACTTGTTAGTATTCACCTGTAATTAAGATATCGTTGTATTCATACACATTGTGCATAGCGTATTCATAATTTAGAAAAATAATAATGATATTACATATAAATCTATATATTTGAATATAGGAAACTAAAAATATTTCTTTATTATTATCCGACTAATGTCATTATTCATTCAATCAGTATTTATATTTTAATTGATACTTATGTATTTTTTATATTTTTCTAATTCAGGTAAATATATATATACAAATATTTTAATTTACCAAACAATTTATTAATATATTTAATAAACAATATATTATAATTTACCTACACTTGAAATATTAATATAATATGTTGTAAATATATGAATTAATATATATTATATATTGATACAAATTACATTACTAATTAAATATATACATAATTATTATATATCATTATATCGAATTAAGTATTGGTAAAATAATATAATTTTGTAAGAAAATATCCATATTCTAGGTTTTAGTTTCCAAATTAATTTAAATTAAATTATATTTAATATTGCTATTTTAAAATTGTAGGTGATTTTTCAATCATTCAAATGTTAAATTGTTATATATTTATTATAATCGATAAAATAATGTCAAGGTTACCCTATAAATATAGACATAGTAACCTTCGGAGTAATAGTTTGGGGTTCTTAGTCTCGATGCTGTGATCGATAAGATCCCCGAGGAGGTTGGTCAGGATATCTGTAGCGTAGTCCATCTTGTCGTGGAAAATCACAGTGAGCAGAGAGGCAATCAGCGACTTGTCTCTTATCTGGAAAGCTACGAAGACACAGATATTACAAGTTAACTGTATCAATAAGCGTATCGCGGCGCTTATTTTTAGAAATTATCTTTTATTGAGTTTACTTGATTTATAAATTATTTTCATTATTGCATCGCAAGAAACCTTTTTGCTTTTCGAGCGTCTTTATAAATATGATGAGGAATCTCTTGGAATTCAAGAGTTGAGCGAATCTCAACAAGTTCAATTCGCAATCAGCGTACGAAGTCTACAATTAGTATTTAGTATTAGTAATGATCAGAGTACAGAGTATTCCTATAGTATATCCTATAGTATTCATATAGTATATCTTATAGTATATTCTATAATACATAACTAGATACAGAAATATCTAATTCTTCATTACAATACAATTAAGATTACTATAATCACTCATAGTGATAATAGAAATATAGAACTGTAAATTAATGCTAAATAGATTGATAACAATTAAACATTCATTAGATAGTATCGAGAGAAATATTAAAGCAATGAAACTATGCATAATAATCTATAGATATTGATTAATAATGAATTATTATTACGAGATTTTTGTGGAAGATCGGATGATCGGCGTGTGTCGGGAACAGAATCTTGAAAGTGTAAGTCTTGAAGTCACGGAAGGGAATTCCCTTGTGATTGACGTCGTCTTGGAAGTCCGACACCTCAGTCTGGAGTTCAGCAAAGGCTGCGAGCGGGGTTAGGGGGTTAGATAGGGGCCGAAATAGGTATCAATGGAGATGAGAGATTCTTACCCTGTCTACATTCATTTCGAACGTTACTTTCGAGGGTGTCCAGTTGAATCTGAATTTTCTTGAACTGGCGACTAGCTGCTGAGGATTTCCTTGCGTAGAACACCAGAATGATACTGAACACGGCTGTATCGAAGGGGTTACATGTAATTAGGGTAGACAACTAGTGACTAATAATAGATAAGTAGTGACTAAGGGTACACACATACATTGTTATTGTTATTGTTATTTTTATTTAGTGGAGTCCTTTCATCCCTCCAGTAACTTAGATGAAGTTTTCACTTATAACCATATATGGCTCTAATGTTAATGCATCCATGGTTTTAACGAGAGGCGATCATTTATTTATACACAATTATATAAGATCACTTCTAAATAATATTTTAAGACCTATTTTATAAAATGAATTAATGGTCTGGACGAGGTTCGAGCCAGTGTCCTACTGCTTGTGTGTCTGACGCATTAACCACTGAGCCACACAGGCAGTTTTAAATACACATACACATAACATACGCACATCAAATGGACATCACACGATGGCTACCTATTAAAGCGACAACTCCGAGCACTATTCCAATGATGAGGATGCGATTCAGACGATTGGACCCGGAATAGCGCAGCACTCCGATGTCATAGGTCAACCAGTCGCCGACCTCTACGCTGACCTCTACGTCGGTGTCGATAAGGTCATCGGCGATGGACACCGAACAATAGAGGGCGGTATCGGTCAGAGATTTGATGTCACAGACGTTAGTGCCGAGGTTCACTTTGATGTCATCTTTACTGACACCAGAATTTAAATATTCTCCCTGAAGTGATTGCGATGAAACAGTTGTAAAGGTTTTACATGTTACGATGTAAGTTACATGAAATGTATATCGAATGAGGTATCAAGTAGGATTGTAAATGATCTAATCATATCGCAGAACAATATTATATAAGTTCTTAAATCATTCAAACTGTCTTGCGAATGATTGAAATCACAAAGAAATCCCGGCAAACAAAATTATATAATTTATATTCACAATGTTTTGAATGTTAAAAATGTTGTTTGGTATTTTGTTCGCGGTGTGAGATAAGAACAATGGATATATCCGTCCTTGTGTATTTACTAGGGCCCAATGAAACCGCTCGCTTGCTTCACTAACGTTGATTACTAGAGTATCTCCGTTAAAGAGGTAAGGATTCTCTGGGAAGGGGGAGAAGATGGGGTCGGGGTATGAGGTGAACACGAGGTTAAGGTCAGGGTAGTACTTCTGTAGGTCTCGCAGCTTGTAAACCCCGTCCATCTTGAAACCAATGCCGATCTGCATGAGTATTTGTAAGTTTTATTAGTTATATTATACTATTTACGATAATAATGATATATTAATGATTCTAGTTTATTATCCTTATTAATATGTTCAGAATTGTCTTCTACATTTAACTACAAAATGGAATTAAAGAATGGTATTATGATGACTATCAGTTATAATAACGAGTACAAGTATAACAGTATTGAGGGTTCTGCTATTTGTATTGTATACGTATATATATATATATATATATATATATATATATATATATATATATATACATTAGTATAGAATTACGATAAATATATAATTTTAATATTATTATATATAAATATATAAATGAAATAGATATAATGTTAATGATAATAATTATAAATAATGATAATAATATATCACATTGTTTATCACTATTATTAGATTTTTAAATTTTAAATAAAAAGTAACACTATAATTCTGTAATATCGGTGTAAATAATATTGTAACGTATACTTCCAACAATTTTAATATTACTACGCAGGTTTTATTTATATAATTACGAAAAAATTAGCCATACATTATATTTCGTTAAAAAGTTACAATATAAATAATTAATGTAATATTTATCTAACTTTTTATCAAATTTGAAATTTTGTATTGATATAAAATGCTTTTTATTGATAGAACTATTTATTACACTGATATTTACTTTAGTTACTATAAACAATAAAATATTCAAGCTATTTTATATATTAAAATAAATTTATTATATAACACAAATGATATTCATTTTTCAATTTTAATTAATATAATTTATTATATTATATGATTAATTTTATTTCTAAAAAAATCTCACATAAGGTTATATTATACCAATTAACTTGAAAATTAAGATATTATATTTATTTTTTTTAAATATTATCATAAAGAAAACACTTCACTCTATAATGATCATACATTTAAATAATAAAATGGACTAATATATGATATGTAGTAGTATCATAAAAGTTGCTCAACAGAAATCAACAGCTCAGCATTTTGTAACACAACAGTAATCAACAGTAATCAAAAGCTCGGACGTAAAGTGTTAATTAACTTAAGGAATCAAGCTACATCGACAACTATTCACTAATGAAGTCATCGATACAGCAACATTGTTGATATTATTATTGTCATTGTTGTTATTGTTGTTGTTATTGTTGTTGTTTACCTGAGATTCAGTTGAGCGCCTCTTTCTTACGGGCGGTATGACGCCAGGAACCGATGTGTTCGCAGCAAGCAGAGACGTCAGTTTAGGTGAAAGACAGTTTAGAATGGTGTCGGAAATCTTGCGGCATTCCTAGAGAGAGAGGAGAGGATTGTAACAACAAGAATACAACATGTTAAAGGCAAATGCAGCATTAGCACGTGGCAATGAGTATGTAGTATGAATTCATGTTAATCACATCTGTGATGTAGATTTAATAGAAACGGGCTATGATTGAGCTTTGTATGGTTGAAGCTTGTCAATTAACAATACGATTATTTAACTGATACATTAGTTACTGGCTTGTCAATTAACAATACGATTATTTAACTGATACATTAGTTACTGATATATTAATTCTATATATATATATATATATATGAACAAATGAGGAATCTATGTATTTAAGGATGTGTTTTAATTAATTATGTTTTTAAATATGTTGATTTAATTAGTATGCTAAGCATAGATTTGAAAGTAACTCTTGACAAAGGGTAATTAGATCTAAATATAAGTGTGTATTCATTGTTAAGCCTATATAAACGATTAAATATTATCATAACAATAGTAGGACTGAGGATAATATAAATAGATAAGAACAACAATAGATAAGAACAACAATAAATATATCGAAACCTGCTCTTTGGAGAATTTATTTTTATAAATAAAGAATATTTTTGGATTTTCAATACAGTTGAAATTATATCCCTTGATTGTGATGACTTTTCCTCCACTAATTATTATTTATTGTATATTAATATATATATATATATATATATATATATATATATATATATATATATATATTAAATAAAATTAAATCTGAAATATATCTATATTTTATTATTTTTATATAAAAATAATTTAGAAATTAAATATGACAGAGTGAATTATTCTACAAATGAATACGAGTGGTAATAACTGAAACAAGCGACGCGTCTACAGTTACTACTACACTGACCTGGCGATAGTGGTCAGGGGTACAATGTCTGTAACGTTGGGGTCAGACACAAAGTTGAACTTCTCTTCTTGATAACGTCTGATCACCCCGTCAAAGTCCGCCCTGAGGGTGCCGTTGCTAGGCTCCGATATCAGCGGGGTTAAGCATTCTATGTTGGTGCCGTTCCTGGGCGGGGGGCAGTGCTTTACGTTAACACTACCTCCTATGTACTAGTGCAGGTGCTTATTCATTAGATTAATGCGAGATGAATATATTGAAAGTTGTCATCATTATTATAATGAATGCGTGATGCGTATAATATGCTGCACACGAGCTACACGCTTGCTGCTCGTGTATAGCCATCGTGGTGATATGCTAACTTAGTAATCGAGGTGCAGGTGTAGCGAAGACTTTTATCTCCGAAGAATACCTTGACTCCCTTGCCGGTGAGCAAGTGGAGGCCCGTAATCTGGACCAAAGTACCGCCAGACAACGGACCAATAGCAGGCTTCATGGAATTCAGCTTCGGGTCCTGAGAAGTTTAGTATCGGTGTAGGGCCGAGGGTGAAATAATCTCATGTGCGCGGAATATTATTGAGGGTCTCTAGTTTAGTTATAACTTTAGTCGAATGTGATCAATTAATATACATTAACTATATTTAATCTACATTAATAATAATTAATATACCTTAACTATATTTAATCTACATTAATAGTAATTAATATACATAAACTATATTTTAATTATATTAAGATTAGTTAATTTACAGTAATAATAGTTATTATGCAGTAATATTAGTTATTATGCTGTAATATCAGCTATAGCTGGATATACTTAGATAGCGGCCTATACTTGTCTAGGTAACAAACTGTGTAGGTGTACTTGATGGACGAGGTGACAGGTGATTGTTTAGGCAACTTTATGATCACATCAGCGTTCCCTATCTTAGCTGCAGGTACCCTGCACTTTAACCTTCGACATAGTATACATAGTATACTTAGAGATAGTAAGACGCACATGTTAATCAATGCTGTTAATCAATTAATTCATTAATTTAATAATTTAGTAAATCATTAATTTAATAATTTAATAATTAGTTAATTTATGTTTTTAATTCTGACTTATATTATAGTGTGGAGTTTAATCGATATTAAAGAAATAAATTATAAAATTACGATATTATAAATTATTTCACGAATTTTTATCATGATAAAATAAATTTAATATTTTATTTAAGATGTAGCAATATATAGTATATATAGTATATATTATATACATTATATTTATATATATATATATATATACATTATATATATATATATATATATATATATATATATATATATATATATATAATAGGGATGAGAGTACTGAATTATAAATAGTAATTTCAATAGAGTAATTGATATTGTATAGATATTTATATTAATAAATGATATAATTTTTGCAAGCGAAAATGCATTGTTAATATAATTTTGAAAAATGTATATTAATATCAGTAGTGATAATATCATTATGTTTAATCGGGTGAGATGACAATCAAATATATAAGAAAATTAGAAAGATTGAATATTTTACTATATATTGTCAAAATTGGTTCTATTTATTTACATTTTATTACTCATGAGAATCTAACTTATCTATAATATGATGATTGGGGAAGTTCTCGCAAAAAACAAATACATTTTTTTATTAACTTCTCCATTATTTCATGCTTTACAGCATGAAATAATAAATCTGATTTATTATTATTGTTATTTATAATGTCGATAGTTCCCAAGTGACGCACCTCTTAGAGATATCGTAGTCCTTCTCGATGGCTTCGCAACGTTTTCCTCCGATACTGACCGCATCCTTGATGTCAGAGAACTTAATGCCCAGATTATTGCCCTTGATCTCCAGCAGTTGACCCCCGTCTATAGCTCCACTTGTCGGATAAATCTGCAACACAGCGACACAGTTATCGGTAGCTGTTCACTCTTGTTCAACGTTATTACATTAATATAAAATAATGTTTTAGACACCGATATTTCTCTATATAATTATATAAATGTAATATTACGATACATATTATATTAATAGGATACGGCATATAGTACATGTTGAATAAAGTGTGTTATTATGGAATATATCCACTACTACAACTATCCTTATTACCACTACTACCACTACTCCTGATACCGTCACTAACACTACCAGTGTAACTACCACCACCAGTACCACCACTACCACCGCTACCACCGCCACTACCACCACCACCACTACCACCACCACCTCCAGCATCGCCACCACCTCCAACACTATCACCAGTAACACCACCACCACCGCCACCACTACCACCGCCACCACTACCACCAGTGTAACCACTAACGGATTGTATGACAGGCCTAGGACAGATATTAGCGGAGTTGGGACATGCTTCATCATATTCGCATGCTCTGTGTTGACACCAGGTACACCTGTACTTACTGGTGATACCATTCAATAGACTCAAACATGTGCTGCAGTCCTTAGCCATCTCGGAACACTTGTATATCGTCACTAGGGGGTAGGGAGGGGGTTGGGCGGGGGTAGGTTTAATTCAGCTCAGAATGAGAGGTGTGTTTTAATTAAATTCGGAATGAACAAATTAATGCTAAAGTAATAATAAATTATTATAATAAAATTCGAAATTATTAAATGTCAATTTAATTATATAAATATAAATATTATATATATATATATATATATATATATATGTTAATATTACCCGTTAATTGTGAATCTATCGTATATTTGAGAAGCCACATAAGTTGCACCTTCACTTGAATACTGGCCTCTTTCTGCGTATAATCTACCTACGAATGGCAACAACAAAAACAATAATAATAGAAATAGTTATATCATCGGTGATGGATACTTATGTTGAACTTTAACCTACCTTTAAATTAAGGCACCGAATACTAGTGGGGCTGATACGGGTGGCTGCAACAGTATACTTGTTATTCTTTGGTAGCATGAATATGCATTGGTAAGTCTGCGAATGGGGTGAGGGCGGGGGTGATAAGAGCTCAACATGGTATTACGTTATGTTGTACTAATGTAGCTATAATGTTACTCGTATTAAACGCTTGTATCTGATATTAACTAATAATAGTTGAACGTAACTACGACGTAACTATAATGTAACTACAATTACTTAGATAGGCTGTCAGTTACTTACGTCTGAAGGAAGCAGATTCACAGTGGAGAACTGAATGTTTGAAGTATGGTTAGCAGCTATAAGTATTTCCTTGTTGTCAGCGATACTAGGACATTTCTGTGAACATATGATATTGTGTAGTAGTAGTAGTAGTAGTAGTAGTAGTAGTAGTAGTAGTAGTAGTAGTAGTAGTAGCAGTAGCAGTAGCAGTAGCAGTAGCAGTAGCAGTAGCAGTAGCAGTAGCAGTAGCAGTAGCAGTAGCAGTAGCAGTAGCAGTAGCAGTAGCAGTAGCAGTAGCAGTAGCAGTAGCAGTAGCAGTAGCAGTAGCAGTAGCAGTAGCAGTAGCAGTAGCAGTAGCAGTAGCAGTAGCAGTAGCAGTAGCAGTAGCAGTAGCAGTAGCAGTAGCAGTAGCAGTAGCAGTAGCAGTAGCAGTAGCAGTAGCAGTAGCAGTAGCAGTAGCAGTAGCAGTAGCAGTAGCAGTAGCAGTAGCAGAAGCAGAAGCAGTAGCAGTAGCAGTAGCAGTAGCAGTAGCAGTAGCAGTAGCAGTAGCAGTAGCAGTAGCAGTAGCAGTAGCAGTAGCAGTAGCAGTATCAGTAGCAGTAGCAGTAGCAGTAGCAGTAGCAGTAGCAGTAGCAGTAGCAGTAGCAGTAGCAGTAGCAGTAGCAGTAGCAGTAGCAGTAGCAGTAGCAGTAGCAGTAGCAGTAGCAGTAGCAGTAGCAGTAGCAGTAGCAGTAGCAGTAGCAGTAGCAGTAGCAGTAGCAGTAGCAGTAGCAGTAGCAGTAGCAGTAGCAGTAGCAGTAGCAGTAGCAGTAGCAGTAGCAGTAGCAGTAGCAGTAGCAGTAGCAGTAGCAGTAGCAGTAGCAGTAGCAGTAGCAGTAGCAGTAGCAGTAGCAGTAGCAGTAGCAGTAGCAGTAGCAGTAGCAGTAGCAGTAGCAGTAGCAGTAGCAGTAGCAGTAGTAGTAGTAGTAGTAGTAGTAGTAGTAGTAGTAGTAGTAGTAGTAGTAGTAGTAGTAGTAGTAGTATTAGTAGTAGTAGTAGTAGTAGTAGTAGTAGCAGTAGCAGTAGCAGTATCAGTAGTAGTAGTAGTAGTAGCAGGAGTAGTAGTAGTAGTAGTAATAATAATTTTATATATATATATACATGTACATCTTTTTATATATATATATACATACAAATATATATATAAATTATATATATATTATATATAATAAATATATACGTATGATACTGTGACGATGCAGCAGCAGCAGCACTAACTTGCTGGTCAGTGGAGCTTTGATCAACGGAACAGGTGGTGTCGGCCGTGACACCGACGCACTTATTATCCAGGGGGCACCACTTACACACGAAAGCATTCGCAGAGCATTGGTTACACGCTGAGAATATCCTGCAGTCAAAGTACACGACACTAGTGCTCAAGAAGCCATCGCTGTACGCACTGTGACGGATCGTAACATCCACAGATCTGGCAAGAAGAGGTAATGTATGCGTGTGAGCGATGATGTCTTATGGTGCTCAATGTATCTAAGCAATGGTTTCTGGTAACAGTTAATATACGTTAAATATACATTAATTAACATGAAATATACGTGAAATATACGTGAAATATACAGTAATATATGTGTAATGTATACATTAATATACATGAAATATGACATATCGTCACTAATGGGCTCCTGTATGTCTATAACTTTAGTAACACTAAGGGTATAGGCCACGTTAGCGCTTCCAGTGTATAACCTCTTCTGTTCACCACGCAACGACATGGTAGAGGGCAGCGAACACTGCAAGGTCGTCGAGTTCTTAAGGTCGGCTGCAGTCTCCTCCCCGTCGATGATGCACACGTACTTCTCCCCGCTAAGTAGGCGAGGGAGCAGTAGTACTCGTAGTAGTATCTGTGTAAAGGAGGGTGTGAAATAGGGGCGTAGAGAGAGAGGTGAAATAGTGTGCAGAGGTATACTAGTAATGGTAGATAGGTGTGTATGATGTGGGTATTGAATACAGGGCGTACTGGTACACTAGTTAGGCTGTACTAATGTGCTGTCTGCTATCTCCCTATGTCATACTATCATACCTGATTATCAGTTGCATGTAGTGGTTTACACAGGGCTAAGTAGTGTTTTGCCGTAACAAACATACTAAGTAGTACACACTAAGTACAGTTTACTGTACACTGTACATTGTACACTGTACTTTACTGTGTTACAGTAATATCAATCAACAGTGAAATAAAAATGTGCACCACTATTCATAGTATGCGGTGGGTACTTGGAATGTGCACGCTTTCATTAGTTAAAGTCTACACCTATATACAAATATGCCCCCTATACACACTGACCGTAGCGTCATTAGCGATGTCCACATAGCCACCGTCCAGTACTTTGGCCACTGGACAGGAAGTGGTCAGATAACGGTCTGGTTCACCCTTGTGGTTACATTTCTCGTACAGGGAACACCTACAGATGGGGGTGATGGTGATGATGGGGGTGGTGGTAGTGGTGGTGTGATGGTGGTGGTGGAGGTGGTGATGATGGTGACAGTGGTGGTGGTGGTGGTGATGGGGGTGATGGGGGTGATGGGGGTGGTGGTTGTGGTGATGTATATACACTCACTAAGCAGCATTGTTCAGTAAATATAGTGCATTATAGTAGTTGTGTTTAACAGTAACAGTAATTACTAGGCATACAATATCTATATAAGTACTACATTATGATCAACTCGCTAAACTCTAAATGAATTATGTATATAGATAGAGAATAAGTAGTAACAGTTTACTATAATAAAGTGATGTTTGAAAATTCTACATCTATAAACATGCATACGATGTAGAATATATGTGTGTTTATACGCGTAAATATCTACGTATGTGTTTATATGTGTATGTATGTGTTTATATGTGTACGTATGTGTGTATATGTTAACTTTAATGCATTATCGTAGGTTCACTATCGAGACACAGCGACCTGTATTCTAAATATTCGCACCGATTAGAAATATTATAAATAAAATAAAAGAATATAAACAAATATAAATAATAAACATATAATACTATACGATAAAGACCCAGCATCTCCGTTTAAACGTACGAGTGGCGGCATCGATCACATCGTAACTAGTTCTACTGCTCATCATCCGCATGTACAAATCTACCCTATACACCGTTACCCCCCCGCGCCTCAGCCCCACTCCCAATGATCTACCTCACCATATCCGATCAATTGACTCAACTGTAACATTCAAATCAAAGCTCAAAACATACCTTTTTGCCCAATAATATATTGAAAGCACGTCCGAAAACTTCAATAAAGAAGTTGATGGAAGTGCCTAAACCAATTAGGTAACAGGTAACAGGTAACCCCCTACCGCTAGCACCACCAACCGATTACTGAGGATACACCAGCCGCAGTTAGCATCCGTCTCACAGGCATCGCAGTCAGTGTACGACAGGCACACGTACTTGTCCACTAGGTAGACATTACGAGAGGTAGCCATAGCGACCCGGTCGTCTCCCTCGAGGGTGAACGAAGCGATAAAGGGGTCACCACCAGTACCCTGCACAGACAGTGAGGCGTATCTGTGCGCTAGTCCCGTGTCGTTGATCCAGAACTATAGGGTTCGTAGGTGGTAGTGAGGGCGGTGGTGGTAGTTGTGGTGAGGGTGAGTCCATAATAATACTACTCTTTAATATCATTAAGTATCAATTTAGTAGTGAAATTAATAATATAACTTATATAGTAATAATAATGATCAAAATATGAAGTTGGACAGGAAACAATTATTTTGAAAGCATCGCTTGCGTATTACAACTTTCGTAGATCTACACTCTACAATTAGTGAGTCATCAGTAGGTCTACACTCTACAATTAGTGAGTCATCAGTAGGTCTACACTCTACAATTAGTGAGTCATCAGTAGGTCTACACTCTACAATTAGTGAGTCACCAGTAGGTCTACACTATACAATTAGTGAGTCATTAGTAGGTCTACACTCTACAATTAGTGAGTCATCAGTAGGTCTACACTCTACAATTAGTGAGTCACCAGTAGATCTACACTCTATAATTAGTGAGTCATCAGTAGGTCTACACTCTACAATTAGTGAGTCACCAGTAGGTCTACACTCTACAATTAGTGAGTCATCAGTAGGTCTACACTCTACAATTAGTGAGTCACCAGTAGGTCTACACTCTACAATTAGTGAGTAATCAGTAGGTCTACACTCTACAATTAGTGAGTCACCAGTAGGTCTACACTCTACAATTAGTGAGTCACCGGTAGGTCTACACTCTACAATCAGTGAGTCATCAGTAGGTCTACACTCTACAATTAGTGAGTCACCACTAGATCTACACTCTACAATTAGTGAGTCACCTGTAGGTCTACACTCTACAATTAGTGAGTCACCAGGTAGACTCTACCTATACATCTATAAAGTATCACTAACACCACGTTTCACGTTAACCTATGGCTGAGTGTAGCTATGGATGGTAAGCTATGTAAAGATTAGCCTACACACACACAAACCTTGTAGATCATGTTGGTGTTGGTGCCAGTGAGGATGAACGTGTTCTCAGGGTCCGCTGAGTCATAGTGAGCTCGTGTGTAAACAACCAAAGAAAGCAGAATAGTTGTACTGCTGTAAAACGAGGAGACGGTTCACACTTATGCTTTTAATGCGCAATATAATAAATTACTATTCTACAAAAGAAACAAACTATAATCTCAGAGGTATTTATTATTTTTTATGATTAAATAATTTTATTAATTTTTATTTATTATTAAAGTAATAATAAATATATATATATATTGAATATAATTATTTTCAATTCAAAATAATATATGTAACTAATGCATTACGATCAAACATATATATATATATATATATATATATATATATATATATATATATATATATATACCGTTGAAGTGTTTATCTATTGAATTGTTTATATTATTATTTATTTATGAATTCTAATCGCAAACTTACTAAGGTAGCACTCGAGATAAGGCTCCAGAACTTAAATCTCCGGGTTCCCCTAATATCCAGGCACACCTAGCGCTAGCCTGAGGTATACAACACACTCGTGACGTACAGTGTCCCCCCATAGAGTCTATTTATAACTACATCAGTTGTTTACTAAAGTAAATAATGTACCTATTGTTGTTGTTTCTACTTAGCCTTATCCCGCAGCTATCGTATCTTGCCATCTATTTAGTCACACGTTAATGACATCTACGCAGTGTATTTTATATGTAATACGAACTAACAGGAGTCAATACTAAGTCAATATATATATATATAATGAATACAATGGTTTAGTTAAACAGTAGAGTAGTTGGAGTAACCATGACACTGTACCGGGTACACTGTAGTACCAACGTACCATCAGAATTGACGTGTAATGAATACAGATGGGACGTTGGTACATTACAAAAACGCAGCCTTAATGTGCACTTTAATCAACGTTTTTGTTTTGTATTTACCCCCTACTGAATACATTAACTTATTATCATGTATTAATCATGTAATGTATCAATATATGTATATATAATTATATGTGTGAGTTAGTGAGTGAGTAATTATGTATAGAAATTATTTATACTATAGGTTTTAATTATAAATCTAAATTGTTTACCTCGCAATAATGATATACTGTATAATAATCAGTAGAATATCAGTAGCATATCAGAAGCATATCAGTAGCATATCAGAAGCATATCAGAAGCATATCAGTAGCATATCAGAAGCATATGTGTATGGTTGTTTAGCATATATTATAAGAATGTAAATGATCTAAGATTGATGATTGTTGTATATAAATATAATATAAATATAATATAAATATAATATAAATATAATATAAATATAATATAAATATAATATAAATATAATATAAATATAATATAAATGTAATATACATATATATAAATATAATATACTTATATATACATACACACTATTAAAATGCAATGGACATCATTACATATAAGTAGTATATAAGGGGTAGTATATAGGGGGTAGTACCCCTTGATGTCAATCATACAGATATTCTATAAAACTTTGTTAAAATTAATTAGTATAATATTAATTAGTATATAATTAATTAGTAATATTACACTAATTAATATTATGCTAATTAATATTATACTTGAGTCTACGAATGCATTCTTTTTATTTAGTCTATATATAGTTGATAGTAACTATATCATTAGTGTACAAAAGTAACTGCAATAAAACTTTGTAATGTAAATAGGTGACATCAGCCTTAAAACCTAATTCTACTTTTGTTGAACATTACCAATATAATAATATATATATATTAATGATTATATCATTTTAAGTTTAAATTAAAACAATACAAAATTTGGTTGGTTGACTAACTGTCACCAGATAATCTTGCAGGAGGTATCCCACTGCAACTCGATAGAAAACTACTTTCTAGCAAGATGTTCCGGAAATACTGGTGGTGGGATACCCCCTTAATGCGTTAAGGAGTGATTCATATAGTGGTCTACATGAAATTCAATATCCTCAATAGCATATCATATGTATCACTCCTCATCAATCTAATCCCTGCTGTATACCTTATATGCTGTGTTATGAGATCTACGAGCGTGAATACAGATATACTGTGTGGTATTGCACTAAGTAGGCCGGGCTAGTCAGACTACAGCAACTGTATGCGTGGCTAACCTGCTGTACAGAATGTGTCCGTCGACAATGGTGTCGGTACAGATGAACGATCCAGAGAAGCAATGTCGATCTGTGGGAACCTGGCATGGTGGAAGTGATATCATTGAATAGTGAACCCTATTATTGTACCCCATTAGTGTACCACACTAGTTTACCCCATTATTGTGATGGTGTGAGAGTGACGAGAAACTGTGAGTAAAGTAGGTATGGCCGTCTACAACTTAAACTTGAAGTGTATTTCAATAGCTGCATAGATAGCTGCAACCATTAATATCAACCTGGATTCTAGTCATACACATAAGTGTGTTCAGCAGTGTATCAGCTATTTATTAACGAGGGCTTTTTATTATTAGGAACCATTATTAAAAAATGATTGTATTTATAGAGAAATAAATTTAAAGATTCTACAGCATATATTGAGGAGGAGGAGGAGAGGAGGAGGAGGAGGAGGACAGGACATACCTTAGAGCATACTCCACGACTGGAGAAGAAAGATGGGCAAGATATCCCTTTTTGTTGGACACATATATCTATCTCTGTAGCGATCTTTTTCTGCAGACCGTCATAACTGAAGGCACATATGGAACCTTCTCCACCGGTATCCTCTCTGTTCTTGTGTTTCTCGAAACTTACTACAATTTATATGTATAACAGATGTACTTCAATATATTATGTATATATATATCATTATTATATATATATATAATGATAGATTTCGATAACAAAAATGTATACTGATATATTTACTATGGTAATACACGATTATTACATAATACCAAGTACTAGTCTATACATTACATAGGAATGGTCCACAAATAAATACAGTTAAACATATATCGTTTCGTTAATTTATATAACTAGGAAATGTTATACATTCATATAAATGATAAATGTATATCACAATAGAGATGACCAATAGGGGTATGATATATTTCACATATATACAACATATTTAACTGAATGATAAATAACATATTTGCAATATAAATGTGACCACTAATTAGTACTGTTTGGAGAAGTGAAATTGTGCATATTCTATATATTATTGTTTACTAGCTATGTATAAATTGATGATTCATAATAACTATTATTAACTATTATTAAACTAAAATTTCTATTATATTTGATTAATTTTTCAGTAGATAATATGATATTCTATATCATATAGCATAGTACTCATTTTAAATCATTTTTATATATTTGATAATTATTCTATCCATATTATGTTATTTATTATAATATACATTTTATTATTTTTAAATTACATAAATTATAAGATACATTATAGATACATTATAGATACATATCTATATAACATGTCTAAGGGATTCACACGGGAACAATTTTGTTACAAAATATGTTACGAAATTGCAGAATTAACAATAAAATTTATAAACAACTAATTTTCTTACATGTTCTCCCTGGTACATATTTCCCAAAGGACATTAAATTATCTTGTAGTAATTTAACAAATACTGTGTATATTGATTTATAAAAAATATATTAAAAATTATATTAAAAGTGTATTTGAAAGTTTATTTATTGTTATATTAGGGGAAGGAAGGGTAATTTGGACGATATGTGTGTTACTAGAAGTGCTCTAAATCAAAATATGTATTTATAAATAACCATCATAAACTAATATTTTATTAATTTACAATATGTATATTTTAATAATTTGTATTTTTTGCGAATAAAATGGATATTAATACGCTATATCGATATGCATAAAAACAGCAAAGTCGGTAATTTGGCCGATAGTACAACTTTACTCAATAGGTGAAATATATAAATTAAATTTCTTGAATAAAATGATGAATAATTAGGTGCGCACTTAATACTACCGCCAAATTAGATTATATTTTCAAAATTATTACAAAATTGTATTACTTCTTTATTGTATTACACACTTTATTATATTTGATACTATCAAATAAAATATATCTAAGAATAGGATATACCAGAGGTGGGATAGTGCAGACATGTTGAAAGTCATAAATATGGTTAGGGATGTAATGTCTTATATCAAGGCAAGCATTTTTAATAATATTCCTAAAAGTGTACTCTCCGATATCTGATTGGTTAATCTGCCAAATTACCCATTTTGACATACGTTATTATTTCAGCGATATCTTTGTATCATATTGATATATAATTTAGATATTAACATATAATAAGATATAGAATCAAGAACATATAATTTATATCATATAATTTATTTTAGTGTACAAAATATCACAATCCAACATGTAGAGGACAATCAGATTAAGAAACACCTATTTTGTAGAAATATCGCATTTTTATAAAATCAATAAATACTAATAATTATTGATTATTTAGTAAAATAAATTTTAAATATTTAAAAGATATTATAAAATATTATTAATTGTATATAGAATTTTTGTTGGTGTCATTAATACTTTCTGATATATTAGAATCAGCCAAATTACCCGCATTGGCCTAATTACCCTTTCTCCTCTTCCTACCCCCCTATAATATATCAATTGTTAACATTATTTTAAATACAAATATATATTAATAATATTGATATATATTACCAATATATGGATATATTGAAAATACTAATACAACAATGATCTACAAAAATTGTAGATACATAATAACATATGATTATAAATATATATATATATATATATATATATATATATATATATATATATATATATCATTATTTAATACCAGAGTATTGTAACTTAAAAAATACAAGGTGTTATAACATAAAAGGGTGTAATCATGATATGGTATGTCTTAATGATGACTCATTTCTTTTGTAATCAAATCACAAAGTATTCAACAAGTATTTCACATAGCATCACAGTAAAGTATAATACAGCATAGCTCAGTAAATAATAGGAATACATTACGATGTGTGTGTATTTGACACCATTAGTAACATGAGACACAATGCAATAAAGATGCTCTATCATTAAATATTCAAATAACATTCACAAACTATTCAACAATGGTGTGTTTTAACTAAGATATGGCTTTACACATATAAACGAAACATTTCAAAACATGCTAAATGTTAAATAGTAAAGCAAACATGTTAAATTTTTATAATTTACTTATATTTATAGCAATAGCTTCTTTACAATATATCATGGTGACATATTTGTTATAAAATTTGCCATAAATTGATATAGGTAAATGTAATTTATATACATTTATAGGTAAATGTAATTTATATATTATAATACGTTACTACACTATATAACAATTTATTTATAATGAATTTATTAACTAGAGGAATTTTTCAATTAATTATTATCTTTTTAAATAGGAATTAATTAAATGTCTAGAGTGTATATATATATATATATATATTATAGGTAGATGTTGATGGTAATGGTAATAGTAATCATAATATCTTTAGCAATCACTTCATTAGCCAATCGTCTCCTTCCCCACCCCCCCACTACCACTAACCAATATAAACTTTAGCCCCACCCCCCCACACTAACCAATATAAACTTTAGCCCCGCCCCACACTAACCAATATAAACTTTATCCCTGCCCACAACTAACCAATGTAAACTTTAACCCCGCCCCATAACTAACCAATGTAAACTTTAGCCCCGCCCACAACTAACCAATATAAACTTTAGCCCCGCCCACAACTAACCAATGTAAACTTTAGCCCCGCCCCACAACTAACCAATGTAAACTTTAGCCCTGCCCCACACTAACCAATATAAACTTTAGCCCCGCCCCACCACTAACCAATATAAACTTTAGTCCCGCCACACACTAACCAATATAAACTTTAGCCCCGCCCCACACTAACCAATATAAACTTTAGCCCCGCCCCACACTAACCAATATAAACTTTATCCCTGCCCACAACTAACCAATGTAAACTTTAACCCCGCCCCATAACTAACCAATGTAAACTTAAGCCCCGCCACACACTAACCAATATAAACTTTATCCCTGCCCACAACTAACCAATGTAAACTTTAGCCCCGCCCCACAACTAACCAATGTAAACTTTAGCCCTGCCCCACACTAACCAATATAAACTTTAGCCCTGCCCCACCACTAACCAATATAAACTTTAGCCCCGCCCCACACTAACCAATATAAACTTTAGCCCCGGCTCCACACTAACCAATATAAACTTTATCCCTGCCCACAACTAACCAATGTAAACTTTAACCCCGCCCCATAACTAACCAATGTAAACTTAAGCCCTGCCACACACTAACCAATATAAACTTTAGCCCCGCCCCACACTAACCAATATAAACTTTAGCCCCACCCCACACTAACCAATATAAACTTTATCCCTGCCCACAACTAACCAATGTAAACTTTAACCCCGCCCCATAACTAACCAATGTAAACTTAAGCCCCGCCACACATTAACCAATATAAACTTTATCCCTGCCCACAACTAACCAATGTAAACTTTAACCCCGCCCCATAACTAACCAATGTAAACTTAAGCCCCGCCACACACTAACCAATATAAACTTTATCCCTGCCCACAACTAACCAATGTAAACTTTAACCCCGCCCCATAACTAACCAATGTAAACTTAAGCCCCGCCCCACCACTAACCAATATAAAATTTAACCCGCCCCACAACTAACCAATGTAAACTTAAGCCCCGCCCACAACTAACCAATGTAAACTTAAGCCCCCCATCAAATATTAACCAATATAAACTTTAGCCCCGGGCCTGACTGAGAGAGCCTTGGCGAGATTGCCGTAAGCCGACACAAGTTTTACGTCAGTTAACACTTCTAGACCGGCACATCTCAGCCACAGTTGCTGCAGCTGTTGGGTCCAGTCGTTGTTGTCGCAGAGAAGTGTCACACGTGTGCCGTACGAGCGAGATGAACGCCAATTCTCGACGGAGAATGCAGTGACGCGACCTTCGACCTCAAATATATGGCGGACGTAGTTCTGCGTCTCCTGCTTGAGTTCGTTCTTCAGCAACTGTGGGGCGGGGGGTAGTGGTCAGTGAGGTGTGGTCAGTATTGTGTGGTGGTCAGTGTTGTGGTAGACAGTGAAGTAGTGGTCAGTAGTAGTGGTCAGTTTGGTGGTCAGGGTAGTGGTCAGTGTAGAGGTCAGTGTAGTGGTTAGGGTAGTGGTTAGGGTAGTGGTCAGCGATGTGGTGAGTAGTAGTGGTCAGTGTAGTGGTCAGTGTAATGGTCAGTGTGGTAGTCAGTGTAATGGTCGCTGCTGTAGACAGTATATTGGTCAGTGTAGTGGTCAGTGTAGTGGACAGTAGTAGTAGATAGTGTAATGGTCAGTGTACTGGTCAGTGTAGTGGTCAGTGTAGTGGTCAGTGAGGTGGTCAGTGAGGTGGTCAGTGAGGTGGTCAGTGTAGTGGTCAGTGTAGTGGTCAGTGTAGTGGTCAGTGTAGTGGTCAGTGTAGTGGTCAGTGAGGTGGTCAGTGAGGTGGTCAGAGATGTCTAGTGTTACGTTGATAGGATGCAATTGTGAGTTCACTCTTCATTAGCTGCACGAGGTGGTGTAGTAGGGTAGAGGGTGTAGTAGGGTGGGGGGTGTAGTAGGGTGGAGGTGTAGTAGGGTCGGGGGTGTAGTAGGGTAGAGGGTGTAGTAGGGTGGGGGGTGTAGTAGGGTGGAGGTGTAGTAGGGTAGAGGGTGTAGTAGGGTCGGGGGGTGTAGTAGGGTGGGGGGTGTAGTAGGGTGGAGGTGTAGTAGGGTCGGGGGTGTAGTAGGGTAGAGGGTGTAGTAGGGTCGGGGGTGTAGTAGGGTAGAGGGTGTAGTAGGGTAGAGGGTGTAGTAGGGTGGGTGGTGTAGTAGGGTAGAGGGTGTAGTAGGGTGGAGGGTGTAGTAGGGTGGAGGGTGTAGTAGGGTCGGGGGGTGTAGTAGGGTAGAGGGTGTAGTAGGGTGGGTGGTGTAGTAGGGTAGAGGGTTTAGTAGGGTGGGTGGTGTAGTAGGGTAGAGGGTGTAGTAGGGTTGAGGTGTAGTAGGGTGGAGGGTGTAGTAGGGTCGGGGGGTGTAGTAGGGTGGAGGGTGTAGTAGGGTGGAGGGGAGGTGATTAATATGGTGGTATGTGTATCAATTGAGTTTAGGGTATATGTAAGTGTTATAAAGATAAGATGCAGTGGTTAATAAGGGTTAAGAGTTTGGCAGTGTGTAAGTGTTAGGGCGGATTTTAGGGTAGGTATTAAAACTAGAAACTAATACTCAAAATATTTATTGCGTATGGAATTTAAACTAATTATTAACTAACTATCGGTATGTATTCTCTGTTGTATACATTATATATATATACATATGAATGCAGGGTGTTTTATCTAATACAAACTTGTTATATACATATATATTAATTAGTTTTTGATAAATTTTAACAATTTTAATATATTTTATATAATTAAATATTTTATTAATATTTTTGTTAATTTTATGAATATAATTAAGAAATTCTTCAATATAACAAATAAAATTGAATATATAATATATAAGACATTCTATATACTATATAATATATAGTAATATATAGATATTTTTAAATTAAATATATATCAAGAAAGAACTATACTTATCTGGTTCATATTATCCTTAACGATATATTATATTTAGTTTACTAATTTATAACAAAACCCTCAGAGATAAATATGGTAGGAAGAAACATTCGGATACTATATATAAACGTATAATATATATAATATATTGGTATTTTATTATAAATGTAAATCGTAATATTTTAAGTCTTTACATAAAATAATATACATTACATGCATATAATTAACGATTATTAAATAAAAACAATTATATATATATATATATATATATATATATATATGAATATTAAATACATTCAGTATAACTTGATAACATGGATTGAGTGAATTTAAAAAAAGAATCGAAATAGCTGAAATAATACACAGGGCTGTCGTGCTACGAATCTAGTACTTGAGTGTATAGCACTAAACAATTCTTAATGGGTTACATAATATAAATATTGTTTATGAGTTATTCAAGTTATTTCACATGAGCTTTTTTACGTCATATACACACGCACAGTTTGTGACTTATTTAGTTATGTAATATAGTGACATTATGCAATATATGTACCATGTGACATTATGATACCGCACACATGACTTGTTATGTAACATCGATGCTGTAAAACCACATATGTAAATAATAAAATAAAATTACTATTTCAATAAATATTAATGATATCAGTTTAAATAAAGCTTATCCTTTATTAATCATGGTAAGCCATCACAAATAAGATACCCTAATATATAGTAAACTTCCGATGACTCAACATTAACAGCAATATAGTCTGAGTCATCTTAGTGAGATGGTAGGTGTATGTTGGGCTGGTTCATGTTCATATGTTATCATTAGAGGCTATATGTATTCACATTTATAATCGTAGAATATATAAATGAATAATAGTTTGTTTTAGTCGTAATCGAAATTCATCATTAGTATTAATTTAAATAATTAGTAATTAAATAATTTCAATAATTATCAAAATTCTGCATAAGTATAATGTGTTATAATATTTATAATATATAAAAAAGTTACTCCTATTATAATGTACTAAGTAACCTAACATATGTACATAGTGTGTGTGGATGTGTGTATGTATGTATGTGTGTATGTGTGTACTTTATATCAGTAATATATTATAGTAATTATAATACGGTGATGAGAAAGTATATAATTAACAATGTGAAATTACAGGATATACATTAACATATGTAGTGTATAGGGTTACCTATGACGATTTCTATGTAGGCGGGTTATGTTTGCTGAGTAATCAGCTTCTCATTAACAAAGTGCAAATGTAATGAAATATAGTCGGTCGTAAATGTAAAGTATATGGAGCTTACTGTACAGTGTACATATGTACATTATACAGTGTACATTATACAGTGTACATTATACAGTGTACATTGTACAGTGTACATTGTACTGTGTATAGTGTACGGTGTATAGTGTACGGTGTATAGTGTATATTGTACATGGTTGTACACAGGTGAAGAAGTTATTTATATAATATAGATATTAAATATACCAAATATTCTATCTAAATAAAATATACCAAATATACTACCTATATTAAATCTACTACTATTATTTGCCAGTTACAATCAGTGAAGAACCAACCTGTATTTGATCAGGATACTGATAACCTTCTCTATATCCAGAGAAAGCAAATGTTTGGCTGTCTAGTAGAGAGATAGCATTCAGTGTGGGAAATCTTTTACTAAGCGGGGGGAGATAAGGGTTTATTAATAGATCATAATAGTAAACCATGAATATAGTTATTATAACTATTATAAAGAGTTTCATAATCATAAATGTAGTCGAAATATAATAATATAACCATACCTATAACTAGAAAAGAAGATGATTTTATCCTTTTTTTCACCAATTTCAGAAGCGGCAATAGAATAAGGTTCAGACCTCACACTTTGCACAGAAATAGTCTTTGTCATAAATTCAAGCTCAGGATAAGAATAAATCTGTAACAAAAATTGTCATATTATATATATATATAAGATATAGTTAAAAATGATATGTATGTATATATATATATTATTATTATTATTATTATTATTTATTTGAGTCAGACATAAACAGTCCATAGATAAACAAAACAAAAAAAAAAATTAAATACAACTTATATATGTTTACAATTTTAAATAAGTATATATATATATGAATATATATATAAATATATATGTAAATTTAAAAGATCACCATCTGATATAAATATTTCTATATTTACATATTTGACAATATAACAGATGATACTTTGACTATTAATAATATATACTTGGTGATATATGTATACATTTACATTTTATAAGGTGAAAGTTCATATTACAGAAGATGATTCATAGAGTTATAATGGGGCCCCATGTGATATAAGATAGGTCATGTGATATTAATCTTGTTAATCAACATATTAGTTAGCCTAATATAATTAATTTCTAGGAAATAAATTTTATATTACTTTTTGAAATCATATATTCATGATAATCTTATATATCAATGTATGGTTGATTTATTAAAGATTGCATGGTTAATATATAGTTACTAATTTTTATACAAGCAATGACATGCAACTATCTCCCTCTCTCTCTCTCACTCACTCTCACTATCTATACCTCTCTTCCTCTCTCTCTTTATCTTTCTCTCCCTATCACTCTTTGATTCTATACTGTAATTCATGTCACTTCTATTTTACTTAAAACTAATTCAATTTTTATTACACTTTTCTATTGCATTCAGTGATGTGTCAACTAAATATATACTTTTCAGGGGTATATTTATTTTTCAATGATGGATTAAACACAAATACACCAACTATACTTATTAATATTCATATTCAGCATAGCTATTGAATTGTAACTTGTAAAGAGCCCCCTCCAGTACATGTAATGTGATATCATTGAAACGTAAAGTAAAGCAAGTAACAAAGCATTGAAAAGTAGTTTATCCTGTTCATGGTTACCTAAGTAGTACTGTAGGTAACAGTGATATTAAACATGTTGTTGATTATGAATTTGACCGTAACTTTCGGATCATTGAAATATGAGTATTGAGAATACCCAAAAAAAAATGTGTTTTATTTATATGTCAATATTGTGCATGCGAAGACATGGTCAACTTTAGCAAAAGTTAACATGGGAATAGATAAGAAAATACTAAAAAAATAAATATGTATATTTTTCACATTTACAATTAAGCTACATTCATGAACAATTCAGAATATGTGTAATGTGTATAGATCCTATGAATAACAAATTTAATTTTATTTCTAGGATTTTTATTTAAATTATAGGATTTTCAAATATTTTTTTTGACCTCTCATATTTTACAGAATCGTTATACTTTATACATTTATATTATATATAATACAAAAAAATACATTAATCACTATATATATATATATATATATATATTTTAATTTGGCTTACAAATAATAACTACCATATAATTTCTTTAATTTTTTAAAAATCATCAATAAATGACCATTTTTTTCTGTGGAGTTAGTACCTTAACAAATTTTAATATTTTTGTTTATTTCTACCTCAGCTTAAGATGTTATATTTTAAAGTACAGGTATTATAAATTTTTAAAAAATGGCTCTTTATAATTTTAATAAATAATAAAAGTAATTATGTAATTATGGATACTATAGATAATATTTACAATATATTAATGTTATCTATTAGAAGAATATATTATTTAAGAAAAGTACTCATTATTATATAGATACATTACAATAAAATACATTTTTTTTTACAAAATTCAAATAAATGTCCTTGTTTATAAACATAAACATTAAAATTACAAGGAGTTTACAAGACATTTAGAAATTTTTTAAATTATTATTTTTTTTAAAACCTTCAACGCATCACCAATATTGAACCAACATATATATGTATTAATAACATAGTGCCTTGACATCATATCATACTGTAATGGTATGATCTGGTCTCTATAATCATTGTTACTGTACGGTACTGATACCTAACTAGTGCTGTAGTGGTAGTGGTGGTGTACAATCTTACATAGGTAACTCTTATTACTGGTAATGATCATCATAAGTTATAGGGTACACTAGGCAACATTCAGAACAACTTACTGCATACCACTCAGACTCAGCATGTCACATACCTAATATACAGATTACATGTATATAACTAAATACACATCTAAGAAATAGCTAGTCAATCAGCTAATGCTTCATCAGAATAGAGTTCTATTATAGTTAGACAATGCCATTGTATTAATTAAGTTACCAACATCAGCAGTATAATAAGATATAAGCCATAGGATAACTTAACATGCTGATGATAATGATGATGCATAAGTTATATTTAGATTCCAGTATATTACCTGCTTATATAAATAAACAGTTTCTACAAATTCAAACAACAATAGTATAATCAAAATTAGATTGTTATTATATTAAATCTAAACAAAATATAGGCTTATTTTATGCATTAAATATTAATATCTATACATCTATATCATAGAAATGATATAGGCTTACATCAATGAATAACTAGTTCATACTTAGTTAGGTTTTCATAATGATTTACAATATATAGATATACCATTATTTAATTTAACTGTTATTTTACCATTTAATCATGTACACATCATATTTATTATACATTTATAATTAATATACATATAAACTATTTGTATACATTTGTAATGTTTCAGCCATAAATTCTTGTATTTCAGTGAGAAATTGTTAAATACACCTATATTATCTTAGTATATAGAAATGCAAAATTATTATTTAAGTTTCAATTACAAAGTTAATACATTCCCAATCCTCATGATCTACACCTTAAATACACTAATTATATTTGTAATGAGTGGAATTACTAAATATGGCTCTTGTGCACTGTACACTGTAATACACACACAGCTATACATACAAGAGTATAATAATAGATCTTGTAGTCAGCATTAACTCTATTGTAAATAAACAACAACTGACAGGTAAACAATAGTCAGGCCTGCATACTAATTAGTATGTGTTGGTGAATGTTATGTGCAGATATATTGACCATTGGTCAAGGACCAGTAAAACGTATTAAGTAGGTATCCTTAATCCTTAATACAATTTGTACATTCATGCATATGCATAACATGCTATAGGGTTTCTATCTATGATATCATAAATATTCCAATACAGTTTATATATATATATATTAGTGATTTTTAATAGTATTTTAAATAGTATTTAAAAAAGATAGTGTACATATTATTATTGAATAGATTAATAACGTCACAAGTTCCGTTGATAGAGTTGGTAGAGCATATCATCAACCAAGAGGAGGCCAGATAAGAACTGGCTCCGGCCACATCACTGGAGAAACTCTTTACCACGAAATCGTCAACGCCAGTTTGATTGACGGGTAGGAGGAGAAGCTGAGCCGAGGACACGCCCACTAATACATGCGGAGACGAGGAGATGTGCCAGCGATGTACGGGAGATACGTTGTCTTTCAGCCGTATTCGGACGTAGTGGTCAGTGGAGGAGGAGGAGGAGGAGGAGGGTGTTGTACCAAGGCCTAGAACCAATGCGACGACCAGTATACATGGGCAGCTTTTCAACATGACATTACTGTGTATGGTGTAGATGTAGGTGTATTAATAATGGCTGTATATGTTAGAGATACGAGAGACAGTGAGAGAGACAATGAGAGAGAGAAAGAGAGAGAGATATATATAGAGAGTGAAATGAGTTACTATATATAGTAATCATTATCGGATAGCTGATTACTATATTATAGAGTACTAGAAATACGCCCTTGATATTATGTTTATAAATATATATATATATATATTATATATTATATATATATATGTGTGTATATATATATATATATATATATATATATATATATATATATATATATATATATATATATGATCACATAACATTAACGTGGATACAGGTCACATGATAGACTAGGGTAACTGTACCTATAACAATAGTGGAGGAGGAGGAGGAGGAGGAGGAGGAGGAGGAGGAGGAGGAGGAGGAGGAGGAGGAGGAGGAGGAGGAGGAGGAGGAGGAGGAGGAGGAGGAGGAGGAGGAGGAGGAGGAGGAGGAGGAGGAGGAGGAGGAGGAGGAGGAGATTATATTAAACGGGCGGGAGGGAGATGCCGACTATACTAATTGTTAATAACATAATACGGCATTATGGGTAGGAAGGGGCGTGGTTTATAATGTATAAGCACAGTCACCCCCTCGTCATTCAATATAGGCATGCAACCATTGTAATTGTTATGTGCTTTATTTGAATGATAAAGCTTGCACATATTTACTATACTCAGGTATCCTATATAGGTGAATATTGATGTTATTGTTAACAATGGTCGGGTATTAAGTTAACTTCATAGATATTCAATGTATTATCTACGATATGTTTAAAAAACGATTAATGCGAATGCGAGCGTATTATCAAATGCAGATATTTTTAAAAACTAAATGGTAAAATTCCAACTAAGATTGAACATGAGAATATTAGCAACACAGCGGCGCAATCATTATCTATTATTATGTTTAGCACAACGTTATTCTGCTATAGTAATACACATATATATACATATGTGCATTACTATATATATATATATATAGGGGAAAGTCCCCGATTACCGACCCCCTCTCGAATCTCAGTAACTATAAGAGATATCAAAAAATAATATATACACGAACTGTTAGTAATTTAATGATAAATATGAATAAGTATTTTGTTTTAAAAAATATTTAATCCTACAATTGTTATTTAATAAAATGTAATATTCTGTTTTTACTTTTTAAATATTTGAATAATAACTTTTTTTTAAATCATTGTAAATATTTTATTATTTAAAAGAAAACTTAATATTGCGCATAATATTGTAGATCAATAAAATGTTTATAACTATTATAAAAATAATTTAATTTGAATAACTAATAACCAATATATATATATATTATAGCAACCCATATTATTTTCCTATTACCGACCCCCTAAATTACCCTAATACCGACCCCATGTGATTTATTGTATACAATCAAAATATATCGGTATTTTACTTTAAAATATGACATAAGTTAGTTATGTATCATAGATATAGATTAAGGATTCATGATTCCATTATATTATATACACAATGATTGATAAATAAAGATTAAATAATAATATATAGTATTATACTATTTTAATATAATTACTATAAAGTTTAAATTTAAATTTATTATTACTATTAAAACATAAATTCAATACAAAATAAATTGCGTGCATGTTATAATTAATTATATTTATGAATATCTACTATGTTGATTGTATATTATAATACTATCATTATTTATACCACGATTATTTTAGGGGTCGGTAATATGAGAAGGGGTATGTATTAGGTACATGTATCTGATTACTGACCCCCCTGTTTATTCTTGTATAATTATATCAAAATTTAAAATAGCCACATTATTCATTGCAATAATATTACCCTATTTACAAAATTTCAAATAAATATATTTAATATTTAATAAGTTATTACAAATAATCATTTAGTGGTCGGTAATCGGAGACTTTCCCCTACATATGTGTGTGTGTGCGCTCGCGAGTGTGTGGAGTGGATCACGTAACATATAACCTACGTAGGCACAAACGCGCGTGTGTATGTGTCACCATGTAAATACAGATTGAATACACACATCCTTGTGGTATTTATTGTTTCCTGCGAGTCTATATACCAGTGTATATGCCCCTAATCTTCTAATCTCTACGCGGTATTGGTAATAACAATATAACATATAGGTTATCTATGTGTAATAAATATAACGTGTGTGTGTGGGTGTGTATGTGCGTATGTGTATGAGTGTGTGTGTGTGTGTGTGCGTGAGTGTGTGAGAGAGGTTGTACTAGGATTGTAAACAAACATAAACATGGTTCAATACTTGCAACGGTGTAATTTGTTACACTTCATATCATAGAGCTAGAGAGAAATCATTTCTCTCTAACTCTATACATCTCTGTCTGACGCTATTATAACTACTACAGCGCCCCCTGCCACTACAGGTATACCTACTACAGCGCACCCTGCCTACCCGTGTAATGGATATCAAAGAGAAATATGATCTAGGTGATCTATGATTGTAATGAATGTATAGTATTATATAGACGATTACCGAATATACCTATAGGTATAATCAACTATCTAATCTAGTATCTCAACTATATATATATATATAATGAACTATCACGAATATAGACTATACATTGACATAGAGTTGGGTGGTATACACAATGTTAGTCTGTTAGGGCAGTGTATTAGGGTGTGGTTAGCACACGTAATAGGCTGGCGTGGCTATTGGCGGTATATCAAGGGTGGCGGTATATTGAGGGTATCCGACTTTAAGGTATAATGTAAGGACAATGCTATTTATATACCCATATATATATATATATATATATATATATATATATATATTATCAGTTATGGTGATGGTGATACTGATAATGATGGTGATGTTGATGATGGTGTTGGTTGTGGTTATGAAGAGAGGTACATGTAAACACAAACATAAAAATATACAAAAGTACACTGTACAGTGTACACTGTATAGTGAACACAGTAGTAAAGAACCGTGACCACAACATAGGATTGCATAACTACATAATGTGTTAGGGGGGTGTTGGTTACCTACTAGAGGTACCTAAGGGTATACCCCTATAGGGGAGAGCGGGTAGGTTGAGCCGGTTTTTATAAAAACACATTTATCAAGTAATGTTATATATGATATGTGTTGTATATGTTATAAATGTTATATATAATGAATATATTTTAAATTTAATAAAATAAAGTGCCTAAGATAAATATAGTTTATGACCAATAAGAAACATTCATAAATCAGTGTAATGATAAATAATTAATTATATAATTACATAATTATTTTTTTTTAATTTGGCTCAAACTGTCTCGTCTAAAGGTTTTAAAGGAACTAATTGTTTCTTACTTTTGCTAAGCACATTTTTAATTATCTTTCTGTCAATAATATCCTTTACCCTTATCAGAGTGCTTTCAAGAAACAACATTCTACTGAGGCTGTACATATGTTATAAATGACTTACTTACTACTCTTGATGATAACCAATGCATACAGATGGTACTTTTAGACTTGTCACTAGCTTTAGATACTATACATTATGATGAACTTATACACAGGCTATACGCGTTAGGTATATCTGATGCTCCCCTATGTTGGATTACATTTATCTTTCTGATCGTTCTTCATCTGTACAAATTGTTGAATAGCTCTCTTCACCTATACCCATTACTTGTAGAGTATTTCAGGGTTCAGTGCTTGGTCCTATACAATGTACAATGTTCATTGTGCAGTGTACAGTGTACAATGTACAGTATATACTATACATTGTACAGTGTACAATGTACACTATAAACTGTATAGTATACAGTGTATAGTACATTGTAAATTGTATAGTACACTGTATATTATAAAGTGTATAATGTATATTACCAATCAATTCCCCGAATCATCAATAATGTTCTATACTATGTATTATCATAAATACTATAGAATACCTATAGGTACAGTATAACTACATGTTAAGGTACATAAGTACTGCATGTTAAGTTACATAAGTATTACATTGTGATATAATAATATATGATTATTATTAATATAGGATTCAAGTATACGGCAATTAACCTGTCATATAGCAAGTCATTCTGAGTAACAAGTTGTCACGATTAGCTCGTTGTACGTTACTGCACACTTATGTGTGTACTTATGTGTATGCGAGTGTGTATGCGTGTGTGTAATATATAGGTGTGTGTCATTGTGGTATACAAGCTATATATAGTTCCAAACATTATCTATACATATAATATAACATATTTCTATATATACATGTATTTCTATATTGTACACTTTACAGTATGTACATACTTATTTAATTCGAACCAGATCTATTATTAAATATGTGATAAAAAATGTATTATTTATTAATTATGAGCGTTTGTTGTGGCGATGATATCACCTGCATATAACAATAGATAGTTATTTAGTTGTAGTCGTCATCTTGATCTGATCCGCACAAGCCGCCTACCTATAAATCACCATTATCTAAATACGTAACGTAAATAAGTATAGGTACCTATTAATACCCGCGTTGCTACACGAGCGAAGTTAAACACAAGAGTGCTGGTGTGTGTATGTGTGTGTATACGCCTATAGGTATGTGTGTGTGTCACGAATGCTATCCTATATCTATGCTGATAGCTATATTAAGAGCGCGTTGTTTTGAACTTATTAAGAAGGTGTGTTATTGACGAGTGGTGACTCATCACACGAGTGCCGCACAAATACACATACTCACACACACTCGCACACACACATACGCACACACATACGCACACACATACGCACACTCTGAGGGGTCACTATTGCGAATATTCTCTACAAAACCGCACACTAACATGTTTGGAATATTCCCAAGATTGGCCTCAGCACAAAGAGATCATCTAACCGAGAATCTATAAATAGACATGGCTTCATATAAAGATAGACGCACCTTATCTATACAGTTAGGATGCTAATAATAGATTATCGTGTATACAAGTGGTGAGGTAACAGTAGTAGTACACACTGTGCGCATGTACAATAATGATAATACTGTGATGATTTCTATTATTATTGTAGAGTTAATTACAAATAACTCTACGGTGCCTGTGGCTAGCCTAGACTTGCATGTATTACTAGCAATGACCACATGTCAGTGTGGCTAGCAATTCGTAGTGGTAACTGTAACGAAACATATCTTAATTAATAACATGAAGCTAATAAGCTAATAACTATTATCATCAATGATATCATCGATTACATAAGCGACATGGCCGACTCAGGCTAAATAACGGCTTCCACTACAGAGGTATGTGTGATAGCATGCTATAGTATACTATACAATAGCAGCAGCATATATGCTGCTGCTTCATTGTTTGCAATGTTCAAATTATTATTTTTTATTTATTTATAGTTACTATATAGTATACCCAAAGATTTTGCGAAGCAAAGATATAACACTCCCTATGCATGCAACGTAATTTAGTAATATCCCCAGCCGCTGCTAGCAGTAGTATCGAAATCACTGAAATATATTTAGGTTCGGCTCTGTTTGCATGCAACAATGTTTTCATTGCTCTATTAAATTACATGCAATATAAATTAGCTTTTACTCACTAAATATATACTTATAGCATTTAAAACATAAATATCATATTTGTTTGTTATATATTAGTAATGAACACTTAGTTTTCATCATATAAATATTAATTTAAAGCATATTATTTAACATTTTAAAAGTGTATAGTTAAATACGAATTTACATTATAAACAACGCATAGTTCCTAAAAGTAACCCGCTATAGGTGGCACCAGGGTATTTTGTATACAAATTCGAATTACACGATTTCGCGTAAGTGTTATATCTTTCCTTCGGAAAATCTTTGGTATACCTATACTTATTAGCAAAGATTTTCGATGTAAAAAACCTTAGAAAAATAATGGTTATTATTATTGTTATCACATGTTCGATATCGTAATGGTTGGTATAACAATATAGATAGAGAATGAAGGGTATACCCTATAGGAGAGGAGGAGGAGAAGGAGGAGGAGGAGGAGGAGGAGGAGGAGGAGGAGGAGGAGGAGGAGGAGGAGGAGGAGGAGGAGTAGGAGGAGGAGGAGGAGGAGTAGGAGGAGGAGGAGGAGGAGGAGGAGGAGGAGGAGGAGGAGGAGGAGGAGGAGGAGGAGGAGGAGGAGGAGGAGGAGGAGGAGGAGGAGGAGGAGGAGGAGGAGGAGGAGGAGGAGGAGGAGGAGGAGGAGGAGGAGGAGGAGGAGGAGGAGGAGGAGGAGGAGGAGGAGGAGGAGGAGGAGGAGGAGGAGGAGGAGGAGGAGGAGGAGGAGGAGGAGGAGGAGGAGGAGGAGGAGGAGGAGGAGGAGGAGGAGGAGGAGGAGGAGGAGGAGGAGGAGGAGGAGGAGGAGGAGGAGGAGGAGGAGGAGGAGGAGGAGGAGGAGGAGGAGGAGGAGGAGGAGGAGGAGGAGGAGGAGGAGGAGGCTGGTCATATACGTGATGGCTATCGCAAGAATGTGACCAATAAATTACTAATATGCAGTCTGGCACGTATCACCAATTTTAATATTATATTTATATATATTTATATTTATATATATATATATATATATATATATATATATATATATATATATATGAATACTATAGTAATATGTTAGATGTGGAATAATCTAAATATAGCCATCATTGATGATCTTGCTGTGATTGTCACAGCACACTATCTGAGATTATCAGTAGTTATCTTTTTGTATTGATATGCAAATCACGCACACATAACATGTTGTTGCATTCCCACGTACTATCAAAGCATTAATAAGCACTTGGTCGTACTGTCAAATAATAGACTATATATAGTATATATTATTTACGCATATTATTATATAGTATATATTACTCTATATATAGACATAGTAGAGATATAGTATATATTATTTAATTGTGTATATATGTATATATATATATATATATATATATATATATATATATATATATATATATACCTTACCTTACCAGGTCGAGCTTGGCCGGCATAAATTATATATATATATAAATATAAATGTATGTATAAATAATTAAATAGATGTGTAATGTATACACTAATGCATCACAAATGCAAATTACAGTGTATTTATTTAAATTAATATGAATTTATTATAATACATGCTAACTTACACGTACTCGTACAGTATCCACTAGAACGCACACTGTGTGTGTGTGAGTGTGTGTGTGTATGTGTGTGTATATGTGTGTGTGAGTGTATATGTGTGTATAGTATACACTGTATACACAATATATTGATCAGAAAATACCATGTATAATTTGCAATTTATTTGTATTCTTGTAGTTTATATGTAATGTATTTTATACATGGTACAAATACATTTCATTTTTAATATTATATTTGTTATTTTAATTATAATGATAATACAAATTATTATATTTAATTCATACACATAAAGGTGCTAATTTGCGAATAATGTCACGATTTGTATAGATCAAAAATATTAGATATTTATGAATATTAGAAAATACTCGCAGGTGCCTCCTCACCTTTATATATATGTATATATGTGTTTGTACATATGTGTGTGTGTGTGTGTGTGTGTAAATATGTGTGTAAATTTGTGTAATATAAAGTTATTTATAAATAACATTATATGGAAATAAAAACTAATGTAGATAATTATAACGTGATAAACTCTTCAGTAACACCCTTCAGTAACACCCGTCGTGTATTATTGTATAACTAAACTCAGAACGCATGCGCTCTAATGACCCCTTTATTAATACACCTACCTATAGGTAAGTTAGTGCACTACCCCCAGTGTTATGCCTTATTATACTGCCACCACCACCTCGTTAATGCATGATACACACGGCCGGAAGCCACGTCGACCATATGTTATTAGTATCATTGATATCAAAGACTGCGGTCGGGCCATAAGAAAACAACACCGTGTCAATTAAAGGGCGGCTATATGTGGCAGCAGCAGCAGTAGTTCTCGCGGCGTACACCAGGTGAAGTGCATTGTACTCGGCGGCCATTGTATCGATGATAGAGTTACGTGGGGGTGGGGTATAACCTATTCACCCCCGTGTTCTACGATGTGTACCCTATGGGGTGCAATGTGCGGGTATCGTATTCACTATTATCGAATAGAAATCATCGCCGTAAATAAATACGTACTCGTTTATATCGATGATACACATATTATATAAACTAGGTTACACTATCGCATATATTAACGTATACACACACAAGCAATGAAATACATCAATATGCTGTATAGGTTATAATTTACAAGCTTTTAATGTGTATACACCGACTTCTATTTAGGTCAGATACCAGTAACACCGCACTGCAGCGCTATATAACTGTATAACTGGATGTACATCATGATGTAGCGAAGATCTACGGGGGTGGAGGGGGATGGCAGCACTATTATAACGTATATATGTAGTGCATGCATGTAGCATGTACTACTCCATAAAACATTCGTATAATAGGATAACATATAGATAAGATGATGTTTATTAGTATTGGCTTATGATCATTATAGCACCTATAACAGTAAACACAAATCTAAACTAAGATAGTACCTGGCAATAGTTCAATATTATCTAATATATAGTTTATAGTTATTATTATTATTATCATTATTATCATCATCATTATGATTGTAATATAGTGCAAATGTAAGAATAAATGTTCTTATAAAATTAATTTTAAATAAATGTTAATATATATATGTGTGCGCGTATAACTAATGGTCTAACGGTCTGGTAAACGGATGGAGTATCATCAAGTGAAGATATGCTAAACATTTAATCACTGCGGAGAAGAAGATTCACAGTACATCAACGTAAATACTAGAATTGTAGTTCTGTAAATGTTAATTAGATAGTTATAATCAAACTAGTGAGCTATTAGGACATATTTAAATTAGGATAAATAGATTTCAAGCGAAGACAATAACTAGAACTACCTATAGGTATGCAGGGGAAAGTGTCAGATTACCGACCCCTAAATGATTATTTGTAATAACGTATTCAATATTAAATATATTTATTTGAAATTTTGTAAATAGGGTAATATTATTGCAATGAATAATGTGGTTATTTTAAATTTTTGATATAATTATATTTACAAGAATAAACAGGGGGGTCGGTAATCGGATACCTGGTCCTAATACCGACCCCCTTCTCCTATTACCGACCCCCTAAAATAATCGTGGTATAAATAATGATAGTATTATAATATACAATCAACATAGTAGATATTCATAAATATAATTAATTATAACATGCACGCAATTATTTTGTATTGAATTTATGTTTAATAGTAATATTACATTTAAATTTAAACTTTATAGTAATTATATTGAAATAGTGTATATTATTATTTAATATTTAGTTATTAATCAGTATGTATATAATCGAATGGAATATTGAATCCATAATCTATATCAATGATACACAAACAACTTACGACATATTTTAAAGTAAAACACGGATCTATTTTGATTGGATATCATAAATCACATGGGGTCGGTATTAGGGTAATTTAGGGGGTCGGTATTAGGAAAATCACATGGGTTGCTATAATTAAGATATTTTGGTTAATAGTTATTCAAATTGAATTTTTGTTATAATAGTTATAAACATTTTATTGATCTACAATATTTTGTGCAGTATTAAGTTTTCTTTTAATTAAGTATTTACAGTAATTTAAAAAAAGTTATTATTCAAATATTTAAAAAGTAAAAACAGAATATTAAATTTTATCAAATAACAATTGTAGGATTGAATATTTTGTCAAACAATATACTTATTGATATTTATCATTGAATTGCTAACAGGTCATGTATATATAATTTTTTTATATATCTTATAGTTACTGAGATACTAGAGGGGGTCGGTATTAGGAGGGGGTCGGTAATCGGAGACTTTCCCCTATACATAGAAATTATTGTATATTAATATTTATATTTATATCATTAATTTATATATATATAAGTATCATCAATATAAATAAAAAACTGACTTTACATCATGATAATCAGATATACATATATAACATTAATGTATAATTGTATAAAGATAAAATATTATATATGATAACAAAAAACCCTCATATAGGAATAACCTATAGGTATATAACCCCATTATTGTATAGGAATATTCATAATATATTATGTTATAATATAATATACACAATATATACATAATATACACACTATTATATATATATATATATATATATATATATATATATATATATATATATATATGTGTGTGTGTGTATGTGTGTATGTGTGTATGTGTGTGTATGTGCGCGTTTATATGTATGCACACATGTTATAGGTTATGGGTTATATATCCATGGCTATATGTTATATTAATATTATATTAATTCATAGTATAAAAAGGCATTGCGTAACATCACCCATAGCATTCATAATATAGATTCATCACGTAATACATGTAGACGCGTAATAAATCTTTATTATAAATCTTTATAAACGAATATTATTAGAAAAATGACTAGCAGACGTTATTGAGATTATAAATAATCAGATTCAAGTGTTTTCGAATGCAAATAGGGTACCGTAGAAAATATATATCATCGTTAAATAAACAAATTGCTTCAAATTAGATCAGTATATTAATTTTGTCGTCTGCTACTTTATTGTTTGTATAACCATATATAGTATATTAAATATTAGTATATTAGTGAATTTTAGTATTAGATAAGGTTCAGAATATACGATTGACATCACTTTATTTTATGTACGTATATTATATATATATATATATATATATACAATCCCTCCTTAAGTGGAATTTATCATTTAAAAGGTAGTTATAGTTATATAATTATATACCACCTAGTTATATAACAATAATATATTATGATAATAATAAATATAGCATATATTTTAATGCATATATTATTTTAATATAGATAGGTATATATATATATATATGTATATATATATATATATATATATATATATATATATATATATATATATTTATATATAACATATATAAATGTTAGTGTATTTAAATGCTCACTTAATTATACTTTAGGAAGTTTACATTAGGGAAAGTTATTTACGAAAGTGAAATACTGACTATTATAAATTACAACTCTTAAAATTACTAACAAATACATTCCTTATGTATTAGATTTATTAGTTGTGCTGTAAAATTAATAATGTAAATATACATGTGAAATAATCTATTCAATGTGTTATTATAAAATATTTAATATTTAATATTTACATATATTGAACATATATAGGAAATTACACTAATAAAATAAATTAACATAATACCCACAATTATGTTTGATTACAAATTTAAAAATAACTATATTAATATAATTTTTTTTAGAAAATATTAATAATAAACTACTTTTATATCGTTTTATAGTTTTCACCAGTGTATTCACAGTTTAGGAGTGGTTAATATTATATTTCATAAATATTAAATTTCAATTTGTATATATATATATCTGATATAAAATTAGTAGGTATATAATATAATGTATACAATTGCCTAAATACGCATGTTTTATATACCTATGTATATATTAACTTAACTATTCTTGTATATGGTAATGCATTGGTTACATAACGCCTTAATAGTACGGTTTCGAATGACCTGCATGCGGGGGGGGGGGGTGAATGTGTTTAGGATACATCTTACTAAAAGGCTAGTATCCTATAGAATAATCTCAGTAATTCATTACACCTGGGGTGATTTAGTAATTGCATCACATATACTGTAATAATACTTAGCTTAAGCACTTAACCCAATACGTATACGTATATTGGTTGTAGGGTATATAGTATATATATATATATATATATATATATCATACATATTTAAAATAAGAATTATATTATGATACTTCTATAGAAATATTAGAATAACTTGCATATAATACTATTAAACATATATGTACATATATTGAATACGTTAGGAGGTTATGTGCAATGTTACGTAGGCACACATCAATGCACACCCTGCGGTGAACTCTCCCTGTATGCTGGTATAGTCTGCCGGTGTGTACGCATGCAGGTATGCCAGCTTAACAATACCAGCGGAGAAAGAGAGGGGGAGGGGTGTATTGTGTTTACGCATCCATTGTTATTCATGTTACGCAATACCGCCATGTCTGCGAGCTAGCGAACCCCCCCCCCCCCCCACCCCCATGATATAGCAGCCTATGTCAATAACAAACACAAACACACACACACACACACATACATACACACATACCTCATACATACAAATACACCCACTGCCACATATATATAATGCACTATAAGTTATAGTCTCACATACACTCACGCATACACAATCACACACACAAGCACACCCACACGAACACATAAACAATGCTATGTATACTTAAGACAAGCATACACTAGCTGCACATACATCAACGTACACAAAACACACACATATATAACAAAAAAGTGGATTTTTATTGCAAAGTAGTGCGTTAATGACTATAGGGTTACTCCCCTTAACCTCCCCTTAACCTCCCCTTAACCTCCCCTTAACCTCCCCTTAACCTCCCCTTAACCTCCCCTTAACCTACCCTTAACCTCCCCTTAACCTCCCCTTAACCTCCCCTTAACCTCCCCTTAACCTCCCCTTAACCTCCCCTTAACCTCCCCTTAACCTCCCCTTAACCTCCCCTTAATATGAACTGATTATACATACTACGGGGTATTACGTTTGTACACATTCTACATGCATAATGAATTGTACACATACGTATGCGTGTATACGTGTGTATTCTACAATATAACAATGTATTCCCATGTGTGTATATGTGTGTGTATAATGTGACATCGAGTGCCCATGTGCTTAGGGCGCTCTCGGATATATAACCTTATATGGGGTTATATAGGGCTATATAGGGCTATATGGGGCTATATATAGGGCTATATATGGATACATGGGGCTATATACCCGACACTGTTTGACCTATGTCTTATACTACTAACACTGTAGACGTATACGGTATACTATATACAGTAACTGTGCAATGAACAGTGTGCATACAATGTATAATATACGTGCAATTCTCGATATAACGACTATAGTATTCTGTAGTGGTATGTCGTTGTATGAAGAATATACTCGTTGAGAAGGACCTATCGTGCGTAACATGTATGCTGAGCCGCTATAACACACACACACGCACACACACATGCACACACACGCACACACACGCACACATACACTAGGTGTGTGTGCAATGCAAGGGGAACAGGGTACCTACTGTAGCAGGTTACACTCACTATACAATGTGTTATAGTAACGACTTATTTAGAAGTGCATATATATATACAGACGAAGGTGATATATTGTTGTATAGTAAACACACAAGCTGTTGTTATAGTGACGTGTATTGTGTATGTATACCTAGTACATACTAAATGTATACATACTACTGGATATTATACTTCATTATCTACCGCACTAGTTGTTAAGATACCCGTGTATATATATATATATATATACCCATATATACCTCTTCCAGAATAATATACTATAGTATAGGTACCTATAGGTACGGATGGGGTGATGGATGGAGAAAGGGTTATTCGCAACCGATTAACATGGATGGGGTAGCGTGTAATGCGTGTAGGCTCATTAGCAACTTCATTAATACCGGTAGATAAAGGGGGCCTTTATGGGGGTGGGGGAGGGTTCCGTGTTGAATACGTACTAGGCTCATACTACTACGCGGGCCTATGTAGAGAGTGTGCAGTACTGCAGTGCATGTAGCACACACACACACACACACACACACACACACACACACACACACACACACACACACACACACACACACACACACACACACACACACACACACACACACACACACTGCATGTATGCGTAGCGCAAGTATGTTGTTGATGTGTATGGATACGCAATTTCCGGCGGATGTTCTTGTATTTATTTGTGTATTTATTTGTGATGTATATTTGATAATACACATATATACACACACATATACACACATATACGCTCACGTGAGTGCGCTGTACATGTGCGCCGCACAGTGTTAGTGTGATACTATATTTAGTATTCTTACTGAACAATAATGTCATAATAAATACAGCTTTAACTAGTCATTAATGCACCTTATTAATAGAAATGTATTTTATATAGTTACTATAAATATATTATACAAGTTCGTCATAAGTACGGTATAATAAAGTTGTACTGGGGTTGTAATGGGGTAATAATGGGGTTGTGATGGTGGTATTTTGTTCTTATATAGTTATATCACACTTTTTAATTAACTTTATTTTATTATTCATTTTGTTTTTCATTTTCTACGCTAATGTTTAATGGATATTATTTGATTATGCGCCCATGCACATAAACACGCGTATACTAAGTCACGCCCACAATCACACACACACACACACACACACACACACACACACATACACGGGTTATTAACATTGAATAATGTACTAACGTGTAGTTTTGTTAGAAAGTGATCCGATTATTAACGGTGTATAATGTGAATGTAATATATATATATATATGTGTGTGTGTGTTCGTATGCGTATGACTCATACTTGTGAGTGAATGTGATGTATTACACCCGTATGATATACACTATGTATTTACTAACAACTAATTCATAATATTAATAATAGTATATATATATATATATATTGTTTTGGCTGTTGAGATTACATTTTGAATATCGCAAGTACCAATATCTATGTAGGTTGTAAGTTATTCGTCAGTGTGGGGTCTTTATATGTTTCAGTAGTGGATAGGTACGCGATAGCGAGGAGATCGTTAGTGAATAGCATCATAGTTATAGCTCTATATGTATTGCTATGGTTATAGCGCTATTATAGCTCTCTCACTGCTTGCCTATAGTGAAGTGATATACCACTAGGAGGCTGCAAGAGAAGGCTGCAAGAGAAGGCTGCAAGATAAGGCTGCAAGATAAGGCTGCAAGAGAAGGCTGCAATAGAAGGCTGCAAGAGAAGGCTGCAAGAGAAGGCTGCAAGAGAAGGCTGCAAGATAAGGCTGCAAGAGAAGGCTGCAAGAGAAGGCTGCAAGAGAAGGCTGCAAGAGAAGGCTGCAAGAGAAGGCTGCAAGAGAAGGCTGCAAGAGAAGGCTGCAAGAGAAGGCTACAAGAGAAGGCTGCAAGAGAAGGCTGCAAGAGAAGGCTACAAGAGAAGGCTTCAAGATAAGGCTGCAAGAGAAGGCTGCAAGAGAAGGCTGCAAGATAAGGTTGTAATAAAGCACTCGTGGTAGTAACACTGCTACCGCTACTACTGGATGTAGTGTATACGTATATGTACGTCCTACATGTTATAAGTAAGTTATCGATATCGTCTTAGTATGGATGTTGTTTAAATGTTGCTTTCCAGTGGCGATTAATTCACGTATAATATAACAATTGTAAACATTTAATTGAATTATTTATTTTATAAAGTTTAATGGTAAAACGTTAAATTTGCAAATAGTGAAATATAGAGTTTTGTTTAATGATGTTATGATATTATATGTTATTCCATTGGATATATAATATTGTACTATCAGTAATGGAATTTATCGTTATTAAACTAACTATAAACAAATAGGTTATTAAAAAGTTATAAATAAATGTTTATAAAATATTTAAAATATTGTTTATATAAGCGATAGAACTTTTATATAATCTATAACTAAGTATTACTTCTGCTGTTGTGGTATAGAGTTATCCGAGGATGTGTATCTCTGTCATACGTCTGTCTTTCGCTAGGCTAGCAACATAACCGATTGTGAATTTCTAATGCGATATGCCCTTCTGTAAAGCCGTAACAATATACAGCTAATGCACGATACGTATGTAGCTAGTGCTGCAGTAGATGTTGTAGATACGTAGGTTATATGTTTAATGACGCATGCATGCATGCAACTAATCAAGCGTTTAATAGCGATTATCAACTATTTAATATAGAGGTTGCCATGGTTACCACGCTAGCTGGCGGAGATCATGTAGACTGGCTTGGATTAACACACGGGTGTCGCGGTCACTAGTGATGAGTCATCACTACCTCAGTACCTCTCTCAGCCTCCCTAATTAAGCACCGTTACGATGTGGTATACCACCGGTTGTGATCTCGTATTACACTGCCTATGTGTGAGGGGAGGGGTGAGGGGCGGGTGAGGGGAGGGTGAGGGGAGGGGTGAGGGGCGGGTGGTAATACTCGTTAGATAACACCACCACCATCAGCAGCACATCTATTGAAGGCGTTGTCACGATATCCATGTACTGTATCTTCTACGTATATGTATGTGACAATTATAAAATACAATGTATGCGTGTGGCTATTTGAGTGGGTGTGCGCATGTGTGTTTTAGTGTTGCGGGGTGGAATTGAGGGGTTAAATAGAATATCGATGACGTCATACCGGGTAGATAATGAAGCCACAAGCTGACCAGGCTGGTTGATTAACACTCTATAGAGGTAGAATTAACCCATACGTGTGTGTGTTATACGCATATAGTGTATGCAGACGTGGATATGCCTATAGGTATGACGTATTAAGCATGCTTAAGCGTGCACGCAATATATGTATTCGCTTACTACACAAACAGCCGTATGCCGATACTCTATAGTAGTAATATAGTAGGTACCAGTAGTATACTATAGTACCGTACTGCATACACTACTAGTAGTAGTAGTGGTAGCGGCGCCACCACCATGTAGTACTATAGCGTAGCCTATAAGTAATAAGTAGTAGTGCCTGCGTGGAGGGCTGGGGCACTCAGACCAGTGTGGTCATCAGATGACCGGTGATTAGGACACACACACACACAATACGAGCGGCGCACCTAGTCGAGACGTAAGTGACTAGATCAGAGGGGGCAGCACCGTATTATCACAATAGAATAGGAGATGGAGGAGGAGGATGAGATAGAGGAGGAAGAGGAGGAGATGGAGGAAGAGGAGGAGGAGAATGCACTTTCAAGCCGGAAGTGCTTTAGAGCGTACACTATACACTATACATATATCTATGGCTTTCTATATAGATTATTGATGTGTATGATTATAATGCGCGGTCAAGAATAATGCACTATCACACTTTGGCATATGATTATTATTGCATGTTAATAGTGTACATCAGTATACAGAGGAGTATACGCTAGTAATACTAAATACCTATACAACATATCTAATATATATACAGTGTATGTATGTGTATACACAGCCCTATTGATCACGTGGTGGTGTGTGTCATCATTAAACTATGTAAGCATTATAATCCGGCATGGCCGCGTGCTAAACGATGCAGTGATTTTATAATCGATTTTAAAAATAAAACATCCATTTTCGTATAAATCTATACTGTCACCCACACATATATATATATATAATATATATTATATATATATATATATATATATATATAGTGGCGTATATTTTATGTTGGCAATACATGCATTACAAAGTCCATTAGCTCTACAGAGCAGCATGTATGATAATATATCATTATTTAGCTGATTAAGATTACATTCTATAAAGATTAGTTTTACATCTGTTTATGTATCTGGCAGGTCATATCTATAATATATAGTAGTTAATACTAATTAAAACTATATATATATATATATATATATATATATATATATATATATATATATATTATGTAGAATGTTATACAACAATATTTAAATTTAAATATGCATTATATATAATAGTCAATAATAACTACATTCAATACTATGATGTATATTCTCCTATATATTTAATATTATTATTTTTGTAATAATTATAATTCCTATTTTAAGTAATTTCTATAACTACAGATCAGTGACCATTGTTTCTTAGGTATATGGTTGAGTGGTTACTTTAGCGATGTCCTATATGCAAGAGTACGCCATTATAGCGTGGCATATGTGTCGCTGTGTCACTATTGGCCAGGTGATACATGTTCTAAGAAATGAAATCCTTCAATACATTGAAATATTAATAATAACACTAATAGGGGACATATATGTTACATATATATATATATATATATATATATATATATGATTGGACGCCAAATTAGAAAAGAAAAACAATTATTATGGGGAAAATTATTTCGTTTGAGGAAAATTATAAATTACAAAAGGAAGAAAATATTCATTAAAAACTTCATAAATATGTTCTATTCTATATATGTATAATATACCATTGTATATATGTATGTTAGTGCTTCTGTTCGTGAGTATGTGCACTGTATATGGGGACATAGCATGACGGCTATTAATTCTAAATATCAAATATATAAATATATAATCTTATTGAGATCGCCATAAAGATACTATAAGTTTGCCTAGTTCTATACCTAGTATACAACTGCATGTAGTAATAGCGTATTAACACGTAGTGGTTATTACGCAATAGGGGGCGTGGCGATGGCAGCACACGTGATATGTTTGTCGATGTCTGATGTACGATGTTTTCTTTAAATCAGATTCGCCGATAGATTAAAGTAATTACGCAAGCCAGCTGTCAATGACGTAATAATAGAGAGGCGAGTGTGGGGGCATGGGGCATGGGGGATGGGGCATGGGGGATGCACGCGTTCTATACGCCTCGTGTACACGTGTATCTGCATCTCATGCTGTGATGTAACACAGCACTAACTAGGGCTGGCACATTAGCGGATATCACCCCCCACCCCTCCACCCCCCGCTAGTGACGGACGGGTGGGGGGGGGGGGTTACGTAACTGAGGCGTGACGGTTACGTCATCGTTAATAAACGCGATTACCCTAACAACGCTAGTAATTGTGACCGTAACGTGATTGCATTAGATACGGGTATTACACACAGATAACCAACTACCAGAATAGTACAATACATGAACACAATATACACAGTATATTATATATATATATATATATATATATATATATATATATATATATATATATACACACACGGTTTAAACATTAACCCTTAAAATACGATACTATGACTAAACAATGGCGACTGAAGACCCACTAGTGATTACATAATACTACATTAGGTAACGTGACCAGTCTCCTGCGTACACACACATACACACAATAATATGTAGGTTAATAGGTAAACAATACAATAAATAATCAAAAATATGAAGAAAAAATAGATATGAATTGATACCCACATCGACATGGTACAACAATTAACATTTGGTTTACATTTAATAAAAACACGACTTGGTTTATGCATGCCGAACAAATATGTGTGTGTTTGTGATGTACTAGTAATAAGCCTATAGATACTCCTAAACGGACACCAGCATAGATTGGTAACTGAGATACTGGCTCTGGAAGGACTACATACTTTGTTAGGTAAGAGAGACGATATCGATAGGTCAAGGTCACGTGATGTCGGCGTTACGTAACTCGTAGCGGTAAACAACAGAAGCGAGGTCACGCGCTGACCTCTAAGGTATTACGTAATTCGTAGCGCTAAACAACAGAAGCGAGAGCTAGAACTCGTCATCACCACGTTATTGATGAGGGAGGGAGGGAGGGAGGGAGGGGGAGGGGGTCTAGAGAGGGGTGTACATACACTCGGCATTGTTATCTATAGCTCGAGTGTGTATGTGCGAGAGTGTGTGTATGTGTGTGCACGAGTGTGTGTGTGTGTGTGCACGAGTGTGTGTGCGCGTGTGTGCTAACGGACAGGTGATAGCATTGTTTACACGCGGGCCTAACTATGATATCAACTGTACTCGCTAGGGTATACGCCACTAACTATAATGCTAGTCGGCTCCTCGCTATTGTGACCCGTACATAGCATATAGCTAGGTGTACTACACAGCGTTAGCAGTACTCCTCATCCTCACCGCTAGGTGGTTAAAGAAGCACGGATCCCTTACACTTCACATTGTGCAATAATACCAATATTATGCGAATACAATATACCTCTATATGTGTATTCATAATAGTGATTAGATATGTATATATAAGTAATAATAATATAATGAACATCATAATGAATACATCACATATGGTTGTACCCAGTACACATGTCTACAACACAAGTCACCACTACACCTATCTCTGTTGTTACTGTATTAGGTATGCCCTATGCATTACTAAGTATTCACAATGAAACCGTTGTCTTGAATGATCTGTTAAGATCTTGTGGTAATAATGACATACATATAACCGAGAGCTAGATATTAAGTATATACGTATACATTGTACAATGTATGTACTATAGTTTACAGTGTACACATGTCTTATAATTATATGTATTATATTAATTAAGGCATATATAACACAGGCATATAATATTCATAGTTCAACATATCATAACGTGATATATATATATTATGTAATATTAAATATATCAGGTCATAACGTTAGTGATATTGCAACTTTAGATTATATGTTTGATTATCTCAACACGAATCTAATATATTATATATATAACATATATGAAGTTGGAATAAATGGAATTGTTAAATTCATGTACATGTATATCTATGTATTATTATTTGTTTATTATCATATTAATATCACAACTAAAACATAGACATTCGTCTTAAACGACACATGTGTGTGTGTACTAAAAAACTAAAGTTTAGTGATGTAATCCGATATGTATTTCCGTTATAGGGCGTATTACACAACACACAGTCACTATAAACTACTACTACTACTACTACTACTACTACTACTACTACTACTACTACTACTACTACTACTACTACTACTACTACTACTACTACTACTACTACTACTACTACTACTACTACTACTACTACTACTACTACTACTACTACTACTACTACTACTACTACTACTACTACTACTACTACTACTACTACTACTACTACTACTACTACTACTACTACTACTACTACTACTACTACTACTACTACTACTACTACTACTACTACTACTACTACTACTACTACTACTACTACTACTACTACTACTACTACTACTACTACTACTACTACTACTACTACTACTACTACTACTACTACTACTACTACTACTACTACTACTACTACTACTACTACTACTACTACTACTACTACTACTACTACTACTACTACTACTACTACTACTACTACTACTACTACTACTACTACTACTACTACTACTACTACTACTACTACTACTACTACTACTACTACTACTACTACTACTACTACTACTACTACTACTACTACTACTACTACTACTACTACTACTACTACTACTACTACTACTACTACTACTACTACTACTACTACTACTACTACTACTACTACTACTACTACTACTACTACTACTACTACTACTACTACTACTACTACTACTACTACTACTACTACTACTACTACTACTACTACTACTACTACTACTACTACTACTACTACTACTACTACTACTACTACTACTACTACTACTACTACTACTACTACTACTACTACTACTACTACTACTACTACTACTACTACTACTACTACTACTACTACTACTACTACTACTACTACTACTACTACTACTACTACTACTACTACTACTACTACTACTACTACTACTACTACTACTACTACTACTACTACTACTACTACTACTACTACTACTACTACTACTACTACTACTACTACTACTACTACTACTACTACTACTACTACTACTACTACTACTACTACTACTACTACTACTACTACTACTACTACTACTACTACTACTACTACTACTACTACTACTACTACTACTACTACTACTACTACTACTACTACTACTACTACTACTACTACTACTACTACTACTACTACTACTACTACTACTACTACTACTACTACTACTACTACTACTACTACTACTACTACTACTACTACTACTACTACTACTACTACTACTACTACTACTACTACTACTACTACTACTACTAATACTGTTGGTAGTAGTGTACTATAGTATTATATATAATGTCACATCAATTATGTGTGTGTGTGTACATCATCATGTGATATACTATAACTACTGCTACTATTTCGACTTCTGCTGCAACTGCCGTAGTAAACTTGAGTGTTACATGAGTGTGTGTGCGCTCGTATGTGTAGACTAGCTACCGGTGCGTGGTATAAGGGCCGCACCGCAGGAGTGTGTGAGGTGAGGTGCGGTGTATTGCTTTCACGTCACTCATTACTGATGCAACACTATAGTACGGTAGTGGTATAGTAGTGCACTGTAGTAGGTAGAATGTGGTGCAGGCGATGATTGCAGGGCAAGCTATAGAAGTGGTCTATGTGGTTAGCTAACAATGAGCGCGGACTATGCCTGTCTATGTGGAGAGAGAGAGAGAGTGTGTGAGTGACAGGTAACGATCATCTAGGTAATGATTAGGCATCAGCTTATACTAAAGTAGTGGTAGTACTAAAGTAGTGGTAGTACTATAGTATGCATTCACGTAAGCACACGATATCTTACACGAGAACCTCGGTAAATCACGACACACACATACATACACCGACTACATACACATCTATAGGCTGCTCATTACAATATCGGTGGTGGTAGCAGTGGGTTGATGTACAAGTATGTTATCACTCTGCATATGGGCTGCATAGAGAGGGTGAGAGACGGGGGGTACCGCTACTATTACAGATACTACCAGTAACTGTAGTAGTAGCAGTACCAGTATCAGTATCAGTAGCAGTAGTAGTAGCAGTAGTAATAGCAGTAGTAGTAGCAGTATCAGTAGCAGTATCAGTAGCTGTATCAGTAGCAGTATCAGTAGGTACAAGACATGCACTGCACGTGACTAAAACATGTGACTATTGTGGGCGTGGTCATGTAATACGCATACCTGCGCGAGTGCGTGCATAATGACAACTACAATGTCAGTACTAGTAATGTATACCTATTGTACTATACAATGGTAAACAATGTATACGTGTATGTATGACAACCAGTTACTTATTATGTACTTATTAGGTACTTACATTAGCATTAAGTTAGCTTATACACATTAGTAATGTGACGTATCACATTGATATACACGCAGTGGGGTGGACACTGAAGTATAGTGTATGCGTGTGTGTGTGCGCGCGTGTGTGTGCGCGCGTGTGTGTGCATGTGTTCGTGTAGTAGTAGTAGTAATGAACCTCGGTGTGGTATGTGTGCTGAAGGTGTGATGAATACAGGTATGCGTGATCACCGGATGTGAGGGGTACGGCACAACAATAGAGCTATAGTACGATGGTTGTAGTAATACAATAGAGATGATGGTTGTAGGTGGGGGGGGGTGGAATAGGTGTGAACTAATAAGTTGATACATATCTCGCCTAGTTGTACTAATGGTGGTAGTGTTGGTAGCGGTGGTAGTGTTGGTAGTGGAAGTAGTGGTGGTAGTGGTGGTAGTGGTGGTAGTGGTGGTAGTGGTGGTGGTGGTGGTAGCGGTGGTAGTGGTGGGTATGCGCATACCACTGTACGACGTACACTCACACATACGCACACACAACGTTATGTACGTATGACTAGTCACCACACTACCACACTTACTACGAATACCCCCTGCTATATTATCTATTCATCAGCATATCGCCTATCTTATAAATAGAGTGACACACACACATACATGGTGTGTTAGGTGCGCAAGTTAGTAAATAGGTCACGTTATATATATACATAGGTATTTATACCACTGATTCAGTATTTATTTGAAGAATTTAAATCTTGGTTTGTATGTGTATAATTCGCAGCCCTATGTAATGTCACGTACAATAGAAATCGATCAAATAAAAAACAGGCACAATACATCTCTCTATATATAGGGGGTGGCCGCATTGCATTGTGTAAGTTTGTTATTGTGTAAGTTATACTAATGATTACACACATACATTAGTCATTAACTGCGTTGTTATATATCTAGATATGTATGCATCATATACACATATATGTAGTTATATAATATGCGACTTTAGTACATATTGAATTGTGTATGATTGTATACAATTGTGTATGATTGTATACAATGTATACAGTGTCAACATTAGTGTGTAACCCGAACACATACGACCTTATGCGTAACTCATATAAAGAATGTTTACTAAAAAATACAGAACTTCCTTAAATCTATATAACTACATATATATATATATATATATATATATTCGATTTGTTTAACCATTACCCATCCTTCAAAACTTCTATGTAATAATATAAGTCACACACATCCACACATATCCACACGGTGTTCAATAACGTTTCAGCCATGTATTATCCTATTATTATTAGTAATGATATTTGATACTCATTATTAAGTATTATACCTGGATATTTGTGTATAATAAAGTACCTTATAAGGTATACGTAGCACATACACACATCCACACACATACGCACACTATACACTAATGCTACTAAGTATCGATTAATAATACACTAATGACCGCCAGCTATGTAGTATACCTGTATAGTATGTAGTAGTAGTAGGCTATGAAACGTCTGCAGCCCTTATTATTGTACACTTAGGAGAGAGTTTAAACAATAATGTGTTCCACGGGGTAGCACAGCATTGGTGATGTACTATTATAGTACTACTACTACTACTACTACTACTACTACTACTACTACTGGGAATGTGTGGCATGTCTACAAGTGCAGCGGAGTGGGGTGGTACATACGGTGGTACATACCCCATACGATACCCCATACCAGATACCCCACCGCCCATAAACTACTTACATAGATAATGCACGTAAGCTCATGTTTACATTATAGTTAGGTAATGATCAGTAAATAGCCTAGCAAGTGTTGACGTGTGTGTGTTTGTGTGTGTGTCTGTGTGTGCATTCTAAACACCACACGTGAAACTAACATACATGTGTAAAATATAACTATTAACGTTTTGTGGTTCACAATATATTGTTAATTTAATTATAATATATAAACATATGTATATATATATATATGTATATGTGCGTGTGTGTATATGTGTGTGTATGTGTGTGTATGTGTGTGTATGTGTGCGTATGTGTATGTGTGCGTGTGTGTGTGAGTATTGATGGTGTGTATATATATATTAAGTGTAGGTATTCAGTAGAGCGGGCTATAGGATGCATGCACAAGAACACATGCACACGCGGTGTAATAACATCACTCTCTATGGGATACCATTAGTGGTCATCCGACTATTAGATATTTATGGGGAGGGGTGCAGGGGGTAGTTGGGGTGGAGAGCCAGGGTTTTATCTCGGCGAGATTAGGGCTGATTTATCGCTGCATTATAATAGAACGGAAAGTTAATAGATAGCCCTACCGGCATCCCTATATGTTCTCTCTTTCTATCTCTGGAAGGAGGAGGAGGAGGAGGAGGAGGATAATATATGGCTATGTATGTGTGTAGAAGTAGAGAGAGGGGAGGATATCGTTACTAAGGACATATGTAACGACATCGCTTAGCTAAGAGGCTGTGTTATCTCTAGCTGTAACACTGGCAGCAGCAGTAGATGATGATGATGATGATGATACTACAACGTAAACACATACATATAGAGAGCGAGAGAGAGAAGTAAACATTGAGCACCCACTCCACCGCCCACTGCATCGCCTACTCGGTAGCGAGCGCCTCCAGCGTGTTGTTAACGGCTCACTTGTTTATTAATTATTACTGTGTATGTGTGGGTGTTCACTCACCCACCCTCGTGCCCACCCTCGTGCAGCAGTAATCGATAGTGACCTATTGACCTAATTAAACAATAACATCGCGAATAAACGTAAACACGCATATACTATAGTGTTATGTATATATATATATATATATATATATATATATATATATATATATATATATATATATATATGAAATTACTAGCACTATTTATTATAATATTGGATGATTACAAATAAGTGATGTCATCGTAATAAGTAGTACGGTACCACTGTACGGTATGATATCATCATGTGCTACTGAGATCGCAGCAGCACCGATAGAGTTATGCAGCAGTGCTATCACGACATAAAAACAGAATAATAAATTAAAAATAATTACCAATAAATTACAAATAACTTACTAGTTATTTGTATATATATATATGTGTGTGTGTATATGTGTGAGAATGATTGCGTGTATGTAACATACATACATAATGTTTGCACGTTGATGAATGTATAAACTATATCAACAATGATGTTACGGGACTTGTAAGTGTATTAAGGGCATACATCAGGGGAGGGAGTGAGGAGAGAGGGAGAGAGGATGTAATCTACAAGTTCGCCGATGTAAAAGGTCATGAGTGGATATAATCCTACAGGTGATTACAAGTGTATTAGTAATGGTAGTAGTAGTGGTGAAAGAAATAGGTATATGCCGATATATACACCTCTACACCATACCATGCCCTACCGATTATCTGTAATATATATATATATATATATATATATATAATGACTACAGATATAGGCTATAGCCTGTATCTGTAGTCATTAGTGTATATCTATAGTTATATATGACTCAGTGCGAGACTCTGACGTCACAGTTATGTTTGCTGTTAATAGATAGTGTATTGTCTATATAGTTGTGTTAGTATTACTAATTAGAATACCGTTTGTATCAGCGGATAGATGAGGAGGTAAGGAAGCTGCTTTACTATAGGAATGCCCTCCCTCTCACTCTATACACTATGCATGCTGACAGTGTATACCGATGATCGATGTTAAGTGCTCAGAGCTGACGAGGTGCAGGTGGGGCTAATGGTGGGGGGTATGGGTGATTACTATAGGGGGGTGCTGGTGGGGGTAATGGTACTCGGTTTATTAATGATGGGGTAGTGGTGGTGGACTATTTTATGAGGTAATATTATGGGATTTGGTAGTGGTGGTGGTAGTAGTTCTAGTGTTAATGACAGTATACTGTCATTAACACTATAACTCTATAGAGAGCTAACGGTAGTGGGAATAATGGTTGTGTGGAATGCTGAGGATAGTGATATCGGTTGTCGGAATGGTGATATGATGCTGGCTGTTTATTTGGTGGATGTGGTATTTATGGTGGGGGTATTCGTGTATTTAACATCGGTATGTTCTTGTGAAATAGTAGTAGAAGTAGTATTAGTAATGTTAGTAGTAGTGGTAGTAGTAGTAGTAGGTGGTTTCATTCATAGATCGATCATAATGCAGTTACAGTACACACAGTTGGCAGTCATTATCTAGACCACATATCAAACGAGACAGACACACAGAGAGAGACTGGGACAGACGTTATACCCCATCCCCTCCCTTCATCACCACAACTGTACCAGTAGCTCAGTCTGTATCACCCACTGAGACAACAGATCTATCATATATGATTGATATATGTATACATACCACTGCAGTGCTAGTTATTATAGTAATACTGATAGTTCTAGTGGTGGTAATGGTGGTAGTCATGGTATTATTGGTATTAGTATATGCAGTAGTAGTATTATATTTGTTATACTATGGCTTATTATCGCTACAATACTATAGTAGTTTTACTATGGCAGTATTACCGCTACATTATTATAGTATTTTTACTATGGCAGTATTACCGCCTCACTCTTGTAGTAGTTATACTATGGCAGTATTACCGCTACACTATTATAGTAGTTTTACTATGGCAGTATTACCGCTACACTATTATAGTAGTTTTACTATGGCAGTATTACCGCCTAATTATTATAGTAGTTTTACTATGGCAGTATTACTGCTATAATAGTACAGTAGAATAACAAACGAACGGAAAGAGGCGGGCAATGACTGTATACGACGTGCTCGATGTGGAGGATGACGTCACAGCTATAGACACAGTTTGTAATGTACACGGCGGATATTGGACCCGGCCGCCGTACACTATAGTGTATATAGGAGATCTATTTGTCGTATAAGTCACGTGACTATTTGTGGTCACGTGTGTGCAGATCATCGCTGGTCAGCTGACTCGGAGTGAGTGCTGCTACTACTACTACTACTACTACTACTACTACTGCGTTACTACAGGCACGTGATGTAACGGCCGATAGACTATCACTCTCTCTCTAGCTGTAGCTATAGAGAGGGAGACATGAAAGAGATGACCGGTGAGTGATTGCGTCATCATTAAATATCGGCTGCGGCCGTTACTCGTCCTCTTTGAGAGAGAGAGAGAGAGAGAGAGAAAGAGAGAGAGAGTGAGTGAGAGAGAGAGAGGGGGTAGGGGTTGGCTACGTGTACCCTCGAGCGCCGCATTAACTTAGCACTACCGGTAGTAGTAGTAATAGGTAGCCGACCCAAGCCGGTTATGTAATAAGTCATTAGGTAATAAATGATTAGCCGGCCGGCCGACATGGAGGGAGGTGCCACCCCAGGGAATAGGTTACACGTGTGTATTGACCATCGTTACTAACGCCACTGTGAGATATGGTCAATAATGTACACGCACACTTTCTTAGGGAGCCTGTGTCTACTACTAGTATATGTAGTGTATTATGCGTGTAATATATATATATATATATATATGTGTGTGTATTTGTGTGTGTGTTTCTGTACTGTATAAATATTGTATAGCATATATATATATATATATATATATATATATATATACCATAGATTAATATTGTAATTTTAAAATAATTAAAATTAAAACTGCTGTTGTATCTCCCCTAAATAAAGTCGGAATGTTGTGTACGGTTGTATACTAACAGATGTAAACAGCGTGATTGTGGCATGCTCGTTGTAAACAAATAGTATCACATTACATGTGAACGTCACGCTATACAAACACGTATTTAAAAAGATAAGAAATGTAATTAATTAAATTATAAAGTAAATAAATTAAATAAAAAGTACTATTTATTTATCATATCATTATTACTAAAGAACATTATTTTAAATCGCATATTTCTATGTAATTTATGAACCCGATGGCTATAGCCGATAGCTATTATCTCACGCTATTGTTTATTATCTCATTGCGCTCTATTAAATGTAATATAATATTATCTACATTTTCCGTATTATAATTTTGGTTTATTTATTTTGTATTTCTATATTTATAATAAAATATATGTATATTACATTAAGGTTAATATATATATATATATCAATTCATTATCCAAAAGGAACTCTATTATAAGTAAAACCTCGTTATAGACAAATTAATTAGTCTGTTGGTTGAATATAAAGTTGTTATCATAATATAACTCCAATGTATGGATATCGTATATAACGAAAAACCATAATATAAGAAAATAATTCCTCTGTAACGAATTATTATAAGTTTTACATTATTTTTTATAATTTTATAAATATTTGTATTATTATAATAATTTAATAATCACTATTGAAAATTCATGATAATTTGTTTCTCTATGAAATTTGTATATAATTATTAGAATATACATGTATAGATTAATTATTGAAATGTATTCTTGAACACGTAAGATTTTAGAAATGTAAGTTAATTACTTATATTAATCAGTTATATTCATAAATACGTATTTATAAAAGTATTTTAATTCATATATATATATAATAAATATATACTTATTAATGTATTTTTAATAGATATTATTATAGGTAATTCTATGCAATTAAGAATATATCATTTTATAATTAATAATAAATTGTAATATTATAAAAACTCATATCTTTAAGAAATATTTCTCTATCTATACATATATATATATTATAACAATATATTACGACTAAACTAAACTGGAGTTTACTGTTCACGTATACATCTTAGTTAGGTGCCCTGAGTGATTTGTTATCCGGGGTTGGACGGCTTTTTTTAATCGGATTTTTTTATTCAGATTTGTATATAAAATTATTGATAAATATATTAATTTCATTACTATAGTATCATTTAATATTATTATCAATAGTATTAATAGTATAGATTATGTATATTATAATATAATTATATAATATTAATAATAATTATATAATAATATAATTATATAAAGTATACCATGAATAATATGAAAAAAATATAATACAATTAATAACAATTTACTTTATACAAATAATATTATTGATAAATATATTAAAAATAGTTAATCACATATCACACTGGAATGATTAAAGACTATCATATAACATGTGCTTATCTGACAATAAGTTAACACTGCCATCTGGAGGAAATTTATGAGTATATTGTTTTTTTTTGAATTATTGTATTGGTATATTTGTTTTTTTTTGGTTTTTTTATATCAAATTATTGAATATTAATTTCAATACTATATTATCATTTAATATTAGTATCAATGTTGTTAATAATAGTATAAATTATGTGTATTATATAAAGTTATGCATTTTATAAAAATGCCTGGTCGAAAAAAAATATAATTTGTAAAAAATGTAATGAATCTTTGTATAAATTATAATGTAATGCTTTTTAATATAATATACACGACATATCTAATAATAATCATATAGTCTTTATTACAAATAACATTCAATCAATATAACAATTTATTAATACAAATTATTTAAAAAACCCCTATTCTTCACAAAAATACAAAAACCAAAAAGGCTGGCTACAATACTGATGAGTTTGAACACACGTATCTACACGGGGTAGGGGTGAGGTGGTGGGATGGGGTGAAGTAGTGTGGCACGGTATACGTATACGGTTAGTATGTGTGAATAGTCCTCAACCCCATATCGGCCCTACATCATTAGGTTATACAGGGTTCTGCAGGGATAGAGACATGGGATAGAGAGGGGGAGAGAGAGGGATAGAGAGGGATAGAGATAGAGGGTATATAGAGGGATGTACAGACAACATACACATGCAAAGCACGTCCGGCATTCCGGTACTAATGGTCATTTAGCAATCTATCAAAGCGTAATTGCATCGCGGTCCGGTCCGAGAACATACGCCAACCTACGAGATCTAATTATTACGTAATATTGATAGAGATGCACGGCTAGTAACGGTTGCCAGTCTCTCCTCTCCTCCCTCCTCTCCTCTCTGCCCACAGTCGCTATCTACACGGATATCTCATCATCGCGACCACCACCACCACCACCATAATAACCATGAGCGACATCCGGTCAGCGTGTACTATAGTCCACAATGGTAGTAATACCACCGCCGTAGCCACTACTACCACTGTACAGTGTACAACAATAGCTCTACATCGATGCAATACGTGTAAGCGCGTGTGTGTGTATGTGTGTGTGTAGATAGCAGACAATGCTAGCTCGCATCTCTTGCAACGATTGCAACAATAGAGAGAAGGTGTCCGCCGGTGATGATAACAATGGGTTCACAACGCACTAGTGGTCAGTGTGCGAGGTGATAGGGCAGGTGTGTGCGCACTCTTGTCTCCTATATAGGTTGTGTACACAAACTTATATTATTAGTGGTGAGAGTTCTGTAGAGTGTGGTGATGACGCAACGCTATTGTGCACTATTCTATTAATAGACTTAGAGATAAGCGTAGGCGTTACAATAAGTGTGTTCAAATCACAAAATATAGTAGTAGCCACCATCATCATTACCATACATCTGTATAGTATACTATCTACTGTGTGTATGTGTGTATGTATGTGCGTGTATAGCAGGGTTACATATGATGTAGCACTGCTACCACCAGTAGCACTGCTACCACCAGTAGCACTGCTACCACCAGTAGCACTGCTACCACCAGCACTAATGCTACCACCAGCACGACCACTGATACAGCATGGTATACCATCACGAGTGTACACCTAACAACACGCGTGTACACGCATACGTCTACAGACAACATACATTAGGCCTATGTGATATCCAATGGCAAGTCAGTGATCTGTTCCGTTTGTATACCTGTATTCACTGGTGGTATCTGCACATATATGTGTGATAGAGAACACTTTATCTATAAAACACAATATTTACATTCCTATCAATATAATAGTATACAATAAAGCTCTTCTGCATTGATTCAAACACAGTAGTTGTTATGTATCATTGGTTGAGAGTATGGTTGAGTGTGTACGTATACATTGCAAGCGAAACACACTCGTATATAGGACATCGTGTGTAAGTTATGGGCAGTGGATACGTGCAGCAGCGAGAGATAGAGAGAGAGAGAGAGAGTGTATGTTCCGGCGTGATGTCCTCCCATAATGCAACAGTTCACAAACAGCGAATACCACAATTTATTACTTATAAGAGGCGAGTTATTTCTGTGGGCGGGGGTGAGACACACTCTGAGCCCCGTGGGGTGGGTGGGGTTAGAATAGTAAACAATTGGTAGTGTATGACAGGTCAATTACATAACGGGTGGTGTGTGTGTGACGTACTATAGTGTGAGATGGAGGGATGAAGAGGAAGAGGAGGAGGAGGAAGAGGACAATATGATATAACTATGCGGGCAAGTGAAGACACTAGTACATAAAGCCGATGTTACACTAGTATGCAGGCGGCAGATGTTATAGTGTAGCGGGCGAGTTAGTGCACTGCATTCGTGTATGTGGGTGTGTGGGTGTGTGGGTGTCGTGTGTGCTGGGGGAGGAGGAGGACAGCAGGAGAAGGACATACATCTAAAGAGATAACATTACGTAATAACTACGCGTAACACGTGATACCGTGTGGCGACACCTAGCGGCAGGTAATGTTACGTCATAGTTATCGGTTACACGTAACACAGGCTGTAACGTGTAGTGGTGGTGGTAGCACTGTGCGGCGTATTAGTTAGCGCCGCGCACCTTTAAGAGTGAACGCATACTTGTATCAGTGACCGCACCGCCACTAATGTACACACACCCGCACCCTCACCCGCACTCGCAGGTACGAACTCGTAAACTCGTACATTTGTTTATTTACATAAACACACACACATACACATACATAAGCGCGCGCGCACGTGTGTGTATACCACGATGGACTAGCAGAGATCGATCACCGCGCGTCGTCATGCGCATGTGTATACGTGTGTGTGTGCTCGTACAACAGCGGTGCGGTACGTTACTGTTATACCACGTGATCCACTCTCAACACCTAACGCACCCCTAACACACTTACTATAGGGCATACAAGTATATATTGTAGTGCTGCGAGGAGGAGGAGGTATGTTAGAGAATTATTACTACAATTGTAGAACGTATATTAGGGATGATGAACGTATAGTATAATGTAGACCTTCCTCCTATACTCTGCCACACCTACTACATCACACCTATACAACGTGTTCACGGTTGTACCTATACTAATGAGTCACTGATAACCAAGGATATGTCCTTTCAGTTAAGTTCCTTCCTGTCAGTTCTACGCTATAGCGAACAATAACGTAACTATAACCAGGGAGCTGCAACCAACCTCCCTACTATAACCTGACGGTCATAAGAATCATGGGGCATCATTCATAACATATCTATAGCAGGCGGATGAAAGGGAATTATTGCGTACGTCGTACATGTGTAAAGAGGCCCTCCCTCGCATTGCAGTGAAATGCTGACGTATTATCGAATCATTAGATAACCGGTGAATACAACCGGATGTAAACATTTCATGGGAGATATTGTATACAACACAATTTATAGACAAATATAAACAAATATCAAACCTACACTATTTATTATATTGTAAATAGTGATATATTAATTGTGTTATATTTTGTTTTATTTATAAATATATATTCATAAATATATATATATATATATATTTGTGTGTGTACGTGTGTGTGCATGTGTGTGGATGTATTGTATATGCCTGGGTGAATCACGCATACCCTATTTTCACTATTACATAATGCTAGCTATGTCTAATTTAAGCCACGCCCACCTAAGTACCAGCAGTCCTCCTCCTCCTCGTACAATAATAACCCGTCGCTTACAATAGCTAGTATAATCGTATCATTGTTACACGCGAACAATGCAATTCATGCTTAGTTATTCATGCTATACATACACGTATATATATATGCGTGTATATAGGTTACCAATTAGACAAGGGATAAATAAATATTTACTAAACACACACGCACACATTAATGTTACAAGTGTTATTCTTTACCGATTAACAAGTGATATAGCCGTACTGTATAGCCTCGAGTTATTAATAGCATCATACACAACACGGGGAACAACATCCTGTGTAGTGGGGGAGACTGGTAGTAGTTGTAGTAGGGGTGGTAGGGGTAGTAGTGGTAGTAGTAGTGGTAGTAGTAATAGTGGTAAGGGTAGTAGGGGTGGTATTAGTGGTACGAGCAACAACAATAGGCTGGAAACCGTCCAATGGACATGCTTACAATGGCTAACTATAGATAATATACAACAATATCTAACTTTACGTGTGCGCCGCACACTGTATGCACACCCGCACCGCACCATCCCGCTCCACTCCCTCACTGTTAGCGTAGCTATAGGTACAACTTCGGTTCGGAAATCTACTTATGTATGTGAGTTGTGTCGAATGTGACATACTATATATATACATAGGTTGCCTGTGGCAGTACATGCATGTACAATGTAGACTGTTAGGTTGTATTGTATTAGCCTGGTAATGGCTACCTATAGGTACTGCAGTACTGATATACACACTAATGTGTGACACCGGCTCAACCAAATACAGTGTATACTACAATATAGCATATAGTGTTACTTATATATATATATATATATATATATATATATATATATATGATTACCTTTGACCTATTATTCTTGTATTTATGTTACTATATTCCACATATATATTCCCTATATATATATATATATGTGTGTGTGTTATACCTATGTTACTTATAACTATATATCGTGTACCTATGGAGTAAAGTAACGAGAGAAATTGCTGGTAGTTCAACACACACACACACACACACACACACACATATTGAGTATCGATAATTGCCCGTGTGGCCCGTGTGGCCCGTGTGCATTACTAGACTACCAGCACAATATTCTACACTGTTGTGGATCCATAATCACAGGCTATAACCACACACACACACACACACATATAGGTTGTAGTATTGTAGTGGTCAGTAGTGGTCAGTAGTGGTCAAGTGATAATAGTGGTGGGGGTGGTGGTCAGCTCAGCTATAATGGCACTACAGCAATTAATCAAGCATATCTCTACTATATCTCTAACGTATATTAATCTGTGTATACCTGTATTAGTAGCACACGATAACATATAACAACATACACATATACTGTATACATTGTATCATCGATATAACATGTAATATAAGTATGCAGTATTCCTCACACACAGTACAATATAAATAGTACAATGTAGGACTACATTGTACTGGAATGGCTTGACATCGATTACCTACGTATATCTCCTAGCACATTACCGTCATTGAACGCTCGTTGTACAATGTACAATGTACACTGTACAATGTACATTGTACAGTGTACAATGTACATCATCGCTGAGATATAACACTTCTTAACATTACGTGACATTACATAATCATATGACCCATTACGACCAATGCAACGCTGCGTTCACTAATGATAATGTGCTAAGAGATATACAGGTAGGTAATAAGCTATATATAATATTATGTGCACTGAAGGTAATTGTTTACCATACACTAGTAGGGGGTTATGTGTGTGTAACTCGGTAATGAGTTGTAAACTCTTACCACTAATGGTAATAGGTCACGAACCCATGTTTCACAGTATACAGTATGATAATGGTTGCTAACCCAGTACATTACAAACATCTAACTATGAGTACAGTATTAAACATACAATATATAGGGAGATATGGTTATAGGCATAACTGTTCCAAATGTGTTTACTAAATAGTAGGTCTATTCACTATATATACTTTATCTAGTTGTTATCTATCCAGTATTTATACCAGGCTTATTTCTATATATAGACACACTATCTAGACACTATCTATACTTCCCATGCTAGCCTACTTGTTTTGCTCTTGACCTACTTCACTTTTTAAAATCATTATTATTTAAAAAACAGAATGCACTATATAATACACTCTAAGTAACTGCAGCTATATCCTGTGGAATATATTCTTGATCTGTTATCTGAGTTTCGTATTACTTGATTATAGGGTAAACAAGTATTTTTATAATACACGAGTTTACTTAGTGTGTGCAGCTAATATATTATAGTTAACAGGATAGCCCCAGTCTAAAGATATGGTTCATACAGGCCCTATGTGGTACCATAGGGGTGGGTGGTATTCCTAGTGGTTATATATCAATGCTAAGAAGGGATTACCATGAGCAATCGGCTATAGCCATGTATGTCAGTTTTTGTTGTGTACAGTTATACAGTTAATGCCAATATTAATAGTCATCAACATCATCATCATCATCATCATCATCATCATTATACATACAAGTGTTGCTTGCCTATTGGCTAGTGGTATAGTTGACTATTATTAGCTGTATTGTGGTATGTTATGGGGTATTTTATGGGGTTTGTTATGGGGTTTGTTATGGGGTATGTTATGGGGTTTGTTATGGGGTATGCATTCTTACTATGACTTTAATTATTTAACATTTTAATTTAAATTCATATTTTATTCAATGTAATTATGATTCACAATATTTCTCTATGATATAGGTATATATACCTACACAGTTTGTACATATGTTATATAATTAACTTGTACACTCGGGTTGTAATGCTTAAAGGAGACTCCTCACTTGCACCATTAATCATATTATTAAAGTACTGCTGCCAATAACCCTAGTTTTACTAATAATATGGATGAATCATTTCTCTTTTGATTAAATAGTTGTTATTGTTGTTATAAGGTTCAGATTCTACCTCAGCAGTACTTATAGCTATGGCTTATATAGCCTTTGGGTTGGGTTTATGTGTCAATTTGTTATATAATTAATGTGTGTGAGTGTATTTGTAATTGATGTGTGTGTGAGTGTGTGTGTGTGAGAGAGTGTGTGTGTTATGGTTAACATTAGTATCAAAGTACATGTATACTTCACCAGCAGCAGTTAGTATATGCATTACATAACCAGCATATTGCATAAGACCTGTCATACTCTACTTTTTATATATTATTTGATATTGATAATTTACATTTTATGAATCTGTTATAATAGTTCTGCAAGTTTATATTGTTATTTATATCAGTATGGTTATCTCTCATAATATAATGGTGGTGGTAGTGGTGGTGGTGGTGATGTTGTTGGTGGTGGTAGTGGTGGTGGTAGTGGCGGTAATGGTTATGGTGGTAGTGGTAAAAGATGAGAAACTATGAGAAATAAATGAGAAAGTCATACAGGTTAAGGGGTTATCTGAGTCATTTTAAAACAATAACATGGTCTGGCATTATATTAGTACTGTCCTAGAATGATCCTAGGAGAATCGATCTCTCGGAACAACTGTTCCTTATGGTACTGTGTGGTATTGACTAGTGGTATCACCTGTGCACACGGTTAGCAATGTGTTAAGAGGTTGATAGCACTATCAGCCTGTCAGTGTGTCAGTATGTCAGTGTGTATAGCTAGCCTTGTAGCCTGGCATAGGCTAGTATCAGCTAGTGTATAATCTAGTGCCATTAAGTTAATGGATATATCATAGCTATCTCAAAGCTATAGCTAGACTATAGATATACTATAGTGTATCAGTATACTACCAGTCCACTATAGTGTGTATTAAGGTAGTAACTCAGCATTATGAAACCCCTCACTATAGTATATTTATAGTCTCATACTATTATAGCTCACTATAATTATAATACTATACTATAGTACCTTATTATAGTACCATACTATAATATTTTATTATAGTACCTCACTGACTATAGTACCACACTTACTAGTGTCACAGAAGTGCAGTTATCATACAGTTATTTGTATATGGGTTGTGTGCAGGAATGTCATGCAGTGATATACAATGTATTTTGCAGTCCACTAAAACTAATAATTTATTGTTTGTGCATGACATAATTATACTTATCGTACATTACATAATGTTGCCTATTCAGCTTCTTTTGGTATTATTAAATATTATAAGCGGTTATTTTTAATAATGATTAAGTGTAAACTTGAATGCATATGTTGTTGTGGAGTTGATACCATACTAACTAAAGACTGTCTATTCATAACTAATAAACTAATAAACTAATGTAAATTGAAACTTTGTCAATTTAAAAAAAAACATCATCAACTCATTATAATTAACAATCATACCGATAATTTAAAACAACATATATATTTTTATAATATAAATATATTTTATTCGTAATTTATTATAATTTCACCGAATGAAGTTGATTTATGAATGTTTTTATATAATTAATTAAAATGCAACACAATTATTATAACATAGAATGTTTAAATATAAAGTATTATATATAATATACAGTATATTGTATACTATAATAAATTATATACTATATTCAAGTATGCATATCTTATAAAATAATAACATTTATTTATAATAACTAATTAATACTAAATAAGTTTTATATTGAAATATGGAATGTTGAAATGGCACAAATTAACTAACCCCAAAATAAGTTAGATTTCATATTATTATCATTATTTTATTGTACCTTTTGGATATTTGATAATTTAAGTTTTATCTTATTTAAAAAATGTTTAGTAACTAATAATTTATATATTACTATGTTTATGAATTGATTGGAAGTATCTGATTAGTATTTACTAATAAACTACTTTAATAACTATTTTTAATTGATTATAATGGTAAATATTAAAATAATATTATGTATTTTATTTTATATGGGATGAATAGTGAATCTACTACAAATTTGGAATAATTCGTAATGATTGTAAGAAATAGTTAATAGAAATATAGAAATACAATTATTCATAGTAATATTATTATTTAATAAACTTTTATAGGAAGGTATATGTTAACTTGGTCAGATGTAATATATCTATTTTATTTTTACTAAATGCAATATTTTTATATTTATTATCGTAGGTAGTTAAATTATATAAAATATGATTTCTTTGAAAATACAGATATTTTTTATAGATAAAAAATCTATATAAACAAATACAATAAATTACTTGATATTATACTTGTATTTCGGGATTTACTTTCATAAGGTATTATTATTAAAAGATAAATAAAGCAAAAGAAAGCGAAAGAAAGCGAAATAGAACTTGAATAAGATATGCTAAATAATAATACAAATACTGGTGTAATATTACATAAATAAAGAATGTCCATTACCATATTAATGATAAATATTTAAGTATTTCATACTATAATATTATAAAATTATGCCCAGTATATACATTAATATATATGAAATTACTCATTAAATAAAAAGTAAATAAATATAATATATGTTAGCATGTATACACTTTGTTTATTAATAATATTATTATAATAATTATGTTATTCAACTATTTCTTATTGTTATAACTTCGTGAGTCATCCCTGAATATTTTTCTTTTCACTGCATATTAATTAATATATAAACATTATATTCTTATTTAACAATTTTTCAATTAAAATGGTTGCCATTGGTAGGATGCTTACACTAATTATATATATATACCTAACATTTTAATTAATAATATTATAACTATAAATAATTTTATTTAACAACGATTGTAAGATATCCCAAATTACTTTGATTATTCCTTCCCTCGATTATTTACGCGCTTATTTTAATATAGTAATTCAAAAATGTGAGTATTGAATAAAAATGGATAAAACAGATTTCATATAACCTAACTTTGCCTTACCATCCATATTTCCACAATTGTATATAATCATTATGATAACTTACTATCCATATATAAGATACTATCTCACTGATTGTATTTTGAATATATATATATATATATATTATATATTATATAGAATAGGCAACCTACACATGGTATAAGAAAAAGAGAACGACACCCGCATACACTCTGTGATGTTAACGAAATAAAAAAGGCGATGGAAGATAGAGATGGTTGGAGGAAGATAGTGGAAAACAAACGAGCTAGCTAGACATGGTAAGGGTAAGGTATATAGTATACTTATAATATACTTATAGTATACTTATAGTATACTTATTGAATCATGTGTACTAGCGTCATCTTTTATAAATACTAAAGATATCAATTTTTAATATCCTTCGTATAAGTTCACGGGATGATTTGGAAATTAACTTACTTATTATTAACAGTATGAAGGAATGTATTGCAACTAATTCTAGTTTTATATTAAAATAGTTCAGTAATATATTAGAATTAATGGATATGAATAATGTAATGTTAAAAATCGACATCCTTACAAAACTTCGGAAAAATTTTCATAGTACACTTGTTCATATGATCCTAATTATTATAATATATATATATAATATATATATATAATATATATATATATTATATATATTATATATATATATATATATATATATATATATATATATATATATATATATTTAAAATACAATAAGTATGATAGTATTGCATATAATAAATATAATAAATAATCAGATATATTATTTTTGAAATATAACAGTTATAATAAGTATATATTTAATATATTATATATATAATTAAATTTATAATTAAATATAATTATATTTAATATATAATTATTATTTAATAATAATGTATTATAATAATAAGTATTAGTATAATAACTATATCATATAATTATATAATTATGATAATATACGTGTATTATAAATTGTATACTTTTACTTATAAATATTTATAATTAATACTTATTTATTTTACTATTTTAAATTACATAGCTTATAAAAGTGATAATAAGTATGAATATATGGCAAAATTATATTCAAATATACGATAAATAATGTTGCTTAACATATAAATCAGTTCCCTTATCGGATTAACTATTGGAAAAAATGTTATATTAGTTATGGCATCGATTATAAATCGTTACACATGATTAGGTAAGAGATGCGATCGTAAAATCGGTTACCCTGACAGGGATCTTAAAGACGACTCGTTAAACTTAATACTAAATATGATATGTTTATAGCACTACTATTCATTAGACTACTAATATGTAAATAATCATCGCACGAGTAATTGACATTGTTATTTGGCAGCTAAGTTAATAACTACTTCAACATGTAAAGTTCAAATTATTTAATTCTAAGTTTTAAACTTAGTTTAAGATTGACTTACCTTTATTATTGTTTATCGTGTATTCGGTTCTGGTACGTAATCCTATAATGTTGGTATGTGTTGTGGCTAAAATGTAACTAAAAATTATAGAATAAAACGTATTTAAAATAAATGTAATAAAGCCTACAACTCTTATTTACGTATAATCGGCTAGATAAGTATTGTGAATATCGATGTCATGGTCCAGTGAGTTGCGTGCGTTTATCACGTGACCCGATATACCGGTGGCGTAGCGTTGCGGATGAAATAGTATTTCTCGAACTCGATATATTTTAGTCATAGAGCTAGGAAGAAATTTGTCTCTCTAGGTCTCTATGGTTGTAGTGTATAAATACGAATATTCATTACAAATGAAAGAAAGTGCACACATGCCATAGTTATAGGAATCGTACCCAGCTAACAGTAAGAGAAGCATAATAGCAGAATAACAGCATATGCTAGAGCCTCAAATGTTTACATTGTACTATTATGCTGCTATTACATGTCTATTATGCTGCTATTATGCTGCTATTAATTTGTCATAATATTATGCTGCTGTTATGCTGCTATTATGCTGCTATTAATTATAAAAGTATATTATGCTGCTATTATTATAATAGCAGCATAATAGCAGCATAATATACTTTTAAAATGAATAGCAGCATAATATTAGCATAATGGCAGCATAATAGCAGCATAACAGCAGCATAATATTATGACAAATTAATAGCAGCATAATAGCAGCATAATAGACATTTAATAGCAGCATAATAGCACAATGTAAACATTTGAGGCTCTAGCATATGCTGTTATGCTGCTATTATGCTGCTCTTACTGTTTGCTGGGTATCGGCATTATTCATTAGAGTACTTTAATAAAGCAATGCTATTTATCACGTATTTTAGTTTAGTATTATACCAAGTATAGTAATATATATATATATATGTATATATTATATATATATATATATATATACCCAGCAAACAGTAATATCCACATAATAGCAGCATAACAGCCTATGTAATAGCCTCAAATGTTTAATGTTAATAGCAGCATAATAGCATGTCAAATTAATAGTAGCATAATAGAAGCATAATAGCACAATGTAAACATTTGAGGCTATTACATATGCTGTTATGCTGCTATTATGCGGATATTACTGTTTGCTGGGATAATTCAGACTGATGGGGGTGGTTATATAATATATATATATATATGATTAAAATGAGACCTAACAACCCGAAAAAATCTTATTTCTACTATTATAATAATATATAAATAATTAACAAAGTATTACTAGTAACTCAGTAAGGGGAAGGTACCATAACATTGTGAACATATTTTATAGAATTTTATTTATTTGAAAAACTACAAAAATAACGTTTTTAAATTATTTGTACATCAATAAATGGTCAAAAAGTAATATATTAATTAATATTTATATAATCTATGAATAAGCTATGCTTATATAGTAGGCCTATATTAACATTTATATTAATTAATACACAATAAACAATTCTATAATCATTTTTATTTATAAGAATTTAAAAAAACACCTTAAAAAGGAAACTTTAAACACCCAAAATGGGGAGTGGTGAACCAGTATTTTACAAAATTTCAATATCAATTTGTTTAAATTATGAATTATTATTGAATAATAATATACAATGTATAACCTATATTTATATAGTGAAGAAAATAGAAGAGAGATATATGACCTAATAATATTTCCTCCCCAACGATTTTATGGTAAAATGATGATTCTATAAGTATTAGGTAAGTAGGAGAAAGTAACCTAATACGGACACTTTAACAATAAATGGTCTTAACATTTTATGACTCATTATTTGTATTCAAAAATTACAATATATTTATATTTTATGATTAGGCCTATAGATATTATTGTGATTTTAAAATTTTATTTAACCTTTTTAATAAACATTTTATAATTATCTTTATTGGTGGTATTAATATTATAATATTATAATTTTTATGAATATCATAATAGTTCATACGCTGCGCGCTGATTGGTTATAGGGTGTCCGTATTAAGACATCTAGAGTGTCCGTATTAGGAACTTATATGACCTCTAGATATATGCTTATAACTTAATAAATATTTGATAACAAATATAGAAATTATATATATAATTTTAGAATGCTTTATTTTTTAATAATATAATGTTATATTTTATATCGATATATTTGTATATTCTTGAGAAGGTTTTAAGTTGAAATTTGTTTTCATAAATTTAAAAACGTAATATAAAAATCAGTTTATTAGATATATCAGCAATATTTTAAATAATAAAAAAAAATAAAAAATACTTTTTTAGACTATTTATATAATTATGAATATTTTATTAATTAAAATTTTTTTTGTAGGATTCATGATTTCCGAGATACCGAGAGTGTCCATATTCTGGCACTGTCCGTATTCGGTTACTTTCCCCTAGTCATAATAAGCACATATATGAGTAAAATTAATATTATAGTGGCAATACAATGATATATGGTTAGCGTAATTAGTATACTTATATTTGTGTATTGAATTATATAATTATGTATACATTAAACTAACAGAAAAATATGAATGTAATTCTAAAATGAAATATATCGTATCTTAATTTTTACCTACCTACATTTTATTATATTTTTATATTTATTATTTACTCAAAACAAATATAAAAAGTTAGTAATGAATACAATTTCAAGTTCTATGACAATCTACCAAAACAGTTAGTAATGTTTCAAATGTAGGAGTTGCCTAAGTGTGAAGAAATGGATATCCAGATATATTCTAGGTCTTGTTTTTCTCGTGATCAATGACTTAACCCTACGTTAACTTAAGTTAAGCTAACTTTATAACGTAACCCAATAATAAACAATAAATCATATCACAAGAAATAAATATGTGTATTATATTGTTCTGGCATCGGCGGCGGACCACTAACAGTTATTTGTATACGTGATTTAATCAATATATATTTATATATATATATATATATATATATATATTCAATGACCGTAGCACTATAGAGCAAATTTTCAATGTACGACGTACATTGTACGTCTCATCTGCGAAAAACATAATCTTCAATAAAAAAAGTTGTACCATATATTCATCGACTTCCGAAAAGCATTTGACAGAGTTTGGCCAAAGGGACTTTGGTCTTCAATGCAAAGATTTAATATTGATAGAAAGTTAATTGATATTATCAAAAATCTATACGATAAAGCGAGTAGTGCAATACTGAGAAAAGGAGTAGTTGGTGAAGAATTTCCAACAAAAACTGGTGTTAGATAAGGATGTCTACTCTCACCAACACTGTTTAATCTCTTTTTAGAAGATATAAACGCACTTTGCTGTCATAATGGAACAATTAAAATGAACGGAAGATTAATTACTAACCTAAGGTTTTCTGATGATATTGATGGTCTTGCTAGTTCGGAAGATGAAATGATATCTCTAGCAAATAAAATATCAGAGGCAGCAAGTAAATTTGATATGGAAATGAATCCAACAAAAAACCAAATTGATGTTAAATGATAATACCTGCAACCAAATATCATAATCCAGAAAGAACATATTGAGACAGTTAACCTCTTCAAATATCTAGGATCAATTATTGATGAACAAGGTTCCAGAAAAGAAATACTAGCTGAAATCGAAAGCTGGGCGCTATACAGACTTACTAACAATCGTTAAACTACGAAAATTAACATGGTATGGTCATGTGACACGGTCAGAAGGACTTGCCAAACTAATCCTACAAGGAAATGTAGAAGGACGGAGACAATAGGACATCATAATAATGCATTATAATATATTTGCTTATACTCGATAATCGACCTAATGACCTAATTAAAATACAACATTATTTTAGAATTTAATAAAAAAAACATCCGAAATGAAAACACCATTCATAGCTTATTATTTAATTTAAAATGAAATGAAAATTAACGTATAATTTAATTAACACATCATTATAATTAACATATAAATGATATGACATAATAGCATAATATGTATGATATTTAAAAATAAAAATAGAGTGGAAGGAATTAGCATATACTACGAAACAACGAGTACAATGTGCAAACATATAGGATAATATATGATGTATACATATAGGTCCTACTATTGTTATGGTTTGACTACAGTTATAGAAACAAAGACATTACTAACCTATCAGATTTGGATTAGGTTGGAATAAGATATTTCCTATATTATAAATAATTAATAATTTTTATATTCTTTGAGAATTATTATTTCTGCTAAACTTTATATACCGTCACACACAATATATATATATATATATATATATATATATATATATATATATATACATGTTACCTATAGTTACCCCCGCTATACCGCCATGTTTAATACCGGCATATTGGGCGATATATGATGGCAGAACTTAGATAACCTCGAGGTTATATGAGGTATTGGCAGAACACGCTGCAATGATTTACCTAATAGCTAGCTAGATATTAAAAATAATGTCATAGAAAAATTGAATACTTCAGTTATTAGTTAATTTTAATACGTTTTCTTGTGTTTTTCGAGGAGGGGCCTGTAGTTACAATGTTGTTGAATACATTTGAATTTACCAGTAATTGACGATGATTTTATTCAATGTGTTCATGAAGGTGTAAAGAGCGTTTATCAATACAGAGTTCAGAGTTACACAATTTACAAGTCATTCTACTTATAATATCTGCTCGATCGATGCAAGGTTGTCATTAGATGGTGCGAGATAATTTTATAATCTGAGAATCTCATTTTATATCGTAGTACTAGTAGTGGTAGTATTATATATATATATATATATATATATATATATATATATAAATATAGATACAACTATATATATATATAGATCAAGGTACAACTAAAGCCATGGTGTTCGTACAACTAAGGATGTCGCTAAAGATACACTTATAATTATTAATGTTTACGTGAGTCCAGGAAGTCTATATCGGAATGTAACCGATGTACCACGCGTGGTTAGTTCTTCATCAGCTATAAAGTTATATTTGAAGCTAAACATCGAAGTTATCGAGGAAGTCTTTCTAATCGATAGAGATAGCCTAACGATTCACTTAAGATGGCGATGTATTCATTAATAAGTATATTGAACTAACAACTGAATGATAATGATTCATTATTAAGGATACCCATTTTATATATATATATAGGAATTTAGCCTATATATGAATTTAATATTCGCTAGTTGGTTTAGATGTCCATTGATTAATATTTGTAATCCAGTTATTTCTTCATCCTCTTCGTATAGTTTAGTGGTTCCTAGACTTTTTTCTTCGGCGACCCCTTTTTAAGTTTTTTTTATGTAAAACGACCCTAAGTATTTTTTTTTAAATAAAATATTAAAAAAAATAATTTAACTTTTTAAAATAATGTATTAAAAATATATAAAATATGTAATATATTATTTTTAAATATTGTGTATTTGCATTCTTAATACTAAGTTATCAATATCTGGCTATGTTTCTGATAGAGTTCATCACAGGTCTGGTTTGACTTTAAATTATTTATTTTGTTATTTTTCAAATTTAATAAATCCTAAAAGGCCTTTCACGCAGATATGTGCTTGCAAAAACTAAAATATATTTAATTAATAAATTAAATAAATGTGGATATTTTAACGAAATCCAAAAATTATATCCTAACAAATCTTAGTTCTTTTGTTTCAAATTCGTACTTTGCACTAATATCATATTTCATCATTACGAGTTCACTTTGTTCCAGGTTATATTCACCGATATCTTTAATATCAGAGTAAAGGTATGAAGTTCTATATGAAGATGATTGTCAATTTCTGGAATATACATTTTTATTAAAAAATGTTTAATTCATCTGTAAGATTAATTAAATGCGTTATATAGGTATAACCATAGAGAACGAAGTGAGTAACTTCGTTCTCTATGGGTATAACGATATATCGTTATATAATATATTATATTGTCTTATTTATATTACACTCGGAATTTTATTAGAATAATCAACATATTCATTATACGTATGGAACATAGCGATGTTTTTGTTTAAAGTCTTACGATACCAGTCATCCTATTTTCCAATAAATCAATGAATCTGAAATATAAATTCTGACAAATATTTATTTAATTGTATAATATGAGTATAATATAATAAGTTGTCAAAGTCTGAGTCCATTTATTCACACATTTTTTTGAATAGCCGATTTATCAAAGAACTCGACTTAATGAAATTCACGGTTTTTATTACTGTTTTTAAAATGATTGATAAATATTCTGTAATAACTCGTGAAGCTAACGATTGTCTATGAATTACACAATGTATGCTGATTACTTATGGTGATTTATCTTTGATAAGTTTAATTAATCCTGATTGTATGCCTAACATACTTGGTGCTCTGTCAGTACTCACTAAAATTGTATCCATAAAATATAATCCATTCTAAATCGTTAACAATTTAAAATGAATTTAATATATTAAATACATTAATTATTTATAAAGACTATAGATACACATATAGTTGTCGTTGTAATTGGTTCACAGAAAAAGAAATCTTCTTTTATAGATTTGTTTACTACCTATATAATATACGAATACCATCAATTGTGACACGTGAGTTATGTCGGTGCATTCATCCAATTATATACTAAATATTGAACTATTCATGACTTCACAAATAACCTAAAATAAATAAAAAATATATAAGAAATGTAAATAAAATATGAATTTAACCATTTTTAGATCAGTAATTTATAAATGAATGTATATTTATAAATAATTGACAACGCTCCTATGATTTAAGATATTAAAAAAATGAATTATTATTTATCTTAATGTCATAAACTATATAAAATCACGCGACCCCCAACAAAACGGCAGGCGACCCACTTGTGGGTCGCGACCCCCAGTTTGGGAACCACTGGTCTAGTTCATTTACTTTTCATTGTAATCCATTTTAGATAAGCGGTCGTTTCGGCATATATGGCCAACGTTCCGGAGATTTATTCGATCTATTTTAAGGGACAAGAATAGGCTCGTATTTACCAATATGGTTTTTAATTAATTATTTCTTGCACATATATATTCATCTCACGTTGTCGAGAAGTTATTCCTATGTGTTTTCCTGAACTTGATTCTCGAATTCTTAAATATTGTTTTCTTCCTTTTACATCAGTGTCCATTTTTTCTTCCTTTCGCATCCGTATAATAATATAGATAAGATAAGACTTATATAATTTATATTTAACAGGAAATGTGATATTATTAGTATGCCGTAGTTTCGTCCCTACTGCCGTCTACTACGCCGTATCGTGTCGTGTATCGCGTGATACCATGCATGCATTCGGATAACACGTGATAACATGCATGTATGCATCATGATATATCCGAATTACCGGATGTTAGCATTAACATATTTGAACGTGTTGATGTGTTCAAATAGAGTTCCGTCCGTAAAGATCACTGCATGTTCGTTGTTGCTATTAACCATTGTTTTACACTTCCATCCCGTAACCTTTCGAGACTACGACAAGTCTATTGGTAAGTTCTTGTAATTGAGCTTCACTGCCTTACTAAGATCTATGTCGTCTGCCTTACTAAGATCGCTTATTTGCCTGCCGCGTAGGTAGCCACTACAGTCACCTACAGTGTAGGTCCTACAGTCCACTCGTTGTTGTTAATCGTATCTTGCAGGCGTTGTTCCATAAAATGTTGACTAGGTTAACTATCAAGAGTTATTAACAAGTATACAATACTCCCCCGAGTTGAGTTTATTTAATAATAATTATGATTGGCCAATGATGGCAACGAGGGGAAAGTATCCTAATACGGACACTTTAATAAATGGTCTTAACATTTGATGACTCATTATTTTTATTCAAAAATTACAATATATTAATATTATATGATTATAGATATTATTGTGATTTTAACATTTTATTTATTTTTTTAATTCTATAGATAACGGGGGTGTCCATATTCGGTACCCATATCTGAATACGGACACCCTTGTGTTAAAATACGGAAACCCTATATACCAATAGATAAACTATATATTATTGATGAATAGATCAGACAAATTACAATTACATTATTAATAATTAATTTTAAGAATAATGTATTCTAATTTAATTAGTTAATAATTTATTTATTTTTATTATTTTTTTAATTGATAATAAATATAAGTATATAATTAATACTAAAAATAAATTTAGCTTTATTGGTGGTATTAATATTATAACGCACAGATTTTTATAAAAATCAGAATAGTTCATACGCTGCGCGCTGATTGGTTATAGGGTATATCCGTATTAATACACCTATAGTGACCGACGGACACTGACCGTATTAGGGACTTATATGATCTCTAGATATAAGATTATAACATAATTCATATTTGACTATTTATATACTTATGAATAAATTATTCATTAAACATTTTTTTGTAGGATTTATGGTTTCTGCGATATCGAGAGTGTCCTTATTCGGGCACTGTCCGTATTCGGTTACTTTTCCCTATATTCGACAAATTTATATGAACATTATTTAGACATCATTGTAAAAACTCATCACAAATATAACATATTACTACATAATAGACTCAACAATAGAAGGGCGGTGGCATCGCTATTTTATTTACGAATTATATTAAAGTACAATCATATTCTCTTTATTTTGTCGTGTACTACCTATTAAGCTGTGTTAGGCCATATTGTTATTACACCACGTAACATTATTGAGCTGATATATCACACCTCCTATTTCTATTATGAATGATTTATTTGATGACTTTAATGACAAAGTATCTAGTATCAAAAAGGGGTCTCATTAAGGAATAATATTGACTGCACATACATATATAATTATTAATAATGAATTATCAATCAATATTGTATAGTTTTAATAGTTATATATAATTATTATAAATGCATAGTTAGGTAATATATATGCATGTAAGCTGAAATACTGATAATTACAGCAAAAACTTATGACTACATAATATATTTTAAAGATGAAGCGTTTATGTTTATTATTTATTGTGTTATATTTAGAATTTAATTGTTTTAAAAGAATTTAATTTTTTTCTTCTCCTTTATATTTTCCTGTACCAGAAAAAAATCCCTTGAAATACTCGTGTGTATTACCATTAACATGCTCTCTATCGTTTTGTCTATGATTTCATTATTTATCCTACACATTTTAGGTTAATCTGAAATTTCATTAAATGATGGCTAACATATTATTAATGACTTTTTAATTAAATAACTAACCAAGCTAATACCGCAGGTCTTGGATTCCAATTTACAAGATCCGGAATTTTATAATGAATAAATAATTGGTTATTCTCAGTTTCTATTTTCATTCTATTTTTATGTAATTAGAAGAAAGACATAAGCACATTATTTGCAGGTTGATTAAATAATATAATATATATTAAATCAATAATTTATATATATATATTTCGTTCTTTATAATTGTATTAATAGATAATTAAATATACTAAATTTAATTTTAAATGTTATACCATGATTATAATATGTATAGAAATATATTTGTATGGTTAGGATATAGTAGATGTTGATTCAATCAAAGTTTATAATATAATGACGCACATCGCACGCAATCTTATCAATATATAAAAATATTTAATTTAGATCATATCTTTGATATGATTGGCTTAAATCATCATGAAGTGGCTACATTACCCGCTAAAAGATGACCACATTACACGCTTCTAGGTATCACGCTATATACACTATATAATAATGAATATTACTCACACAAATAAAAGGATTACATACTTTGTATTAATTAAATAGTTATTTAATATTCAACTTTAATGATTTAATATATTTTTTACTCAACTTTTATTTCAATTTAAAAAAAATTAAATCGATTTTTTTAATTTTGTATAATTTTTTTTTTATTAATAGATATACAAATTATTTTTACTTATTTAAACAACGCTTACCAATGCTCATATTACATGTATACATTTTTTTGATTGTACCTATAGTTTATGAGATACGCCAGCTGGCCACATCACCCATCTTTCCTCTATATCTAAACTGCTATAATATTTCCTATATATATTTTATTTTTAAATAACATTTAAATTTGTTAGAAATATGAACATTATAATTAATATTTATTTTTGTATTAATAAATATAAATATTAACGCCTCAATATATTATTATTAAAACAAACAAGCTTATAATTGGTTCATATTTATAGTTAGTTAAGAATGAGATAGTGTTGTGTGTAAACGATATTTCCTATATGCACTTGACACAAATAGTCTATTTATATAATTTTTATTTAATAATATTTATTATTTAATATAATAAATATAAGTAGGGGAGAATGCTCTAATATCGAAATGCACGTAATATCGACACCCTAGAGATCTCCTTAAATATAATTCCAATCAAAAAATAATTAATGTTTGAAATGTTAATCAATATAATTCTAATTCATATAAGTATAATTTTTTTTTAAATATTAATATTTTTTTAATTATAATCAAAACACTGAATTTTTCGTTACAACTCTAAATTTATGAAATTTTTGAAGTAAAATATTGATTCTCAATCGTTTAAAAATTAAGATATTTTAAATATTTTAAATACATCGTATATATCTAATTATATTTTACAATGTGCCGAAAAGATTATGTATTTTTCATAATTTGTTACAAAGTTATGACGTTTACCTAAGCAACATACATTTTCATAATACCGACACCCTAATTGCACGTAATATCGACACCCTTTAATCAATCAGCGTTATTTGTTTATAATGTGCGTGCGTTATGATAACATTAATTTTTTGAAAAAAACGTATGAATTGCGTGTGTTAACTAAAAGTAACGCGCATTCAATTCTTATTGGATAATGGACATTAAATAATATATGGTATATCTAAATATCGATATATTTAGAGTGTCGATATTATGTGCCAAGGTGTCGGTATTCGAGGCAGTACTTGTAATAACGACACCCATGTTTTCTCAGAGTTAAACAAACTAAATTAAATTTTAAAATGGCTATTATGTGTAGGGGACGGAAGGGTATTGTGGCCGATGCGGGTATTGTGGCCGATAACGATATTTCAAGAACCATTATAGTTATCAAAAAATGATATATACGAAAAATGTAGATAATTGAATTCTAAGAATGATAGTGTACATCATTTTTTATTTATATCAATATTAATTATTGATTTTCGCTTAGAGAAAAAAATCAAATAATCGTAATTTTTATCGAAAAAAAACGTAAGGTTTACCTTATTTTATAGGCAAGTTATTGAATAAAATTATGTATTTTTAATATATTCAGTTAAGGTAATAAATAATATATCAGATTACATTTATAACAATATACAATAATAACATAATGACATAATAATCTGTTATTTAAACCAACGAGTGCGATGCGGCTATTGTGGCCGATGTGTGGTGGGTATTATGGCCGATTAATAACCAATCAGCATCGAGATAATTTCAATGTGTAAGCGTATCATAAAAATAGTATATTTAGATAAATTATTTATAAAATCACTGAAATATATTTATGATATGATTGCGGTTGTCGATATAAAACGCGCTGCCTAAATATTAATTATTTTCAATATACCATGATAGTAGTTACAAAGATTTTCCTAAGGAAAGATATAACACTTACGCGAAATCGTGTAATTCTAATTTGTATACAAAATACCCTAGTGCCACCTATAGCGGGTTACTTTTAGGAACTATGCGTTGTTTATAATGTAAATTCGTATTTAACTATACACTTTTAAAATGTTAAATAATATGCTTTAAATTAATATTTATATGATGAAAACTAAGTGTTCATTACTAATATATAACAAACAAATATGATATTTATGTTTTAAATGCTATAAGTATATATTTAGTAAGTAAAAGTTAATTTATATTGCATGTAATTTAATAGAGCAATGAAAACATTGTTGTATGCAAACAGAGCCGAACCTAAATCTATTTCAGTGATTTCGATACTACTGCTAGCAGCGGTTGGGGATATTACTAAATTACGTTGCATGCATAGGGAGTGTTATATCTTTGCTTCGCAAAATCTTTGGTAGTTATATAAAGAACATATGTCCTTTTCATGACCATATGGTTATATGTTCCTATTTAAATACATGTAAAATGTACATTATACCACAACAAATATCATAATATACAATGTATCAGTATTATAAGTGTATATATATACACTTGTGTATATACTTTATAATATATCTATACTATCCTAATATATATAGTATATATTAATACATTATAGACTATATTTAGATTGTGAAAATAAACACACTATGTACATAATAGTTAAAATCATATATATATATATATATATATAGGTATTATAAATATATATTACCTATTAGTTTATAAAATAATTGGTTTATAATATATAGTATATTTTATATATCCCCATTTAGTAAATCATATTTATATATCGACATCATAATTCCTACCTATCAATATTGATAACACGATAATAAACCATATATTTTATTATATATATATATAAATATTAAAGATAGTATTACTAATTACCCTTATTTATAGTATTGTTAAGAATCCTAATATAAATGTATATATAATATAAATGTTTAAATTAGTTATTTTTATTTAATTTATTAAACATAATAAAATAATGATATGTATGTTAAAAGTATAACAATATATTTTTATATTTATATTTAATAATCTATATAAAAACTATATTTTGTAAGTATTTAAATTTAAGACTAGCAATGCCTTGGTGTTATTAAATTATTCTAAATTTTAAATTAATGATATATAATATATATTTATATATATTCATAAATATTCACTAGAAATAAATATAAAATGATGTTAAATAATTTAATAAATTATATTATCTTTATATAAACTATAATTAATTCAGATATTTAAAAATAATGTTGGATTTTTCAAACCTAACATTTATATATCTTTTTATAATATGATATAACTTTATTAAAGTTAAATGGATTTGTTTAAAAAAAATAACCATATTTGTATAATAATTTACGTATGTTACGTATAATAATTCTGGAATGTTATAATATTATTTATAAATCTATGAATATGTTTATAAATTATACACTTCACATTTATTTAGTGGAAACCTATATGTATTATGATATTTCAATAATGTTTATAACATGGATAGGGTTTTATTTAGTTTAATATACTCGTATATATTTAACATTTAAAAATTATTTATAAAGTATATAAATATATAATTTTAAATTAAATTTTAATATAATTAAAGTTATAGATAATTATCTCAATAAAATAAACTATAACCCAGATATTTTAATACAATAATATTATCTCACGATATTATATAAATGATAATTGCTTAATTTAATTAAGGTATATGGTTAATTACATAAATAATAATATATTATATTCACAAGATATATAATGAAATAGAAAATGTATATACTTTATTAATTTATATGCATATATCGCATATTTTAAATGTATCTATATCAAGCATCGATATAAAGAAAGAAATCGATATTTATTTATATCGATGATATCAAGTTGATAATATCAACACATAAATCATAACAACAATGTGTAAATGAATAACACTGTATATATTAATATATATATATATATATATATCATCGTTTATAATTTCATCGCATATTTTGAAATTATATATATTTTTTATTATTATTATTTTCTTAATTGATTTTGATAAATTCTTTCTCACACATTTCTTTTTTGCCGGTGTCTGCTCCAAATGTTGTTTATATGGAGATGATGTAATTATTGCGGTATAGCCTTTTCTTTTTCCTAAGGTTGTCTTTTTCCTATAATATTAATTAATATTGTAAGTTGATAAATTGATATATATATATATATATATATATATATATATATATATATATATATATATATATATATATAGATATCATATATGATATATATATATATATGTATATCATCTATAGATGATTAGTTTAAAATATATAGTATAGTAATATACCGATTTTACTACTCGATAAAGTAAGATTCGATTAAAGCACGCTGACTAAATTATTAATTTGAGAATAATGCAAATTATATATTATACAATAATATGTTAATATAATTATAAATCCGTTTATAATAAATTATTATTATATATAAAATATCAAAATGGTACTAATGATTTTAATTAAATGTATATATTCAATTATTATATATTAATGTATAAATATGTGCAATGTTAATATGTTATACTGTATAACTTATACATATAAAATATATAAATAAAAACTATATTTACGAGAGGGGCCTGCAACTTCACCAGTAACCAAACTTTAAAGTAGGCTATCTATGGAAAATTTAATTATTATTATATTTATAATATATACATGTATATATATATATATATATATATATATATATATATATATATAGTTGCCTTGTATATATCATTAACATATAAGTTAATAATAAAATGTCATTATTATAGTATATAAAATATACTATATATAGTATATTGTACAATATAATATCAAATATATTTATGAATAAAGTCTGTGAACTCACCATCTAACCGTAAAACATTTAAATACTATAACTATAGTTATATATGCTGCCTATAGGCGGTATATAATCATTATAATATAAATAAATGTATATACAAATGTATGTTATATTATATAACTTATATAAATAAAAACCAAAATCACGAGGGGGAATTTCATTCGTAACCAGTATACCATTATCAGAACGTGGGCAATATATTGAACGGAATTCCGGACAGATTAATCTGTATATAATTTCATTATTATTATATTTATATTATATATTTATAAATACACTTTATATATATATATACAAATTATTAAAATATTGTTTTTTATTCTATAGAATAATATATTGTTAAATAAATATACATAATATATGTGTATATTGATTTAACAATAATTATTATATTTAATACTTTAATTAAGGTTTTTTCCATATCAAAAATATTTAAAGCTTATAATATATAGGCTACTGCAGTAGTATAGTATATACTATATACATATATATGCATGTTATAATACATATATTTTAGTGCATTTGTTTAATTTAATTAATAACATATGTTTTTCTAATTGAAAAAATATTAAACTATAATTACACATTAATTACACATTAATGACATTAAGGCCTATACTTATATATAATAATGTATAGAAAAATATATTATTTATATTTTTATATCAATAAAAAATAATATTTTAATATATATATATATATATATATATATATATAAATACAAACCAAAATCACATGATTGTGTGTTTCATTTGTAGCCAGTATACCATTATCAGAACGTTGGGCAATCCTTGAACGGAATCTGTATATAATATCATTATTAAAACATTGTTACTATACATGATATTTAGAGTTATATATATATATATATATATATATATACAGTAAAACCTCTCTATAAGAAACAATTTTTTTTCAGTACTTTTGTTCTTATAGAGAGGTTTTCTTATAAAGAGGTTTTTCCAATGATTTTAAGAATTAATTTATAATTGAAAATGCATATCTATAGGTTATATATATAGTATATTTATTTTGTATACTGTTTTACTGTATACTGTATTGTTTGCGCTTAGACATGTTAATACATAATGACATTTTATTAGATTTACATTAGAAATTATAAATTATGAATCATCATTGATGAATATAATATAATGAATATTATAATAATCTATTATTTAATAATTAATTGTATAATATAATACATTGAATCAACAATACCCAGATCAATACATTTAAGGATATAATAACATTTATTAAATTTTTTTAATAAATTTAGTGATATACAATAACAATTATTAATTCATTTTAATTCATTTCTAGCTATTTATGTAATATAATATTATTTTAAAGATAAAAATTATAGAAATTAATTATTATATAAGATATTTCTATAATTGTTATCAATATACAATACTTCTATTTATATGTAATTATTTTGTATACAATAAGTTTCTTATAAAGAGGTTTTTCTTATATTTTCTTATAAAGAGGTTTTTTAATGTGGAAAAGGTTGAATTCCAACCAAATGTGTGAACAATTTTCTTATAAAGAGGTTTTTCTTATAAAGAGGTTTCTTATAGAGAGGTTTTACTGTATATATATATATATATATAAATATATATACAATAAAGATATGTCAGGCCAGCATTTATTTATATAATTTAATGTTTTACCCAATAGTATTTAGTAAATACTCATATTTTCATTCAAATAAATATACAACTAAATATTTTTCTATGGAATAAATGTATAATTCCATATTATATGGAAATATATTTAATTGCATATTGAATTAAATATAAAAAATGAATATAGTATATACTATATAGTACATATTTTAATAATATTTTAAAATAAATCTAGTTTTTTAATCTTATTATTAATATTGAAAAAATTATATATTAATATATTTTTAAATAGATACTAGAAAATTAGTTAATATATTAATTTATATTTAAAGAATACTATAAAAATCAGATAAAAATGATATTGTTAATAAATCATATATGTCAACATGTATAATAGACTAATTTGATGAATAATTTATTATAATTTTGTTTTTAAAATGATATATATGTATATACTATATACTATATATAGTATATATATAGTATATATAGTATATATAGTATATATATATATATATATATATATGTAAATGATATATAATGATATACATATATATATAATCTATATATATAATATATTACAATTTATATATGCATGTATTCATAATATGCATTGCATATAGATACATACATGCATGTATAATATCAATATTACAATTTACAAAATCCTTATAATCCTTATAAAATTAACTTATATGGAAAAGTATGTAATAGTTATAATATACTACTTTATATTATATAAATATATTTATTAATTATTTTATGTGGATTTAATTAATTTGAATTGATTTTTATTAATTGATTTTATTTCATTTGAATTTAATTTTATTATTCTATTTGAATTGTTTTTATGTAATTTGAATTGATTTTTTAATTCATTTGAAATTAATTTATGTCATTTGAATTTAATTTAATTTTGTTGTATAATATCTAGTATAATTCTTCACTGATATGCATATAAATATATAGCAGTGTAATTTACCCTGAATTGTTTTTATGTAATTTGAATTGATTTTTATTAATTCATTTGAAATTAATTGATGTCATTTGAATTTAATTTAATTTTGTTGTAATATCTAGTATAATTCTTCACTGATATGCATATAAATATAGCAGTGTAATTTACCCTCATATTTGCCTCATATTTAGATCATATGATCCTCCCACATATTTATTCTATAATTTATAATTGAAAAAATATAAAACTATAAATACACATTAAAAAATTATAAAAAACACACATTATAAAAATAATGGGCGATTAATGCCTTTTGGGATTCAGAGGGTTATATGAAAATTGACAAACGACAATTGTATTACTTATATTATTTTATATTGATATAAAATAAATAATATATTTTTGTATACATTATTATATATAAGTAATTCCAGTTTTATTAATGTGTAATTATAGTTTGATATGTTTTCAATTATAAAAACATATTTTATTAAATTAAATAAATTCTCTGGAATATATTTATTATTAAAATGTATATATATATATATATATATATATATATATATACATATATGTATATAGAATTAATAACATATATACTATGTATTATATTATATAGCTATATACATATATAGTATATAGTATATACATATATAGTATATATATATATATATATATTGTTATTGCTATTGTTATTTTTATTTTGTGGAGTCCTTTATCCATTTACATTTATAGCTATATTATATAGCCTATATATCATATATTATATATGCCATATATAATATATATTATATGGCTCTAATATCCCTTCGAAGCCCCTCTCATGTTAAGTCATCCATGGTTTTAATGAGAGCCGATCATTTATTTATACACAATTATATAATATCACTTCTAAATAATATATTAAGACCTATTTTTATGGTCCGGATGGGGCTCGTATCCATGTCCTATAGTATACTGCTTGTGTGTATGGCGCATTAGCTAACTGATAGTTATATATATATATATATATATATATATATATATATATATATATATATATATATATATATATATATATATGTATATCTGATGTATTTCTTTTTCTCAGTATAATATTGGATAATTATTATAAAATAACATATTTATTAATAACAGTTTAAATTAATTATTAATGAATAATTATAATATTATTAATTATTAATAATATATAATTATATGCATAAGATTGTCATCCTATTTAAACGATTTATTAATAACAGTTTAAATTAATTATTAATGAATAATTATAATATTATTAATTATTAATAATATATAATTATATGCATAAGATTGTCATCCTATTTAAACGATTTAATTCCATACATAACTATATAGGTTTATATATAGTTATATATATATATATATATATATATATATATATATATATATATATATATATATATATCTTTATATAGTTAAATAATTTAATTCCATATATTTTTATAGTACACATTTTAAATTTTAGATTTATATACTATAGTATATTACGATTAGTATACTAATTGTCATGTATACTACAATAATGGTACAAATTATAAGTATGGCACTGTATTAATATTTCATATCACATAATCAAATACAATACTATATATATATTAAAATATATTACCTGATGTTTGTTCCGGAGTTCTAAGAGTGAGACAATGATATCTATTCCTGAAGCCCCGTGACCAATCTATTCCTGCCATTTCATTTTCAATATTGAATCGATGTTCGATACAATTTTTATTTGCCATTTCGTTCAAATTAATCGGCTTACATTTACATTAATAATGTGAGACATATTAAACTAATTAATTAAAACATAAATGTGTAGCTGAATATAAGTAAAACTAAATGGGATAACGATTACTTATAAATATATTTACTATAAAAGTGCGTGTGTATCTTGATATCTGATAAAATGTATTTTATTTTCCAATTATAAAAATAGTGCGTATTTGAATACATGACGCGATCCTAGTGGCTATTTCGGAACTATCGACCATAATACCCGCACTAGTGTATTTTATCTCTATTTATACGGAAAATTTGCTTTTTAATAAAAATCAAATGACTTGAATACAAATAATTAAATGAGTAAATGTTGATAGCCATTATTTAGAACAACATATTGTAATTGTATATACAACTTATTGGATCATAATATCCAATATTAGTATGATATATTTTGTTTCTTGTAAGGTAATACAAATATCGGCCATAATACCCTTCCGTCCCCTATATATATATATATGTATATGTATATGTATACATACTTAATACTTATAAATAAAATTTGGAAATATTTAATTGAGAAATAATAAATATATGGTGATTTATTGTTAGGGTGTTGGTATACGAGTACTCTCCCCTATATATTAAAATATAAAATATAATATGAATCATGTAGGATTAATCACCTAGTAGATATATGAATATATAAATAAGAACGCACTATAGTGAGGGGGTTTTGGTCGATGGCAATATAATCACAAGGGTAATAGATATGAACATATTTTACATTAACGAACTGTGTACAATGTTAAAGTTACCTAATATTTTAAGAAAAATTTAAGAAAAATTAAATATATTGAATAATATTATCGATTATGTAAAAAGTGCATTTTCTGCTATATTATTGTAATAAATAGCGGAGAGTTAATGGTAAATTACAACACAATTAATAATATTTGTATGATACATTTTATAATATATTAAACTACTCAATATTCTACATAAAATGAAATAAAATTAATTAAAAATATAAATTTTATAGGATAAAGATATAACACACCTAATAGAATAACGATAACATAATAATACCATATGCGATGAGGGGGTTTTGGTCGATATCATGAGGGGGTTTTGGTCGATGCTAATATAATTACAACGGTAATATATATGATATTTTTTTACATTAACTAACTAGATATAATTATAATATTACCAAATATGTTAAGAAAAATTAATAAAAATTAAATATATTGCATAATATTATCGATTATGTAAAAAGTGCATTTTCTGCTGTATTATTGTAATAAATAACGTATAATAATGGTCAAATGTTCATATATAATATATAATTAATTAACATTATGAGTGTATTAAATATTATCATATAATTATAATAAATATTCGAATTAGTTAATTTAACTCACATTTTATCATTTGAGTATATATGGCTACAAGTATTAACACATTCGGAAATATCGACCAAAACTAACTAATCCCACACATACCATATTTTACCGATATTTATGAGTAGTATTAGAATTGATAATATATAATTTTATTATCATGATATAAAAATCCGAGATAGCTATTTATTAGATTAATATCTTTTTAATACATATTCTAAAATTCAAATATTAATATTCAATATTCACGGAGTACTGACTATTATAGCGATACATTTGATACATTTGATCGACCAAAACCCCCTCACGACATGAGGCTCACGTCCACTAATATTTACAACCGATTACACCTATAGATATAACGTAGCTATTAATCGATTATAATTTATAATTTATAAATAGATCCTAATAAGTTATTTTTTTAAATTTGAAATTAAAAAATTGATATGCATAGATAATATAAACTATAATCAACAACCGATGACATATATATTTCTTATTTATTTTTGTACACTTACCTATAGGTATATACTTATATATATTTAATAATGAATAAAATACAAATGATTAGTATAATTTTATAATGGCAATGAGTGTTTATAAAGAAGAAGATTATATTAGAATAGAAAAAGAATTAGATGTATTGAAAGGTATTTTATATATCATAACTAAAATAATTTCATTTTTAAAATGAATTGAAAAATAAAATAGACTATTAGCAAAGAATTTCCGAAGGAGCTTCGAAAGAGCTTCGTAAAATCTTTGCTATTAGTCTATTAATTTATAATACTAATAACTGATACTTATTTAATAAATTAATATTTTATAATATCATCGTCGTAATATAATACACTTTAGATAATAATAGATTGTAGGTATAATATTAATATTAATAATATTAATATTATCTAATTAGATATAATTTAAACATTATAATTTTCAAACTAAATATTTGTAATATTATATTACATATATTATATATTAGTGATATATTTAATAAAATAATACATTATATATATATATATATTATTATTATTATTAAATTTTATTTAAACACTTTTTAAACATAAAATAAACGTTAACAAAGGTGTGTACACATTCATAAAAAATATGTGATTAAATGGATTATATAAACGATGGAAAATAAATAAGGGTTAAATGTATCATACATAAGGTGAGAAAAGATGAGTTTTTAATTCTCTCTTGAATTCAGTTCTTGATGTGGTGCACCGCAGAATATCGGGAAGTTCGTTCCATGCCTTTACTCCATATTCGACAATAAAATTATAAAATTATAATCTAAATCGAAATAAGTTATCAATTTCAATGCACCAATTTAATAATTAATAATTATTATATTAACGATATTTCTAGGTAGTATTTCTAGGTATATATAATTCGGTATAATAGTTACTTAGTAACTAGGATACTATGATATTAACAAAAGTAATATAGCCTAGTATATATATATAGGCTATTATTTTAATTTTATATAAATGTTACCTATTTATTTAAATATTCATCTATCCCTATATATATAAATATATATTTAATTAAAATGTAGTTACATTAGCCTAATTAGTTGACCATTAGATAAATTCATCGTTAATATAAATGTCCTATTCCAAATTGTATAAAATTAAACAAAGTGCGTAAATATTATAAATATATATTAAATATAGGAATACCTACGAGGAATATATGAAATTAAAGGTGAATTAATACATAATCTATATAAATGTAAATGTTATTATATGTCAAATATGTTATTAATCTTAAATAATCACAGTGTATGTGTTACACCTTAGTAAATATCAATATATTCATAAATACAAATTTAAAGATGAAGTATTATATATTGCACCTGTAGCACTCTAGGTGCTTACTTGGTTCAATACATATATCTTTAATTTTTGATTGTATAAATTTATCAATGTACAACATTTTAAATATAATAATGATGATGACAAACTAGGTGTATTTATATATATATATATATTATTATTTTTACAGATAATTTAATTTTTAATTTAATATAGAAAGCCGAAAAGGATTTGATATTCATACCCAAGTGTCAGGGTTCATACGATTTGAGAAATTTTATATCCTTACAAAGAATATGAAACTTAATAGTGATCAACAACCGATTGATTTTAATTGTTTATTTTTTATTAAATATGTATTATTTTACCTTATATTTACTAATTACTAACAATTTTAATTAATATATTAATTATTTAATCATAATGGAATACAACAAGGATGATATATATTTACATTCCGGACTTGAATTAGACAGATTATACGGTTTTTACATTTTTTTAAATATAAGATTTATTTATTTAAAAAGTATGATATTTGTATAATAATGATTTACTAATGAGATTATTATAACCCATTCTGTTACGATATAATTACACATATCATCAACGGTATATATTTATAAATATCATCATATTGGATCGTTATTAACCTCATCATTATTTTGCCACATTTTAATGTGTAGAATTTTGAATATAAAAATAATATTCAATATTTTTTTTGAATTTAATACTGAATTTAATATAATTTTATATTTATATCATTTAATTCATTATCAATATATTTTAATAGTTGGTAATTAAAAAAAGAACAGATTTCATTATTTGCAATTTATTTAATTTAAATAATAACAAATAAAAAAATAGTCACAAACATTTTAATTTCCTTTAATATTATATTAAATATACACATTTTATATTAGTTAGTTATAATAAATTATATTTGCATCAATGCATTTAATTAAATATAGATCGTTTTATAATTAAATATGAATGTTATAACGACATGTTCAGCGATATTTTCATTAATTTAATTGGTTAATCTGAAAATGTTCAATGTTATATACTATACGGGCCGTATAATACGGCGTATAGTGGTATTATAAAATACCATTATTGTGCGAGGTAATCTCGTATGACTCATTAGTAATCGCGGACGACGGTTTAAGTATTTTCGTACGACTTGTAAAATGAAGTGTATTTCATAATTATCATTCGAATATTTGTATTTAATTATTAAATACTGATTACAAATATAATATACACATATATGTATATAAATAATAACTATAATAATTTAAGATAACTATAATGTCAAATTTATATTCAATACTTTTAGAATAAACTAAATTTAATAAGTCGTACGCGATTAGTAATCGTGTGTGTATATGTAATCGCCGATTACATAGTCCGAAGTGACCTCGTACAAGATTATTATAAATATATACTATATAATATAGATAGGATATTTTAAATATTTATTATTAAATATAATTTGAAATAATGATTGTATAATAATAAAATGTTAGCGTAGCAGTTAAAAACCGGCATGTATAATCAATTTACTGTATTCGCGCATGTGTGTGTAATGTGCGTGTTTTCAGATTAGCTCGTTAATCAAAGTAAATATATGTATTTTAATATATATTTATACTATGATTCACTATAACTAATTAGTTGCAAGTTGAGTATATTCGGAATTGCGCTGTATTAATTAATTATTAATTTAATATATATAATAATGCAATATATGTAATAAATAAGCACTTTTATTTATATTTACTTTACTAACTACCATATGTAAATATTTAATATGCATAGGTATTATATATATATATTTATTTACTTCAACGAGCACATCTTTATAACGATGCACCCATCATGCTTATCTATTTTGAATATGCTTGCGGGTTTACACTCTATTCAAATTTAGATATATTAAATGATTTTATATTTTTAATATTTTTGCGAATACATAAAATATAATAATGTAGGTAACTAGTCGGTTATAACATTTAATTAGGTCGATGTCCGCCCTCATTATATAAAGGGAATACTATCGTATATTATCTAATGTATACTCGCATTTACACATGTATACGCATTAACTACAATATGAAATTATTCGTTTATTATAAGATTTTAAAATATGTTGCATGTGCTGAGATATGTTTAAAAAAAATATGGTTTTTTATTATAATTATTATCATAACGTATGAAACTATAATTAATGACTCATGATGTATAGGTAAAAAACTATTATTAATTTTAATTAAAATTATATTAATATATTCTACCATTATAAATAAATATTAACGCATTCTAATATTATCGAAAATTTATGACTCACAATGCTAAGCCGACAATCAAAATTATGTTTCATCAATGTCGAGTTATTGTGAGTCGAATATTCAAATATTTATATATTCATTAATAGATATCATTTAAAATAAAATGTAGAATAATAATTTGAGAATAAATACGATGAAAGAATGTTTTTGAAGTGAATTTAGAGAATGTATTTGTATAAAAATAGTAATTTTTAAAATGTGTATTGTTTAACATGCATACATTAAATTATAATGAAATATACACGCGTACGCACAGAACACATGCGTTTCGTCGTAGTATTACGTTATTAGTATTTCTATCGTATAAGATATAGCCACGATAAACACACATTCAATATTATATTGCATACGGCTATACTTAAGCTGTCGTCGTATTAGTCGATAGCATACTATTCTTTAGTATAATGATTACTTAAATGCTATTAATTACGATCGAAGCTCTCAATCGTAGATGATTCATTACACCGATATACACATTACTCTTATCATAAGAGTATGTGAACATCACTTCAATATACACAAGAGTCGTATGTATAATGAAGCGATGTTCACATAGAAATGTAGTAGGTTCTCTTATTGAAGGATGATAGGTGAATGTATCGATGGGGCCGGACCAACTAAAACATATCTATCTCATCGTATCATTATTACTAGGGTTGTGAGTTAATAAAAAACATGTTTTAAACAGACATTTTAAACGCGTTTTAAACCGTTTTAAACATAGGATAAAAAACGAAAAAAACAGAAAAAAACAAGAATCATACATTTATACATATATTTATTTAATTGTTAATATTTAAATTTAAATTTAATTTGACAAATAATAATTTATCTGCTTTTTTTTTGATATAATAAATTGTATAATAATTGAAAAATGAATGATTATTTAATAAATTTATAAAATAAATATATAAAAATATAATATTATTATTATAATAAAGTTAAATTAGATTTCTTTTATGTTTTGATATAATAAATTGTATAATAATATATATTATGTTTAATATTATATACAAAATAGTATGAATTTTCCATCTATATAAAGAAAGAATAGAATACTTTCTTTATATCTATGGAATTTTCATATTTTTTTAATAATAATATATTAATATATAAAAGAAATATGAAAGTTTATAATATATATTATTATATAATTTATTATATCAGAACATAAAAGATCTAATTTTACTTTATTATTTATAATAATTTATTATAAAATAAATATGAAAGTTCATACAGCTTTTATAATATTAATTATATAATGTACATATATCTATAGATTGTGATACAATCTCCATGTCTATAACATTAAATAATACAGAAATACTCAGTGTTATATTGTAACAAAATAAATATTATAATAATTATAATTGTTACCACTAATGTATAGTTTGACCATATGATTTAATGATTCTAATAATACAGATAATATATTATTTGAATTGTTACTGACTATTCATATAATATGTACTTACTTTATTATTATTTTATTATTTAACAATATATCTACTTTATTTAAATAATTTTATTTTTCAGAAAAAAACGGATAAAAAACGAATAAAACGTATTAAAAACGAAAAAAACCGTTTTAAACATGTTTTAAACAAACATTAATAAAAAACGCGTTTTTTAACAACACTAATTATTACAATATCATCATTACCTATTTCCTATAGTGTTAGATGGTGGCTTATTAAGAACATGTTTATTTTAAGGTAAATCATATTTATACAGAAGGTGTTGGAGATTTTAATATATGATATTATATATTATATTATATGATATGAATGAATATGATGATATATGGCACTGTACATCAGGGATGGGGTCAAATACGTATTTGTATTTGTATTTGTTATATTTAAATACGCTGATTTTGTGTATTTGTATTTGAATAATTATTCAGTGATGTATTTGTATTTGTATTTGAGTGTCGTATTTGGTGTATTTGATCAAATACAGTTTCAAATACATTTATAAAAATATTTTAATTTAATAATTTAATAGAATGCAGAATTTAAATAATTACTTTATGAATGTAAAAAGAATAACAAAAAATGTACCATTTATATTAAATAATACATTTATTAAATATATAGTAGACACAATTTAAATTCAAAACAATTATTTCAATTATATTACATTAGTTGAATAAAGAGATATAAGTTACTACATACATTTATATATTTATATATAAATTACTAATATATTTTGTGTTTGTTTATTAAGTTTTGTAATTAAATTATATATATAATTATTTTGATTTAAATAATTTCATTATATATTCAAATATAATGATATGTTTATCATAATACAGAGAAACTTGAAATTCCTGAGACAAACAGGAGGATAAAAGATGAAATTCTAAGAAATATCAAGAAGTCTGGATTATTTGATAAGATTCGTAAAAAATGTGTCGCAGATATAGATCAAAAGGTAATGATTAAATAAAGCTTATATCAATATATATATATATATATATACTCATATAATACTTGTAATGATGAAAATATAAATCGATTCTTTATAAGTTATAACGCATAAATTATAACAACTATTTAGAATTATTAGATAATAAAAAAATATAGTTATATTGCATAACATATAGTAAGAGTGTATATTCAAAATAACTAGGCATACTCATTGAAGTATATATATATATAATACCATATGCTCATTAATATACATATTTATTACATATCTTGCATTATCAATGATAATTTATCTTAGATATTAATGAATACAATGCTATGTACAATATACTCGTATTGACTCGTGATCAAACATTCACTGCGACTCACAGTCTAAATATAACTTCACTACATTTTGCACAACAATCTGAAGAGTGCGTGCGCATCGAGCCTAGTTAGCATGCATCAGTTATACGATGCTACGAGGGGAAACCTTCGTATCGTTTACATGTAAAGATGGGGAAAAAATTGGTCCGCTACAAATATTTTAACTAGAGTTAAAGTTAAAATGACTCACCTTTTTGTTTACTATATAGATAACATTTATATCTAACTATATACTTACTATGATCGTATGACATGTATTAGATGTAATTAAAATGAAAAATTAACTTTAAAACAATATCTTTTTGTTTCTGAAAATTGATTTGATAAGTGTATCAAAGCAATATATTAATATTTTCGAGATTAGCTTTCTAACATAATCTATATATATTATGTATAAACTCTGAACATTTTATAAATATTTATCAAACGTTTCAAATGGTGGAATCTTCCAAACATTATAAATTGTATAAACAAAAATTCCGTGATATAAGCTTCTAAAGTTCTGTGTGTAATAAATATTACATAATAATGTATATTATATACAATATGCATTTATATAATGGAATAATAATATTATCTCTAGTAATACTAAAATATATATAATATATGCATTATATATATTTTAAACATTATATAACTGCCTGTGTGGCTCAGTTGACTAAGGCTTCAGACACACAAGCAGTAGGACGCCGGTTCGAGCCTCAATTATTAAAATAGGTCTTAAATTATTATTTAGAAGTGATTGTATATAATTAATAATTATTAATTATGTATACATAAATGATCGGCTCTCGTTAAAACCATGGATGCCTTAACATGAGAGCGGCTTTGAAGGGACATTAGAGCCATATATGGTTATAAGTGAAAACTTCATCTAAGTTCCTGGATGGGATGAAAGGACTCCAGCAAATAGAAATAACAATAAAAAAATAACAAATAATAATTATAATATATAAAATAAAGTAATAGCAAAGCATAAGATACATGGTTGCCTATGTAAATTTTAATATGTCACCTCACTCAAGTATATATGAAACATAGGTATATAATGATATCATAGATATTAATAATATATTAATGTCTTGGTAAAGAGAAACCAGATAAAAATTACTTTTAATATAATATTATTATTTTATGTATTTATTACAATATAAATAACAAATGTATACATATTTATTAACATTTTTAACATTAACATTTAATAAACATCTATTAATAATATTAATATTATTTACCAATTTACCAAGGGTTATTTAGAAATAGATGCATTATTAATTAGGTAAATGGTTAATAGGCATTTTTTTAATGTAATAATACATTTTATATTTCATAATAATTATAATTCATAACAAAATAAATGTATCCAATATATTTTTACCACAGTTTACCATGTAAATAGATATGAAGCATATGGTTTATTAATAATCTGGCACCCATAATTCTATTCATTGAATCAATCTGTTTTTTTTATTGTATTTATAATATATCCATGTATACCCAATATAAGCATATACATATATTTATAATATTTATTATATATAGCCTATTGTGTATATATATAAATTACTATTTTAAATTGTTATTTATTGTCATTTATTCTATATAAATTGTATTTTTACTATTATTAGAATATAATATTTATGAAAGATATTTCTATTGTAATATATAAACAGATGTTCTTTGTATAATACAACAAAAAATAATATAACTATGATAGTTTTTATACAATAGACTTTATAAATGTTTTATACACTGTTAGTGTGAATTTATTATTTCAAGAAAACAGTATTTGAAGTTTGGCAACTATTATTATATATAGCTGATATTTGTAACTGCTATATCGTTGATCAGTAAGATTACATGCTATAGGATTACAAACACTATAATATATAAGTTATAAAATACTGTAAAATAAAATATATCTGTTAGGCATCTAAATTAAATAATTATATATTTTATATTTTATTATGTATCAAAAAATCCAATTTTTATGTCATTTATAGACTGTTTTCATGAATAATTTTTTTTTAAATAATAAATAAAATGTCACCAAGGTGTCATCACCTTAATACAAATTAAAAAAAACTAAATATGACTTATATTATAGAATTTAAATAGATATTACATTTGTTTCCAATGATTCAAATTTTATTACAATAGCATCAATATGATATGTTGATCATAATAACAAAATTTCACGATCTAATATTTCACAAATTATATATTCTATTTATACTTATGCAAATAATTATATAAATATATAATTATATATATATATATATATTATTATATATATATATATATATATATATATATATATTATTATACATATATATATATATATATCAGGGTTGGCGGTTTTTTTGGTTTTTTTATAATTAAATGTTAAGATTATTAATTAGAAAATATTATAAATACCTAGATCGATTATTAAATGTCTGCAAAACATACATATATAGAGTAAGTATAAAATATAGAACACTAATGAATATTAAATGTTAATAAAATTATTTTATAAAAATATATTTATTATAAAAATAAAGTAAAATATAATAAAAAAAATAGTTACAAATTGTAACAAAATAATAATTTAAAAAAATTGCAATACAGTAATTAGAAATATAATCAATATAATTCTCGCAATAAAATAATAAGTTACAAATTGTAACAATATAATAATTTAAAAAATAATAATAATAATAATTAGATGATTTCTAATAGAAATATAATCAATTTAATTCTCGAAATAAAAAAACAAGTTTTACAGCCTTATCATTGACTAATCGATTCCTTATTTTGATTGAACGCTTTTATAATGTTAAAAAAACCAAATAAACCAAAAAAACCGAACCAAAAAAACCGATTCAAAAAAACCGACCAACCCTGATATATATATATATATATATTTATACAAATATAAATTCAATTTATACAAATTGTGTAATATTTGAATATTTAATGTGAAAATAATTTTAAATTAATATTTAAATATTTATATTATAATACATTATTTCAAGTATTTAGCATTAATACGAATCTAAAAGTAATTATTTTATCTAATAATGATTATAAATATTAAACATTAAATATACTAAATTAGTCTATTGGTTAAATAATTATATATGTAATTGTATATTATATGACAAATTTACATAACAATTGTGTTTAAATAACAAAGATAATTATAAATATGAAAAATTCAAATTGGCGTGTCTTAATAAATCATTAGACCGTGAATAACATATTTAACATTTATAGCTTGACCGTATATCTTGACCGCTTGTGTTTTGGTAATACTATAAACCTATATTATTAGTAATAATTTATTACAATCGTATTTATTGAAATTGATTAAATATTTCCATAATTATGTTTATAATTTATAAATGTATGGTTTTTTGTGTATAAATTAATTGTTTTCCCAGCACCACAGCATTATAGTTTAAAATAATAAATGATACCTATTATGTAACTAAAATTAAATCAATTATTTAAAGCACAATAAATTAATATCTAACTATCTAACTATAAATAAAACTAAATATCAGTATCTCAACATTTTCTAATTATTAAATTTTATAGTGGTGTCTTTGAATTTAGAAAATAAAATAACCGTATATATATATATTCTATATGAACAGTTACATAGTGTGTTCATTAACAGTTGAGTATATCAAGTTATATAATTGTTATTAACATATTTTAAATATACAGTAAAAGCCGCTTGTATCGACAGCCACATTTATCGATAAATCGGTTCTAACGACAATTTCAAATATATTTGTTGGAATTACCATATAATACATGTTACAGAATATCGCGCGTATCGACAAATCGGCTATATCGACATAATATAACTATAATATTTAGAATTTTGCATCACGTGTATCGACATGAAAATATTACATATTTTTAGCATAGTATGTATGATATAGAGTTGAGCATATTAATAAACTATGTACTATAGTATATATAGCACATATATTTATATTAACAAATAAGTTATGATAATATGAAGAATTAATCTTTGTATTATTGTAGATTCACTACACTAAGTAAACATGCACATATGTGAATATATGTATGTGCACATGAACATACACAAATGCTCATTTTGTATTCATTAATAATTAGACAGATATTATTTTTCATTTATTAACATTATGACACATGTCAAAACGTAAGGTTGTATCTTTGTATGATTGGTTGAAAGCAATTGAACAAATAAAAGCGGATATATCAATGAAAGAAATTTCAATACAACTAGGGGTGGGAATATCAATAATAAATATCATCAACAATCTTAAATTAGCCACGCCTTTATCATACGTAATGACATACGGATGTATCGACATATTTTCGGATATCCTGAGATGTTGATACAAGAGGCTTTTACTGTATATAACAAAATATATAATATTTAGATACTGATTTTATGTGGAATATTTTATGGCCACATTAATTTTCAATTTCTATATATATATGGATATTATATACTAAGATACAATTATATTGGATAGATCATGTCATATAGTATACATTCATTTCCACCATAGGAAAAACATACTTAGTTTTTAAATTTAATATTAAATTTAATTTTAATAATTTATTTTTCAATAATTATTTAACCCTATAATTCAATGTATAAATATATTTATTACATTAATATATTGTATTTATGTAAATATTTTAAATTAATATTTAAAAGTTGAACGGAGAAACAATCGAGTGGGAGTAATACATATTATATATTTATATATATATATATATTAACTTATATATATATTAACTTTATATATTCATTAACAAATAAAAAGGCATAATTCATTAATTATATATATTTCTAATTATTATAAATTATTATATATTTATGTTCTTAGACATTCTTAATGGACAATCAAAATGTAGGGAAAATAAAGTTCATTTGATTATTTATTGTAACCGATGAAACAAAATGTAATAGTCTAGAAGATAGAAATTTCAAATAAAATATAATAAAAATAGCATTCGTATAAATACTAATAGTGTGTAAGTAATATTAGTTTAGTATACCCCGTATTCATCTGCCGTAAGCCCCTTGTTCACCCCCTAATGCGCCCCTATTTCAGTCGATGTACCAGAACCTACACTTCCGTACAAGCGAGATCGTGAATGGATTCCTTTCCTCTCAGATCTGGCACACAGGCATCCGCAAGAATTACCTACGCGACGCGCTCCGTCAGTACATCTACGAGTTAGTCGAAGCTTTCTTACGTCGTATGTTATAGTCGGAGAAGATACTTTAGTTTTAAATCATATGTTTTCAATTTAACTGCTAGTTTAAAAGCAAATATTTAAAATTATTTAAATAAATAATTTAATAACCAACAACAAAAATTGATTATTAAAAATATCAAACTAAATATATATAAATTGATATTTAAATTGTTGTAATATATTTAAACTTTTATAAAAATAAATAATTATATTATAGTATTAAATTATTTTAGAAAAATCAATTTATATAATCAATATTCACTGAAATCAAATTTATCCTACTAAATTTATTTAATGAAAATAATACCTTATGTAAAAATATATGTTGATTTCATGTACTAGTGTACAGGTTCAACTTGTCAAGTAGTATTCAGTTCTATTACTATGTCATCATTTAAAATGTACACAATTCTATGATATTAATATGTTATTATACTTGTTTATTGTTGTAGAGGTATTGTGCTGTAGTTGTCTCATTGATTAGATGCTCTTGAACACTATCAATCATTGTGTTGTTGTGTATAATTAATTTCTGAATGTTAATAAAGATATATATATGTGTGTGTGTATGTATTTATATATGTATATATATTTTTTTATGTTATTTGTTATTTTGTTTTCGTGGAGTCCTTTCATTCCATCCAGGAACTTAGATGAAGTTTTCACTTATAACAATATGGCTCTAATGTCACTTCGAAGTCGCTCTCTGTTTTATATATATGTATGTTTTTGTTATTGTTGAAATATTTTTTTTTTTAATATTAAAATAATAATTCTATAGTGTGTATTATTTGAATAATAGATATCAAATATGTATGCATATATGTATGTATGCATGTATGTATGCATGTATGTATGTATGTATGTATGTATGTATGTATGTATGTATGTATGTATGTATGTATGTATGTAAATATTAGGGATCCCTAAATCATTGCACACACACACACACACACACACAGTTCAGCACAGATATCTAATGGAATCATGAGGGTCTCCGAATCCGTGGTGATCACCAATCTATACGACTTAAAGGACTACCTGGAACCGCTTCAAGACATCGTATGTTTCGCGTCCGATATCGGTAATATTTCTATTATACAGCGTATAATATACACTAATATATTGATAATGTAAATATATATAAATTACAAATAATTCTTTGTGATAGTTTTATTACGAGTATATTGATTATAAATTTAAACCTAGTATTCATAGCATATTCGTGTTCTATTACTATATCGTATAATACATTTAATTATATAGTAATGCACTGATTGTATTAGAGTGATAATAACCTACCCCCCTCCGACTTTATTGACAACAGATTTAAAGTTCTTTCGATTCATGTTGAAAGAAGAAGACGATATTCTCGCCAGTCAAATATCCTTCGTAAACAGACATACCTCCGATCCCTATAGTTTCTTCTGTTAGTGTGTGCTTTGTAGTCTAGATAGCGAGTGAGTGTCACCTATCTCTCACCGCACTAAATGTACCTATTAACTCATTGATCATTCTGAATTATTATAATTTTTCATTAAAATAACGTAATTTACATTAAACATTATATAATAGAATAATAATTTTCAAAAAATTTATGAATACTATATAAATAAATTTATGAATTTATATTCTATATAGAAAATGTATTTGTTATAAATTATAACTTATAATATCCCAATCAACCAGTCTATTGTTTACAGATTTTTATTTTATTGATTTTCTTTAGTAATTAAATATATTTATATAGATTTCAATTAATTAATATGCAATCAGGTATAGGGATAAGGATTATTATTTTATATTAAATATGATCATATCATAAAAAATATGATTGAATCATATGATTTGTATTTTGTATTTTATTTGTATTTGTATTTGATAAAATATATTTGTATTTGAATTTGTATACAAATGTAATAAATATTTGTATTTGTTTTTGTATTTGATACTTTAAGAAAAATGTATTTGTATTTGTATTTGATAAAGTGTATTGACCCCAACCTTGATTATGATAGTTATAATTTCAAAGAGTATTACATATGCACTCACTAGTTGCCTTGGCTCTAGGCGTTTGGTTTTAAAGAATGTCAAAAAAGAATGACTGAAAGTAGAGTGTTATAAAAAATATATTATTTTATATTGCATAAATATTATATTAAAATTATACATATCAATTTTTGCCATTACAAATTTATAAATCTATAAATCTATAAATGATTATTCTAAATTGAATATATGAATATTTACTATAATAAATAAGTATTTCTTGTATAAAATAATATAAACTATAGTTCCATATTACTTAAATGTCTAGTATTTTAAGATTATTCTCCCATAAAACTAATTATTATGCATGAATTTCAAGAATACAGATATTACTTTTTATATTCATAGAAAAATTTGATAATGATATACAAAATTTTATTATAGATTTTTGTATTATTTAAAAATTAATATTTTCTATAATATTTCCTTTTTTTTTTAAATACTTGTGTTAGATATTTTTTATTTATACAACAAACAGAATTTTAATTACTTAATTAATTTAAGAGAATTTGTTGAAAAAAAATATATCCAATTGCATTGTTTTCAATAACCTGTATATCCCCTTAAGGGGATATCACCATGGGACGGCCATTTTGTTTAATTTACATTTATTGAAATAGGGAACACCTTGTCTTCATTTATTGAGTGTTTCTAAACATTATTTTTTGTTATATTTTTGTTGGACATTTATATATACAATCCTAGAGACAACAATATTTAACAATATATATTTTACATGTCTAATAGGCATACTTTTATTTTATATTATATTGTCATCAATTTTATAAAATGCAATACATCATAATTATATTTTTTAATATTGTCTCTAGAATTATGCATACATATGTTATTTATATATATCAAAAGAAATTAGGTGGATCGTTTCAGTTCTTTTATTCAAAACACTCATTTATATATGAAAACATAGCAACACAATTTTTTCCGAGTAAAACGCATTTGTAAAGTCAACAATAAATAAATTCAAATAAATTATAAAATTATACATCTAAATTATTCATCTAATATAAAATCAATATCATAAATTATTAGTTTTATATTTTCTTATCAATAAATGCTATTTTTTATAAAATTTATATATATATATTATATGTTATATAACAATTGTAGTACCTATATAAATATTATTTTTTATTATATCAGAGTGTAATAAAATTATGTATTCAGTTAATATAAAATCAATATTATAAAGTAATAGATATGTTTTCTTATTTATATATATATATATATATATATATATATGTTATATTTATAGAATTTATATATATTATGTTATAAAATAAAAAATGTCCTTTTTACTTCTTATATTTTGCAAGTTTATAGACTTTTTTATACGTGTCATTATATAATAATTATAAAAATTGATATATATATATATAATTACAATAAATAAATAATAAATATACAAAAATAATATATCATAATAAGCTATACAAATATAAATGCTAGTAAATATATAATTAAAATAATGTAAAACTAATATATATATATATATTAATTAAAATTATTTATTTTAAAATGGCATGTTATAAAAGATGCTTTTTATGCTATTTCTAAACTAAATTGCATAGATAATTTTTTCATAGTTACTAAATAACATATCATTAATCAATAGTATATAATAACATTTTTTTTTTCCGATTTTAACGAATTTATCCATGGCGATATCCCTTTAATCAGAATTATTTGTACTTATTTAGCTTTATTTACCAGGTATACATTTAATATTAAATTAGTGTCTAGTAATTGGAAATAATTTTAAAAGATTAAATAATAACTAGTATAATAATTTTATTAATTAATATTTATATTATATTTATATTATAAATTCATATTAAGAATACAATTTTATGAAAATTCAATATTTATATAATTTTGTCTATGAAATACTCCTGTGTATAATACTGATATTCTTGTAATGTATAACATCAATGCTTCCCTATATCTTTGAATATATATATATATATATATATATAGGCTTTAAAACTAAAATATATCATTCATTTAATTGTTTTTATCAATAGACTATTTTTATATTAACATCATTGCTATACGTGTCCATAAATATCTATTTATTTATTAACTTATATTTATAATGAATCAATTATAATGTAATTGAATTTATTTTATACTCAATATTAATCTTATACCTAGTTATAATATAATTTATTAAATAATTTATTTAATATTTTTTGATATTCTATGAATGACATTTTTAGAGTATTCAATACAAAAATATCATACTATATTAAAAAAATATTTGCTAACATATATAATGAAATGGGTTTCTTAGAAATTGTTTACTGATATTAAATAATATAAATCTCTACTTTTTCAGATCCACCGGAATTTACTCCGCCAGAAAATGCGATTTGTCCTCCGTTATCTAGAAATCCGATTTATAATAGTTAGTTATATATTAATTTTATATAAATATTTTTATTTATAAAAAATAAATTGTATCTACATTTTCTTATTGAAATATTGAAATTAATGAAATATTTCTCATTGTAGATGCATCCTCTTCACTAAATCATGCGATAAAAATTCATCTCAAAATTAAATATAAAAGTAATAAAAAGATGAATAATAAAAAGCTAGAAGAAATTAATAATAAGAAACCTGAAGAAATAAATAATAAAAAATGTGAAAAGATATGTGATAATAATCTGAAAAAGATAAATAATAAAAAATGTGAAAAGATAAGTGCTAATAATCTGAAAAAGATAAATAATAAAAAATGTGAAAAGATAAATAATAAAAAATGTGAAAAGATAAATAATAAAAAACCTGAAAAGAAAAGTGATAAAAAAGTAAAACACCATAAAAAACATCATAAGAATTGTTTTATTCGTAAAAAATTTAAAAAAAAGATTAGAATGACCAAAGAAATATTATCTTTTCCAGTAAGATCACAAGCAGTTTTAGCGAAAATAAATCAACAAATTAAAATTGATAAAAAGAGAATTCATTTAGAAAAACATACAGTTAAAAAAACTATTAGTGATAAAATTAGAAAAAAAATTGTTGAAAAAATTTCTCGTAATCTAAATAAGAAATCAAATGCAGGAATTATAGACAAAACAAAAAGTGATAAAGAAAACCATAGAAATTTGAGTATAGAATTAAAAAAAAAAATTAGGAAAAAAATTAAAAAATCTCGGAAATTTAGAAAACGAAGTTCAAAACTTCGAAAAAAAAAGAATTACTGTTTAAAATTTATCCATAAATCTGATAATAAAAATAAAGAAGTTAATATTCTTAAAAATGAAATTACCCATGATGATAATAACTCTAAAGAAAAGTCTACTATTAGTGAAAGCGATAATGATAATACTATTAATAACTTAGAGATAAATCAAACAAATAATATCACAGAAAAAAAAATCAATTTGGACAAATGTTTAATTGAAGATAGTATTGATAATTCCAATAACTTAAAAGATGTAAATTCTAGTGAGAAAATTAGTATAATACATACAGAAGTGTCTAATGAAGATAATAATGTAATAGATAAAAATACTAAAATAGATACAGATGTATTAAAAGAGAATATTGATGAGAATACTAGTTTAGTAAAGGATAATCCAGCCAACAGTGAAGCTAACATGTCTATAACCGAAGAAATACCCAATACAGATGATAATTTAATCAATACAAAAATAGAATCAATTATACCATTAGATAAATCTTACAAAACAACATTTAATGATAAAATTAAATTGGATACAAAGTCTATTTCTAAATCTAAAAATAGTAAAAAACACCGTAATAAATGTAAAAAGAAACGTAAGAGAAAACTACGCAAAAGAAAACATTCAAAAGTAAAGAACACTACTGCCATTGTACTTAAATCATTTGACTTTAAAGAACCTATTAACGATGTACATAAACTAAAGTATACTCTTAAGAACAGATATTCAATACATTATCCTATTGGCAAGCAATTTGTCAGTGGAATGGATAGAGAATTAGAAAAACAACGTTTGAAAAGACAAAACATAAGATACATACCGGATACTACGTATGAGTCAGCAGCACTTACAAAAATTAAATCTGATATATTTAAGAAAATGCAAAAAAACTTATCATGGGAAAATTGTAAGAAGGATATATTGGAAAGGGAAGCTACGATTAATCAAATGTCTGAGAAAAAAAATGAGAGTTTTTCTGATAAATCAAATGATCAAAATTTGAATAAGAAATTTTACGAGCAACCGATGTGTTATTACAATCAAACTATTCAAGAATTTGACCAAGTCAGAAAGTAAGTAACATTCTATTACTAAAAGTAAATTTCTTTTTATTATGAAATAATACATATATTAGAGTATTATATATTTATTATATTAATTTTTATTAAATTGGATTAAACTTTATTGTCATTTTGCATAATATTAACCGATTAATGTTACTTTATAATAATTTAATAGTGAATTACAATTTTTAAATCATACAATTATAATTTCATAAACTCTAAACTCTGTTAACAAATAAAAATAAAAATATTTAACTTTTAGTTTAATAAATAGTTTTTTAGAAAAAATAATTATAATTATTTTTTCTAAATAAATAATTATAGATATATATATATATATATATATATCTATTACTTATGAACAAATAATACAAAATTGTATAATATTTAAATATAAATATATTAAATAATGTTACTTTTTTAATTAATCAAATAGTATTTTATTAAATTTAAAAATAAATTGATTAAATAATTATTTTATTTTAATTGATTATAATATTTATGCATGTAAAATATCATATTAACTTTATTATTTATTTATTTGTATAATATTTAAATTTATATAACTAATAAACTATTTCATAATACATATTCATATCTAATTATATATTATTAATTTGTAGCCACAATCTCATGTATAATCTAAGTGAAATTAGTCTACCACCTGCTGAATTCTTTGAAATAGCTCATTTGCAAAATGCCATCAATCCCGAAATATATCCTATCAGAATTTCCAATGCTAAAGATATACCTCCGATTCCAGCCCATCTACAGTTGATGTCTTCTAATTACGAAGTAAAAGAATATTCTAAAGATTTTCACGAAATTCCTTCCGCGTTTGAAGATGATATAATTGATACAAATGAAATCATTGAATTAGATAAAAAGATCGCCCTCTCAGAAATAGATTTTAATGAATTGCCTCCTATTCCACCGTCTATCGAAAAATTAGAAAAGTTAATCAATATCATAGAAACGAATAAGTTACCTTCTACGCATATGTTGAAAAGATATGAAAAAGAAAGGACTAAATTGAGAAATAAAAAAAATGGTTGTGTATTTACATATATTTCAATATCGATTCAAATTATAATTTATATATGATATTTTAATTATAGTATAATTTATCTATTATATAGTAACATTTATTTGCTTATATATATATATATATATATATATGTATGTATGTATCTGACTGGTAAACTCGAGAACTGGGTGATACCCTGTCTCGCTATAAAGATAAGCATGTTTGGCTACTCCTGTGGCTACTTAGATTTCTGAGTTTAGATTTTTTAATTTTATTTGCTTAGTACAAGGAAATCAAATCAAAATTTCATATTGGTTTTAAGGTATCACGGTAAAAACCAGTGTATTAGTGAGTATTTACTGATTTACAATGTACATTTAGATCTTTGAAAATGCGTATATTAACATATATTAAGAATGTAATTTTTTATTTCTATATTATTATTAAAATATTTAAAAATTTTAATTTACAATAATAAATCTAAAAATTTCATTTTATAAATATTATCTATTTCTATAAGCGCGTTGTTTATCTAAACGGTAATGAATCATTAGATAAATGTTATGCTTACAAGTTCATATAATTAAATCATTCGTATAAACCGTTAATAACCGTTGACTCTTCGCGCAGGCGTAAAGATTGACAAGCACACAAGACATCACTTTCCGAAGAAATACGACACCGAAGCAGACGACATCAACATTCCACTCGACTTATTGTGTAACATTCCGTTACCGGTGAACCCGTACCTAGCGCGACCTCCACCCGACTTCGAGCACATGAACAGACAACTAGTCGATCTCCTAGACAACAAAGACGTAGACCCCGTTCTGATACCGCTCGAGTTCTTCCCGCCCGACGGAGTAAAGACTGCCGTCCACCCCTCGGACGACCCCATCCTTAAACTCCTGAATAAGACGGAGTTCGCGCCGGAAGGGGAAGAACCGGGAGACTCTTCCACTGAGTTCTCCGACACCGACATGGAGATACACGCCGAGATAACGTTCGATGACACAGTGGATAGCAGCAGTCAGCAACCGTACGCAGACGTCGTTGACCAATCAGAAGACTTCAACAGACCTCCGCCTGGCTACTATAACGGACCACCGCGCTTCAACAACTACGATATGCTACCCCAGCAGAACTACATGCCGATGCAGCCTCAACTCCACCAGCAGCAACAGCAGCAACAACCCCCCATTAATTGCATGCCCCAGATGAGACCGCAGATGAATAGATTCATGTCGCCTATGAACCGATTCCCGCCTCAGTACGCTCCATTCGATGGTCCGCCCGGTTTCCCCGGCAACCCGTACAACTATCAACCAGCATTCGCTCCGATACACATACATCCTCCGGGCATGACCATGAATCCCAACTTACGTATGCCGATGTACCCCGGGCCCTCCATGTCGCATCATCATCAGCAGCATCCGTCCAACATGGCACAAATCACTCCGATGATGCGACCTCGAATGATGCAATCTTCCATGCAGATGATGCACGGTAACGCGCCCCAGAACATGATGCACAATCTACCGCCGCCGCCCCCTATATTGAATAACATGCAACGACCCCCTCCTCCGATAATAGAGAACCTACAAATGATGCCCACTCACGTCGACGTCCCCATGGACTCTCAACCGATGGAGGATACTGCTTCCAAGATGGCGCAACACCGTATAGCTACCGAGCTTGAGTTAGATCTACTCGAGATGATGTCTGATACATCGATGGAAAAGATATCCGAGGGAAGCGACGAACAAGACTACCCTAGCGTAAGTAGGGCCCCCTCTCTCGAGAAAGCTCCGCCGCTCAGCAAAGAAGAAATAGCGATTATGATTAAGAGAATGCAGTTCCACGTGATACACAACCTAAAGTTCAAGGACGATGCCAGCCCGCCATCAACGGAGCCCAAGTCACCGTCCCCACCACCGAAGTCACCATCCCGATCACCGCCGCAACCGAAATCCACGGATCCCATTTCACCGAGAAAATCGCGCATAGTTTACAGTAAGCCGGATTCCCCGACCAGCCCGGACCAGAGCCCCGCGCCCAGTCCCCACCGCAGCCCCGTACCCAAAGGCCCCATCTATGCCGTCGGTAAACTATCATCCGAATCCGACTCGCTGATCGTAATCGAGGATGACGAGAGCAGTAAGGGCGTCAGCGTCATCGAGGTGAACTCCACCCAGTCCGAGTACGACACGCATCTCATTCAGCTGATGCAGCAGCAGCAGCATCGACAGCCGCATCGTAATCACCACCACCATCGGCGTCATCACCACCATCGCGGGGCAGCCGAACACAACCACAACGACCTTCCGCAGGTGTCGGAGGAACGCGATGCCTCCTTCTTCCAATCTCTATCGCATCATCCGCTGATGCTGCGACGGAACTCGTCATCTCAAGACTACGACGCCAGAAGACCCAGTGATAGGTTCCCATCTCCTAGCCAGCATCCTCACCAGCCTCGTACTCAGCCCCCTCATCAGCCCCCTCACCAGCTCCCTCATCAGCCTCAATACCCCCAACCCCCGAACCGCCGTCGTCACCGCGATCGAGGCAACAGTTTCAGTTCCAATATCAGCAGCGGTTCGCATAAGGAACGAGAACCTAAGCAACGGTACAATAAACAGCAGCAGCAGCAGCGCGAGCAGCAGCGCGAGCAGCAGCGGCAGCAACGCGAGCAGTCGAAATCGGCCGAGAAGATATCGAAGCAGAGTTGCCGAGACGAACGCAGGCGACTGTTTACGTTGCAGCACGAACAGCAACAACGCGAGAAACAGGTCGAGCAACAACTCGTACAGAAACGAGAACACCTCGTCCAACAGCAGCGTCTAGAGGAGCGTCAGCACATCGAACAGAAACAACTCGAGGCGAAACAAGATCTCGAACACATTCCCATCGGCCCGAGGACTCCGCCGGAACCTTGCGGCGACGGTGGCGTCACACCCGCGATCGTCCCTAGGTCTCCTTCACCGCTGATAGAAGATTGTCGAGGCCCCCGTATTCCTAAGTTTGCCAGTAATTCTCTTCGGAACGAGCTCATTCGTCAGCACAGTCAACGTATGCAGGAGCAAGCGATTCATTCCTCCACGCTACGAGATCTCGATGAAGACTTTTCCTGCGATCCGGATACCCTACCACCTCTAGAAGACGAAGCGGAAGGTGACTCCAAACCTGAACCTCACGACGACGACCCGCAAGCCAACTATTCTCAACGACAACATCAGCTCGACGTTGTCACTCCCGACGAACATGCCAGCACCTCATCGAAGTACTCGCGGGAACGAGATCTTCAGGTGAAACCCGTACAAAGACGTGACCGTCGTAAGAGTCCGTTTCAACATCGCGACCTTCAATCTAGTCCCATGCAATATAACGACTGTCAATCGAGTTCTTCGCAACAGCGCGACCTCTATTCGAGACCTCCGAATAGACACGATCGCCGATCAAGACCTCCGCAGCGACACGACCGTAATCCAAGTCCTTCGCAACCACACGACCTCGATTCAAGGCCTCCTTATCGCGGCGACCGTCAATCGAGGAATTCTCAAAGACGCGACCTCGAATCAAGACCTTCGCAACCGCGCGACCTCGATTCTAGACCCGCCCATCAACGCGACCACCAATCGAGACCCCCTATACGTCGGTCTAGCACTTCGAACAATCGTGAACTTCACTCGAGTTCATCGCAACCGCGCGACCTTCAAACGAATGCCCCCCATCAACGCGACCACCAATCGAGACCCCCTATACGTCGGTCTAGCACTTCGAACAATCGCGACATGCACTCGAGTCCATCGCAACCGCGCGACCATCATTCGGGTTCTTCCCAACCGCGCGACCTTCGACGCGACCTCCAACAGAGACCCGCTCAAAGGCGCGACCTTGCCTCTAGTCCGCCGCCGCAAGCCGACTACCTGTCGAGTTCATCGCATCAACATCAGCGGGACCGCTACCCTAGCCCCGCGTATCGTAGCAGCCGATTCCCCCGGCAGGATAAACGTCAACAAAGGCGTCACAGTTCAACGCACAGAACCTCGGACGCCGAACGCAATAGCGATGCGTCAAGAGGTCCTCGTACCCCTCCACCGGCGCAGAAGTCACCGGCGCGCGACCCCGACCCCGCAGCCGATGCGGATAAGGTGAACTACCACAACCGCGAGTTGTACGCTTCGCTCGACTCGTTCTCCGCCCAGATCTCAGCGATACAAGACTCCGATATAAGCTCAGTCCATACGAGCGATCTCTCTTCGTTCGGTTCCGTAGACGAAGACGACGAGGTGTTCTCCACGGAAGAGAGCAAGCTCGCTTCTCAAGGTTAGAATTCGTTTAATTATATTATCAATTTATATAGTTATCGTACAGCGAATATTTAAACGAATTTATTATCGAATTAAATTATTATTAATCTATTTTTAGTTAAATTGAGAAGAAACATAGTTTCCAGCGATCAACCCTCATACGATCAGACTACCTCAGAACAAACTGAAGCTAGCCATGTTAGTATCCATATATAATGCATTCCTTGTTACACAGTATCATTAATATGTTAGTTATTATTAATCCGTGTAAATATGAATAACTTAATTAAATATTTACATTAGTAGAGTCTTATTTATTTAGCTATGCAAATGCTTAATGCTTAACCCTTTTTAATGCAGAGTCGCTGCAAGATATAGCTACTAAAGAAGCAGCGTCTCGCTACCTCTCGCTAATTATATATAAAATGTATTTAATTAAATGTCTTATAATATGTAATATATTAAATATACATAAAAAATTAAATATGCATTAATTTCAAAATATTCTAATATATTATATTATATCAATAACAATACTGTTATATGTTTATTTAATGAGATATATTACATTATATTTATAAAATAATAATTAATAAAATAGTTTTAGTTTTATTTAATATAATGTACAAATAAAGCTGTTTTAGCGATTTTATATCTTATTTTTAAATTATAAAATTGACATTTGTTTACATAAATACCAATGGACATTATACACTTAATGATCGCTAATGTAAATACTGAAAAATTCATTAAAAGTATAGTTTTATATATAATTTAATTATTATTTATTATTAAAAGTATGTGGAAAATATTTCATAATAAATTTAAACTATAATAATAGAAAAAAAGTCATATAACCATCTAAAACTAAAATTATAATTGTATGACATATATTTCATTATTCAAATTGGTTAAATCACTCATAAATTAATACATAGTAAGTAGTCCCAGTAATTTGAATTGTTAGTGTTTTATTTGTGGAGTATTTAATGATGGCCGATTTTGATTTATGTGTTTATAACTTTATATTGAATATACTGGATATATTGAATATAAATTTATAAATTAAAGATATTTCTAGAGATAATTTATTTATCTAAATATTATAATAGATATACATATTTCAATTATGAATATTTATTTGTGTAGATTGATAATAAATTTAATTAAATCTTCATAATAATTTTTTTTATAATATAAAATATGATATAACCTATAACAAATAGTTATCCATAACATGTATAAGTATTAGTTAATATAAATAAATAGGTCACAAGTTATATAAAGTTATATTTACCCTATTTAAAAAAATATATTTTTCAAAATTATATAAGAAAAGACTATAATATACATTCTGGTTTATTTGTTATAACTTTTAATATATTTATTATTTTCTTAAAAACCAATCTAGAACTCTTGTTATTATCTACAACTTTCACGATATATATATATATATATATATATATATATATATATATATATAGTTTAAATTGATATTTCAATTAATAAAATAACAATATGTTTAAAATTATAGTAAAAAAAAATATATCAATATTTAAATATACATAACATATATATAAGTTGAATTTTTAAAATTATAAATATAATCAGTATATGCAGTATTTATTTATATTTAATATGATATTTACTTTTATATTCTTATTATTAATAGTTTAAGAGTTAGAAGCAAATTAATAGATCGACTAAATAAGTAAAAAACTCGCGAAATTACGTGATCTCTATAGCCAAGTCAGTAATAAATCATTGCAACAAAAAGGGCTAATATGTTTCATTATCTATGTGTATATTTAATTCAAATTATTTTATTTAAAAAAACAATTTAATATATATATATTTATTATTAATATTGTTTAAGTAACAATTTATTAATTTATAATACTAATATAACTTAAGGGGATGGGATATCATATCATAGAATAGTATTATAAATTAAAAAAATTTAAATAATAAATTATTTTCACCAAAACAGGATATGTGTTCCCCTTAATAAATAATAAAATAAATATATATTTTTATTTTTGGTTCCTATTAAAATTTGCTATTAACAATTTTATAAATTATATTTATGAATGTATCAGCTTATATATTATTTATACATATGTTATTTATATAAACAAATAACAATTATAGTATAGCTATAATACTTTTATCTTTACATACATTTTATATACGAGTATTTATTATGTGATATATTATATTTTTTAATTCTTTATATTGTATATATAGAATTATTTTATGTAAAATGTTGTGTACAGTCACTAAATAACATATGAAACAGTGCACAATGTGTATATAAACCACATTTTTAATTATTTTATTATTTCATTTCATTTTACATTGTTCAATTGATATACAAATTGATTTTATTTTAATTTTAATTTTTAAAAAAATATTTATAATTACATTATTTCTATTTGGTAAAACAATTTATAGTCTGCAAGTTTTATACCCTATTTATGTTGCTGTGTAACACCCACTTTAAAGTATTTTAAGTACTATAATATTATGTAATTAATGTAAAATCACCTGATAACTAACAAATAAATAGCCGTTATTAATATAATACACATAAGTTGGTAAGTGATTAATTTTAGAGTTCTAGTTTTCTTTGCTAATATGTTAAATATTAAAAAACATAACTAATTAAAATATAATAACTATAATAAATATTAAATAAAAGCCAAACTTAAACCTAACCTGAACTCTGACGTGATCCAGCTATTAAATTAAATTATTTAAAGATATTTTTCCACAGTTTATTATTATTAATATTGATTATCTAATTAATATTCTCCTGGTGCACATTGGACACTTTTTTAATTAATTATATTTCCAATATTAAAATGATTGTACTAAAATCTGTTCATTAATATTGAAGTATTAAAATATACGTGAAATACGTGTAACTGATTGTTGCATTATTATACAGAGTGCGATGATCGAAGAGAGGCTGATTAAGAGACAGCAGAGGAGGGCTCAACTAGATAGCAAGATGAACAATGCATCAGGTAAGTCTAGTAGTAGTAGTAGTAGTAGTAGTAGTAGTAGTAGTAGTAGTAGTAGTAGTAGTAGTAGTAGTGGTAGTGGTAGTGGTAGTGGTAGTGGTAGTGGTAGTGGTAGTGGTAGTGGTAGTGGTAGTGGTAGTGGTAGTGGTAGTGGTAGTGGTAGTGGTAGCGGTAGCGGTAGCGGTAGCGGTAGCGGTAGCGGTAGCGGTAGCGGTAGCGGTAGCGGTAGCGGTAGCGGTAGTAGTAGTAGTAGTAGTAGCAGTAGCAGTAGTAGTAGTAGTAGCAGTAGTAGTAGTAGTAGTAGTAGTAGTAGTAGTTCTCCACTACCTCACACTATACCCCACATTCAGGTTCCGTAGATGACAACAACAAAAAGAAGGTGAGCAAGGAGAACAAGAAGGCGGTGAAGAGAGAGGAGAAATGTATGGCACTGCGTAGGAGTCGCAAGTTGAACACCCGTTACTATGGTGATGACTGGGCAACAACAAAGTCTAAAGTAGTACCAACAAAACCAGTACCTAAGGTTATCATTCATAATCGTTCATAATCTACATTATTTATATATATTTTATTATATCAAAATCCTATATTTTTATATATTTGTAATAACATAATCATTAATATATTTTACAAATATTAATCATTAATTTTTTAATTATTCATACAATGCTCTTATAAATATTGTGGAATTATAAAATTCTTAATATTTAATATAAACTCTTATTTCAACTTTAGTATTATTGTAATAATAATGAATTAATAATGATATTGTGAATTTGATTTTATTTCTTTAAAATAACTGAAATATACATTTAAGACACCAAACCACCACAACATTACACTTATACTCAACATTTATAACCACAGAATAACACTTATAGTTCCTATATATTATAAGTCATTCCTTGCAACCTTTTGTTAATGATTGTTGCCTTTTAACGTAATAGTAATTTATATAGACCCCTCTTTCATATAATAGTTCAATCTTTAAGGGAATATTATCACACAATAATCCCTTTAATTTAATATTTAAATCAATGCAAATCTAATTTTTAAATTAATGATTTAAAAGTATTCATTTATCTTCTTATAATAATATTAAAATAATGATATAAATTAAATGATGAATTTTATGATAACAAATTGTTAAATGTGATGTTTATATTAAATGTTATAATGAAATCTATATTAAATAAAGAGTGAATTTCATTTATCTCTAGTATCATTAAAATATATGTAAATATAACTTTTAAATGTATATATGAGGAGTATACAAGTTTCACATCGGAGATAGAGAGTAGACATATTCCTCCCTCCTTCCATGATAATATATCAATAATCTTAGAACTTACCTCTCAAAGATGTATTTGAAATAAAATCTGTTGAATATATCAAATACGTAAGAAATCTTAATTGTACAGTTATTAATCTAAATATATATGACTCATAATATCAGCGCTATATATAGAAGTAATGTTATTGATTGCTCACTTTGAACAGGACGTACCCGCACAGGAAACAGAATACAGCGATGTGTCTTCGGATGATGAGTTTCTGATCACTAAGACGTTCGTTACATCATATCACATTCACTGTGTATTCTCATATTAATATCACATCTCTATGCATTAACCATTAACGTGAATATATAACTATTTGAATAGTACGCAGTTCATCGAGAGCTCTAAACCCCCAACTGCTGCCGTTGACACCACAACTGGAGATGTTGCGGCTAATGATTTGAAGAGAAAGAAAACTGGAAGCTCTGGAGAAGATGACAAATTAGAAGCCAAGAGGATTAGGAGACCAATTTCGCAGGTTATTCGAATTCTCAGACCTTTTACATCCTCTTAAATATTAATATGTTTAAACATTCTATATTAACTTATTAATTTATTTATATATATATATTTATTTATATATATATATTTATTTATATATATATATATATGATGCAAAAGTAAATTTAATATTAAATATAGAAAGTGCTAATATTCTAAATTTTCTATTTTTTAGACACATTTTTTGACGAGATAAATAAATTCTTAAAATGTATATGAATTTATGAAATTATTTACAGTAATTTAAAATATAAATAAAAAGTGTAGATTCTATTGTTATTTTGGTGGAGTGCTTTCATCCCATCCAGGAACTTAGATGAAGTTTTCACCTATAACTATATGGCTCTAATTTCCCTTCAAAGCGGCTATCGTGTTAAGGCATCTATGATTTTAACGAGAGCCGATCATTTTTTTATACACAATTATATAAGGTCACCTCTAAATATTAGTTTAAGACATAATTTATTGGTCTGTACAGGAATTTAACCATATCCTATTACCTACTACTTATTACCTAATACCTGTGTGTCTGCCTCCTAACCAACTGAGCCACACACTAATACATTCATAATAACATATTTTACTTACATTTATTTATTTTGTTAAATCAATAATATATATATTATAAATTTATGTTTTAATTATGTTAACAATATAATTAACTCATAACTCATGTTAGGTTGATTTCGGTCAAGCCGCAAAAATATCGAGGAATAATTCATTCCAAGAAATCAAGAAAAAGACTTGGACAAACCGTTATTTACGTAGTAAGAAGTAATCTTAGTTTCTGTTGTTATCTGTCATCATAACAGTATTAACTAAAACATTTCACAATGTTCAATCACAATTATTGTACTATATTTACATTACACATTAAATTTAATATTGTTTCAAAATAAATATCAATTATATATTTTATAGGTTTCTTTATTCACACAATACAGTAAAGATATCATTTGGTAAGTAATAAGGGTAACAAAATAAAAAAAATACTAATTCTAAATACATATTAGTAAATAAAAAAATGTTATATAGTAAAATCATAAATATGTCAACAATTATACAAAAGGTCTTTTGGATATATCAATATATCAACTAATTAATAAACATTAAAAACACAAGTTTAAATTTATATATAATATATAATTAATTAATCTTTTTAATGATTTAAAATACTTTGTTATAAACTATATGTCTCCTACTAATATATATATATATATATTTTCCACTAATAGTTGAATGAAATTATAACTTGAAAAATATGTTACTCCATTTATATAAAGTGAATCATATTACTGGCAATATATAAGTAGCCAGTTGAATAAAGGTCTGATAAGGCCCTAATAAAGGTCTGATAAGCCCTCCTAATAAAGCACGATAAGACACTATCTGATTACAGGTGAAATCTACCCTCATGTCATCGAAGCACTTGTGACACTTAACTTTAGCCGAGACTGTGATGTCACAATTATCATCAGAGTCACTGATTGGTCACATCTAGATCTTAACACAAGTAATCTCTCAGTGTAGGATGCATATCCAAGCCTAATCCATATCTAAACTTATTAATATATATATATATAATATATAAACAATTAACCCCGTTATTGGTCTGCTAACTATACACCTAGTATTAAGTATAAACATAAAATATGTTCTATATTACATAAATTTAAAAAAAAAATTATTTTTTACATTAATAAATTGACTAAGTTAAGTTTGTTACAATATATTCTTGTTATTTAATTAATTAATAAATATATTTTGATTTACCAAATAGAAATATATTTCTGAATAATAATTTGAAACCTTTAAAAAACACATAATTTAATTGTATATAATACCACTATATAGAATGATAAGGCGTTTTATTTTATTAATATCGTTAATACAAATAATACATAATCATAAAGATATATATAGTGACATGTACCTATTTCTCATATATAATATATAATTTTCAGTAGAAAAAAACAGCTATATTATATAAATGTAAATTTACAATAGAGTCTTTTTACAGAAAATGTACAATATGATAATCATATCACAGAGATATATCAAATATTAAATGAATTATTAAATTTCAATTAAAATATATTATATTCAATATACGCATTAAAGATAGAAATACAAAAGTATTCAGTTGTATGTATAGTTAACTTTAAAGAAGCTGCTTTAACTTAATTAACAACTACTTCATTGTATCATTAGTGATATCACCAGTTGCCACTATAGGTCTGTATACATAGTTTTACATCATGTATATTTTACAAAATAAAATATATAGATTTCATAAAAACACTAATAATTAGATCATGATTTAGGAGAATTAATTTATGAAATACTTATTTAAACATAGTCATATACAATTATTTGTATCCATTACTTAGCTATTTAAAATATATTTATGTATAGAATAATTTCTGCACATATAACCATTCTAAATCTTGATTTTAAAAAGTTAAATAATATTTTTTGCAACGATTCAAAAAATAATAATATCCATTTTACAACTTCTCCCAACTTAGCTTGAGAATTATAAAATATGTTAATTCCAGTATCTCTGTTTGTATCTAAATATAGAGGTTCACCTATACAATGGACGGGTTGAAATATTCTAAAGTTGTTTTGGGCGGTAAGTTATTCAACGTTATTCTACAGAGGTAATACGTAGGTATTGGTGGGTTATCAGTTATTTCACTCGACTTGGCTCTACCTCGACCAAATAAAAGTTGGTATAACGAGTTTAAATAACTACATTGCGTTGATAAAGATAGACATTCGACTGCCTAGATTCCAGCTCACTTGAATTCAACCACAAATTCACCCTAAAAGGATAAGTTATTTTATAGAATATAGAAATATAAATTCCTATCTGATACTTAATATATTCAATTTTGTATGTATAAATGTTATTCCACCTGTAATGTTAACTACAAGTACATGATATTATCTTCTATTGATAGTTATGCTTTTATTAATAATGTATTAACAAAGTAATATTATTTTGTCTACATTAATTTCGCATTACTCAACGCATCTTATACAGATGTATTAACCATTATGAATTCATTTTGTTTTACTACCTTAATTTAGATATATGATAAAGTATTATTAACAAATTTATAGTTATATTTTCAGTCACAATTTTATATAGGAGAAAGTAGAAACTCGAATGAGGTATATATATATATATATATATATATATTTGTGGTTGAGTTCTTTCATACCATTCAGGAACTTATATGACATTTTTACTTACAACCAAATGTTTCTAATGTCTCTTAATTTGTTGACCTACAAAGGTAGTTAAATATATATAGGGGAAAGTATCCAATTACCGACCCCCTCTCGTATCTCAGTAACTATAAGAGATATCAACAAATTATATATACCTGAACTGTTAGTAATTTAATGATAAACATATATAAGTATTTTGTTTTTAAAATTATTCAATCCTACAATTGTTATTTGATCAAATGTAATATTCTGTTTTAACTTTTTAAATATTTGAATAATAACTTTTTTTAATTCATTGTACATACTTTATTAATTAAAAGAAAACTTAATTGTGTACATAATATTGTAGATCAATAAAATGTTTATAACTATTATAAAAATAATTTAATTTGAATAACTATTAACCAATATATCTTATTTTTAGCAACCCATATGATTTTCCTATTACCGACCCCCTAAATTACCCTAATACCAAAGCCCAAGGCTTTGCTAATACCGACCCCATGTGATTTAATATCCAATCAAAATAGATCATTATTTTACTTTAAATGATGTCGTAAGTTGTTTGTGTATCATTGATATATATTTAGTATTACTGATTCTAGTTTATTATATATATATACTAGCTGGCTTCGGCCCGGCGTTGCCCGGGTATTATACTTGTAGTGGTAATTATAACGTCTTAAGGGGATCCCGCACATAACACGAAATTTGCAAATTTCGTGTATAAATAGATAGGAAAAATATATGTCCACTAAAAAAAATAGAACTGATATTCATTCAATTGACCTAATTTTTTATGTTATGTATTCATAATATATACATGCATAGGAAAATAGAAAGTTATTTTTAATATTATTATTTATTATATTATATATATCTAAATTAAAAATTAGAAATACTAAAATCATGGTATTTCTATAGAAATTATCATTTAATACAATGAATTCTATACATTTTATTAAATATCTCTCTATTTAATATTCATATAATTAAATTCTATATAAAGCAAAAAAAATTAATATTATAATTATAATATATTGTATATTGTCTATATATTATATTATATTAATATCTACTATTATAATTATAATAGTTTTTATGTTCTATATTTTTGAATGCACATACCTAGCGCGAAATAATTATTCTGAGAAAAACGCGTTTGAAGTTTGACAGCATAACAATGTAATATTGAATAGCATATAATAGCATTATCTTATCGTTAAAAAACACATTTTTATGCAACTTCTAGACTGAATTCATGTCTAATTATTTTACAGATAATAAAAAACACTACAATAAGTATTATTATGTAATAGAATAAAATATAAAAAAAAATAAATTACCATCACTTTAAATGTGCGGGATCCCCTTAAATGTTGCCCTGCTATTACGAATGACATTATAATTATTACGAATTTTATTTATATTTTCTTATTTATAAAAAATATATATTTTTCATGTTTTGGCCAGTATATATAATTTTTGTTCTTTGCGTGCTCTTGAACAGCCTACATATAATTTACCGTAGGCGAAGCATTCGGTTTTAAGATCTAAGCCCACGACTTTAAAAGATTTTCCTTGAGATGTGTTTATTGTCATGTAAAAACAAAGTTTTATTCGAAATTGGTGTCTTCTATAATTAAAGAGATAATCTGATGGTATCAGTGGTATTTTGGGAAACATGACTTCTTCTCCCTTATATTGATCCGTTAGTATTTTGGCTTCTATCAAATTATTTGTAAATTAGTTATGATCAATCTGGATCCATTACATAATTTTGGGGGATTTAAATTTCTTAGTAGCATGATTGGCGCTCCTACTTTAGTGCTAGTTTATGGTCTGGTAATCCGGAAAGTTTAATGAAATTCAAAAATTCTATGAGATAATTTACAACTTCTTTTCTTTTGTACTCTGTCTATGGACCTATATACTTCCATCTCTCCTGGAAATTTATTTAGTAAATTTTGATTTATTATATATACATTATCATTTTTAGGTGTTAATAAAAATATTTCGCAAAGCCAATTTTCATACAAATAATTGTCTTCTACATTTTCATAAATTGTCGTGATGAGTTCATTTTAATTTTCCATTAAATTTCCGCATGGGATAATATCCATACCATTATTTTTCTGCGTCATTCCATTACCTATATCTAAGAGATGATTTTCGAATGCGGCTGTATCTTGATTGTTTGATAATACTACTCTCATTTTTTTAGTTAATCTTATATTGTTCCACATTACTGAAGTTTTCAAACACGAATTTATGTTGTCTGTCTTTGTACCTCTTTTAACTATTGGAAGGATTAGTCTGAAATCTCCGCTAATTATTAATGTCTATCCTCCCATCGGCTTATCTTTGTTTACTATGTCTCTTACCATTCTATCGACGGCTTCTAATGCGTGCTTTTGAGTCATTGTGCATTCATCTCAAACAATAAATCTACAGCTTCTAAATAGTTTCCCTGATTTTACATTATTCTTTATACTGCAAATGGAATCTTCGTTTAACTGTATTGGAATCTTAACAATGGAATGGGCTGTTCTACAGTTCAATAATATAGTTGCTGCTATTCCTTATGATGCTACGGCAATATGTTCTTTATTTTCCATCTTCAATTTAGCTTGCAATAAATTAATCAAAAAAGTTTTTCCAGTTCCTACGGGGGCATCAGGGAAAACAATGCCTGGGTATAATAGTAACTAATCGTTATCAACGTAGATGTAAACAAAGATTTATTTATAGAAAACAATTTATTTATTAATAGCAAAGCACTTAAATTTAATTGTTTATCGAAAAATTTAAAATGTCTTCGTTAAATTTATCGAAAACGTAAACGTTATCACCGTTTATTGTCATTTACGAATGCATTAATTAAAGTAAAGTGAATATAATTACATTTTTACGAAACACCTCACATTCGCATACATTTCATGTGTGAAACATTTTCTTCTAAAATCAAATGATTTCCCTATGGAGGGAAATAGGTCGATAAAGGACAGTTTTACGTAATTATGATCGGTGTAGAGGTGGAAATAAAAAATTCATCCGAACAACCACAATACTTTTTTCGTAGAGAATTAGTAGCAATTTAAATTTTGTAAATACGTCGAGCCATTTTCTTAAACATCGAACGCATATAAATAAATAAATAAATAAATAAATATTTAAATAGACTTTCTTTTATATGTATAGATATATAAATTTATTAATAAATAAATATTAAATAATATACACTATTTTAATATAATTAATATAAAGTTCAAATTTAAATTTAATATTACTATTAAAACATAAATTTAATAATAAATAAATTGCGTGCATGTTATAATTAATTATATATAAGTAATTCTACAATTTTTATTGGATATTATAATACTACAATTATTTATACCACGATTATTTTAGGGGGTCGGTATTAGGCACATGTATCCGATTATCGACCCCCCATGTTTATTCTTGTAAATATAATTATATCAAAAATTTAAAATAGCCACAATATTCATTTCCATAATATTACCCTAATTACAAAATTTCAAATAAATATATTTAATATTGAATAAGTTATTACAAATAATCATTTAGGGGTCGGTAATCGGGGACTTTCCCCTATATATATCAATTACATTTATTGCTCCCAGTAATGCATATGTAGCTAATATAATATCTATATAATTACTTAAATCTTTATACTATTTAAAACCCATATATTTATTATATCTAACTTAATCTATTATAATAGTTATTATTGTCTTGATAAATTATTTTCATTTTACAAAAATCATTTATTCTATTTTATTTATTATTTATATCATTCACAATTCATTAGTAGTGATTAAAATATTATTATTTCTTTATGTATTAGTATTAGAAACAGACAATCAGCTTATGAATATTGAAAACTTTTATTTGACGGTTGAGTGATTTTATAGAATCATAAAACCAGGTAGAATGTATACATTCACTATAGTAGGCTGTATAATATTGTTAATTTTAAATAATCCTCATCTCTCCACCCGCCACATCAACCTCTTAAATTCCTCCACAATTCCCTTACCCCCTTCCCAACTATCTTTACCCAATCCTCCTATAACCCCGCCCACGCTTACCCTTTCCCCTCCTATCTCTCCTCCCAATCACCACTCTACCCTCCCTGATCTTCCAATTTCCCTCAACGCAGCTCTCATCAATGCACGCTCCGTACGCAACAAAATACCATCCATCATCTCCCTCATGACTGATTACAATCTAGACATCCTATTCATTACGGAAACTTGGCTCTCTCCCCTAGACTCCCCTCACATCGCCGCTCTTAATACCCCCTCTTACCAGTTTATACACAACCCTCGTAACTCCCCCCATCCTGGTGGTGGCACAGGAATTCTACATACATACACTCTCACACTCTCCAACATCTCCCATCACTCGTTCTCTCACTCCGAAGCCCTGAGCTGTGCCATCAGCTCACCCTTCTCCCGGACCTTCAACACTACCCTTTTCTACCGTCCTCCCTCTCCCTCCATCGATACATTCCTAGATGAATTCCGCCTCTATCCTACACACAATATCCCCTAACACCATTATATTAGGTGATTTCAAATTCCCTAACCCACCCTCGACCCTGTCCCTCATCAAGCTACTTACCTCTTTCAACCTTATCCAACACGTCACCTCCCCCACCCATGTCCCAGGCAATATCCTTGACCTCATAATCTCCCCCAAAACCAGCAAAATCATCACCAACCATACTATCGGACCACCCTTCTCCGACCACTTCATAATACTCCTCAACCTTAGCCACCCCAAACCAAAATACATAACCTCCCCATTCCTGCTTTTATTGCTGATCTCTCCTCCCTACCTACCACTACGTCCGCTGAACTTCATCATTCCCTTTCAACCACCCTTGACAAATATGCCCCTTTCGTCACTAGAACCACCATCACTCGTCCTGACTCCTCCTGGTACACCCCTACTTCACTTACTTCCTAAAACAATCTGAAAAATATCCACCGTAAAGCCATCACTACCGCCCAAGCCACTCACATCACCCTAAAATTCCACAAACTTTCCAATGATAGTAAATCAATACACCGACTCTCTGCCCAACTACTTGGTCGCTCACTCAAAGCTCCTCTCCCCACTACCACCCCAGAACAATTACCACTACTCTTTGACAAAGCATTCAATGATAAACTTTCCGCCACCCTTTCTACCCTTCACACCCCTACCTTATGCCCCACTCCCATAACCTTTCCCGTCTTCCTTGATTCTTTCGATTCACCCACACTTGATCAAATAGTCTCTCTCCTTAATTCCACCTCATCAACCTCATCCCTTGATCCTCTTCCCCTCCCTATACTCAAACAGATTACCCACACCGTTGCTTTACCCCTCCACAAAATCATCTGCACTTCACTTTCATCCGGCTCCGTCCCTCCTGATTTCAAAGTAACTGCCATCTCCCCCATCCTTAAAAAGCCTAACCTTAACTCCCTGAATTCCTCTAACTACCGACCCATCTCCAACCTCTCTATCCACTCCAAAGTCTTCGAATGTTTGTCTCCTCCCAACTCATCACCTACCTCACAGCCAACAACATCCCCAACATATTCCAAAGTGCCTACCTCCCTCACAAATCTACTGAATCCGCCCTAACCCTCATTACCTCCGACCTACTATCTGGCCTTAACAACAACCGTGGCACTATACTCGTCCTCCTCGATATGTCCTCCGCTTTCGATACCCTTGACCATAATGTCCTCATATACAGACTCTCCGCCATCGGCATCACCGGTATTGCCCTCAACTGGTTCACCTCCTACATTACTAACCGCTCTTCCTCAGTCAGGATTAACACACACTCGTCCCCCTCCCTCTCCATAACTCATGGTGTCCCCCAGGGCTCTGTCCTCGGCCCACTTCTCTTCAATATTTACCTCCTCCCCATGTTTGACATCTTCACTAACTACCCCGAATTCTCCTTCCATACTTACGCCGACGACCTTCAACTATATCTAAACTGCACAGACTCCCCTACTTACGCCCCTGAACGACTCTCCTCCTGTATTAAGTCCATACACCAATGGCTTACCTCCAACTCCCTTATGCTTAACCCCACTAAAACGGAAGCTATATTTCTCCACTTACCACTACGTTCCTCCACCCTCCCTGAACCACCCCACATCTCACTCGACAATACCACACTCCCCTACTCTCAACACGTCCGAAACCTTGGTTTCCATCTTGATACCACCCTTTCCCTTGACAATCATCTTATGCACATGCATAAATCCATCCACTACCATCTATACTGCCTCCGCTTAATCCGACTCTCCATTCCCCCCATCGCTATTACCATTGCCTCCTCCTATATCATCCCCCTATTCGACTACTGTAACCCCCTAACTGTTTAACCTCCCGGACTACAAACTCAACAAACTACAACGACTACAAAACGCTGTAGTTCGCCCGACGTTCCCCTGACTCCATTACTCCTTTCCTAAAACAACTACACTGGCTGCCTGTCCCCTATCGTATAAAGTACAAACTCTCCCTAACCATCCACAAAGCTATTCACTACAATTCCCCTGACTACCTTGCCTCCCTCCTACATCTACACACACCCATCACTACACTCCAGACCCGTTCCTCCAACACCTTTATCCTTACTACTCCCCATTTACACAAACTCCATTATTCAAGTTTACGCTAATTTGCCCTCTCTGCCCCTTACCACTGGAACTCCCTACCCAAACACCTACGAATAAACTCATCAACTCCCTCCTTTAAATGCCACCTCAAGACTCATTACTTCTCCCTTGCCTTCCCTCCCACTCAATAATTTCCCTCCCACGGACGGCCGATTGCTAACGAATTGCAGTCCATAAACCAAAAAAAGTAAAAAGTAAGTAAGTAACATGATACTCCTGTAATAATTGAACATGATAACTAACTGAAACGTATAGGATTATTGATACAGCAACAATATGCTACATTAAACCATATGGACCTAAGTACCTATGTGTGCTTAGGAAAGGGGGAGTACCCCAACCCCACAAATACTCAGGAGAAACAATATATCATGTATCCTGTTAGATTGTTAGGTAAGTGTTAGTGACTATTTATAATTAACGTATACTAGTAGGCTATAGCAAGTATAGGACGTGTACCTCCTTACCACATGGTATAACCAAAAACATAATGATTAGAGTATAACATTCGGAAATTAGTTATTTTATAAATATTTAAGGTAAACAACTTTAAGGTAAACTTAAAACTTAAAGGTAAACAAAGAACTTCATAAAAGTTTACTTACACAATTATATTAATAGAAATACATTAATAGAAATATATATATATATATATATATATATATACATATAAATAAATTATAATAGATATTTATTTTGAACCAAAGTAAGTAATATAAAAATATATAAGTTTAAATACTTGAAAAGATTATATAATAATTGAGTACACTATTAGTTATATAACCTACCTCTATATACACCTATGGGTGTTTATATTTAAATATTGATTCACGTACTGTTCGTGATTCAATTCCTACAAGTCGATAACTAAATAAACGCGATCTTTAAATCGATTCCTAACGTAAACATAATAGTTATGTAATCAAACAAAAGCGTTATGACGTAATAATCCAGACGCAACAACACTTTTAACGATAAACATGTCACCGTTAGGCGTCACTAGTAGTGGTGGTGGTGTTGCGCATGTCTTCGTGCACATTCGTTATGCACGCGCACTACACAGGTATACATGTGCGTGTGTGTGTGTGTGTGTGTGTGTGTATGTGTATGTGTGTGTGTGTGTAGATGTAATCATGTGCGCGTGTGTGACCAGGCTATATATAACAATACAAACTATGCGTTCAGCTTAATTGCAGTGTGTATTTGTGCGTATGTATATGTTGGTATGCGTGTGTGAGTTCGTATATTTGTGTGTGTACCATTTGCGAACCAACACACTCTATCTCTCTCGCGATTCTTGAATAAGTTGTAAAATGATGTTTACTCGCGATAATGCTTCATTGTGTACACGTGGTACGGCATTGTGTACACGTGGTACGGCATTGTGTACACGTCGTGCAGCACGTGTTTGCGCAAACACTATAGCAGCACGTGACGTCATACATAACTGTTGCGTAACACGTGTTTCACTATCGTCATTCCACGTAGAATCGCGCTGAATTCACAGCTCGACTCCCATTGGCTAACGCTCGCTGCACTCTTCGCTGCCTAATATCGACCACGATACAAACACGCCGCGCTCTAGTATCTCGTCGTACACTTCGCTCTGTACGGGTAATCGCTACGTATCCAGCCGGGTATTCGTTACATCCGAGTAATATCACGTCACTTAGCGGATCTACGCCGGTTGTACTTCCGTTGTAGTGGACTACTAAATGGCGTCTAACCACCACGCCGCTAAACCTCGTTACATCCGGTTATACAAGTCGGTAACCGTGCTTCATTGGTGGATACCTTGCCTATTATCGACTATCGTGTTTCTAAATTCTTTAAACGGAGATTTCGTATACGATGATATGTTAGTACGTGCATAGAATGATATAACCGTATATAAAGTTAACGATATCATTAACATTATATATATATATATATATATATATATATATATATATATATACTATCACGTGTATGCACATGCATTTTATATCATATACAATTATTATATATTTATTAATATGTATTATTTTAATACAAATTATATTTATGGTTAATTTTCTAAATCTATAATAAAATGAGAATTTATATGAATTGCAGATAGATATATATATATATATATATATATATATATATATATATATATTTATATATATATAGAGAGAGAGAGGTATGGAATGATATATAGGATACATATTATTATATGAATTCTTATTGGTTTTCTTATTAGTTTATTATATTAATGATATATGTATAGCATGGGTCGTTGCTGATAACAGCCCCTATAGGCTGCACTGCACACATACGTGCATGTATTATTGTTCAATATATATAATCAAATATAGATGCAACTACAAGATGTATACATTCTATAGATGTGTTCGCTTTATGATATATAGCTATAGTTGATAGCTATATATAGCATACACCAGATACACGTGTATTCAGTATCGTTGTGTATAAGTAATATCGTAGTTGTCATTATGTATGCCGTGGCATTATGTGCCTATTTGTGGTATGTCATCATCTAGATATAAGCAAACACATATTATAGTTTACACATATAAATAAATGTTTTCATATATGTGTTGGTGTTTGGTAAAAAGATTTATGGTTATACCGGGAATACATATACACCCGCATTTACATGCACTAACACACACACACACATATACACACACACACACACATACACATATATATATATAAAATATAATGTACTCCTCCTTCTTATGGACTTATAATTTTATTTACGAGCTAGCATCAGTGATGATGTAGCCCTCATCTAGTAATGTCCCCTACTGCAGTCTGTGCTATCGTGTATCTCGCTATCGGTGTGAATCTATCAATCTACGAGAAATGTAGTGCAGCATTACAGTAAGGGCACGCGATAACTTGATACTGTAATATTTGTATCTAGCAATACTGAATACATATATAATTAATATATATATATATATATATATATATTATAAGAATTATAATTCCTATATATAATATTATTTCTATATGAATGTTAATTGGATTGATTCCCAAATAAATTAAATGTCAAGAGAAAATCAATAAAACAGAAAATAGTGAATTCACTATTAATACATCGATTTATATTTTTACATTTATATTAATATATATATATAAATTTGTTATTTTACCAATTTATTTTCATAAATCTTATCATAATCCTGTTAAAATATATATGGGTAATAAACCTCTAAATTATGTTAAATCATAAAAATATATTTGAAATTGGAAATCAGAGGACTTATCTGATGTAATTGATATATATATATATATATAGTAATATTAAACAGTTATATAAATAAATCTATACACTATCATATAACTGTAATCATTGCTCCATAGTCTATAGTCTATAGAGGATATCATTATACCACGTATAAGTATACCAATACTGTTCTATGTATTTCTACATGTATTTCTAATATATACCTTATAAGGTACTTATAAGGCTACTATAGTAATATTTTGATACAAAATATATTATCTATATATATTGTACGACTAAACTTAATATAGCTTATACTAATGCTTATCGTATCTTGATGAGCTGTACTTCACCAGTTAGTATGTATAAACTAAGAACCTCATACAGACGTAGAAATAGTGTATACACTTTATGATATATCATTAATTTTTCTAAAGAATTATGTTGATAATTTAACCATTAAATTACGGAAATCTTATTATTCGTTAGATTACGAATGAATACAATTATCGTGTAATTCGCAAATTGTTCAATTATATGAATATAATATTGTATTACCATACCCCATTTAAAGTTACTATATTGCAGGCAAGTTGCGGAAAGTAAGGGGGTATCCCACTACAATTGTAGTTAACTTGCTAGAAAATCACTTTCTAGCAAACATTTCCGGACATTATTTCCGGAAATACTGGTAGTGGGATACCCCTTAGGGGTTATATTAATTGTTTAGTTTAGTTAATTATTTTATAATTTTCGTTTAATAATTGTCGTTTATATACTATAGAACTCTGTATTTCATGTCACATTTTAATAAATAAATTAAAAAAATAAATAAATATACATATATATATATTATTCATAAAATAAATTCCTATATGTCGAATTTTAATTCGATATAATTCAAATAATTATAAATGTTATAAATATATTTTGTAATATTTATCATTCTTTTTTTTAATAATATATTATCGTATAAAATATAGTATATACGTAATATCATGTATATATATTCAGCAATAATAATTGTATTTACAATATAGAGTAAATACAATTAGTAATCAACAATGTTCTAATATTTGCTCACAATTAATAAGATGTTGCGTAATGTGTTACATAATAGACTAGCGACTACTAAACTCGTTATTGCCGGGGAAGTTACGTAATGCTAACCACGTAACAGAGTGACGTAATGTATTCAGTAATGATTAGGTGTATGATCACCTATAGAAATATTAAATACCATATAATTATATACAAAGACGTATATTTGAGTACACTTTTAGGAACGTTTCATTCCAATAGGCCTACCTAAAATCAATTAGGAAAATTATTAACCTATTGAAAAATATAATGTACTCCGTTTATACATATATATATATATGTATAAACGGAGTACATTATACTTAGTGAATACAAAATACTAAGTATACTTAGTATTTTGTATTCACTAAGTGATACACACATGACAAAGTATTGATAAAATATAACTAGGTATATATATAAAATATAACCTAAAAATAACCTAATATGCTACATTTAGATTTCATTATATTTGACTTTAATTCACTCCTATAGGATGTATACTTGAATATGTATTGATTTATATGTTATAACCTATTTTTAGATTATACACAACGTATTACTGCGAACACATCAGGTCTTACAAATATAGAGTTAAGAGAAATGATAAGGTGTAGAAGTCCATGTCAAACTATAGTACTATATATAGTCGTAGTAGTATACTATAGTCTATAGACTTGTTATTACGAAAGCCCTACAGCCTTGTGTATATACACCACACCTCACATATAACGACTGTTCCATTTAAGACATGATGATATTCTTTGTTTGACTATTTCAGCCAGGCTCATATTTAAAATGGGCATAATATGTAGGCGTGACCTATACAATTCCAATTGAAAAGTATTACATAACACTGCAGTGTTACAGTGTTACCATGGTCACCGTATAACTCAGACTTGTATGAATCATCGTATTCAAATCATGTTAAATCTCTGTTAGATGCACACAAAATAAAAGATTAATGCAAACTATAAAATTATAGAAATTAAATCATTTTAGTTATATAAACTTACATTATATAATGGTAATTATTTCATTGTATCCATGTTATAACCATCGATATAAAGAAAATTTTTTCTTTATATCGATGGTTATAACTAGCGATATAAATGATGCCGAGCTTTTGATGCCGAGCCGAGACTATTGGTTTTTGATGCCGAGCCGAGACTTTAATTTTCGGAAAAAAACGAGCCCGAGCCGATACTCTAGCCAAACGAGCCCGAGCCGAGTTGAGACTTTAGGTAACTGAGACTGAGACTGCATCACCTGACATCACTAGTACACATACCCAGCCATTACCAGTATACGTATGATGATCCCGCGAGATCCACGACAGTTGGTACAATTGAATTAGTGCATTCATTACCGCATGCATGCGTACCATGGTAAATAACTAATTATGCGGTGCAAAGAAAAACAAACACAATACACAGTATGCATATATGGTAAGCATAGACTTGTATTTCACTAAACTATAAATCTATAACAGTAATACACATAATGAACTCAAAGTGTTTTGTAATTATTTTTGTTTTTGTTTTACCAAAAAGTATATAAACAAAAATGTATTTATGAATAATTTAAATATATATAAAATATATAAATATTGTTTAATACAAGTATCGTTTTATATATAATGTACCCAATGTATACTATCTACTGTAGTGCATGCACTTATTGTGTAAACGAAGGCAACTACATATTTATATATACCTACTATATTATAATTTATATATAGGGGAGGGAAGGGAGTAGTGGCCGATAATTAATATGCCTCAGAAGATTTCTAATATATCGATAAATACTGAATTCTAGGTTGTATTTTTTTGAATTAACTAGAAATCATATAGTTCTAGAATACTGTGATTTCACTTTTATATATAAAGTGTTTAACCTAATAATATAAACGTTTGATTAGGCATTACAAAAATCACTCAAATAAGGCAAGGCCGTAGTAGTGGCCGCTAGTACCAGAAAATGCAATAATTGTCTCGTAATGTATTCGATTTATATTTTTTTAATTATGTAATATTAAATAATTATATGTATGATACATACGCACCTTATTTGATTCAATGATTTAATTATATATATATACATACTCTTACACATAAATAAGCATAAATATATATAATCATGTTATTTGTCAACATTTGACAAAAAATTATTATATAATAAATTAGAGTAATTAATTAATTATTTAAAAAAAAAATGGTACTATATATAATAGATATTTTGATTATCTAAATATTGTATATAGAAATTTATATCCTATCAAGCACCATTTAAGCGTTAATTAAAACGGCCACTACTCCCTCCTCGGCCACTACCCCCTTCCCTCCCCTATATATAAATATATATAAATACTCATGTACAGTAATCACATGGTAATGTAAAAGTAAGTAATATTATGTAATTATTAATATTATATATATATATATATATATATATATATATATATATATATATATATATATATATATATATATATAGCTATACAATATATCTAGACTGTAACATATAAAAGAGATATGTTAAAGTGTACGTTAACATATGAAACTAATAAAATCTACATGAATAATAGATAGATGGAATTACATAATATTACTTAGTTTTACATAACCATGTGATTACCTACATGAGTATTTCATTATCTAAATAGCAATTATAACAGAACATTCTAGAGTGGCTAACATAGAATACTCATACGTTAGGTGATCTGATACCGATCTGATACTGAACATAGACATTAGAGTGAGGTGTAGAGTGAGGTATATACCCCACTCTATATCTATGGATTGTACTGCATCTATAATTATAATTGATATTGGTTTTTTTTCTATTGTATTTCCCCCGATAAATTTAACAAAAACATACAAAATGATATTAATATATTATTACATAATATTTAATTATATTGTGCTTGTTAACTAAGTACGCCACGATGTTATATGTAGGTGTGTGTGTGTGTGTGTGTGTGTGTGTGTGTGCAACATATCATATATGATAAGTAAATATATCCTGTATGATAATATATTATGTAACACCTATATTATAATATAATAGCAATATATGGCTTTTATGTAGATCTATTTACATACAGAAGTTTGTAACCCACTGTTTTCATGTATAAGCCTATAGGCGCACACGTGTGTGCATGCGCTCTCTATTTCACTCCCACCTACACACACGCACTCACAAACATACTCACACCTACATAAACATGAACACACACACAAACATATTCACACACACACACACACACACACACATACACACACACACACACACACACACACACATACACACACATATTCACACACACACACACACACACACACACACACACACACACACACACACATACACACACATATTCACACACACACACACACACACACACACACACACACACACACACACACATACATACGAACTCGTACACCCATACGTGTATATAAGCTGTTTATACACATCGATATTCTAATATCAGTGTTCTTTTGACAAATGCATCTATCTGCGAATCGTAGCCTACATTCTATAAATAGACATATTGTAAACCAACACTACCTATATAATAACTGATTGTTGATATATAGACTTATTAATCATAGATGCTTTCAAGTATATACATATGTACGTACTATTATATACGAAATCGTGTCATATACACATAGATTAATAGTTTACCAAACTACAAATCTATGCAAATACATAATATAAATCATAGAAAGATCAGAAATAGTCTGCTTACGAATATTATTATAAATTAATAAATATTTGTTTACGGTTGAATGATTTTATCGCTATGGTAACGTCGTGGGCACGGGGTACACTCTTTAATTTACAAACAAATCTATCCACTATAGTGGTATTGTATACGATATAGTGTGGTTATATGTACATATATGTGTGTAACGTAGTTGTACGTCGTACAATGTACGATAGCATCAAACAAGATAATGTATTTATCAACATGTATAACATTGTACAACACGTATAACTCTATAGAGTTATATATTTCGATATATAGTCAAGAGTACTAAAAAACGGTTACTATTTCAGTATATAGTATATAGTATATAGTATATATAATCTACGTATATGTAGCTAGATAGCAGACGTACTCAGTACGTTATATTATCTTGATAATATGTTTACTTAACCGATTACTATAACCGATTAGTATCTGCTAATTATATTAAGATAAATGTTCACTTCTAGAAAATAACTTACTACTAACATAGGACAGGTACCCCCACCTATAAACACAGCTTCCGTATTCATAGACCAATACGTAAACAACTAGTCATCTGATGTCTGTGAACATAATTTGTCTCGGTAGCCCCACCTATTGGCATACTTTATTAATAGTCAATAGTTGTCAACGTATTTCAAGCAATACATTTGCATACATATTATTTCGAATGGATAATATTATATATGTATATTATATATCATGGATATAATGGACGGGCATTTTCACATGTGTATATACGTATATGTGCATAATCTATTCTCCTGTTATACTCATATAAACTAGAATGAAAATGCGTTCAAAATAAAATAAATTAACGAATAATTATTCAAATTAATATCAAGGTGTATTCAAATCCTATTAAATATGTATTACTAATTCTGAATAAATATAGAATAGTCGGTAGTAGGTGCGGTATATTTGCTGTATAATATGACATATGATATCATGTTAAATGTGACATTCTGGCATAATATGACATATGACATAATGTTAAATGTGACATGCTGGCATAATATGACATAATGTTAAATGTGACATGCTGGCATAATATGACATATGACATAATGTTAAATGTGACATTATGATGTAATATTACATAATGTTAAATGTGACGTGCTGGTATAATATGACATATGACATAATGTTAAATATGACATGCTGGTATAATATGACATATGACATAATGTTAAATGTGACATGCTGGTATAATATTATATATGACATAATGTTAAATGTGACATTATTGTGTAATATAATATATTACATAATGTTAAATGCAATATATCACATATATCAGAATATATGCTAGTATAATATGACATATTGCAGTAGGAAAGTAATCAGTGATAGTGATAAGATTATAGTTTGATCATCATCATGAGTTGTGATTAACTGATCATAATATGATTACAATCATATTACAATCATTGATAATTAATTATGCTTTGATTACGAAATACACTTATAAATAATTGAAATTAACATGATTGTAATCAATGATTGTTAACTGATCACTAACATTGATTTACGATCAGTTGGTAATCATTGATCGTCAACTTAACAGAATAAATTTACATCAATGATATTATTATAATTATAATGATAGACATTTAAAATCACAAATTTAAATCAATTTTCGTAATCGAATTAATATGAATGATTGTAATCTAATTGAAATATGTGGTCATAATCAATACATAGCCCCATTATAGTCATCTGGTTACTTGCTGGATTGTAATCTGATTACTAACTTTGATTACTTTACTTACTGGGATGACTTACTATTAAATGTGACATGCTAATATAAAGTGAAATATAACATGCTGATATTCTGATATAATAAGATATAGCACATTTAACTATAGTATATTGTGAAATGTAACGCACAAATTGTGCGGCACATTCTATAGCGTGTAAAACCGTGTAAAATACCCGATAAAACTTATATATATAACAGTACATATATGTATGTATATATGTACATATATGTATGATTCAAACTCCAATATATTGGAGTTCTATATAATGTATACATTCACATGTACGCAGTAACGCACGAATCTATGTTATATATATATATATATATATATATATATATATATATATGTTATATATATATATAATAAATAAGAGCGTATACGCAGCTTTAGTATGATGTATATATACATCATACTAAAGGTGTGTGTATCGTATGAGTGGGGGCCACCACTAGGGGGAGGGGAGGGGGTATCGTATCAGGTATGACGTAACACGTGTGCTAACGATACATCATCTCCGAGCTATTGCGTAACACTACATCAGGTACACTCGCACTGAACTTATCTACATACCTTATCACATACTTTGTAGGTGTACAGCTAAGATGAGATTGGTACCTGGGGTGAACATATAAGTATATATATACCTATAAGTACGTTAGGATACACCTGGCAGGGTACACCTGGGAGGGTATAACAGGGAGGGTATAACAGGGAGGGTATACTCTTGAGGGTATACCAGGGAGGGTATAACAGGGAGGGTATACCAGGGTATACTCGATAACAATAGTATATTATGCGCTATGCGCTATACGTTTGTTTAGACATTAACTTCATACTTTTATTAATACGAAACATGATTATTTATTTAATTAGTTATAATAATTGGCATTCTATATAATAACACACACACAAACACATACAGTATATGTCACACACACATACATACACACACGCATATACATACACGCACACACATACACATACATCTCCTGTAAATATGAACCATGATGTGACCTTAACTGCATGCAGTAAGGTGACCTCCCGTTGTTTACCTGCTATATCTCCTTTTTACCTATCTCTCCCCGGTATCCTACATTAGTCACAAGTGTTTCTTCATTTAATAATAATAGTAGTAATACATATATGAATATTCTATATCATAGACTATATATAGTACCCATAGTTAACCCTTTTGTATAGCTATATAATAGTAATCTTCTAATAGTTATATGGGAATATATAACTATTAGCAGATTCCCAGTAATCAAAGTAAGTAAAGTGAGTAAAGTAAGTGAAGTAATTCTTCTTCAAATTCAAAGTTCGTAATCAGATTACAATCCAGCAAGTAATCAGATAACTATCATGGGGCTATGTATTGATTACGATCACAGATTTCAATTCGATTACAATCATTGATATTCATTCGATTACGAACATTGTTTTAAATCTGTGATCAGTTAACTTTCATTGCTTACAATCATATTAATAGGTCCTATATATTATCCTATCAATTCTATCAATTATTTAGAAGTGTAGTTCGTAATCAAAGCATAGTTGCTTATCAATGATTGTAATCATATTGTGATCAGTTAAGCACAAATCATTACGATGATCAAACTATAATCTAACCACTATCACTGATTACTTTACTTACTAGGTTACTATAAATATATAAATGGATATATAAATTGTTATATGCTATACATATACGTATACGACGTATATATACGTAATGTTCTTCACGCTAGTTACGTGTATATTTGTATTACGAACATGGGATTGAGTATTTCGCGTATATTATATGTTTTGTACATTAGTTCAGAAATATAATCTATAAATTGAAAACAAATTTATATTTATTTTTCTTGATACAACATTCTTTAACACATTACTTTATAGTATTTATACTATAGTATATATAGCATACATATAGTTACACTATGAAGGACATGTTTTGTAGCATTTTAATTAGAATATAAATATATAAATAAAAACTTTCAGAAATAAAATATTAATGTTATCTAGTTATCTACCTATGTGGGTATACCCACATAGGTATACCTATATATAGACATATTATATAGAAAACGTCAGCTGGACAATCTGACATATTAACATAGTTATGCTATTTATAGTACTCTAATTTGTAGTTCTATATCAAATAAAAATCAAAATGCTGAAAAAATCAGGTTTAAAATTGTAGTGAAATAGAAATTAATTTCTTATGAAAACAAATTAATAATATATATCACTATAACTTTGTTATACAAAATAAGTATTGTATAATTATATAAATATATATACATATAACTGTTACTATACTAAATAATATGTATTGGTTAATATATATATATATTTATGTTGAATATGTTGTGTTTAAAGTGTACATTTTTAATTGTTATGTAAATACATTGAAATATAATTTGTGATATGATATGATTGATTAGTGATTATTTTAGTAATGTTATAAATAACAATTATTATTTTTGTTAAAATGAAGATTTGAAGTTGTATTTGTAGCCCCCCCCCTTAATAGAATAACCACCATATACCCACACATATACCCACAATACATACACAAAATAGAGGCCCAGAACAAATGTATATAAACATTTACCAATTACTATTATGTAAGATATATCCTTTTTATGCTCTGTCCTCATTGTTATATTCTATAGAGTATAGTATATATAGTATGGCTTATACGCTTCTGCTTAGTGGTGCAGCCTTGTTTTAGCATTTGAAAGTGTGGAGGGCAGATTCTAAAAATAATTATTTTGTTTTCAATTATATAGGTGCATGCAATGTATTCTATGTCTATGCCTATGCATTAAATTATATGTTGCATGCAACACAACATAATAACATACATCTCCTATAGGAATCAGTATACTGATGTATACTAAATAAATTGATTCATAAACCTATCATTGATTATGAAACAATTTGATTTTGTTGTTGTCAAAAATTCAATAGTGGGGTAAAAATAATAGTATGGGGGTAATTTCTCCGTAATTCACCCCTTAAAAGTGTACTTCTGCAATCCTATTAATACTGGCGGTTGTAGCGGGGGACAAACGAAAATATATAATTATCATCATAACCTCGAATTTCTTGTTTGACGTTCTTAGCACACTCATATCTACTTCTGAAGCCACACCCCCTGGATACGCCCCTCCGATATTCTCCCTAATCTGTTCATAATTATCAATAGCTTAATCATTATTTAATAGCAACATCCGCTTTTCTATATAAACGACGTAAACAACTAAAGTTTATAATTTACATCACATATTAATTAAATATTGTTATATTTCATTGAATAATATCCTGTATAAACATAAATGTTAACTTTAACTGAAATATAACAACACATACTTTAATAATAATATACCTACCACTAGTAGGCTACCAGATATAGCTATAGGTATAACTAGGTATAACTTATAGATAATATTAATTACCTCGATGATCATCATAACTATGTTAATATTAAAATTATTGAATGATATTATATAATAGTATATAAAGTGAATATCCCAACTTAATATATAAGGCTAATATGCATATATAAAGCTAATATTTATCAACTATCTTATCGAACCTACTAATATATATATATGTATATATGTATATATATATATTCATATATACATGCTATACAATATTTGAATAGATAATATACGATCGTAAATGTTTATGACGATATCATATAATAGGCCTATTGTTGTAGAGGAGGAGGAGCTATAGCTATTACGTCATACCTATTACCTCTACCTATTACACATACACGCGACTATTGTGGCTATAAGTGGATGTTGCCATGTTTAACCGAGTTGCATCGGTCATATAAATCAGTGCATATGCATATATCTATAGGTCTATTGTGATGGATTATCTGTTTCAAGAAGCACATTCGAGGACATGTATTCACGTCCTTGGCTTTATTCGAGGCTTTATTTTCGTCTAGCTGGTATATTCATATATCCATATATATATATATATATATATATATATATATATATATATATATATATATATATATATATATATAAAACATGCATTTAGTAAATACTATTTATATATTTGTATTATGACCTGTTTCATAATCTTAATTGATGTATACATTTTCGTATAAATAAATGAAGCCACGCCCACTTTCAGTGACGTAACCTCGTGGTCACGTGGGCGTGTAGGCTACTTGGTTACAGTGTACTGTACTATAATGTAATGTAATACTTTATATTATTATATAACACTAGTGTATGATGTTGTCAAATACGTTAACACTATTATAGCCTCAGATATACATAGCCTAGCCTAGCCTATATATTATGCCGTAATGTACTATAATATGACGCAATACACTATAGTGTTAAGCAGTTGAATTATGAAATGTTGTTATTGTTATTTTATCTGGTGAAATCCTTTCATCCCATCTAGGAACTCATATTAAGTTTTTTGTACTTATAACTAAATGGCTATAATGTCCCTTTGAAGTAGCTCTCATGTTAAATAATCCAGGCTTGTATGGTATCCGATCATTATTTATGCACAATTATATAGGTTCACTTCTGAATGTTATTTTTAGACCTATTTTATTGTTCCGGGCTGAATTTGAACCCGCGTCCTATAGGGGCTTGCGCGTCCAGCGCATTATCCTGCTGACATATAACTCGCTGAGTATATATGCAGACATCACTTTGACAAATTTTCTATTATATTTATACGTATACGTTATTTGTGAAATTTGTATTAATAAAATATACATATCCGAGTACATTTGCTTATTTTCATATTCGTTTTTTAAAAGTCACATGACTTGAACATTTAAAAAATAAATAATGTAACTAACTTTTAATATTACAAATGATTCATAATTTATAAAAAGAGTCATGCCTTTGATAATTAACTCTCATACATGACTCATCGGACGTGACTACTAGAATCAATAGGCACACGTGACTCGTAACCCGGATATAGTCATGCGGACCACGTGACTGAATAAAGTCCTCTATAGCGGATGTTGTTGTCGGTGCTCGCTTAAGTTTATAATCCCTTACGTACACTCTCGAGGACCACTGTCGCCCCCTATAGGGCATTGTAATACACCAATAACACATAGCAGCACACATAACTTACTAGTGTTCACTAAAGTGTAGCACGCCATGGCTATAGCCACTACTATAGTGTCGGGCATGTGACTAACTAACGAATACTACTTACACTAAGATGCCTAATAGGAATTGCCTATATATATACTACTCTAGTATACTAATGTAGTATATACTATATATAGTATATACTATATATACCTTATAGGTATATATATATATATAAATATATATATATATATATATATATATGTAACTAAACAAATTATCTGCCAATATTATGATATTATTATGTAATATTGAAAATATTCTAAATATGATATAATATAGTATTTGTTAGAAGTATGCTTATAACAAGGAAACATATAATACATTACATATAATAATTTACACTGCACACACACACACACACATATATATATATATATATATATATATATATATATATATATATATATATATATATATATTATTTCTATCCTGATATATACACAACTGATAATATTATCTATAGATATATATATGTATATAATAATGTATTAAACATTTTATAGATATGTAGAATCGATGTATACAACCTAATGATATTGATAACGATAACATGATCACATCACGTGTTACTATTTACTGACTATTTACTGACTATTTATAGAAGGGCGATATTAAAAAATGATGATCTACTTCCGAGTACACCGATAATAGATCTTCTCTCTAACGATTATTGGGGAACTCCGCTATCACATCCAGGTTACGAACGTCCTCAATATATATGTTATATATAAATATAAAGCTTAGAGCGTCCTTCTTTACGATATTACAGAGATGAGATTAAACACGACACGTGATGGTTGTAGTCACGTGATCATTACACAATTAGAATCACCGCCACGTGATCACTAATCGAATACATCGCGCGCGCATGTCAGATCGCAACTGACACCTAAAGACACGTGTCCAGTATAGGAGCGATAACCGAGGACATATGTCCTATATGCGGTTTAACTATAGTTTTAACTATAATGCATATATGACATCCTAAGATAAATAAAAAAGCATTATTAACCGGTATGCTTTATCTCTAGGCTTTAAACAACGTGCGTTAATGATAAAGTCTGTCTTTGTGTCACGTGTTTTAAGGGTGATCATAGAAAAAAAAGTTTTTTTGGAAACATCGCATCTTATAGCTATTGAAATTCTAAGAATATATGTATACTTCAATTTTTTTTGAGTCATTTTTTACGACACGACATACTGTCAATCTTTTTTTTAGTCATTTTTACGATTTTTTACATGTACTGTTCCAAGAAATTTCCAGGAAATTTTTTTTTTAATTCTATTTTTTAAATTTTCTATTCCATTATTATAAAATAAATAGTGTGTTTAAATTTGACAACAAAATATTCATTACAAAGGTTTAAAATACTTATTTTTTTATAATTTATTTGTTATATATCAATATTTGTATCTAACTACATGTTAAACTTCACGAGATTGTCGTGTGACCTTAGATTAATAAAAATAAAAAAAAATGTGTGTGCTTCATTTTAAGGGTATATTTATTAAGAAAAACATAGTCCAATGTTAATCTGTTAATTTTCAATTTTCTATGATCGTCGTGTTTTAACACTAAATATAACACTATAGTGTTACTATAGCTATAGCAATACCACTTGCAAGTAGTGCATCCATCACTGTGCTATTGTGCTATGCTGCATGCAATAGTGGTGCGGGAGTGGTTCTTAACTATTACGTAATCACCGCAGGCTCTCACTTGTCCTACAGACCGGTCACTACCTTCACCTTCAGGATTCACTTCCACCTTGACCAGAGGACGCCTTTTACCTTCCATGTTTGTTTTTATCATTATATACATATACATATATATATATATAATATTATATTTATAAATGTAGTAATAAGTAGTAAATAAGTAAATAAAATAATTAGTAAAATAACTAGTATACTAGTTATTATAACGTATGTAGGTTACACACATACATACACATATACACACACACATACATACACTTATACACACAAACACGCACACACGCATACATACACGCTCACACGCACATATACCTACATACGTATGTGTGTACGCCGATATATTGACCTATCTTACCTAACGCTACACCCTATAGGGCTAAACCTAAACCCCGGCTGTACCCATATATAGGCCTATACATATACATCCTAATGACATGTGTCACTGCAGTACACCTATACCACTGTATGTGTGTGTGTTACAGGTGGTTAACGTAGCCCTGCACACTATGGTGGTGTACCTATTGTACCGGTGGTGTCTGCTCACTTCCGGGTCAAAGTTCAAGGCCACCGTCACGTCGCTGTTGTTCTCGTGTCATCCCATTCACTGCGAGTCTGTCAGCGGTTAGTGTTCTGTAGGTTATAGTTTTCTACGGAGGAGGGAGCGTGGTCTACATATAAGGGGGCGTGGGCTACATAGAAGGGGGCGTGGTATACGTATGACGTCACCACGTGTGTCTAACGGTGTACCTATAACGTAATATTATGTATTGATAAAAAAGAACCATTATATATTGTATAATTCACTAGAAATGTCTATATATTTATTGATATATATATGTATACTATAACATATAGTATACCTTATATAATAGTGTATATACACCATATTATATAATCTATTGAAACCCTATACAAGTAGTCAATGAAATGACGTTATGTGTACATATCAACATCTGCGAGATTATCTCCCATCTCCCCTATAATGTATGGCGTGGGGTACATATGTTATCTACCACTATAGTTAAGGGTTATCTATATACCCCATGTTACACCAGCGTTATGCGGGTGCAGCATATGTCATGTGATATTCAACATTAATACGGTATATAGTAAATAGTATTTACTAAATACTATCTATACGTTTCTGAATAATGATATATCATATAATTTACAAAATAATAAGATATAAATGTAGTATATAGTTTATAATAGTTTATTAAAAAAATAAATAAACAAAAATATTGAAGAAAAAATAAATAGGAATTGATACCCAAATCGACATGGTACAAAAATTAACATTGGGTTTACATATAATAACAAAACGTCTTGGTTTATGCATGCCGAACATATATATATATATATATATATCTATATATATATTGTATATTCATAATAGTATCTTTTATTATAATATATACAGCAATATATATATATACAAATAACGTAGACATATACGTCAGGTTGATCACCTAATATGGTAGTAAGCGGAGAGTGACACGTTGAAATTGAATCTCACAGATCGATAACAAGCTATAACGTATTGGTGGCGAGTTTAGTTTGAAGCATGTGCAATGTGCAGTGTGCAATGTGCAGTGTGCAATGTGCAGTGTGATATCAACTTGTACTATGGATAATAAGACACCATAACAGAAATAACGATTAATGCTCGGCGAATACTGGCAATATAAATATATACACACATACACACACATATATACACACACGCGCGCACACACACGCGCACACACACACACGCACACACACACACTGTATACTGTGTACTGTATATCATACGTTAACAATACCTCATCTGACACGTGTAGGTATGGTGGGCAGAGCTGACATACTGGCGGCTGTATTCTTTCTATTGTCTTTGTTGACATATAGGTCATTCTCCATGACCGGTTAGTATTGCCATATCCACCTACACATACACCTATACCTATACCCACACACACCTATACCTACACCCACACCTATACCTACACCTATACCTACACCCACACACACACACCTACACCTATACCTACACCTATACATTTACATTAAACAATTATTATTTTTTATATTATTATTATTATTATTATCAGATTTAGGTTAATTATAGAAGCATTGCTGCTTGTCGAGACAATATGATAATCATTATCGTTATTTAATTATAAGTTAGCAGTTGTCTCATTGCCAATGCGGTGCTTTATATTAAGTGTGTTGATATTTAACTAAACTATTCTATTGTATTGTATTCTATACAAACGCTGTTACCATAACAACAAAGACCCTATATACCACTACCCCGATGTAGCGATAATACAACGAACAACACAATAGACAGGGCGAGGTGGATGTCGTTATCTTGTTCGCTATCTTTGTTATCTATGCTGTGCAAGGAAACCGGCATAACTGTGCTGGCGGTATCTCTGACCTATGAGATGTTGGTAAGTACACCTAGGTACTGTTGTTAAGTAGTACGCAGTACTATCTAACACTGACTAGTAATCAACTAGTGTAATATATACAGCCTTTTATTTATCAGTATTATAATATATATATATACAGTAAATTCCCGATAAGTCGGACACGCAAGGGACCGCGAAATGTGTCCGACTTATCCGAGATTCAGAAGATCATGCAAATAATACATGCTATATATAGCATATACGCGCAGCGTGAGTTAAAGGGTTACCAAAATGTGGAATTATGCAACAATCAATAAATATTGTATTCAATAATATTACTTACTAAAATTATAATATATATTACAAATTTCTGACATTTAAAAAAAATTCATACTTATCCAGTATAAAAATCATAAATGTGTCCGACTATAATATTTGTCCGACTTAACCAATACAACTTATTCGACCTATCCGATTAATTTAACATGGATCTAGATACAAATCCAACCAAATCAACTAAATGTGTCCGACTTATCGAGAAATCCGACTTATCTGTAGTCCGACTTACCGATAATTGACTGTATATATAAACTTGAATTGCCTGTGTGGCTCATGAGCCGATTGCAGTTAGCTAAGGCGTCAGACACACAAGCAGTAGTACACGGGTTCAAGCCTCGTCCGGACCATTAACATAGGTGTTAACATAATATTTAGAAGTGATTTTATATAATTGTGTATAAATAAATGATCGGCTCTTGTTATAGCCATGGATGCTTTAACATGAGAGCGGATTCGAAGGGACATTAGAGCCATGTATGGTTATAAGTGAAAATCCATTGAAGTTCCAAAATAACAATAATAAAAACAATCATAATATTAATAATGAAGTCAATAAATTTATTTTAGAAATAATATTATTTGTATAAATTAGAATACAAATATAATTTAGATATCTGTTAACAAATTAATCTGATAGGTTGATCCTACATCCTACCGTCTATCACATTTCAACTAAAAGATATCAGCTATCTCTTATCACCAACCATCTATACATAGGTCGTTGATAATAGGACATATTAATACAATCATTTCATAAGGAATTATTTTGCTAAGATTATTATCATAATACCTATATTATCATTGACAAAAATTAAGTTGTTCACTAGAGAACAACTTAATTTTTCTTAATTTCTTTTAACTTAATTTATGTACGACAGCTGTCGTACAGTATGAACAACAAATTACATAACAAATATAGCTAAGCTGGTAGCCTTATATGGACGTATTACATTACTATATACACACACGTGATACACATTATGACTAGACACGTGACCTATATATGTCATATGCTAGTAATGTGTGGTAGTACATAGATATAATGTTATACAATTCTTAAAAATACCGTTATTATTAATAAATAGAGATAGATGAGCTAATGTTATTGTTATGTAGGCTATATTTGTAGGCTATAGTTCTGATTATGAGTCATAGTGTGACTCAGAAAACTATGACTTACGTTACGACCGTATCAAGATAATGCAGTAGATGTTGTGCATATTCCGCGTAAACAGTTATTCAGTATATCCTAATACCGTTGTTCTAGCTTTAGCTAGTGTGGATATTGCTATTGTGGCTAGTGTGTCTATTGTGGCTATTGTGGCTATTGTGGCTATTATCAGAGGACAAAATAGTACTATAGTACTATAGTAATATAGTGGCGTGCAGTGCACTGTACACGACGTGTGTTACTACGCCAGCGTAGGAGGTGGTAATCTAGAGTGGGGGGAGGGGGGAAGGGGTGTGGTGTGCAGTCACGCGTGACTACCCGATGATAACGACGACGTGCTAATAACGTGAACGTGGCGTGATTACGTCATCAACACACACACACACACACACACACACACATACACGCTCACGCGCACACGAGATCTCGCGCGATAATAATGTGATCTGCACACGCGCCGCGTGTATCTATTGTATGTAAAGCAATTAGGCATGCACAAATAAACTTAGTTACTAACTCCTTTACTGCCTAGCTTTGCTCGATTTTACAAAGCCACGTAATATTATCCCTGATTAACTATGGGTGTATACAATAATGACAATTGTTTGTATATATACACCTATAAATGGATTCAACAGTATACGAGAAGTATCGGTAGAAGGAAGAAGCTGAAGAGAATAATAATAATAGTATTGGTGGCGGTTCATATGTTATGTAAGTATCCACTAATCAGCTTATCTCTCTTTCTCTCTCTTTCTCTCTCTCTTTCTCTCTATATCTCTCTTTCTCTCACTCTCTCTCCATCTCTTACACACGCACTTAATACATGTTCAGATCGCGTCAGTACAGTAACACCTATATTAGCACCTACTTTGTACGCCGTACACACTGCACTACACACAGAACTACACACATCACTACACATCTCACTACACACATCACTACACATCTCACTACGCATACCTCTAAGCTGCATAACAACCTCTAGACAATCGAGTTCATCAGATACAACCTTGTAATTAACCTTGAAAGTAGGAATACCTTCTCTACAATTCATATATATCTTATTATTTCCTCATAGTCATGTGATAGCACCTATATATATCTTACCAGTATACTTTACAGCTTTAATATGCAAGTCTACCATGAATGACATGCTATCACGTGATATCCATGCTACAGTGTTACGTAACCTGTTACATAACTTCCGGTAGTACCTTACGTAATATATCTACCTGCGTTTAATTTAATGTATATAACGACATGTTATTATATCTAATATTATTATATCTGTATTCGTATCTAATCTCACTTATCACACACACGCACTCACAGTGTGAGTCTTACACTCACACGCACACACACTTGTAGATATAAGGTTGTATCGTATAGGAATGGGCAAACTACCCGAGTTCTCGCGATCTGACAACCCTGTAGCTGCCGATGACTCATTCGTGAACAGAACACTTACGTTTCTATACCTTGTTAGTGTGTGTGTGTAGGCTATAGTAAGTGCACTAACTACATATGTATAGAGGCATGTTACAGTGTGCATCATATATTATATATATATGTATATATATATATATTCACAAATATGATTATACATATATATTATAATTATAGTGGTCTAAATGACTACTGTTTGCATTAATTTAATTAAAAATATAAAAAAACAATATACAAGTATACTTACCTAATTATAATAATATTCATACATCAATTCTAATAACGAACTCCTAACTGTCCTACACTGTAAAGCGTATAGTGCAGATCTTAAATGATATCTTACAATGTATATCCTATATATATATAATTACAGGCAACTACGTTATATTAATAACCGGCTTCACCCTTAGATGTCTATGATTATATATAATTACATGTTATTATATCTCTCGTGTTTATATAAAATGACTTATTAACTGTTACATAATAATGCATACACGTTCGGATATAGAAGTTATTGATTTATAAAATTACAATATCTATGTCTATATTAATATATATATAGGTGAGAGAACGGAGTAGTGGCCGATAATTTATATGCCTCAGCATACTACTAATATATCGATAAATACTGAATTTTAATATTTTTTTTTTTAATTTGCTATAAATCATATAGGTTTAGAATACTGTGATTTCACTTTTATATATTACTGAATATTATTAACTATTTATTAAGCATTAAAAAAGGCATACAAAAGCATTAAAATAAAGCAAGTCCGGAGTAGTTGCCGATAGTATCAGAATATACAATAGGTGTCTCGTAAGGTAATCGATTTATATTTTTTTAATTGTATAATATTAAATAATTATATTTATGATGCATGCGCACCTTATTTGTTTCAATGATTTAATTATATACACACACACTCACACATATAAATAAGTATACATGTATATAATCATGTTTTTGTTAACATTTGACAAAAAATGATTATGTAATAAATTAGAGTAATTAATTAATTATTTAAAAAAAAAATTAACTTTATATTATAGACATTTCGATTATCTAAATATTGTATATATAACTTGTTATCCTATATATACAATATTTAGATATATATAAACAGTATTGTTTACTACTATAGTAGGGTATACCCCGTTCCGTCCTCCTACATACATAATAATATATTTTGTAGCCATGTCTAAATGTATACATGCTCCTGTGGCCTTATTCTTTGTGCTTTGATTGGTCAATGGATTCGATTAAGATCATCACGACCTATTCGGACATTAGAAATCTACTGACTCTACTATTCTATATGTTTGTCCTCTACTGGATATTCGTGCTAACAACCAATTGTTACAAAAAGGTTACTAACTTATAATATTCTATATTACTATATTAATATATTGATAATTTATAGGAATAAATGTAAAATCTATAGATAGATAATGTAAGATATATAATATACTATAGGTGTTGGTAATAAGTTTTTGTAATGTTATGTAAATATATTATTTTAGTAAATATTGAACTATTATTGCAATTATTATTATTTAATAATTGGGATAATTGAATAATTTACTACTGTTTACTGTTAACTGTTGGAATTACGATCTTTGAATTATTATCAATAACGACCACCATTATTACGCCATTAGAAGTCACGTGATACGGATAATGACGTCACCGGAAGAGAGGCTGAAGAAGAGAGGCTGATATCGTCTAGTAACAGATACAGCAGACATCACGTCAAACACCGAATTACTTACAATAACAATAACAACAGCATAAATAACAATGAAGATAAAGCAGGCAAATACAAACCGGATGTTACTGATAGTCAAAGAGTAAACCCAATGCTTCACGAGTTGATTACGTATATGAAATGTAAAACAAGCAATTTGTCAACGTCTAATTTAGATGTAAGTGTTTATTTTATTTTAGTTAGTATTTTATATATACAGTCAAATCCCGATAAGTCGGATACGCAAGGGACTGGGAAAAGTGTCCGACTTAGCGATATGTCCGAATTATCTGAGATTCAGAATATCATGCAAATACGACATGAGATGCGCAGCGTGAGTTAAAGGGTTACCGAAATGTTAAATTATGCAACAATCAGCAACATAACATGTTGTATTCAACAATATTACTTACTAAAATTATAATATATATTATTTAAAGTAAACATTTCTGACAATTTATAAAAATTCCGACTTATCCAGTATAAAAATCATAAAAATGACAATAATATGTGTCCGACTCATAGAAAAGTCCGACATATCCAATCAAACTTATCCGATTATCCGATAAATTTAACATGGAACTAGATACAAATCCAACTAAACCAACTAAATGTGTATGACTTATTGATAAGTCCAACTTATCCGTAGTCCTACTTACCGAGAGTTGACTGTATATATATATAGGTGCGTGTGTGTATGTATGTAATACTGTTATTAAGATTATATAAGTGCACTACATAAGGATTAGGTAGTCACTACAAATATATACCACATATTATAGGATTATTATTATAGGATTATTATCATAAATATATATATATATATATATATATATATATATATATATATATATATATATATATATATATATTATAATAGTAATGACTATGTCTATAACATCTAATACATTACTTATAATGTGTAATGATGCCATGTGTAATGTACCTACAGCCGACAACGTGCAGGTATTGCCTGTTATCATTGTCAGTGATGTGCTGGTCATTTCTACCCGCCTCCAACTTGTTCTCGTTAGTACACATGTACCTACCCTCCTCCTCCCAGTACACATGTACCTATCCTCCTCCTCTCAGTACATATGTACCTACCATCCTCTCAGTACACATGTACCTATCCTCCTCCTCCCAGTACACATGTACCTACCATCCTCTCAGTACACATGTACCTATCCTCCTCCTCCCAGTACACATGTACCTACCCTCCTCCCAGTACACATGTACCTATCCTCCTCCTCCCAGTACACATGTACCTATCCTCCTCCTCACAGTACACATGTACCTATCCTCCTCCTCCCAGTACACATGTACCTATCCTCCTCCTCCCAGTACACATGTACCTATCCTACTCCTCCCAGTACACATGTACCTACCCTCCTCCTCTCAGTACACATGTACCTATCCTCCTCCTCCCAGTACTCATCCCAAACCCAATATTACATAACTATTGTTATTGAAGTGATCGCCTACCTATTGCGTAACACCGAGTGCATGACATAACCACTAGATACGTGGGCTTCGTTATAGCGGAGAGATGTCTGTACATTCCCAGCATAGGCTTCACGATGCTGGCAGGGCAGCTAGCCGAACACTCGTACAGGGCGGACAAGAAAGTTAGACAATAATAGTGTGTCACGTGTCACGTTTCAGACATCATACAACCCTGCGGCATACAACTAATGTAGGGGTAGTCTCCAATTACCGACCCTCCAAATACCGACCCTCTCTCGTATCAAAGTAACTTTAAGAGATATCAAAAAAATAAAAATACACCAAATATTAGTAATTGAATGGTAAATATGAGTATTTTTTTTTTAATCCTACACTTGTTATTTGATCAAATATAATATTCTGGTATTACTTTTTAAATATTTGCATAATAACTTTTTTTAAATCATTATTTAACTATTTAATAAATACTTTATTAATTAAAATAAAACGTAATGCTATACATAATATTGTAGTAGTTAAAGTAGTAAATAATATGAAAAAAAAATGCCAACTTAAAACATTCTTAAAAATATATTAAATTATCGATATAAAACATAAGAATATATTATTAAAAACTAAAGAATACTAGAAATTATAATACATAATTGCTATATTTGTTATCAAATATTAATTAAGTTATAAGCATATATGCATCTAGAGATCATATATATCCCTAATACTGACACTCTAGATGTCTTAATACGGACACCCTATAGGTAACCAATCAGCAGGCAGCGTGTGAACTATTCTTATTTTCATAAAAAGTCAAGGGCGTTATAATATTAATAACACCAATGAAGCTAAATCTAAAAATGTTATTATTTAGATATTTAACTTGTATAATTAATTAATAATATAATACAAATTAATAAATTAATTAGTAAATAAATTATATTAAATCATTCATAAAATTAATTATAGATGATGTAATTGTAATTTATAATATATAGTTTATCTAGTGGTATATAGAGTGACCGTATTATAACACAGGGTGTCTGTATTCGGACATGGGTACCGAATACGGACATCCGGGTGTCCGTAATAACGGGCCCGTTATTTATGGAATACAAATATTAAATATAATTTTAAAATCACAATAATATCTATAATTATAATCATATAATATTAATATATTGTAATTTTTGAATACAAATATTGAGTCATCAAATATTAAGACCATCTATTGTTAAATTGTCTGTATTAGGTTATTATCCCCTAGATGAAGTTTTCACTTATAACCATATAGGGCTCTATAGAGACATTATAATGTCCCTTCGAAGCCGCTCTTATGTTAAGGCATCCATGGTTTTAACGTGAGCCGATCACTTTTATATACAATTATATAAGATCACTTCTAAATATTATTGTAAGACTTATTTTAATGGTCCGGACGGGGCATGAACCCGCGTCCTCAACTGCAGTTGGCTCATAAGCCACACAGGGAGTTTTCTATATATATACCTATACAAGTAGTATAGGTAGTATCTAATATGTACGCTGTTTCGAGTCGCATATATATAATAGATCTCGCAATAATATTTAGAAATGATCTTATATAATATGTATACAAAATATGTTTCTCATTAAAACCTTGGATGCATTAACATGAGGCTTCTTCGAAGGAGAATTAGAGTCATATGATTATAAGTAAAAATTAATTTAAATTCCTTGATGAAATGGCTCAAAAAAAAATGTTTAATATATATATATATATATATAATTATATGATTGTACATCGGTATTACTCTTTATTATACTAGTTATTATGCTATAGCACATATATATATATAGTTAATAACCTACCGTTATAGTACCCTACCCCTTCCACAGCTAACATGCGGGGTGCTCGTGCTACTGTTAGGGGCCATGTCCTTGAGGACAGTGGTCAGGAACAACGACTGGTCAAGCGAGCTCTCCCTATACCGGTCAGGGGTGCCCTACAACCCCGCTAAAGGTGCTACACCACACTGTGACCAGTATACACACTATGTGTATGGGGTAGCTAACGGGAAACACTCTACTCAATTATTAGTTTTTCGTGCGCGATGTAATAGATTTAAAAAAATTAAATATTATAACAATTAAATATTCTATGTGAAATATTGTGCAAATACTACATTACATCGTCATCTTACAAACAATGGTATTGTTAGAAAATCTATTGCTAGAAAAGCTTACAGTGTACAATGTACATCCATGTTAAGCCTCTGATAGTTGTTGTAAAGATGAGACTTTCTCCGGGAGCAGTGAAACAGTTGAGGCTAGGTACATGTGTACTTGTGTTGATTACTGTGAGATGAAGTGTGTATTCCACTGGGAATATACTTAGGTACATTAGTTATTGTGCTAGTAATATCATATATATATATATTTAGAAGTGATCTTATAATATTGGGTATAAATAAATGACGGCTCTCGTTAAAACCATGGATGCCTTAACACGAGAGCGGATTCGAATGGATATTAGAGCCATCTGGTTATAAGTGAAAACTTCATCTAAGTTCCTGGATGGGATGAAAGGACTTCACCAAAATAACAATAACAATGAAAGCACTGGCACCACTGGCACTAACCCGGTACACCCGCTACACAGCCCTGGGGAACATAGGCAACATCCTAACAGCCCGAATGGAGGCTGGCATAAACAATAGAGCAGATAAACGAGTCATCTCACAGCTGGCTGATGATGCTGAAGCTGCTTACGTGACCGCACTGAAGCACAGGTCCAATATGGCAGACGTGCATTATAATCTGTTAGTTACCATGGGCACGCGTGCATTCTAGTATTATTGCGTGTTCGTAATCAAAGATCTTCATTCGGATAATAATATAAACTGTAATTAGTAATTAATTATTTATTACTACAATAATGATGATAATAATGTGACTGATTATGATGGTGATGTTGATGATGATGATGGTAATGATGATGATGATGGTGATGATAATGATAGATGATGATAAATACAATATGAACATAAAATGAAATGTTCACAATACATAATTCACTAAAGTTACATTCGATATTCAATAATTCCTAATATGTATATAGCTAATCTAAATATACATCATATCCCTATAGGTATATATATATATATATATATATCTACATATATAGGTATATACATATATAGGAATACATATACTTATACCTATACATTGACATGCATGACCTATATAATTACCTGCTTGACCTACATATCAGTCTCTTGACCTACATAATGACCACTACCACTCGACCACAGCGGTATTCTATATCAGAACCAGCAACGATACGACCAGGCACTTCAGTGTTATTCTAAGGCTATACACTTCAGACCTCAGTTAAACATGGCTTATCTCAACACAGCAATGATTCTAGCTCTTCAACTGAAATATCAACAAGCTGAACGGGTCAATATTATCATATATGTACATACAGTCAACTCCTTGTAATTAAGACATCCGATAACTCAGACTTTTTACGAGTGAAATTTTAGTTTTGTACCTATATTTAAAATGTAATAATAATAATTGATATCTCAGAAACTCGATATTTCAAATACATTTTGTCGGTCACAACGATCTTGAGATACTGGGAGTTGATTGTGTATATATATATATATATATGTAATTATAATTTTTATAATACAATACTTCCCTCTATTAGTATTACAATTTTTATTTCGCATTCACACATACAAAACATATCCTATTATGCTACCATCTAAATAGTGGTACTATAGACCAATTAGCCAGTACTGTTAGCAGTAGGTACTAAGTACTACCGCCAACACACCTACTATAGTGAGACTCATGAAAGTGAAGTACTCTCCTTATGGTGTTCACACTAACTTCACTACCCAAATAACAGTATTAGCCTCATAATAGCAGCATAATAGCATAAATAATAGCCTCAAATATTTACAATGTACTATTATGCTGCCATTATGTTGCCATTAACAGTCTTTATGCTGCTATTCATTTTTAATGATATTATGATGCTATTATGTTGCCATTAAAAGTCTATTATGCTGTTATTATACTGCTATTAATTTGTAATGCTATTATGCTGATATTATGTTGCTATTATTATAATAGCAACATAATAGCAGCATAATAGCATTACAAATTATAATATCAGCATAATAGATTTTAATGGAAACATTATAGCAGTATAATATCATTAAAATTATAATATCAGCATAATAGACTTTTAATGGCAGCTTAATAGCAGCATAATATTACAATATAAACATATGAGGCTATTATTTATGCTATTATGAGGCTATTACTGTTATCTGGGGTATTATTATTGAAACCTCAACCCTGCGATATAGAGAACTTAAGTATGACTATTAATCCGTCTGCCTTGCAGGTATAGGTAACTATTATACCTATATGTTAAACTTGTAATTATTACATTATAAAATACATCATTATTCTAGTTATATGGAAATATACATGATGAGGTACTTTATTTAATAGGTATACCTTAAGTGTATTGAAATTGAACACCATACGTCTAAAGATCCTAAATTATTTGAAAAAACTCGTATATCTGCATATTTTAATCTTGGAAGTTTGTATATGGAAATATCAAGATATCAGGTTAATTTATAAACGATAAATATATTTGAAGCATATTTAATAAAAGTATTAAATATATATGTATAAATATTTGATGGGTAAATATAAAAAAAAAGAAATAAGCACCTATATAAAAATCTAGTAAAAATAATAGCTACTGTAATTATAAATATTTATACAATATACTAATGCCTGCAATTCATAATGTTATAGCATATGCTATTTCATAATTAACCGATATCAATAAGTTAATACATCTTATGAATACTATTTATCATTTATTTTGTATAATTAGTTCATTGAATAAGCATGTAAACAACATCCAATAGTATAGATAGATAATACAGTGATGTTCTGATAAAGGTGTACGTGATGTAACCTTACTTCCTATGATATCGTGTAATATACAACATTTTAAATAATAGTATAGAACATTAGTATGGGAGAGATCCTCTTTCAAATAAATTAAGAATTCAAGTTTACAATTAATATACTGTGAGAAACAAAAGTGTAATGTTCTTGATATCACCCAAACTTGTCTTCAACAAATACAATTCTAAATTTAATGAGATAGTTGCGTAGTACTTTTATTTACAAATAATCCCTATGGTATTACGCGATTAATTAAAATAAGAAAGTGGAAGATTACACTAATTAAAATAACAGAGGTGAACATAGGGTAACTTAGTACAAGAATATATTACGTTAAATATCAAATACATTTTGTTACCAATAATCTTTAGCCAAATATATATATATAATTAAATTGTACATTTAAACAAGTTATATTTCTATATACTTTATTATATACTGAAGTAGCATGATTTACCTAAATTTATATAATTTAATTTGAAGGATGCTAAACGAATATTTCACGAGGCCATTAATATAATGCCGTCTCATTTTAAAGGTGAAAGTTTATATAATATGTTAGGTTAGTAATTACTTTTTGATATGTTTATCCCTCTCCTAAACCTCCCCCTTCCCTATCTCCCCCCTTTATCAACCCTACTCTCTTCCTCTTCATCTCTCCCTACCTCTTGATATCCCTCGCTTCACTTGATTATATATTCTAATATTTAGGTGAAGTTTATTTCTTAGAAAATAATCTTGAAAAAGCCGAGTACTATTTTAACCTTTCTTACAATACAAAACCAACACACATACCTGCGTTCATTACTTTAGCCCGGCTGGCAATACATAAGGTATTATATATCTAATATATATATATATATATATATACACGTATTTAATGAATGTTATATTTAAATACATAGTAGTATTGTAATGTGTAACATCGTCCCACCAGAAAGAATTCCTCGTCGCTGAACAACTTTTCAAGAGAGCTTTCCACTTAGCCGGAATACATGCGGATTCCTCTCTTTACGAGAACTTTGCTATTTATCTGAACACCAGACAGAAATATGAAGAGGCAGGCCAAGCCTACTTATTAGGTTCACTATAGATAGATGATTTATTTATATACAAATATAACAAAGATAGTTCTCATTTGTGTTTTAGCAAAATAATAATACATAAATAAATAAACGATAAAACAATATATAAGTAAAACAAAATAGGATTGTTATATATATATATATATAAGTATGAGCGAATATTATACCGCCGCTGTATGTCTAGTTTTTACAACTTACTTAGATTATTGTATGCATATATTTATATTTAACATGTATTTATTAAACGAATGAAGGGATTCATATTTACCTAACATGGGATAACAATAAACACACTGAAAGTCCACGACTCTCTACATGTACTTGATTGTGGTTACTAGTGAATACGTATCTATTATTTCAGCGAGCGAAATACTAATGAGAAAAGCTAACTCAAAGGATGCTTTCCATTTGATGTTCAACGCAGCAAACTCTTTCAGGTTATGAGAATAACGTAGCGCTACCTACACGGGCAAGCTTTAGTCGTTTGCAAGGTCAGACGTAGTTCATTGATTTCTATACGCAGCGGCATTAGCTATTCTTATGTGTGATAGTACTAGACTACAAAGACTGCAGAATAGCAATCAAAGGTCACGCATAGACACGTAGCAAGGACAGGACATACATAGACCGCTCAATCATAAGTAGAAACTTTAAGTTTACAATGAATGTGTGTGAAGTGTTCTATTAGTGTATAACAGAGAGATCTATGTCGATACTTTCTAAGATAGAGAGGTATCCGAATATAGTTATTGATTTGTTAACTAAATACAGAATTAAATGATTTATAATCAACTGAAACAGAAACCTTGATGCATTACGCGTAAGATACACAATATATCAGTTACCATCAGAGAAGAGAGGGGGCAGACAGTACAGATTTAAGTGAAAGTGATCAAATATTTACTTGGATAAGATTAGAAAACAGAATTGAATAGAGAATATTTGTAACTTAGTTGTGTAACTGTTTACTAAAGTGAAGAGTGATGTGTTTACAGTGTAGTGTGTGTTGCAGACTAGCCAACATGAACACCGAGTCCGAGAAATACTACAGAGCTGCCATCGAGCTTAACCCTCAACAGCCCGCTGCCTACCTTAACCTCGGGGCTGTACTACACTCTAAGGGTCAGCTAGATCTAGCACTTCAGTATTACGAGGTCGGTTGTTGTTCTTGTTGTTAGTTACTACGAGAGTGCATGAGTTTACTCTTTTAATAATTAAAATAAATGATAATTTTCATAACAATTATATATTGATATAAGAAATATATTATTATAAATTAATTGTGTATGATTTATAAATATATATATTTATATATATAAATATTAATAATAATTTATTAGAAACAATTTTTGTATTCTCTTTTCTTGGTTATATATTCATAGATTTATAGTTTACCTAGATTGGTAGTAAGATGATTTTTTGTCAACAGGCATGAAGACTCGATTTATGTGTCCTAAGATGGCCGACCATCACATATAAAGTATTTTTAATCTGTTAACATTTTTCAATTATATTGCTGTATAAATATATAATATGAATGTTTATTTTGATATAATCGGAACGTACTTTATAAGTGTATATTGAAAAAAAAAATAATGTATTTAAAATTAATATTATTTGTTATTGAATGTATGTATTATGTGATGGTCTGCCATCTTAGGACACATAAATCTAGTCTCCAGACGTGTTGAAGAATTTTACATTAGCGATATAGTAATGTAATATATAGTAATACCGATTTAGGTCAATTACAAATTGATGGTTATATTATGTGTGTTGCTTCTTAATAATGTGTCAGCCATTCATTAAGTTGATTTCATTACATTATTAATAATGTATTTAAAAAATAATTGCACTGTTTAAAAACTCTACTATAATTTAACAAAGGACATCGTTATCATGTTCTTCATATAATAAACATTTTTTTCATAGAAATATTTCTTTTCAGTTTAAAAACCTTGTTTTTAATTGTATCCTCAATTTAAAATAGAATTTAAATAAATTATTGAACAGTACAACATATAATTGATATGAAATACATCATCAAAAAGTTGATGATTAATTGAGTAGTAATGTCAAGATAATATTTATTATAATTTTCCGTTGATTAATCTTTATTAAGATTAAGATAATTAAGATAAATATTTAAAAAGATGCAAATAAATAATAATAATATAATTTCTACTCAATAGATGGCTTTAAGTCTTCACCCTAACGACCCGATAACAAACGAGAATATCGCTAAGATACAGAATCTACGCCAGAAAGTCAACCACTAGAAATGAGCAACTACAATGCAATACTAATAAGGACATCACAGAGTCGATCTCGAGAAGCTAAATATAACTCTTATGCAATACGTGCGAAAATCTACTCTATATTACTGGTAAAGAAGATGGTGAGATGTGCAATACCATATCACACTATCAAGCCTCACATTATAAACTTAATATTATTAAATGTAATATATACATTAATATATATACATATATATATATATTTAATAATAATGAAAAGTTGAATAATATAAACCAGAATTAAAAAATATCATTAAAACATAATATAATAGAAAATTATATTTAACAACATTTTACTAATCAAAACATAAATAAATGTTCATATTTCATAGAAAATAAACAAATATATGTATAAATTGATATTATTAATTTATTTTAAATTAAAAACTTTTTATAAATTAAATTATTTTATAAAATAATATATACTTAATTATATGTTAATTATATTAATTAAACATATATTTAGTCTATTAATAATTTATTATAAATATAATCATAAATGTTATTTATAAGATATTTTATATATTTGATTTTATCTAAAAGGAAGAATATATTTCGTTAACCGTCTCTTTTATTATGTAATATTATGTAATTTTGTTTTATATGTGCCATTGTATTTGAATACAGTATTTTTATAAATATAATAAAATAACATATATATATATGTGTTTTTATTAATTTGAGATTAAAATTCTAGTAAAACTGCGAAAGATGACTGCGAAATAGATATGTAAACTACATAACGAAATGGACGCACAGTATGCTGCGTGGTGGAGGTGGTGTTATGGAAACATTGGAAACATTGAAATACTGTATCGTTGGGGTGGGGTGGAAGTATAGAAATTAGAGCCTCAGGAGTAGGAGAATGAAGAGAAACATAGCAGTAGTACCCGTCGTAAGTAACAATACATGGGGGGGTCAACAATAGTACTAAGCGCGCGTAGTGTAATAGCTAGAGTTATATAAAAATAATGAACATAATTAATAGCCTACACGCATACACTCACACACATATATATACACACTCGCTCGAGCTGATAGATAAGCAGTGGATTACAATAAGCAGTTATACACAGAGGTCGTGGGGTCAACTCATAAATGACCTCTAGAATGGGAGGGAGAACGACGTGTCAATCACATGACGGCTATGATGAATGGGATGAAGAGGAGGAGGAGGAGGAGGAAGGGGAAGGGAGTGATCAGGAAGATTTGATTGGATGACGCTCGGAATGTTTGTAGTCGATGTGACGTTTGTGTTTACTGTGTACAGCCTTACGATACTCCATGTAGGGCTTGTGGTAACTGTCCAGGTACTTGTCTTGAAACTCTATCTTCTCCATCTGAACCTGACGTGATCATCATATTTAGGTAAATAAATAGTTTATTTAAACACTGCGTAATTTATAGAACTCTTAGTGTGCAAGGTAGGGTTCCATAGGTTTTTACAGCCTATGGAACTGCAGTAAAAACCGTTAAAAACAGTGGTAAAATGGTAAAAACATATATGAAAGTCTAATTATAAAACCTAATGTTGAACATAAAATTAAACTTAATATATTCTATATGATTTACAATTAAATATCATTTATAGATTTGTTATGCGACAGTTAAAGTGCGACTATTTATCATGTTGCATGTAAAATATAGGGAACATATCTGTATGTTTTCACAATGTATCTTTGTAATAATTCTTTTTCATAATTAATTAATTTATATATAATTGTTATTTATATAAATAGATATAATTATAAAATGTAAGTAAAAGAAGATAAATGTATAGATATACAATGTACAAGCACTACAAGCACTCCATGCAGCATGAAGAATTAATTATTTTTAATTGGTAGTGTTATATAAAACTGTCATTTTATAATTAATAGTTCACATAGGTACATCATTTTTACATCATTTGTACATCATTTTAATCATAATATTTGAAATAATTCAAATTTATTAAAGCAAAAATTGTTAAATATTATTTTATATGTAATTTGAATAGTCCCCTTAATATAAAATTATCTAACAAAACAATACTATATTACTATCATAATTATAGAATTACTATTAGAAAGCTGAACTTTTTTTTTACTTTTAATACATTAATATATGTATCATTTTTAAAATTGTTAATTATTAATATGAAATCGGCATGTCGTAAAATATTACATAAATATTAGAAAAAAATGTGTTTTGCCTACTTATTTTCAAATATATAAATTTCATATCAAAAATTTGATAATCTATACAGAACTGTTATCATACAAGTACTTTCTAATTATATTGAAAATCTAAAATAAATAATTTAATATTAAAAAAGTTATCATAGATCAATTAAATATTCAGTTATATCAATATAAATATTAAATATTCAGATTATATCAATATTAAATATTATTTGTAAAAATTAATTATTCAGAGTAAATAATGTTTAAAGATTATCATTTTTTTTTCTTTAAATTTATTAAATAAATCTCATCTGTCATATTTTTCAAAGCGATTATTTGATAAATAGCACAAGCCATCCATTATATTTTAATACTAATATAAACAAGCTTTAAGATAATCTTTAAATTTAAAAAATGTATATAATAATGAATATGTAATATTATAAAATTATAATCGGATTAAATATTTTAATTTAATTTTTTCAAGTTTAATCGTATTTTAAAATGCATATGTCATTTAAACTATAATATTTAAAATATTATAATTTTTCATTAATAACAAAATTTAAATTAACTTGTTTCTGAACAAAATGAGTGGTGAGTGTCCGTTTAAACATTAAAATATCCATCAATGATAATGAGAATTTGATTATTTTTATTTAGTTTAAATTATTTTATTCAAATTATTAATATTAAATTATTTTTTTCAATATATTTGAAATATTAATTTTAATTACAATAATATATATATATAATTTGATAAACGAAATTTATGTTTATTAATTACAATTAATAAAGGTTATTAATATGTCAAAAAATATAGAAAATATTCCATTTTTATATTAAATTAATATAGTATTGTTTTATAATAAGTTTTATAATTTTATAATATATATAACAAAAAATCAAAAAATTATATTTATTTTCAAATTATTAGTAACAAACTAATAATTTAAACATTATCGTTTCTATTAGTTTTTCTAAATAAACCAATATACTTTTATTTTAATAAAAAAATACACTATTTAGTGAGAATTAGTTTTTGCCATTTTTTGCAGGATTTACCGTAAATTAATATAAAATTAGGTTTTCACCATTTTACCAACAATATTTAAACCATGAGGCAATGAGAGTATAATGCATAATGATAATAGGCAATAATAGAGATAATAGTAGACAAAAGTATAATTTATAAACACAGTAATAGAATATATAAAGATATATATATATATATTTCTATGTATGTGTATACACGTGTGTAGTGATTAAAATTGTGAGTACACAGCATTACGTAATGAACCTGTTCCAAGGACATGTCCTTCATGGTGGTCTGAGGTATCTGAACGTCAAAGTTCCAGTTGACTTTCTTGGTGTTGGCCAATTGAGGCCGGAAATGCCAAGGTACGCTGGATTGCATAATGGCAGAGTCCAGGTTTTTAGTGAATTTCCATTGAATCTGATCAATAAATCAATCAATAAATATACGATATAATATATACGATTATAATCTATACGATAGATTATGGATTATCTCTAAAATAGCCTAAGTTATAGTCTTTTATAAAAATTGTATATAAACAACATTGGATTAATCGATTTTATTGTTTGCATTATTTGTTATTTACTAATTATAGTTTAGATTACTGTATATATATATACATTTTTAGAATGGATATAAAAGTTAGAAGATATAGTTATTAAAATTATATTACATCATTAAAAAGTGTAAATATATATTGTATGTATTGTATATATTGACAAGTATAAATATTAATAATCAGGTATTACATCATAATCATAATAATAAGATTATATAATGGTATTATTAAACTAGAGTGTATTAATATATCAAGCAGTTTGAAAAAATGTCATTATAAATATTTATATTCATATGTATATATAATGAAATGAAATATGGGAAGGATATTCTTCCATAAGATAAAAATGAATATTGTATGTCCAACATGCATATTCAACATACATAATTGTTATTCATTGCTAAATAGGCATTTTCTATAGAGATGAAGCATCACAATGCAATTCAATTTTAATTCATTAAATAGTTAATTCGTAAAATATTAGAAAAATTAAAAAATAAAATTAATTTATCGAATAAAATCATTATTTTATAGCGTTTTAAAAAAAGGTGTTACATTTTTTTGTAAACTATTTTATAAAATTATTTAAGATAACGACCCAATGTATTATTATGTAAAGGTTAACTGATATGTATCTAAATGTTCAACAATATGATATATCATTTAAACTTCGCATATTGATTAAATGGTAAGATGTATACTGTCAAATCTCACATACTTTACAGTTCTCTGGAAACTCATCTTGGAAACCAGTGTTTAAATATGAAAATATCAATTAATCACATAAAAAGTTGTATTATATAATATTATTCAATTACATGTTTTTTTAGTATCTGTTAACAAATTAGGAATGGGATTTATTTTGAAATAAAAAGCAACTTTGATGATACACTATTATAAAATTAAAATTGATAAAATTAATTTTGTATTGTTTAACATCCTAACTGGTATACATTTATTTATAACTTATACATATAATATATAATAATTATATTACTAATTTAAAAAAAGAAAAACATATATGTTTACTTTTTAAAAAGGATATTTTATTACACAACATAATAAAATAAATGTTGTATTAGTAAAACTTTGAATGCGTTGGAATACTTAGTTTACTATGAACATTTGAACTAAATAACTATCATAGTGGTGTTATTAATGTTGTTATGTTCTTACATGTATATTAATATAATGAGAAATAGGTGATCCATAGTATAGCTGTACAAAATAAGGTGAATTTGATGCCCTATTTTATATATGAAATTTACTATATATTATTAATAGCTAGAGTAGATTTATAGAGGCAAAACAATTAGTTCAATAGTTTTATCTAACATTAATATTGAATGCAAGTATGCATATTTCCTATTTATTATCATATGCAATGGCGTGAAGTGAGCATTTCGTTATGCCCTTAATGTAGAAAAAAAGATTATATATTAATTTTAATTATTATCAAATAAGTAATTATAATTATATAATGAAAAAGTTGTAATTAATTATTAAATACAATCATATGTATTTTTAAAAATAAATATTTATAATTAATAATAATAACTTATTAAATGAGGCATATTTATAATATATTTATCGAAGAATATAGCATTACATATTTTAGGAATGAATGTTATGCTATATAATATAGAATTAATAAACTTTAATTGCAACTGGGATAGAGAAATAAGCTCATATTCTGCTTTTGATGATATTATAAATATTCAGAATGGATTATTTGTTTTTAAATATTTGTAATTAATGTATAATAAATGTATAATTAATGTATAATTAAATGGTCACATGTAAAATGATACTATTATATAATTTATCATATAGGTGGAAGAACTGCTAAATTTGCTAATCAAATAAATAGTATAAATGAATAACAAATATTATAAATATAAAACTAGTAGAATTGACTACATAATTACGCTAATCAAACTTTGACTAGAACAGAAATTAAATTACAAATAAATATTTGAGATCATCAAGTATTTCCAAAATCTAAAAATATAGGATTAAAACCGAACCGAAAAAAATATTTGAGATTTGAAATTAGACAGCACTAATACAGACACAACAAGAGATGAAGGTAAGATAAGGGTAAGGTAAGACTATATAATTGTACGTGAGAGGTGCAATGCTAAGTAGTCGGTAACGGTATTCGGTATACAAATCCTGTATTAGAACATAATGATTAGATATCGATTAGCGTTGCTGCGGTGAGAGCATTAGTGAGAGCATTAGTGAGAGCATGCGGAGACGAACGCGTTTATCCGGAGTGAGATCGTCGCTGTAACAGCTCCGGGAAAGGTTACGCTGAAAGTCCCAGGCGAGCTGCTCGATGTCGGCACACATTCGCCGGAAGTCCCAGCCGATGTGATGGTTGTACTGGGTGACCTGGGAGGTGAACGCCCATTTGATGGGGGGGAACGCCTTCTCGTGCAGCTGCTCGGGGAACAGCCAACGAATGGCCGGCATGGAGGCGATCTGAGACGGGAAGTTCCAGTTCAGCGGTTTCAGGTTACGTAGCTGTTGAGACGAGGAGGCAGGGCATGAGGGGGTGGAGGAGGAGGGGGTGGAGGAGGAGATGGTGATTAAGGATAATATTTACTATTCTATAATTGTTTATTTTATATTTCCTTAATGATTATTTTTTTTAATTAATTAATAAAGTGAAATATAAATAAATAAATTATAAATTATATAGATCATATTTAATTGAAAAAATATATATAAAGTTTAATCTATATATATTAATTATATTAAGTGAGTGTGAACAAGATGCAAATTATATACAGATTATCTATTATTATAGGACTTTTATTTTAATTAATAAGAATGTTTATTTTAATGTTCACTTTTGTAATCTATAATTAATTAAAAATATAATTGTATAAGTGTGTATATATTTATGATATACTATAGTTTATATTGTAGGTCTCCTTTCTTAAAAGCTTCATACATTTTGTATTACATATAAACACATGATTATATTCGTATAATTTGCATATGTATAGAGATTATAGAATTGATAAATAAATAGTATTGTGCAATATATTATAAATATTTAATACTAATCCATATATGTTGATATTGTAATATAAATAGTATATACAATAACAACATTTATTTATAGAATGTGGCTTTTGACTAGTGATATAAATGATGCTCAAATCTAAAATATGATGCAGTCTCAGTCTCAGTTACCTAAAGTATCACCTCGGCTCGGGCTCGTTTTTTTTCCGAAAAGAAAGTCTCGGCTCGACATCAAAAACCAAAAGTCTCGGCTCGGCATCAAAAAGCTCGGTATTATTTAAATCACTATATGAAATTTACATTATTATTCACTGAATCGCGAAGTTGGCGCAGATAATTTGTTTTAAATTGATGTAAATGTGAAATATATCAAAATGAGTATCAAAATGAAACTTTAAAAAAGCATAATTGTGGCTCGCTTATGTTTTATAAAAGTCTCAACTCAGCTCGGGCTCGTTTGGCTAGAGTCTCGGCTCGGCTCGTCTCTGACTCGTTTTTTTTCCGAAAATGAAAGTCTCGGCTCGGCATCAAAAAGCTCGGCATCATTTACATCACTACTTTCGACTAATATATATATTTATAATGTATAATAAAGAATAATATTATAGTTTAATTTAATTTCTTATAATACATATACATCTTGGTTCATGTTATATGATGAGGGAATTAGATGAAGCATATGAAGAATGAAGGGTGGATACATAGAGTAATTTCGAAGGTTAATGTATAATACATAATACACATATATATATATATATATATATATATATATATATATATATATATATATATATATATATATATATATATTAATTATCATTGATTAATTTAAATACTTATTTTATATTATGAGTAGCTAAATATATATCGACATTATAAACATATTTTACAATAAAATTAAATTTAAATATACAATAAAGTATGTACAACTAAATGTCCTATTAGAAATATATATAATATAAATCATAGTTATAGAGTTATAAATAATTTAAAATATATAATAATTCATATTTAATAATATTATATATTTATTGAATTTTAAGTTAACTGATGAAAATAATATTTTTAAAATTATAATTATACATTAAATATTAATATACATTATACATATATTCTTATTATAAAATAATAAATTGTTATATATATATATATATATATATATATAATTCATCATTTATATATTAATAATCATTAAATAATCTACAATGAATAAATCCTACACACATAAATGAATTAATTTAATTTGTAAACATAAAATTAATATTTGTTTATATCTAGGCCGAATATCAATTACAAATGTAAACATAAATTGCTAATGCAAATAGTATATAGGGGGTTAAAGGGTTAACTCCATGTTAACCACGGTCTACTTTTACTCTACTTTATGGACTATTGCACGATCTAAAATGCACTTTTATCCAACTAATTTGGACTGTAACCATACATAATATGATCTTTACTTTACCAAACATGGACTGTTGCCCTAGCCAATAGGAACCTGAGGTTTGAACGTCCACCTGATCTTGGAGACACCTAGCTGTTGAATGAAGGCGCGTTGTTTACGCATGGTGTCCTGTATCTGGGCCACAAACGACCAATGAAGAGTATCGATTGTGCTCAGCTGACTCTCGAAGCCCCAGATCAGCTTGCCTAGCTGACTCGTCTGATGGGTGAAGCCCCACACAATGGGGTCAAGGTCCAATTGGTCGAGTTGAGACGGGAAGTACCTGATCACAGTGATAGTTGTCATATGGAGAACCGATGAGGGTGATCCATCGCAGGATTAGTTGTTGACGATGTTTAGTGTGTTTAGTGACAATGCAATGTTTATTGGAGTATGCGGTTATATTCGCAATGGACCGTTACTAATGGAATACATGTTCGATGAGTGCGAATAAAAACCATTTTCCGTGTTTTAATTTCAACAGCTGCGGTTTAAACGGCCAAATCAAACGAGGAATTCCTTGAAGTTGATTAATAAAATTCCAATTATATGGTGTAAAATCCGTATTATTCAAACGATCACCAAATTCCCATCCTGAAAATATATCAATAATTATCGTTAATATTATTTAGTATATATAAAATATTATAAGATATAAAAATAAATATATATATATATATATAAATGAAATAGATTTATCAACATTTTTCTAATTATTAAATTTGGAGAAAAAAGGAATTGAAACTATATTTATATATAATATGTATATGATTACATACATGTACTAATATATGATATCCTAACTTATAGGTTTTAAATTGTCTATTTTCTTCTCAAAATTCCACTGGATAGGTTTCAGCTGTTCGAGCATGGGCTTAAAGTTCCATATCACGGGCTTACTGATCAGAACATCTATGTTGATGTTATCCCAGCCTGTGGACGCGTGTGTGTATGTGTTTACAGGGAGGGAGGGGAGCTAGATAGAGAGAGGGTGACGCTAATATAGAGTACATTCTATATTGTACATTTAACATATATATTATACGGTGATACGTATAGATATTATTTAAAATGTCTAAATATTAAAATTTAATAAATATATATATATTTACGGATTTATATTTTGGGATTGTTTGATTGATTTGGTTTGGTTTGTTTTTCTGGTTATATATTGTGCTTAGTACATGCTCTTTATCTATAATTTCTATTATAATAAATGTTTACTATTTAATATATACATGGATACTCACATATAACCACATAGATACTGTATGGCATACATTTATATACTACCAATATTACAATTTCCTTCTATATACATATGTAAAATATAATATAATGTATACATTATAATGTATAAATTATACATAAATTAAATAACATAATATATTTATTATTTAAAAATGAAGCTTGCCTCCGCACAATTAATAACAAAATATCGGATATACCTAATGGGTATTACGGTAATACTATTACCTATACTGTATAGGCTATACATGTTGTGCCCATCACTTGGTATACTGTAACATATCATATATATAATAACAATGTATATAACCCCATAATAATGGCTATGAATACATGTGAAATATAATTCATTAGAAAATGCAGTACGTGAAATGCAAGTGCGATTAAATTGAATTAAAATTGCAAGAAGATTAATTAATTAATTATCAGAGTGATAGTGCAAGTTTTATATAAAATATAGAAAGCTATTGCAGGTGTAAATTCTGCTTAGCTTTAGTAGTTGACCAACACTATATATATAGTTCAATTTTAAATTAATATTTAGTAATTTATATAATTTAAATATAATTTATTCATAAATTAAATATAGAATAACAAATTAAATTAGAGCACATATGACATATGTGCGCCACATATCATATGACATATGTGTGGCATGCAATATATATATATATATATATATATATAGATAGGTGTTGGCGGGTCATGGTGTGTATGTAAAGTAGAAACAACAAATATACAAATAGAAATGTGAGATGAGCATGCCTCAGCAAATATTACATTTCAATACACACACGATATTATTTAATGTGAATACATTCATATTCACAATAGCCTATACATATATTACCGTTATTCAATACTATTATAAAACATCTTAAAGGTAAGGTAACATTGATTGAATGTAATAGTTTATCCAGGATATTGTATTATAGATATTCAGTGATGGGCAGAATCGCGATAATTGATAGGCGATCCGATCCGGATCGGGATCGGCAAAGGATCTGGTAACGAATGGAGGATCGGCATCGCTGATCAATAAAAAAAGGATCGGTGCCTATAACTGTAGATAATAATGTATCTAATGTTAATGATGAGTAATATTCTATTTATATTTATAGACATTTACATGAATTACATGATCGGATGATTAATTAATCATTCAATCATTCAATAATGTAATTCATGTACATTTCTATAAATATAAATAGAATATTACTCATCCTTAACATTAATATAATAGTATTGAATAAAGGTAAAATAAGTATAGGATATTGTGAATATGAATGTATTCATATTCAATATAATAATCATATTGTACCTGTTCAAAAGCTTTGTGATTTAAGTCTCACAATATTTGTATTCGAATTAGTGATGTTATAATAGTGTAACTACACAATGTGTAGTGCACATATATATAATATTATATATAGATATCTCAATCACGAGAATATGAGTCATAAATTTTATGATAAATATTATTTAAATTAAAATAACGTGTAATATTGTATAAATTTAATAATAATAATAATATTAGTAAATATTAGTAAATATTAGTTAATAGATATATATTTATACGAAGCAAAGATATAACACTCTCTATATATGCAACATAATTAATAACTAATACCTGCCGCTTCTAGCAGTACCTGCTGCTGCTGCTAGTAGGATGATACCTGGATGTAATCCGAAGAATGAAAATTAAAAATCCGTAAAAGCGACTCTCGCAATATTAAATATTATCTGCATATAATATGATTGGCTATTATAATTAGTGTATGTATATTAATAAAATATCATACATGTAATGGCTTATCAGTAAGTTACTGACAGTAACATACATATATATATGTGTGTGTGTGGTAATTAATATTTTGAGTTTTAGTATTTTTACTGGTTTGATTTGGTTTGGTTTGGATTAATTTTGATATTTCCATGTTTTTTAAGTTTTATTAAGTTTTAATATTTTGAGTTTTAGTATTTTTACTGGTTTGATTTGATTTGGTTTGGATTGATTTTGATATTTCCATGTTTTTTTAAGCTGCATTAAATCCCGAGTGAGCATATAAAAGCATATATATATATATATGTATATTACTGATAAGCTGTTGCATGTATGGTACATACGCTAATTATAACATTATAATTTTGACATCATATTATATGCAGATACTGTTTAATATATATGGCGTAGCCAGGGCAGATTTTAAATTTTCAATGTGCAGATTATATACCATAACCAGCTGGAGTATCGAATCATTGAAATATATTTAGGTTAGGTGCAGTTTCCATACAACAATGTTTTCATTGTTCAATTAAATTACATACAATATAAATTAGCTTTTACTCGCCACATAGATATTTATAGCATTTAAAACTTATATATCTTATTGCTTAGTCATATATTAGCAATGAACACTTAGTTTTCATATTTTTTAATATAATATATACGAAATATCTAATAATAATCATATATCTATAGAAGTATTTATTACAAATAACATTATATAACAATTTATAAATATAAATTATTTAATAAATAAAAAAACCAATATTCTTCACACAAAATCGTTAAAAAAAAAAAAAAATCGGTTATTTCCGTTTTAAAAAAACAAAAAAAAAACCAACAACCCTGTAAATAACACATTACTAAAATTAACCCGATATAGATGGTGCTGTAGCCTACAGGTATTTTGTATATAAAATATAATTGCACCCTTATATAGTATATATAATATATACATATATATATTAAGTGTTATATATTTCCTATTTTTATATATAAATTGAATCAGGGTAAAAACTAACGCGCGATAGTTAAAAAGTAAACAACGCGAGGCGCGTATATACAGAAATGAATATATATATCCAATAAAGGACGTATGTCCTTTCTATAATATGTACATTTGATTATCTGATTCAAATTCGAATTTTATTATCAACTTAAATTCAATTCAATGATTCAACTCCCGCACACGCGTTGGTTTTGTAATTGTTGCGCGTTAATTTTGACCCGTCACCTATAAATTAATACAATCACTAATTCGAATAAAGAATTATGCGGGCGTTTAGTTTGTAGCTTATTTTTATAATCGCGAAGATTTTGACAATACTTCATATTCAATATGATATTTAACTATAGAACTATAGTAAATTAGTTACTAACTATAGTTCTAATTTACACTGAAACGTAATTGTCACTGAGACGCGCTGGCTCAGTTTTCTTATTATGATTATCTTAGGTATAATACCTATATATCGTATAATTATTATTATAATAATTACGTGTTGCTACTTCGCATATTCCCCGTGACAGGGGGATGCACGAGTTGGGAACGGTTTTCAAAATGTTATCAGCAATTGAGGCGGCGGTGAGCGGGCATAGCGCTATATATATTATATTATATTATATATATATATATATGTGTGTGTATATATAGTATATATAGTATATATTATATATATAATATAATATAAATATAAATAAAATATATAATATATTTTATATAAACTTTATCAATATCAGTAGTCATTGATGAGTTAATATAAACATATAATCTATGTAACTGTATTATACAGTTAAAATGACATAGTGTAGTATACACTGTGTATATAGTATATACGGTTGTGGTTCATAACCGGCGCCAAAAATATATGACTAATAGTTTATTCGATATCGCAGCTCACGCTTTCGGAGTTGAAACGTATATATATTGAGAGAGATACGTACTTTATATATACACACACACACATATACACACACACATACACACACACACATTTATTCACGAGTTTTTTAACAAAGGAATTATGACTATAGTTATATATGGAATCATAGGTTTATAGTTTACCTAGGCTAGATATAGCAATAACGATCTATGTCAAATACTATCTATATATTATGACACGTCTATATCTAGAGGCGGGAGTCTCAATTGCGAAAGCGCGCGCTCCGATATTGAATAAAGTATTAATCATAGATTTTTGGCGCCGGTTATGAACGTGTTCCGTATATACACTATTCGCGTTCGCCGCCCGCTTCAATTGCTGGTAACATTTTGAAAACCGTTCCCAACTCGTGCAGTAACCCCCGTGACACACGCTGGCACACCCTAACATCATGTTAAACATGGGTTCTGTGAGTGGGTGTGTGTGTGTGTAAGTTACTGTCACACTAACTCAGTTATTGAGTAACTGTGTAAGTTACACATTTTGTAACACATCGATTTGTCGAATGATTGAAACAATTAAAATATTAAGATATTGAATCATTCATTGAATGATAATCATTATGATTATGATAATCATAATAATGATAATGATTCAATGATTCATTGATTCAATGATTAAATCAATGAATGTGTCGAAATAAAAATAAAGTTTAATATAAAAATATACTTATTTCGAAAATTTTAAATTCTAATAATAATAACATACCTCCATATTCCGCAAATACATCAACAGCTACATCTACATCTCCTTCTGTTTTAAACATATAATCCATATTATTAACTTTTTCATTTTTATCACAATCTACTTCTCTATATGCTTGCATTATTCGAAATTAATAAGTTACGATGTATATTAAATCATATATATTTATTTATATAATATATTACATAAATGATATATATAATTATTATCTATACATATTGCATCAAAATAGGAAGTTTAATATTATTATTATGGTAATTATTAATATTAAGGAATATTATATTTAATAATATTTTGAACAAAGATTATAGTTTAATATTAAACACAGATTCTTTAATTTGGATCCAATTTAAATCAAATAATAAATAATGTATACATTTTTTTAAATAAAAGTTTTTATATGTTTAAAGCTTATGTATACGATTAAGCGCTTTAAATATAATAATAACTTACTGCTGATGATATAACTCGTATTAGTTAATATCCTAACTAATATAGATAGTAATGATAGTATCACAAATTAGTAGTTACGCTCACGTTATACCAAATATATGAAATACAGTCTTTTTATATATTTATATTTAGCATACTCCCTTGCATACTTTAGCATATTAATACAAATTAATAGATTAATATAAATTAATCTATATATGTATGCATATTTATATATGGAGAATACAATAATAAATATATTAAATACCTTAATTATATACTTATTATATAATTATATAATTATTAAGTATATATATATATGTTATAACGTTATAACTTTTGTCAAATATATTCATAAAAGTTAATTGAATAATAATACTAATAATCTATTAGGATACAAATAATATATATATATATATATATACTATATTTTTATATAATATCTAACGTTACTCGAGCTCATCTATGATCTGGTACATATATTATGTAAGTTTCTTCTCCTCATTGCAAATAACCTGCTTATAGCTATAATCTACCATTTAATTCGTGTACTCGTTCTACCACCATGTATGCCTCTTCCCATAATAAATTATATCCAAGTAATGGATTCATATCAATGGTTACCCTGTTTACCCTCCATCGTATACCCTTGCCATTTCGTATTTCACTACTTTCACTTGTACATATTCCTCTTGTCTCCTAAACACCTCATCAAATATATCCATTACGGTCTCCTCTCCTTCAGTTATCCCTACCCCTATACTTCTTACTAATCCTCCATTCTAGACCCCCTATACCTGCCCAATTGCACATACCTAAACTTATGGAGATTATGACTTCCCCCATCCTTCATAACCGATAATCTCCCATCATATTTCCCATATTTACATTATTATAAATCTTACACATCTGCTATTAGATTATCCTCTTCTTATATCCCTATTCGGTCTATTCTCGTTCCCCTATACCTTATTATTCTACCCCACCCTATATTCATCCCATATCTAGTAAAAGTTAACTTAATAATATGCTTCATAACTTTTAATTTGTTATTGAACATTTACAGCCCTCTTATTTGAATAGTATTCATTGAATACTGATTTCAATTCTTCAATTTTTCTCACAGGTTACTGCCAAAATATATATTTCTATAGTCACATTTAAAAATCACATTGCAATTATTCAGTTATCTAATACATCATTCCGTGGCATATTTTTCAGCAGATTTAGTTACATTGAATCAAATCCCCAATTCTCCCATCTATATGTACGAAACTCCCTATCTTACAACACCCATTTTTTATGTAAAATCCTTTATCATGCATATATACTGAAAATGACCCCTATACATACTAAATCCATAGTTAATACACATACTAATTCATTTGAAATACGCCTTTTATCTAATTCTATTGACTGGTCTGTTTCCCCTATTATAATACCTTTAACTATCCTTGTTGACTGGCAATCGTCCTATTTTAAATGTCTATCTTCCGTTCCCCAATCTAGGAATATTTTCCTTAATACCAATTCTGACCCCCGACTAAATAATCATTCATCAAATACTAATTCCCCTACTTTCAGTATACCACTTATTAATATTTCCTCAAAGTTCAACTTTTCTACTCTTGTTCCACTACTTTATATATATCTTCCTCTAATAAAAATTCCTCTACTTCTGTTCCCGAATCACAATCAATAACTATTTCTGCTTTATCTCCAACTACTACTATATCTTCTACACAAGCTTCCCCGACTCACTTGATAATACTCCTACTTCCACATAACTTAAGGGGGTATCCCACTACCAGTATTTCCGGCAAGTTGCCGGAAATATATTTACTTTAAAATATGTTCTATCAAGTTGTAGTGGGATACCCCCTTACTTTCCTGTAACTTTACTAAAATATAATAGCTTTAAGGGGGTTACATTCCCATTACAACTTGATAACAAATCGTTTTTAAGTTACTATATTTCCTGTAAGTTGCCGGAAATACTGGTAGTAGGATACCTCCTTTACAGTAGGAGCGGCTCTCATTAATATTCGATCTCTTAGAGAAAATTCTATTTTACTATTAGCCTATCTTAATTCATCGTACCTTATACTAAGTGCCCTCACAGAAACACGGATCTTAACTTATGCCATTTATATCTTCTACATTTTCCTTGATATAGGTTTCACACTCTTTGTTTCCCCATGCCATCATGGTCTTGGAGGAGGTGTATGAGTTAGTATATAGCATGATTTACCTACTCCTACTTTCACCAATCTTACTTTTTCGTATAGTGATTGTCTCTCCATTTCCTTTTCATTCTCCAAGACGAACATTACATTTTCTATTTATATTATTTAAGGGGGTATCCCACTACAAGTATTTCCGGCAACTTGTCAGAAATATTGTAACTTAAAACGATTTTATATCAAATTAACTACAATTTTAGTGGGATACCCCACTACTTTCCAGTAACTTGCCTGAAATATAGTAACTTTACAGGGGTATCTCATAATATCCCATTATATCCCCTATTATCCCAATATCCCATTACAACTTGATAAAAAATGGTTTTAAATTTACAATATTTCCGGAAAGTTGCGTTAATTACTTGTAGTGGGATAACCCCTTTATAGACCTCCAAAACCTGATTATACTATTTTCTTTAATGAATTTAACGATCTAATTTTTAATATTCCAACCTCCACTAAACACCATACCACTATCCTTAGTGATTTCAATTAACATTTTTACTCAATCCAATATCCTCATTCAACTTTCAATTATCTTACTGACTCTCCGACATGAATAAAGTAGTTAATTTTCCTACCATATATGGGTAGGGTATAGAAGTATACTGCTGGGCATTCTCTCGACCTTATTTTCTGCAGGTCTTATGATTCATGTAATTCTATAATTAATTATACTAAATCTGATATTCTTACAGACCATTTCATCATAACTTTTATAGTTATTCTCCCTCTGCTTCCTTCTTTATCCAAGAAACTCATTAATTATATAAAAATAAAATCTTTTAATATTCCTTTATTCTCCTCTGAACTTGTATCAATTCTTATATCCTTACCCATATCCCCTGAATCACTAAAGTCCACTCTCACCCTTTTACTTAACAAATATTCCCCTCTTATATCTACTATTATTTCCCTGCATACTAATTGCCCATGGTTTACATATGATATTGTTATACTCAAGCGATGTCTACTGAAAGAACATATCGTCGTGTTACTTCTCCTGAAACCCTTTTATCGTTAACTAATCATTGCAAATTCTACAATTTACAAATAAGTAAAAGGGGTATCCCACTACAAGTATTTCCGGAAATATTTTAACTTAAAAACGATTTTCTATCAAGTTAACTACAATTGTAGTGGGATACTCCCTTACTTTCCGGCAGCTTGCCTGAAATGTAGTAACTTTATAGGGCCCATTAAAACTTGATATAAAATGGTTTTAAAGTTACAATATTTCCGGCAAGTTGCCGGAAATACTTGTAGTGGGATACCCCCTTAAAGCAAAATATTCTTACTATATAAAATCAATAGCCTTACATCCAATCTTCATTCTACATTTGCATTAGCTAGTAAACTTATTACGCCTGATCCCCCTTTAAACATACCAAATATTCCTCAAAATAAAATCTTTAATATATTCTATAACTCTTTCTCTGGTAAAATATTATCTACTTGCTCAATATTACTTCGCTTCATCAAAAATACATTATCTCTTGAATATTAATCAGTACAAAGTATATATATATATATATATATATATATATACATATATATACCTTTATTACTCCCTCAGTATTTGAAATGTATGATCTAATTTTAAAATATACTTCGTCCTATCCATTTGACCATATTAATATTTATACTTTTAAAAGACTCGCTAGTATCCTATCCCCATATTTGCATACCATATTCTCGTCTTCTCTCTCCAATGGAGTTTTAACCCAACCTCTTTTAAACATTATATCATCACTCCCATTCTTAAAATAAGTTCTTCCAAACTTAATCTCTTATGCAATTACCGTCCTATCTCCCAACTTCATATTATTAATAACATTCTTGAAAGAAGCGTTGTTCATCATATATAGGGTTATGTCACTAAACTCCTCCCATGATGTCCTGAAAAGTGCATTTCGTAAAGATCACTCAACTGCGACAGCATTTTCTTCAAATCTTGAATAATATATATGCGAAAGTTTCTTCCTCACTATTTTGTCAAATGATTATCCTTGACCTATATTGTGCATTTGACTCTCTTTGCCACGGTATTCTTATCTCGAGACTTGGTAGTGCCCTCAAATGGCTTAACTCCTACATCCTAAACAGGTAATCTTCTGTTCAATTATATGATTTCTTTTCTGGTCCCCGACCTCTATTCTATGGTGTCCATTAGGTATCCGTCCTATGCCCACATCTATTCTCCACATATACAACACCTAATATATATTACTTATATATATATAAGGTATATTATATCTCCATTTCCTGGTATTTTCTAACCTATATAGCTGATGATACTCCTCCCTCACTATATACACTCCAGATAATTCTCAAATAACTGCGTATCTATTAAATACTGGCTTCTCTCTAACAATATTATACTAAATACCTAGCTATTTAAGCTAAAAATATCCCTCCTCGATATACCTACGAAATCCCCACCATTTCCTAACTTTTACCTTGACAACATTATTATTTCACCGTCCAAGTCAGTCCCCAATCTTGGTGTTGTTTTCCACTTTGTTATATCTTTTTATAGCCATATTGCTAACATTTCTAAAGCTGCCAATTATAATTTATTTAGAATCTGATATATCTGTAAATATATTACTCGACCCTTAATTGCTGTCCTTATTAATTCACTTGTAATTTATCGTTAGAATTATTGTTCTTCTTTATTATTTAACCTTAATTCCCTTAGGCTTAATTCTTAATCCATCGCCCTATTAAAATTAATCGTCAGATCATCCATACGATCCATATTCAATATTTTACTATCTTACCATTCCTTTACTGATTACTTTCAACTTCTACCAAACTGGATCCCTTTAAAAAAATATCACTAATTCGACTCTTTTCTATTACTCATAAAGCTATATATTCCTCCACTCCTTCATATATATTTTATTTACTCCTAATTCATTCCACCACCCAAAATACACGTTTAACATCCAGTATATATCTCGTTATCCAATAGCCATCACCCCTCAAATTCCATAAACGCTCATTGTCATGCATTATCTCATCTATATGCATATCCATGGAATATTATATAGTATCCTACTCATTCATCTATAAGATCCATTCAATTTCCCACCTCCTTCAATATTCATATTAAGTCATATATATCTTCTATCTAATTTTATTATATTATTATTATATTTTACATTTCGTTCTTATTACTTCCACTTTGTTCCGTTAGTTTTTTAATTTGTTGTTGTTGTTTTTTTTTTATTATTTATTTTTCGCGCACTTGTTATCACTTTGTAACAGTGCCTAATTAAACCTTATTTCATCATTATTTTAATTTTTTGAAAAAATGATATTTATGATAGTATGAAGTATTATTATTACATCTGCACACACATTTTGTAAAAATATTTAAAGTAGGAAAGTTTTAAAAACTTTTAGTTTTCGTATCTATATACATGTGACCGCGCGAAGGTAATGCTTCCCTTTTAAGTCATCAACGATACACTATAAAGCAAATGAAATATATATGTTATCAATATTGCTGTATTATAGTCATGCAGACGTCATATAGATGATATATTTTAATTATAATGAATAGCGAAAGAAACATTGTATTGTTGTAATAAAAAAATGATATACATATGTAGGATATGATCCTAGATATGTAAGATATCTTAACTTTTAACTATTCATTATAATCATTTACATATTTAATAAATAATGTATACTTTAATTGCCCCCCTTACTAAATTACTTCAGTAGTCCTTAGCGTTCTTTATTTCCCAACCTATATATCATAAGCCCAATATTTTCTATATATATATATGATATATAAATATAAATCGCATAATTTATTCAAGAATTAATCATGATTATTACATAATAACTCGCTAGGTGTTAAGTATCAACAAACTGTCAGATGATAAATATTATAAATTATCAATTTTAATATTATAATTCTATTCTAATATATATTAACTCATATTAGGTCATTTATTCTTATATATAATAGATACAATTCACTAAACTTATATTTGGATTACAATATTGAATACTAAAGATACAAATATTTCAAAAAACATCCATACGGATAATTTATCTTAATAATTTTAAAATTTGGATGTACATTTCATCAATAATATGAACTATCACTTAGATTGTAAGTAGTTTATTTAGTAGAAATGAATAGACATCAGGTTCTAACAGGAGCCGCAAATTCAGGAGATTCCTGTTTTTCTTCTGGTAGCGTTGAAGGATTGCATTTTGTGGTTATTTATTCTTTAATTTAAAATAAAATATAATAATATTTAATATTAAATTTTATGTTTTAGTTATTTTAATAGTATTATAATTATAATAATTATTATTGTAATGTTTCAATGTGAACTTATTATATTAAGCTATTTAATAGATATATTACTAATATATTATTATATACAAATAACTACAATTATTAGTTATACGATAGTTACTATGATTTAATCATAATCATTATCATAATTATTAAATATGATATTTATTATGAAAATCATTGTAATAATGTTATGGGTATTATATAATATATTATGTAATATATTATATCGATAATTATTATAATATTATCATACTATTATTAATTATTTTTCTAATATACGAACTTATTAAATAAGTTATTAGTATAATTATAAAAATATAGTTATTATAATAATAATCAATATTATTATAATAATTATATTATTTTCATTTTTAATTAAAGTGTATTTAGATATCATATTTAATAATACCACTTTACTTATATTATAATAAAAGGATATCAGTAAATTACTGGGTAATATAAGACCAGATAAGTTTGAACCACTCAACAAATTTATATAATAAACAAGTGAATTTATATGGTCCGAAATGACCTGACACTCTAAAATACTATTATTTATATATAATTATATAATATATAGTTAATATATGATAGAGGTAGTTTATGAAGTATCAGGTTACTTACTCCAACTCCGCCTATTTTGCTAATATAAATTTATAATAGTATTGTTTTTTTTAAAACGACATATGTGATTATAATTATTATATTATTATTATAATAATACTATAATTTATTAGAATTTATCTAAAAAAACAACGATTTAAATAAATAAGTATATCTCTCGACGGAAACGTAAATATAGATTATGTAAAATAATTACATCACTCTAATTATCTTTTTATATATGAACAGGGTTGACAGAAACCCACAAAATCTAGAATTTAATTTATTGTTTTATAGTTTTTGACAGAGTTCATCATAAAATAATAAAATTTAATTTTATAAAATATAAAAAATGAGTAGTAATTTTAAGGGGGTCCCCTACAAGTATTTACGGCAACTTGCCTGAAATATATTATCTTTAAAACGATTATATATCAAGTTAACTACAATTTAAGTGGGATACTCCCTTACTTTCCCGCAACTTGCCTGAAATAAAGTAACTTTAATGCAGGGTTGTCGGTTTTTGTGGGTTTTTTCATGTTTTTATTTTTGGTTTTTTGGGTTTATTTGGTTTTTTCGGTGTTTTCAATAATTATAATTTATTTAATAAAAAATTCTTTAAATTTATTTATATTTATTAATAACAAATAAAAAATATTATTATAACGTATACATAATAACGTAACATACAAACATATTAATTTATTTACAATAAATTAAGCATATGCTTATGATATCAACTATTAAAATGTTTGATAAATATACAAGTTTTTCAGCCTTCTCATTTCCAAGTCTGTTTCTTAACTTTGACTGAACTAGACCAAAAGATGAACACATTCTTTCTACCCCAGCACTAGAACCTTTAGCTGTCATTAAGGATTCAATTATTTTAAATATTTCATCATCAACATCAACATATGGTATGGCGTGATTATTTGATCATCGTCTTTAATATTTGTTACATCATCAATTAGATCTTTCCAGATTCTTACAACATCTGCAATTTTTGTTGAATCGCTCTGTATCATGTCTAAGTATATATCAAATGGTTTCATTATTTTTAGCATATCTTCCGCACTTCTCTTAAACCCAATTTTGGATATTTTTGTGATAATATCTTTATCAATGTCCTCTCTTTTATCTTCTCATATATTAAATAATATCGTCCAATTCTTTAAATAGCTCTAAATATTATCTGCAGGCATATTCCATCGGGATTCAATAGGCATAATTAGCTTACTTCCAACTGCTTATTTTAGAAGAGCTGAGTTAAACTTTGGTCTATAAAGTCTAGACAGCAAAGTTCAAACTTTGATAATATTTCATAATATGAAATTCATATTATATAATATATTATCATAGACATAGAGAGTCTTTTCGTCTATGTATATTATATTTTTATTTATATAATTTCATTTTCTAATTACAAGCAATAGAGAAGCATAAATAGAGCCATATAGTATATTATAACATATTATAACATAATCAATATTAATACAGTATTAATAATACTATTAATGTAGTACTATTATATTTATATAAAATTTAAGGAATCAAATTTGAAAAAACCTAATAAACCGATGAAAAAACCGAAATTAAAATCTAGTTTTTAAGTGAAATCATTAAGTGATCATCGTAATGATATCGCGGACTGGAGTCGCCGTAACCTAGTTCTCGTATACACACATCTCCACACATCTCCACACACATGTATACATGTTTATACATTTGTAAATAAAGTCTCATTAACATGTTCGACCTGCTGTAATAGTGAATACATGGCTAATCGTGCTGCAGATGTTATGCTGCATTAGTAGCTAGACTGTCCACAATATATACATGAGCCAGTTGGACAGTCAGTTGGACAGTCAGTTGGACAGCTAGTTGGACAGCCAGTTGGTCAGCCAGTTGGTCAGCCAGTTGGTCAGCCAGTTGGACAGCCAGTTGGTCAGCCAGTCTACATCTAAACAAGATCATTTTTCAGTAACTTCTAATTAATATAATCACTTGAAAATATAGGAAATTAATCATAACATATATATATATGAATAATATTTATTGATATAAAAAATTTTATTTTATTTATTTCATGATTTTGATATATATGAGGATTACCTTAGCGTAACCTTAGTTTTTATTTTGTAGGGAAATTTTTTTTACATTGAAATATTAAAATGTAATTCATTATCTTTAAAATGATGTATAATATATCATATAAAATGAAACATAAGTGCCTCAAATACGAAGTTTAATCATACACCTATTCAAAATGGTAGGATTTAATAATTAGAAAACATGCAAGTAAAACTTTAGATGCCAATATCTCTATTGTTTTTTTGTTGATTTTTTTTTTAATTTCTATATCTTTTGAACTCTTATATGAATCTTTATAAAATGTTCTTAGTATATACCTAATATATGGTTATTATTATATAGGTTTGTAAGCTAACGTAAATATAATCTATTAAGATAATTATTTGAAAAATAATAAAAAAAATTGGTAATAAATTTATTTTTAAATAATTTTAATATTATAATTAACTTTTCTTTAATTAATAATACATTTATTATTTTATGATGGACCTATATAACTAGAGATGAATGTATCTAGATATTAAAAAAAAATTAGAAAAAAATACTAATATATAGAAAAGATATAGCCTATTAAAAAATAGATATTTTTCCCTTTCTTTTACATGTAAACGCCGGCAAGGTTACGCCGGCCCTTAACCCCAAAACACCCTATATTTTAAAAAAGGTTCAAATCAATAAAATCCATGGCCAGCCCTGTATATAATATATAAATAGATTATACCGTATATAATATACACTGTATACACTGTATATCTCATATCAATAATATTATATTATTATATTAATTAATAAGTTACTATTTTTCCTAGCACATGTATCAAATAACAATATGTATATCTTATTTGAAATGGGTATATCTAAATCTATATACATATAACATACCTGTATATCACTCTTATTGATATATATTACGCAATACAGTGACATCAATGCATACTAGTGCTTCTCTATATATTTTCACACAGTATGTAATATCGTATAGTTTCATATGTATAGTTTTTCCTCCATTATCACTATATTCAAATTTAGAATTTATATTAAAAATAATATAAACATACATATCTAGCAATGAACATTCAATAGATATATTAGATCACTTTATAATAGTTAATGTCATTTTTTGATATAATGATTATTGTAAATATTGTTAATAACATGTTCATATGTAATGAAATTAATATTTTAGTACATAATTAATATGTTTACAATACATAAACAATGATTTATTTACAATTACTAAAAACTATAGAAATTAACATATATTTTATTGTTTGTATTTTAATAAAATATAATTTCAACCTGCATTAATTTAGATTTATTTGAAGAATAATATAGAACTTTTAATTTAATGCATAGATTATATATTATAATTTATTAATACTTTAGAACAGTAGTTCCCAACCTAGGGTCATGAACTAAAATTAGGTCATTAGCTTTTTTGTTTGGGTCATGTGCTAATTTCTAAAAAAAAATGGCTCATATTTTAGATACAGTTTTAAATACAAATTTATCATTTAACTAATAACAAAGTTTAATAATAACAAAATAAAAAAATAAATGTTTTCATTGGGTCATGATATATTTTTAAATTAAGAATTATCAAAAAAAAAAGGGTCATGGTGAAAAAAGGTTGGGAACCACTGCTTTAGAATATTATTATACATTAATATAGTATTTCTATATTTATTAAATTTGTTAAAAAAAAAAAATAAAAAAATGCCTAGTTCAACATTTTAATGACAATTTGTAAAAACTTATTTATTATTGGAATATGTTTTGTAATATTAATAATTCATAAAGCTATATTATATAAGTACACAAATGTTACTTATATAATATGCTATAATTGTTATCAGAAATGATTAAACTTAGTAAGAAGTCGTTTACTTCTACTATTACTTTCGTATACATTTTTAATATTTTATTTTTACAATTTTTAAATACTTTGACAATATATTATATTATTGAAATATATTATCAGTGATATGTTATTAATGATGTTGAAGGAATATACATTGAATAGCTTTTTAAATGATCTCAAACTATTCAGATTTTAATTTTTCTAAAAATAAGTATTCACTCTATTTACATGGCAAACATTTAAACAATAACATATATAATTTATTACATAACATTACTCACTCTCTCTTGTATTGATTTACTACTGATTCTATTGTTAAAGCCAGGCATAATTACTGGCTATTGTTCATGAATAATGATGCCTATAAGTTATTCTGATGCTAAGACATGTACTACTGTGTGTGTGTGGAGCAGGGGCTTTATTTAAGTTTAACTACACCACCCTAATCATAATGATATTGTTGTCAATGGCATTATGTATAGAACATGTGATGTCTTATTAATCAGGAATGGTTGTAATGTTAGATAAGCCTGTATCCCAGATAAGCCTGTATCACAGATAAGCCTGTATCACTGATAAACCAGTATCACAGATAAGCCTGTATCACAGCCAGTACTACATAATATCTCCTATAGAATCATATAGTGAACAGTGATAGTGAACAATTAAAGAAGTAGTAGGATATCTGCAGCCACTGACCATTGCCGCCATACTGACCCCCTGAAGACAACTGTGTGCACCACCTGCCTAACTACCCCTTGACCACTAGTTCTACCACTGGCCTAACTACCCCTTGACCACTAGTTCTACCACTGGCCTAACTACCCCTTGACCACTAGTGCTACCACTGGCCTAACTACCCCTTGACCACTACTGCTACCACTGGCCTAACTACCCCTTGACCACTAGTGCTACCACTGGCCTAACTACCCCTTGACCACTACTGCTACCACTGGCCTAACTACCCCTTGACCACTACTACTACTACTGGCCTAACTACCCCTTGACCACTAGTGCTACCACTGGCCTAACTACCCCTTGACCACTAGTGCTACCACTGGCCTAACTACCCCTTGACCACTACTGCTACCACTGGCCTAACTACCCCTTGACCACTAGTGCTACCACTGGCCTAACTACCCCTTGACCACTAGTTCTACCACTGGCCTAACTACCCCTTGACCACTAGTGCTACCACTGGCCTAACTACCCCTTGACCACTAGTGCTACGACTGGCCTAACTACCCCTTGACCACTAGTGCTACCACTGGCCTAACTACCCCTTGACCACTACTGCTACCACTGGCCTAACTACCCCTTGACCACTAGTGCTACCACTGGCCTAACTACCCCTTGACCACTAGTTCTACCACTGGCCTAACTACCACTTGACCACTAGTGCTACCACTGGCCTAACTACCACTTGACAAATAGTGCTACCACTGGCCTAATTACCCCTTGACCACTAGTGCTACCACTGGCCTAACTACCCCTTGACCACTAGTGCTACCACTGGCCTAACTACCCCTTGACCACTACTGCTACCACTGGCCTAACTACCCCTTGACCACTAGTGCTACCACTGGCCTAACTACCCCTTGACCACTAGTTCTACCACTGGCCTAACTACCCCTTGACCACTAGTGCTACCACTGGCCTAACTACCCCTTGACCACTAGTG
>OZ025239.1:41762195-41827195 GCA_964019155.1 Osedax fenrisi
AACCTCATAGAATATTAATTTGATTGATAAATACACAAGTATAAGTGCACATATAAAATTAGTGTTATGATATTAGTTTTAAGCGGCTATATTCTCATTCTATAAATAGCTTGTGTATATATGTATACTTATACCTATGTATACTGGTACTACTTTGTCTATCTCTAGTACACTAGTCTTATCAGCTACTTCACCAGTAACTATGGTGTATACTAGGGTAGTAATATTAACATATATCTAGTAATATTATATCATGAACTATTTGTAAGATATTTATTATTATGATTTATTAATTTATATGTGTATTAAAAAATATATCCCTAATATTTATATATTTATTAAGTATTCGATTTCATGTTTCATTTTACCGCCTAAATTTAAATATATATGAAAATGTTTCGCTAATTTTCAGTCCATACTTAATTTGAGTATTGTGAAGAAAACAAAATTACAATTACATTATTATAAATATATATGAATAATAATCTCTGATGAATATAATTATGGTAAAACTTATATTGGTAAACATTTTTGAAATAACAATTTAAAATTAAGAATTAAAAAAAAAAAAAATTATTTTTTTAAAATATAATTATAATTTTGATATCTATTCTCATTATGTTAAAGGTCATATTGATAATATGTTATCTATGAATATATTCTATGTTATGTATAAGTATAACATTCATGTATGTAGTCAACATCATATATGTAGTAAACATTCATGTATGTAGTCAATATTCGTGTACGTAGTCAACATTCAAGTATGTAGTCAACATTTATGTATGTAGTCAACATTTATGTATGTAGTAAACATTCATGTATGTAGTAAACATTTATGTATGTAGTATACAATCATGTATGTAGTATACATTCATGTATGTAGTAAACATTCATGTATGTAGTCAACATTTATATATGTAGTAAACATTTATGTATGTAGTCAACATTCATGTATGTAGTATACATTCATGTATGTAGTAAACATTCATGTATGTAGTCAACATTTATATATGTAGTAAACATTCATGTATGTAGTCAACATTTATGTATGTAGTAAACATTCGTGTATATAGTAAAACATTCATGTATGTAGTCAACATTCATGTATGTAGTCAACATTCATGTATGTAGTCAACATTCATGTATGTAGTAAACATTCATGTATGTAGTCAACATTCATGTATGTAGTCAACATTCATGTATGTAGTCAACATTCATGTATGTAGTAAACATTCATGTATGTAGTAAACATTCATGTATGTAGTCAACATTTATATATGTAGTAAAATTCATGTATGTACGTCAACATTCATATATGTAGTAAACCATCATGTATGTAGTCGAATATTCGTGTACGTAGTCAACATTCAAGTATGTAGTCAACATTTATGTATGTAGTCAACATTTATGTATGTAGTAAACATTCATGTATGTAGTAAACATTTATGTATGTAGTATACATTCATGTATGTAGTATACATTCATGTATGTAGTATACATTCATGTATGTAGTCAACATTCATGTATGTAGTAAACATTCATGTATGTAGTCAACATTTATGTATGTAGTCAACATTCGTGTATATAGTAAACATTCATGTATGTAGTCAACATTCATATATGTAGTAAACATTCATGTATGTAGTCAATATTCGTGTATGTAGTCAATATTCGTGTATGTAGTCAACATTCATGTATGTAGTCAACATTCATGTATGTAGTCAACATTCATGTATGTAGTAAACATTCATGTATGTAGTCAACATTCATGTATGTAGTCAACATTCATGTATGTAGTCAACATTCATGTATGTAGTAAACATTCATGTATGTAGTAAACATTCATGTATGTAGTCAACATTTATATATGTAGTAAACATTCATGTATGTAGTCAACATTCATATATGTAGTAAACATTCATGTATGTAGTCAATATTCGTGTACGTAGTCAACATTCAAGTATGTAGTCAACATTTATGTATGTAGTCAACATTTATGTATGTAGTAAACATTCATGTATGTAGTAAACATTTATGTATGTAGTATACATTCATGTATGTAGTATACATTCATGTATGTAGTATACATTCATGTATGTAGTCAACATTTATGTATGTAGTAAACATTCGTGTATATAGTAAACATTCATGTATGTAGTCAACATTCATGTATGTAGTCAACATTCATGTATGTAGTCAACATTCATGTATGTAGTAAACATTCATGTATGTAGTATACATTCATGTATGTAGTAAACATTCATGTATGTAGTCAACATTTATATATGTAGTAAACATTTATGTATGTAGTCAACATTCATGTATGTAGTATACATTCATGTATGTAGTAAACATTCATGTATGTAGTCAACATTTATATATGTAGTAAACATTCATGTATGTAGTCAATATTCGTGTACGTAGTCAACATTCAAGTATGTAGTCAACATTTATGTATGTAGTCAACATTTATGTATGTAGTAAACATTCATGTATGTAGTAAACATTTATGTATGTAGTATACATTCATGTATGTAGTATACATTCATGTATGTAGTATACATTCATGTATGTAGTCAACATTCATGTATGTAGTAAACATTCATGTATGTAGTCAACATTTATGTATGTAGTCAACATTCGTGTATATAGTAAACATTCATGTATGTAGTCAACATTCATATATGTAGTAAACATTCATGTATGTAGTCAATATTCGTGTATGTAGTCAATATTCGTGTATGTAGTCAACATTCATGTATGTAGTCAACATTCATGTATGTAGTAAAAAACCTTATAAAATAAATGTACAAGATTATTGATTTGTTCATTCAATATAGTAAATATATAGTAACAGGTTCAGTATGTGTGCACTTTGTCATGTATGTATATGATGTTAATACACTATCACAGCATACCTTGTAGTATTCTATCATATCCATACTATTATAAATACATCACAAGTAGTACTTTCATGTAATGTATAAATATATATTATATATAGATGGTTGAGAAAATAAAATATATTATACTATTACTGTGGTATAGACAGGAAAGTATTATAATAATATACTTTGTTATAATTATACAATTTATTTTTCTATTATTATCCTTTTAATTAATATAATATATTTTATTAATTAGTTAATTTAATTATAAAAGTTAAGTGACATATGATATATTCCTGTTGACACTTAAAGTAGTAGGAAACTTTGCCTGTGATTTACTAAGCCTATATTTCACTGTATATACACTGTATAGACATATTTATATTTAAGATAAAATAATATATTGTACAATATGCAATATATAATATTGCTTTATAATATTTATTATACATTGACTTCGAATCTGTAATGTTACTTTCACTGCGTTTAGTGAAGTTTTAACTTAACCCACAAGGATACCAAATACTTGGGAATATCATACATACACATACATACACATACATACATACATACACACATACATACATACATACATACATACACACATACATACACATACATACACATACATACATACATACACACATACATACACATACATACATACACACATACACACACATACACACACATACACATACATACATACACATACATACATACATACATACATACACACATACATACACATACATACACATACATACACATACATACATACATATACACACATACATATTTGTTGCTTAATGTATTATAATAATAAATCATTATATAATGATATCATTAATTACTTTTAAGTACTAAAAATGTAAATTATATGTATACATCATAATTACTAGAGTAATAAATGTATATGTACTACTACTACTACTACTACCACCTGACCACCACACCACCTAACCACCCGCCCACCTCACTACAGGCATACGCAGCTGGTTGTGATATAGTGATACTAGCGAGTGACTTTGAACGTGTTCAGATAATCGCAGGAGTTAACCATGACAATGTTCAGATTACTGGTATCGACTGTTGTAGTGACGTCGGCAAGGTTACACCACCACCACCACCACCACCACCACCACCATCATCATCATCATCATCACCATCATCATCATCATCACCACCAACATCATCATCATCATCATCATCATCATCATCATCCTCATTATCATCAACATCCTCATCATCATCCTCATTATCATCATCACCATCATCATCATCACCACCACCATCATCATCATCATCCTCATTATCATCACCATCATCCTCATCATCATCATCGTCTAACGTCTATTTCATGAGCTGAGCGCCGCGTAATCTACGAGATATTGCAATATACGAGATATGTCAGGGTAATACAGTGATTACATTGATCACAGATTGCAGTGGCATACGGTTGTAAAGTCTGTATATTCGAACCCACACCTATTCTACATACCGCTGACTCCAAGGTTAACTTACTCTTAATCATATACATATAGGATATTCTTTAATAATTTCTATTATGGCGTCATCCTTCATTATATGCACCATCTTCATCATCTATATAATTAATATCATCACCAACACCACTAACCCCATCACCACCCCAACACAGAAACTGAACTACCAGTGGTGTCACACTGGTCAGATAGGCACCGAGTGCGAAGTCATGTCGTTAGCGTGGAACAAAGAGGGCAGTAGTCTACTGACCGCAGGTGATTACATCCAGATGTGGTCAGCGCCCGATATACAACAGACCATACAGTTCTTCGAGCGAGAACAACTTAATAAGGTTTCAACTCCCAACTAGGTGGTGATACCTAGTGGTCTCCCCTCGTAACCCTCTATTACATATTATAATTTTAATTATAATTTTAAATTTTAGTTTATATATTTCAATAATGAATTAATCTATTAAATGCAAAAAATGAATATTTACTAAGTTTACTGACCATAGTACCAATATATCTATCATCTATGACGTAGCTCTGTTAACCGGGTTGCTAATGATTCCACTAGTAATCATACCTTTACCCTTATACACCTACAATGTAGGCCCTCCTATACACACACACACACATGCTAAGTAAGCAATATCACCCGCTGCTACTAGACCTTGTACTGATTACAGGATGACTAATACATTTACATACTCGCATCCTTCACCATGCTAACCAACATAGGCCTAATTAATTACCCACGCTCCATTCATCATAATATGCTAAAAATAGACTTATTTTTTAGTGAATGTCACATTTATTACCAATGTGTATCATTCTCAATGCTTTCTACGCGTCTTAATATAGACCATTCTCTAGATCATCTATATGTATAATGTATAATATGCATATTAAATAGAATATTGATTTTATATATTACATAGAAATATTATAGATATCCATAGATATCCACAGACTCCATTATTTATATCATGTAATAAAAAATATATTCCAATAAGAATACAGTTATGTTATTTATAACAATATATCTATTTATATTATTAATATGTGAAATATTATGTAATTTTTATATATAATAAAATTGTCTTTTTATTTTATAAAAAATGTTGGAATATATATGTTATGCTCTGTGTATTATTTTCATTTATTATTATTAATATATAGAATTACAAATAAATAGCAAGGACAGGACATCTGCTCACTATCTCCACAATGGTAACTTTGTACTTACAACTAGATACTTTTCAGTGGTATATTTAATTATATTTCAATGATTTCAATCTCTGAATCAAAGCTATTTGTAAAATAAAATGCATTCATATTTTAAATTTTGTACTTCTTTATAAATATTTTATTAAAAATACGAATTTATTTATAAATTTGGTTTGAATTAAACATTTGTTTTTATTATATATATATGTCGTTATTATAAGAACTATAATGTGTATTAAATTATATTATAATTTTAATATAATCATATTAAAATCATGTATTTAAAAATAAGTTGTTGCAGTTATTTACAGTTATTTAATTCAAATATGTACTTCTAGACCATGATACAACACCATCAAATCGTTCAAACGTAAAATAATAATTTCAGAAAATATATAGATATATAGTTACACTGCTATATACAATATATTGTTTTATATTGTTTTATACGATATCCTGTCCTATTTTAAGTATTTATTATCATTAATATTAATTCCAAGCATATCTATAATTGTATATGTAAATATAATGTTAATAATAATATAAATTTGTATATCCAGATTGTAAAGTATATCATCAATATATCCTTATTACCAGCTTATCTTATCTTACAGCTAGCATATCTTACAGCTAGCATATCTTACAGCTAGCATATCTTACTAAAATAAGATAATTGTTATTTAAATGTATTTAATTTTAAATACATTTAAATAACAATTATCTTATTATTAGTTTATAATATATCATTAATGCAGAGCAAGCTCGACTTGGTAAGGTAAAGTAATAATATATCAACATAAGCTATATATCTAAGTCATATTTTGTATATATATAGAGGGTTTGGATTTTCCCAGATATTAGTAGTATTTATATTTATTTAAATTATTTAATTATATATTTTGTAAAAATAACGTTATTCTAATCATCTGTTACTATGGTAATACAAATATTTATTTATAGAAATAAAATAAAAGTAGTAAACATTCATACATTTAATAAATTAATTCATTATTGAAAATTCTTATGAAATTACAATATATGTAATTAATATATGTATTAATACAGAAATCACAAAACCTATGTTTAAAGTATGCTATTTCAAAAATCTAGATATTCAGCGTAAATCACTGAATTCTCATGAATACAGTTGTTTTTACCTTGAATATTTACGATAAATTTCACATTTAAAATAAATTGAGAAACTCCTATTTTTCTGGCTCACAAATGCAATTTCAAAAATTAAATTCAACCATGTTTGATCTATGGAGTGTACGAATAAGCTTAACTTTACAACGTTCAGTTTACTTAGTATATCAACATACTACAAATATATATATATATATATATATATATATATATATATATATATATATATACTTATAAACATAACATTTTGTTATATAATAGATATATATAATAATATTCATATATATAAATTATTGTGTTGCCGGTAATGGTTCGTATCGTGGACGAGGATATATTTGTTGTGAGGGAGCAAATGTTGCCAGTGCTTTTACTCTTGGCGAAAGTAAGTTCCTTAAGGCATTTGATATAGAAACCCCAAATCCTCCAAGTTGATACACCTTTATCGACTTTCATTTGCAATTGTTATAAAGTATTCGAAGTAGATTTTGTTATGGATATTACTAATATTCTGGATAGAAATATTATCATCAAATATTTTGTTTAAATTATTAAAAATTTATATCTGATTTCCCCCCTCCACAATCACATTGGGTGAACGATACGATAAGCTTTGCTTTTTCGTTCATCCAGGCTAATGCCTAAAATCTGATTATTATAAATATATATATATATATATATATATATATATATTTATATATATTTATAATAATATATATTTTATATAGAAGATATTCTTTATTTTTATAATATTGTTATAAAATGATTTTAATTTACCTATCCACTATCATTATTTGTTATTATTTTATTATTAAATACTAATTATATAACTCTAAAAACATAACAAATATTTTCAACTATTATTTTTTAGTAATAATATATTCACATTAAATCTATGTAATTTAAATAATTAATCATAAACGATTTACAAAGGTTTGTGTGGTAATGATATAAGAAAAGAACGTTAAGATAGGAGATTAACATCTATTAACTTCTACTAGTAATTGTTTCAATAGCAATAGGTTCCGAAAGTGTTGGATACCTGTAGGTTAAGTGGATGTATCTGAATGTAGTTAATTCTCTTTTAGAATATCAAACAATCATCAATAATTGTATGTAGTATTGTTATTTTGGTACGTGCATGATATTCTAATGTGCTACGCGCAATTATCATTATAAGAATAAATTCTATCTTAAATAAAGAAGTGAAACATTGCCACAATGGTAACGTCACTATAGTTGAAACACAAGTAGCTAGTAAGTACAAGTAATAAGTCCTCCTCCTCCTCCGATAATGAACTGTTGTAGAACTGCGACTCTACCTCCATGTCAGCGTGTAATCAACGCCATAGAGATGTACTAATACCCTGGTCCACTTAATTAACGTTAATACCCCGCCCCCCGTTCAGCTCCAAAACCCTCAGAACACGCCGGTCGTCAATCAATCTAGCCACGCCCACATCGGGGTGGGGGAACACGTGGTCGCGGATCTCCCAGAAGACGAACGCGATGATGATGACCCCTCCTGCACTACGCCGACCTTTGACCTGCCCGAGTGGAAACAGAGGTGGCGCTGTAAACCCGCCACAGCTGTTAATCAGATAGCGTTCTCCGAGGACGGGGTGCTGTTCGCTACCGTCAGCAAGAACGATCGGCTCGTGAAGATCTGGTACGAGAATAAGAGAGGTCAGCTATATCTGTGCTATCTCTTGTCTATGCTATCTATTGGATAGCTTGATTATCTATTGTCTATTATCTATTAAAATATTTGTAACCTCTCATTTATGTATTATCATGTACACTTAACATGATTGAAGGATATTATTTTATGAACATGTCTTTGAAGGGGATTATTGCGAGTTTATTGATGTGCTTAGTTTGATAGATACCTCCCCCAACTCCTCCTCCCCCTCCTCCTCCTCCTCCTCCTCCTCCTCCTCCTCCTCCTCCCTCTACTAACCATGTCCTCCCATAGTAACTACAGGCGAAGCTAACAGTACCCTGATCATGAGCCCTAAGAAAGAGTTGACTTCCTATAGCTTCATCTACATCACCCACCCTAGAGCTGTGCTAGGTTTCTCATGGCGTAAGACTAGTAAATACATGCCCAGGTAAGCCCCACCCCTTCCCGCTGCCGGACACGCCCCCTACATCATCACCGCCACTCACTAGGGGTTCCGTTGCCAATATGATCATCACCACTTGCAAGGATACCATCTCTCGCGTGTGGTGTGAAACTATCCTACCCGATGATGGACTTATTGATGTCTGGCAGCTTAGTAAAGGTAGGCGCTGTCATTGTTATATTCTACTAACTGTGTAGCTATCACACATGACACATGACCTGCTGCTGCTGCTGCTGCTGCTGCTGCTGCGACCCTTCAATGTTCATTAATACACGCCGCTTATATCTCTCTTATGATCTTTGATGTAGGCATCGGTGGTAAAGCTACAGACAGATCTACTGATCCTTCAGTGAACGCCCACAGACATAAGACTAGATTCATGCAAAGACTACAACATTTACGGTTGGTTACATATCACAGTTAGCTATCACAGTTAGCTGTCATGTTGTTCACAGATGTAGATTTATAGATTTATCACTAGCTAAATGTATAGCCCTGAGTCTGCATCTATCTTGTATTACTATATACACATCAATTATGTCCTTTACTAACTTAGTCACTAATAGAGGGTTGGGATCAAATACATTATCAAATACATCAATAAATAATCATTCAAATATAATTACAAATACAAATAAACCAAATCAGCGTATTTAAATACAAATACGTATTTGACCCCAACCCTGGTCACTATCATATTTAATATTTATTTTTCTATACATACATAAAACATACATATACATTATATATATATATATATATATATATATATATATATATATATATATATATTTATTTGTATATAACAATATATCCATTTATTCAGGCTGTATAACATTTGTATAATAAGTTAGTTATATTCTATAATCAGTTATATTCACTGTTTTAATTATTCATAATATATTGTTAATAATAATTCTATGTTTCGTTTGTTTTGTTTAAATTTGTTATTGTCATTGGATTAATGTATATGTTGACTTAGACTTAATCTTTATTTGTATATTTATTTAATCTTAATCTATATAACTTACTATATTTAATATAGTTTTTTATTAATTTTAATTATTTGATTAGTTAGCATTTGAATATATATGTATATATGAATATATTCAAATATATAATTGTTATATTATGGGTAGGTGCTGAAATTGTATACCTCTGAAATTGAGAAAAAAATGATGTTAAACATTTTTTATAATATTAATCAAATATTAAATATTATCTTTAAATGATATAAACCATGTTTTTACGTAAAATATAACTATAAAATAAAAACTTTTACACAAAGTATGTCATTTATATAAATTATAATAATAATTTAAAAAAAATTAATTAAATTAATAATTATTATTAATCGTCATAATTTAATTAATATATAATATGTTTGATGATATGAGCAGATATGTCTGTATACGTGGCAGGTGCAGCTCGTAGCCTCCTATTTAAGTTATCTACTGTTTACAATGTTAACTTGGCATTAACCACAGCTTACTTCACTCGACCCCCCCTCATCTCTAGTGTGTGTGTGTGTGTGTAATACACGTTCACCCCACCACACACACACACACATCACCCACACCACACACATCACCCACACACTCACACACACACACACACCCCACACACATCACACACCCACACCACACACACCCACCCACACACATTCGTAACCCACTCACCCCACACATCTATACAGCGATGATGAAGACAGTCACAGGTATACGTTTACTTTGGTTCCCATGGTAACCTCTCTCGTGTGTCACGCATGATTGAACACGCTCTGTGTGTGTGCGCGCGCGCGCCACCGTTAATGACCCTATTCAAACGGCGAAAGTGTTACGATAATGCACGTAGATTTCACTCTCCGATCACATGACCACCTATTATGTAATCTTCACGTTAATCATCACGTGTTGCTTGTCTTGAAATTGAAAACTAACTCACAAATTGTGAAAGATAAAATAATAAACGATAATTCATAGTGCATTATTCGTTCACACTTTAAAGATTCCATAATGTTTACATATTCACTGATATGTGCATGCGTATATCGAAGTGTATACGCATGTATATATATATATATATATATATATATATTTTATATATATGTATATATATATATATATTTGTATATATAATATATTATGATTTATGATAAAACAATACATAATTGTGATTATCATAGGAACGGTTCTATTGCTTTACTTATGAGATTCATTACTACCCCTTCTTACCACCCTCTCTATCATCATTCACTTTATACCACTCTATATCTCGAGTATTTGCGTCATACTAAATAGGGGGACACCTCACCTCTAATATAGGCTCCACCTCCATTATCACGTGCCTCGATGCCATCATTCACATATACCTGTTCACCTGCTTAGCCTGCTGCCCTTTGATCTACTTATCATCGCCAGTTTCCCTCGCCTCCACCTTCATCTTCATCTCTCAATCTGCTGCATATTTACAAATTGACACTACCCTCATCTGAATATCCATTTCCTACTCCTCTTCCGCCTCTATCCCCGCCTCCTTCCCTGCATCTTCCCCAGCCTCCATTCCCGCCACCATTCCTGCCTCTTCCCCACCCCCTCCATTACCACCGCCTCCTTCACTCCCCCCTCCATTGTTACAGTCACGCTGTGAATCAGAAGAAATCATCTCGTATCAACATGCCTTCAGTGGCTCCCCTACTGACCAGTGAGAAAAGTGTTCACGACCTTCACAAGTATCACCATCAAGGTCATCATCATCGTCTACATTAACCCCACCCTCCACCTCTATCCTGTTAACCCCGCCCCCCCCCCCCCCCCCGCACCCTCTAGGTTCTAAGTCACATTCCAGCCAACAAACTATATCCGGTTTCCACTTCCACTTGGCCGGCTGCATCAACCCCAGTACAGGTACACACACATACACACACACATACGCGCGCACATACACGCGCACATACATGCACACAAACATGTATCCTTAGGGTGGTCGCTGTTAAGAAATACACATAAAACATCTTAAAGTATATATTAATATAAGAATAATACTCTAGTTTTGGAACTTTACAAGTTATATTGAGGCTCATGTTTTAATAATTATGTGTATTCACACAATATATCACACACCCGGGCGTGTTTACTAACTATAATCTACACCGACTGCAGACATTCCCATGCTGCCCTCTGTTGGTGCTGATACGCACAACTCTCACAAGAAGCTGAACTTCTGCGTTCATTGGCTGAATAACAAAGAACTTCAGGTTAGCGTACATCATCTCTACAATCGTTGGCGATGTTAAACAGTCGCAGATAATACCGGGCTAATAATAGTTATATAATAGTTCAAGTTCAAATTTAATATAATAAATAATATATTACACAAGCGTAAATACTATTTATAATAAATCTATGATAGAATAACTTTAAAATGAATCAAATATTTAATTAAAATTATAAAAATGTGTAATATAATATGATTTAACGCGTTTCATTATTATTATAATTACAATATATTCTACATTTGGCGTTAAAGTGAAATGAGTGGGCCCTATCACAAGCACTCGCACACCTCAGTAACATAGTACACATCTATTATCTTTGCTAACTTAACCCTGCCCCGCCCCACCCCACCACTGCTGTTAGTTCACCCACGCCGCAGAAGTAATACTCGACAAGCTGAGGGCTAAAGACCTACTGCTCCAGCGACAACTACAGGCTGAGGAGGACATCAGAGAGAAGGGAGACGAGGAGGATGGTGATGATTGCGATGAACCAATCACGTGTTAGCGTCTACAATAGTAGTATTGATAGCATTGTGACACATTAGTTAATTTGTTTCGACTTTATCTAAAAAGGTATAACTAGTATATTTTTAGAAATATACATATACTGATATATAAATAATGGGTTACCACGATTTATATAGATAAACTAATGGAGGAAGAAGTTAAATTTGATACAAATAAAGTTGCTAATACAATGTTAATAATAATATAAGATAATTATGAATTAGCTTTTTAATAAATATTTATTGCGATGAAATTATTAAAAATATATTACGCAATTCTTGATGAATTCATATCTAATTATTAAATTTCTAAAATAGTAACTAATACAAATAGTAAATAATAAAACATATAATAAACAGTTCAATGAATGCCTTATATTTAAGAATTCAGAAGTTAATATATAGCACACGTATAAATACTATTAATAAAGCCCCCCTCTTTATACTTATACCGCTTGCTTATTGGGCATCGTCTCTCCCTTCCTCCCTCTTTCCCTCTCTACTATCGCTCTATATCCGTCGCTGATTGGCTTACCTCCTCCATCGCCGCCACTACAGTGCTGCCATCTTCCATTGTGCGTAAAGCGTCCGCCATGAATGTCGGCACCACGACCTCTAGTATCGTTGACCCCGATGTGGAGGTCGCCATGTCTGCATCTGCTTCATCTCTCTTCAATCAAGAAGGTAACGCTCACTCCGCACCTTCTATTTGTACCCCGCCCCTTTATTTACTCCCCTAACATGTATTTGTACCCCGCCCCTTTATTTACCCCTGCATCCTCTATTACCCATACCCTTTCTAATAACTCCGTTATTTCATTTATCCATTTATTTTTCAAAATTTCATATTTTAAATTATAAATATTCGTAGAACTGGTGCAATAATTAATAATATAAAATTAATAAATAAAATCAAAAAATAAATTTAATTTATTATAATGTGAATTATTTAGGTTTAGTATTAATGTGTGTTTTATGCAATGCTTGAATGTATTTATACTCTGCTTCTATCCTTATTGCAATTTTCTCAAATGTTTTATTTATCTGTACATATTATTTACAACTAAATTTAATCACTTACAAATATGTTTTATAGTTTTTAAATATTAAAATAGCGCTCTCTCCTGCCCTTTCCTCGATCACTCCTCTCTCCCTCTCTCCTCAATAGCCCCTATCTCTCCCTCCTAATCACCCCTCTCTCCCCCTCTTCAACACCCCCCTCCCTCCCTCCTCGTAGACAATGCTTCCAGTCAGATATCGTCAGACTTCCTCGACAAGCAGATTGAACGTCTACTGAATGACTGGCATCAGAATGCTGACATGATCTACAGTGTGCATCCCATTGATGGCAGCTTCCTAGTCTGGTCGGTATCTATAGTAATAAAGCATCAGTAGTGCTGGTAGTAGTAGTAGTAATAATGTTAGTTATACATGTGATATGGAATAGGTTATACCATCGAATAGATTAAGGGGAGGCGTAAATATTAATTAAATTCAAAATGTTTGAATTTGTGTTCACATATATTAATAGATAGCGATACTTTTGTAGCATATGACCTGTCAATACTTAAATATGTATTGAGTAGTAGTAGCTTCTTTTATACATGTATTGTATTTATATGAATATATGTCTGTGCTGGAGCGAATCTAGAATAGATAAACATAGATTGTGTTCTTCACTATAGAGTTGCAACTCACACCTACATCCAGAGCTGGGCAGTATCGCCGATACAGTATCTATTAAGGCAAAAAATCAGTATCGTAGATACATTTGTATTTGTATTTGTATCTATTATAAAAATTACAAAAGTATTTGTAATCGTATCTATTAGTCATAAATAGTATCTACGATACGTATCTACTAAGACAATTATTTAAACAGATACATTTTATTAAATAATATATCATTTGGTCATTATATTATATTTATTTTATATCAATATTTTATAATATCATTTTATAAATTAATTTAAATATACATTTATATATAGTTTTTAATAAAATATCTTTTGTAAATATTGAAATTAATTCATTGTTAAAAATTATGATATATCAATTATATATTGATTTATTCTCAAAAACCATTATATACATTTATTGAAAACAAAGACATTATTTTGATAATATATTTTATATAATAATTGATTTATAATTCAAAATTATATATTATATAGAAAGATAAAATCATTTTAATAAATATGATAATTCTAAATAATAATAATTAATAATATATTAATAATTTATTTGTTATATATTTGATAATGTACTATATTCATGTTTAACATTCGAAAGTAAAGTTCGCTGATTATTTTTAGTTGAAAAATAGTATATTGTAATAATGTATATTTCTCTATAATCTGTAATGGCTCATAGTATAATTTCAGATGAAATAAACGCTAGTACACTAAAATATTCATCGTGGGCATCATTAAATGTCAATAAATATCAACTAATGTATTCTATATCATCTATTGAAGACATAGATTTAGAGTACCATGGTACTCTATATCTATGATTGAAGAACACGTTATAAGGTGTAAATATGTAATATGTCATTTTAAAGGAGTTATCCCACTAGCAGTATTTCCGGAAATAATGTCCTGAAATATTTTTAGAAAGTTATTTTCTAGCAAGTTAACTACAATTTTAGTGGGTTACCCTATTACTTTCAGGAAAAATAGTAACTTTAAAGGGGGTATCCCAATACAAATTGCTAGAAAATCACTTTCTATAAAACATTTCCGGACATTATTTCCGTATAAAGGGGGTATCCCACTACAAGATTTTCCGGCAACTTACCAGAAATATTGTAACTTTAAAACCATTTTTTATCAAGTTGTAATGGGATACCCTATAAAGTTATTATATTTTAGGCAAGTTGCCGGAAAGTAAGGGGGTTTCCCAGTACAATTACAGTTAACTTTATATAAAATAGTTTTAAAGTTAAAATACTTGTAGTGGGATACACCCTTAATGTTCCTTGATATGTACTTTCAAATCGACATCGATGAATATATATATATAAATATAATTTACATCTATATACTATACACCTTGTATATAATTATAATGTATTTGTATCTACTAAGATGTATCTACTAAGAAAATTATGTATTTGTAATTGTATCTACTATGATTTTTTTTAAAGTAATTGTAGTAGTATCTATTATAAGAAAAAAGTGTGTAATTGTAATTGTATCTATTATACATTTTTCGAGTATCGTGCCCAGCTCTGCCTACATCATAGGTGATCTTACTATTATCATAATCTGCAGCATTAAAATGTAATACATTTTATTTCATATTAATTATATCAACATATTTTATTTATTTATTGAATATATTGTACTTATATCAGCCGATATATCATAGTCAACAGAATAAATAAAATATATCAAAATGGCAAATTATGTATTTAATTTAATATAAACTTTAGATTCGAATTTCTCAATAACTTTATTTTTTCTATAGCTACATTTTAAAAATGCATACAATATTACTAATAAAAATAAGTAGGTTAATTTTTTCCAGCTCGTTCACAACATATAGGTTTAATGATATAACGGCTAGAAATATATATTTCATTGATTAATCTAATATGAAATTATAATATTTTATAAAATGTATTCAATTTTTTAGATATCATTTTAAACTAGTAAAATTTAATTATGATCTTGTTAAATTTGACTAATGTTAAGCATAATATTTTAATAACTGAAACAATTTGAAATAAAATAAATATTATGCTACTCGAGTGAAAAAAAGCAGAAACACTTTTAAAAGTACATATTTATCCTCTTATCTATATACATTGAGAGAACAAAACATTCAACAATGATAGGCCTCTGTAATGAGTACTAGTAATGGTATTACATTTTAAAAATATATAATTTAAATTAGATTATTTAATAGATTGATGTGGTATATAATGATGGGCACTAGATGGCATCTAGTGTTTGATATTGCATAAATAGGATATCATGCATCAGTAAGGTGCTTATACATAGAAAGATTACATTGCAGCAGGGAATTACACACACTTTATTAGTATACAATGACATGTACACTTACGTACTGACTATCACAACAATGATGTCTACTATTATGACCACCATCCAGGCGAGTCGAGTGGCTAGATGAGAATAGTACCGGAAGTTTCCGTCAGGCTCGTATCTCAGTCTCTTCCCGTATCCCTACCTCGTTCCCCCTGGCAGATGCAAGGTCGATGTCTAATCACCTTCTACTGTTCTCCGAGTATCACAGACTCATGACCTTGGATCCAGATGCACAGGTCGGCTTGTTTCTCTTTAGTATTTCTCCTATCCCCATATACTGTTGACTGTATCTCCTATCTCTCACTCTTATTAACTCATCATTATTAATAAAAGGTAAATAAACGTTGATATATACATTGAGTTATTACCTAATGCTCACCCTGCCCCATTAGGTGGGCAGTGCCACCACATTAGCGCTACGAAGCCCTACTTTACCCCACCCTCCCCACACCCCATTAGGTGTGCCACCACATTAGCGCTACGAAGCCCTACTTTACCCCCCCTCCTCACACCCCATTAGGTGTGCAGTGTCACCACATTAGCGCTACGAAGCCCTACTTTACCCCACCTCTAACCCCGCCCCATTAGGTTGGCAGTGCCACCACACAAGAGCTACGAAGCCCTACTTTACCCCCACCCCCTCCCCACACCCCATTAGGTGGGCAGTGCCACCACATTAGCGCTACGAAGCCCTACTTTACCCTTCCCCCCCACACCCCATTAGGTGGGCAGTGCCACCACACTAGCGCTACGAAGCCCTACTTTACCCCTCCCCCCACCCCATTAGGTGGGCAGTGCCACTACACTAGCCCTACGAAGCCCTACTTTACCCCTCTCTCCCCACACCCCATTAGGTGGGCAGTGCCACCACACTAGCGCTACGAAGCCCTACTTTACCCCTCCCTCCCCCCACCCCATTAGGTGGGCAGTGCCACCACATTAGCGCTACGAAGCCCCAACATCCAGATGGTATCTAAGCACGACAACGGTACCCTGAACCTGTGGAGGGTTAACTTCTCCCCCACCTCTAAGTTCTCCACCGTACTGTGTGTGGCTCACTCCGCTCGGGTCTCCGGTCATAGGTCAGTGTAGTTATCCTCCCCCCCCCTATCTACTACCGCTACCTTTAGCTAGCCAGACACAATAGTTATAATCATACCATTAATACAGTACACCCACATTACACTGGCGCACTGGTATATTAACCAGCGTTCCCATCGATAGTTTAGTTGTGTGTATTGCCCATGGTGAGTGAAGCCCACACATCCCGGTAGTATTTTAATACTTATAACAGTCACTCTCCCCCACAGATTTCAAACAAACCATGTGTCCTGCCACCCAGTGCTACCCCTGATGTTGACCACCTCACATCACAATGTTCCCAATGCTGGTCCAGCTCCCAGATCCCCCGCTGTACTACTGAAGAGAGGTCACAAGATTGATCCAGGTAATAACAACCTTCGCTTGAATAGTCAATACTTTACATATATGAATGAACTGAAATATGGGAAAATGCAATCTTTATTACAGTATATGATAAGCTCCTCCCTAAAGCTATTGATATTAGTGAATGTACGACTATACCCCTCCCTCCCCCGTGTGTATTGTTAGATCTATAACAATGGCTCCCCCCCTCTCATAGGTCCCGGTGGATTCTGTAGTGAACTGATCTTATGGAGCGTGCAGGCTGTCGGACCACTCTCTAGATCTGGGGGTATCAGTGAACTCGCTAGGATCAACTCTCCTGAGACCGGCTCTTTTAGTAATGTTGCCTGGCTGCCCACCCTTCTACCTAGGTTACAACCACTACCACCACTACTACTGCCACCTATATTATTATTATATACTATTACGCTGCATTAGGAGTCATCACATATTCAAGAAGTAGATACGACTTTATTTGTTACAAATTTAATTTAATTATTTTTATATATTATCAATACTTGTGAGATTTTACAATATACAAGTATTTTAATAAATTATTTACTTACTTACTTTACTACTACTACTACTAATACTACTATCACTACCTGCAGTTCAAGTGCTATAGGTAGGTCACCGAGTACACTGTTTGTGGTATCAGATGAGAATCAGCTACGTATCTACCAAGCTATCATTGACGGTAGACGTCTCCTTCAAGGAACCAAAATAACCAACGTAAGTACACGTGCACCCACTTCCTTAATCATTGCCTAACCACCGCTAGCCCTACCCCCCCCCAGCACAACATCACCACCACCCTAACCATTAACCCCCCCCCCCTACCCCCCCCAGCACAACATCAGTGACAGTTCCCTCAACTCAGATGAAGATTTGAACAACCGCACGATACATCAACCCCTCTCTGAATCAGTGGAGATTGTGAGTCTTCAGTCTACCGCATGTCCCGGAGCTATCATTAGTCTGGACATCATCTCAGACTCCAAGGATCAGACCTGGCGCCAGATAGAGCTGTTCCACGTGTTCCAGGAACAGCTGATCACTGGGGTATCAGACTTCAGAATGGACGAACCTATGGTAGATCTACAGGATCAGGTACCTCTACCCTCACATGGTGTACCCTCTTTATAGGCGTACAACTACCACAGTATTAACACAACTATACTTGCTAATATACTTATACAAATAATATAGAATAGAACGCATTTATTGAGTTTTAATTATTCTTTTCTTTCGTAATTTTATTTCTTCATTTCGTAATTCATAATTATCTTCAAAAGGCAATAATACTTCAGTGTATTTTCTTGGTTGACGATCAGATATATATATATATATATATATATATATGTAATATTAATAATATGAATATTGATTACACCTAAGGCTAGTTAGAAAGAGTTCTTCATTAAACAGTAAATCAATACCCTACTTATTAATGATCAACATCTAGTTTAGCGTATGCCCTTCTCATGGCACTACTTGAGCCTATGTAGCGAAGTCAGTGATATCATCACCTATACTAATATAGTATTACTATTGTAGCTATTGTAGCTAGATATACCATATTGCAACCAGTACGCACTAATACTAATACTAATGTTCAATAGAAGGGAATCCAATACGTGAGTTAAAATTCTATGTTCAGCCAATCAGCAATCAGAATGCATTCTCCTCGCTCTCACCCTTGTTTATAGTCTAACTACTACACTTTCTAATTCTAGACTGCATTCTATATTCGTACAACTTTTCTAAATTCATATTAATATAAACTAAAGATGATATATATTAACTATTGTACATACTAGACGACCATTAATCCTGATGTTGTGCTAACTCTGTAATTACTATTGTGATGACACGTGCATATCCTTATTAGTCACCACTACCACCACTACCTCAAGCTATACTCTATTACTCAGGGAAGTTTCAGTGAGAACTTCTACCTAGTGGTGATCAATCGTACAGAGATTGGCATCTCTGTGCTACACATGTGGAAGATTGTGATCTCTTCTCAAGGAAGTTAGTACGATATAAACTTTGGCCTACATCTAATATATCTCTCTCTCCCCACCCCTTATACTGCATTCACTACCATATTGTAGACCTTTCACTCCTCTTTCTCTCCATTAATAACCTCGCCTCTATTATAATCACTCCATCACTAATAGTCATGCCTCTATACCTATGAATCACACACTAAGCCCCGCCTCCTGTCACTCATATTCTAGGTGAAAGAGAATACAGCGACGACAACATCAATGAGACGATGACCAGTGAGCTACCCAACGATAGGCTTACAATAGTGACCACTAAGGTTTTAGCTCAACAATGTCTAATAGTATCTCTAGCTAGTAGTAGCCTCACCCCCTCTAATCCCCCCTCCTCCAGGTATGTACGCAGCCCCTACTATTTGAGAGTGGGGCTCAGCTGATCAGTGCCACAACGGCAGCAGGACATCTCTCCTCCTCGTCTATTTACCCCGCTTGTTTCGCCCCCTACCTCATCTCTACCATCTCTACGGACGGGTCCGCTCGCTTCTGGAAGTGTGAGGTTTGCTATCATCTCTCCTCTCTCTCTCTCCCTCCCTCCCTATCTATCTAGCTCTCTATCTCTCATCACTATCATTATCATCATCATCATCAACATTATCAGCATCATTTTCATATTGATTTCAATTCGCATTAGATATTTCATAAAATTATTACTCATATATATATATTATTTTGATTAATTTGATTATTTATTTCAAATGATCATAAACACTGATATAATAACATTATTAATAACTTATATTTAATTATATTATTAAATTGTGTAATATTTATTAATAACATGATGATATATTGATGATTGACAATGTACAATTTGACAGCTTCTATGTTTAATATTGGTCTTTATTATCTTAATATAATAATATATTTGATATTTACAATCATAAGTTACCAGCTAGTGAGTAACAATCGCTGTATGCCCCATGTATGCCCCATGTATGCCCCATGTATGCCCCATAGGTCTCAAATAAGGACGAGTCTTTCAAGTGGGTTCAGTGGAACATGGCTATCCATAAATCGCCATCTTCGAATTCTATTAGCCTACCAGGTTTCAATAACAACACATTACATTCATACTCCTCTCTTTAATGTTTACTTTATATGTGTTATAGCGGTAAGTATTCTTACATTATAGTCCTATATATCCTGTATCTATATTGAATATATTGATAATAACAAAAAGTTGTGAACTAAATGGGTGCTAAATATAATTTATTTTAAAAAACAATGCAATTATAATCAAATAACATATTTGTTTGATTTATTCTATTGTGCTACTATTGAATGAAATCAACGATTAGCTCAACACATACACACACACAAACACACACACACCTGCAGGTAAACCCGTAGCCATAAGCTGTGCGTACAGTGGAAGGCTAGCTATCGCCTACAAACTGAACACTGCTGAACCCCTGCTTAAGAAGGAAGTCTTCATCAACCTCTACGTCGCTATCTATCAATGTGAATCTACAGGTTAGCCTAGCAGTGCTTTAATACTATAGTATGTTACTTAGCTCATTAACCTACATACATACATAGACATATCATGACACATTTGAATTAGTAGTACCTCCCACATATTAATTATATCTAGATAATACACATTGCTATAATAATAATAATATCGTATGCTGATTATAGCGTGTGATTCATGTGTGATAAACATTGTACAGGTAACACTATATCAATGTGTTTCATTGCAAAGTAATAGTGATATATTCACGTATGTTATTACGATGTTAAATAATAGTGTTCAAAGAGTTACTAAAGATGTGCTGCAGCAATGTAACGTTGTAGAATACATGCAACAGCTAATTATATATCATGAGCTGTGTTGGGGTGTTGATTATATCATATACTAATTTAACTAATAATAATAATAATAATAATAATAATAATATATAAATGAATATTTAGTAGTTTACTTACTGTGCAAATACAATAATACAAATATTAGTAATATAATTTATTTCAATTTTGACTTTTTAATGATTCAATCTTAGAAATATAATAAAGTGGAATATCATTTAGAGTATCATTTAGAGTATCATTTAAATAAATATGTTCCCCGACACCTGATATATATGTTTATATTTATTTATATTATTTACTGCGTTCACATATATTTACTTACTCCATAACTCACTAGAGTCGACTAACTCACTTGGTCACTTGCTGATACTTTCTGCACTACTATTTCTCAGCAATGTAATATCATGTAGTCATGTGACATAGCCGACAAACACATGCCACCAGCTATCTAGTACTAACCTCTCCTACAGTACGCCTAGTTATAATGCCTAGCCTACTTGTAAGTAAGGGTTCATACTATCCCTGTCACAAGTTTGCTGTGTTTTACACACTGCAAGTTGTATACAGCACGTTTCACTAGCCCTTTACTAGTAGTAAATCTAGAACACTGATCAATGCTGAACTCTAAACTAATCCGTCTCCTAGTTAATACTTATCGTAAGCCAACTAGCGCCCCCCTATAGAAGTACGCCCATTTACAGGTGGTTCCGACTGGTGCCTCGAGGACACCATCGAACTGAAGAACATACCCTTGAACGCGATCGTCAGGTCGGCGCAGGCTAACCTTGACCTCTCCGCCATATTCGGCACCGAGCTCGACTCCGGGCCCCTTGCCACCGGGTCTCGTAGAGTCAGCATGGTACCTGGTAAGTTGTTCAACCCAACCCCCTAGTTCACATCCATATCTAAGCTACTGCTTATTTACTTTAGATAGTCGGGCGTGTTTCCACAAGTTAATCACTATGTATACATCGATAGCCCTACTCCCCCTCATTAAGCCCCTCCCCCTCATTAAGCCCCTCCCCCCCTCATTAAGCCCCCCCCATACAGGTATAGCCAACAGGAAGCCCAGGATGTCTGTACCGTCGATAGCGACTATAGAATGTGTACGTAGACGTCTAAGTACCCCGTGTCTACAGAGAACCAACACCACCGGCAGTAACGTCTCCTCCTCCTCCTCAGCCACCAGGAAACCAATACAGGTAGGATGCAATACATTAGTCATTGATTCTTAAGCAATTATATAGTCGGAAGTATAAACTATTTTCTTTCGTACGTTATTGGAATAAACAATACGAAATAAAAGAATAATACGAAATTAAAATATCAAGAATTTATACGCTTCACAGTTACAATGAATTATTGAAATGATTTATAATATCATTACGACCTATTAAACTAACTATATTCTCACAATGGGTATCACACTATCACAATATATTACGTATATTGAATTTGGTTGACCAATATTCAAACACAGGAAAGTTTAATACTGCCATCTTGATATCGTCTGACTTATAATGTGCTGCATATTGAGTTGTAATAATACTTACATTGATTATTCTTAATAATGTGTTGATAATAATAAAGGAACAATAATATAACTAAATATGTATTCAATTAAAACTATATTTAATTATTATTTCATACATTTACATTTATAAATGAGTGTAATAATATAGATTAATCTATTAATTATATTAATATATTTAAATATTGTAGTATATTAATTAAAAACCTATATTAATTAATATAATAATTTACAATAGCAATAAATATAAACATATGTATGATTTATATGAGTGATGAATGCAATAATAATATAAGGTATTACATTAGTAAACAACACTATATTATAATGGACATATCTAATAAGTAATAATACAAATATTTTAAAATTATCAATTATATAAATAAGTAAAAATATATATGTGTAATCCTAAAGAATATAGTTATGTAATTAATATATAATAATAATATTAATAATACACACATACACACATACACACACACACACACACACACACACACACACACATATAACTATATATATATATTGTATTAACTATTATATATTATTAGTCAAATATGGGTGTAAAATCTTTATATTTATCAAATACAAATATATTTTTCACAAAATATCAAATACTAATACACTCTATTAACTACTCTATTAAATACCTAACACTGTCCGTCCTACACAGTTGGACTGGGTGACCACAGAAGATGGAGCCCATATCCTCACTATATCTGTAGCCACCACAATCTCTCTGTACGCTTCAGTGTCTAGTGAGGTCAGTAAGGCTATCAAGCGAGAGGATGCCCAGATAGCTGCTCAGCTAGCTTCTAGTGCCGTTAGTACCAGCACTACTACTACTTCTGTAGTGTTTGTTTACATGTTGATGTAGACAAATATTTCACTTGTAAAAGAAAAGTTATGTACATTTTTGAATACAACCGTAATTGAATTTATAGTGTTGATTATAAGAATATAATAATATTTTATAATAAAAACTATTTTTCTTAAAATATACAGATATATTTGACAAATATGAGAAATAAATAGGTCCATTTTCAATGTAAATTATACATATTTGTTAACATTAATTCGACAATTCGTTTTGAAATTATTTATATTAAAATTTAATAAATTGTATTAGAATATTTAATACAAACCATATTTGATAAATATATATTATACTATATATATATATATATATATATATATATATATATATATATATATATATATATATATAATGTTAAATTGTATACATCCATTATATTGCTATTATAACGTTTAATGTTAAGTTAATTATTGAATATATAATATTATAATAATTATATTTTATAAATTTGATAATAAAAGATACATTACATTATGTATTATTATCCTAGTAGTTAATAATTATAATGTTTAATACTATACTATAATGTTTAATACTTTAAATACTAATTAAATATACTTATATAATTACCTATATATTAAAACTAAATATTAAGTATATATACTTAATATTTAGTTTTAATATATAGGTAATTATATAAGTATATTTAATTAGTATTTAAAGTATTAAACATTATAGTATATATGCATATATGCATTATATAATATTACTACAATATTATATATAAAAATTATAGTTTTCATATCGAAGCTATTTTAACATAATGAAATAACATTGGAAAGATTATTAAATTATATAATACAAATTCATATATTGTTTTTTTTTTCGAATTTTAATAAATAAAAAGTTATGATCAAAAATGTGCAAATATATTTGATAAACAATTTAATGTTATTAAAAATAACCAATATCTTTAAAAAACGATAGTATTGCCACCTATATTTCAAACTAATCGACATTAACATTTATTTCACGTAAATAGATACAAGTGATATATCTGATCTATAAAAATACTGCTATTGCCAGCACTACAAGTACTGCCACCTATACTAACACTACTAGTACTGCCACCAGTGATGGGCACGATCACGAATTTTCACGATCGCCGATCGTCGATCAATTTCCTCGATCATTTTCTAACGATCGTCGATCGTCGATCTTTTTACTCGATCATTTTTTAACGATCGTCAATCGTAGATCGTGTAATTATTTTGATCGTGGATCTCGATCATCGATCGTGGATCGTGGATCTCGATCGTATTATTATATAAGCGTATGAATTACTGGCTGCTGCATGAACCACTAATGATCCACGCAGTACTCGCGAGTACTCACCCATTCACGCCGTCATATCAATATATTTTTATATATATATATATATATATATATATATATATATATATACCAATGTATCTTTTTTACTAATGTAATCGTAATATTTTACCGCGCGAAACAGTTTTTATGGAGATTTATTCCCAACACTATTTTCAATATAATCCCGCTTATTAAAAATGGATACTAATTTAGTTTATTGTCAACCATTATTAGATGTATTAAAGGAATGATTAAAACGTAGGTTTAACGATTATTTTTCATTTGAGTATTCTATCAATAGTGCCATTATAGAAATAATAGGGTAACTATAGGGTAACAATATCTAACCCAAAATTTAAGTTAAATTGGTTAAGTAATTACGTAGAAGAAAAATATATGTTGTTATCTACATTTAAGAAATATGTTAATAGACATATCCCAGATAACGAGGTTTATATAACTACACCAGAACAAAACGAAACTAATTCAGATGAATTATATGTTATTGATGATAATGGACCATCCACTTTTAAATCAACGGTAAAAATAGAAATACTTAATTATATAAATAGTAAAAATACTAATTTAGATATGCTAAATAATTATCCTATTATAAAAATGTTATTCATAAAATACAATTCTATACTCCCATCATCCGCGCCGGTGGAAAGAATGTTTAGTAGGTATTGCTACCAATATAAATAAACCGAAACGCAATAAATTAAATGATACTAACTTTGCATTGTAATTCTATAGATCAATATATTGAAAGCAAATTCATTATATTAATATTATTTTATTATAAATGTGATCGTATTTCAACATTTTCATAAATAAAAGTTATTATTATATCCACTATTTTGTTATTTCTTGATATTCCTATAAATATATATAAATTATGTTTAAATTTTTTTCACGATCGTCGATCGCGATCAGTTGCTGACAATCGTCGATCATTTTACTCGATCATTTTCTAACGATCGTCGATCGCGATCATTTTACTCGATCATTTTCAAACGATCTTCGATCGCGATCAAGATCACGATCGGGATCGGGATCGACGATCGTGATCGTGCCCATCACTGACTGCCACCTATACTAGTACTACTTTGATCACCAGGCGCAGCGTAACTCCACAACAATAGGAGCCATGACAACCAAACACAAAGGAGGTGGATCATTGAGAAGAAGACATACACCTTATTCATCATCTGACGATATTAGATGGATGAAGGTTAGCCCCCCCCCTCCATTACACTGATAACAGCGATGTAATCAGGCAAGTAGAGCTACATTGTGCCACCCCCGCCTACATATCAATTCCCCTATAGTGTGAATACCCTCAGTCTCCCCCTGTTACCTCCCTACACATGATCACAAGCCCTTGTTGTTATTGTTGCTATACCACCCAGTTCAGTAGTATAGAACTACATACTACCACCATCATTGTACCCCTACAATAACCTGCCCCCCCCTCTCACCACCAGTTGAGAAGTATAGAACTACAGACTGCAGATGGAGCGATCCCCTCCCCCACGCACATCTCGTGGGTAAGAGATGGTCTCCTCATCGTCGGTATGGAGAATGAGATGCACGTGTACTCCCAGTGGCAGTCATGTGATCAACGCGTCTCACCTAGGTCAAGGTCAAAGTCTGCGATACCAGACGCACGTCTGCTAACTCAGACTAAGTTACATAAGGTGTGTACACTAATCGCCTGGTATCACATGTTGATTGTTGCGTAGCCTGATTTGTATAGCCAGATATCGGCTGTTTTAGAATATTTACTAAATATCGGGCAAGTAATTTTAACACAATGACAATAGAAATAATGTGAAGCGGCTGATATCAGCAGGATATAAACATGGGGGAGACCTATAAGTTGTGGGCATATATTGGTATAATGGTGTAAATGTGGCTTTAATCGTGTTATTATAGTTATCTTTACATGTACATTACAACCTTAGTGTTTGAGACATTAGTAACTTGATACACCTGCTTTATATGATAGTAACACTGAGACCCTGGCCATTATATCACAAATACAACAACTGAGAACTGAATACTTATGATTAATATTGAACAAAAGTCAAGATAAAATGTGTATAGCTTATATAGTTCTAGATTTAGACTGAAAAATAATAGTATATTTGTAATTTATTCATTCAATAATAAATACAAATGATTGAATATTTAAAATGTGTAAATATATAAATTATAAATAACAAAAATGAATATTGTAAAACTATGATAATTGTATATAGTAATAACCCTTGTAGAGTGGTATTAAGTGCTGCAAATATTTACTATGATTTACTATAATTTTATGCAGTTTTCTATCTATATTAAAAATATGTCAGAAATTATTCTATAAATATTGTTAATTTAAGATATTTATAATAATTATTAATTAAGTATTTTTCATTGTATTGATAATATTTATCTATTAATATATATATTTATTTAATTTAATAATTCATTATTTATGTTCAAAATAAATTAATAAATAATAAATAAAATAGAATACATAACATAATACAAATCTCTAGGTTCTATTCATTCAGTGATTTCTATTAGCTCAATGACAATCACTAATACACGCATTCTGATATATATCATTCACATTCAAGGTCATGTCAATGTCGAATATCTCTACTGGCCGCAACACGAAACTATCACCTTCACTATCGACTTTGAACTCTCAACCCACGACTGGTCAACTATCAACTATGCCCTCTGCAACTTCCATTGTTAACCTATCAAAGATTGCAGAACTCAAGGTAATGTTGGAAGTCTGCGTGGTATTGATGTAGATAAATATATGACCCAATTTTCAATTCAAAATCCAGGTTAAAAATTTGTTAACGAGATCGAGTTTTAAAAAAAAATCCCCTTCTATTCCGGGTTTTAGTTGATTTATGATTATTGTATAATTATTAAATTTTATTTATAATTATTTTAAAATTAACAATTACAAAATATTTATATATATATTATTTATATATATAATAATCTACATTATCTTAAATATCCTAATGATAATGAATTTAGCATTTGATTATCCTGAAAAATCATTTAAATTTAAACCATGATATATCTATTATATAAAAGAAAGTCTATTTAATTATATATATATATATGTGTGTGTGTGTGTGTGTATCTGGTGAGGTAACTCGAGAACCGGGGTACGTCGCGAAAATATGTTATACCCGATCTTAATAAATTTGCAACAGTATGGTCTTGGTCCGGAAAATTTTTTGAATTTTTTACCGCGTACCCCAGAAAAACCTAAAAAAATGACTTTTTGCTATTAAAATGGTTTTTTGTCATCTAAAATATTCGGCGTCGCTTTTTTGAAATATTTTTTTTACATTTTTTCGAAGTAATTTTTTGAAATTTTTTTGAATTTTTTTTTGAAATTTTTTTGAAATTTGTGAAATATTTTAGAAATTTTTTGAAATATTTTTGAAATTTTTTGAAATAATTTTAAAAATTTTTTTGAAATATTTTTAAACATTTTTTTGAAATATTTGTAAACATTTTTGTGGACATTTTTTTGAAATTTTTTTAAAATATATTTTGTAATATCATCTATATTTTTTGTTATATTTTTAAAAATATTTTTTTATATTTTTCAACTAATCGTTATATTATTATTTTAAGATATAATTAAAATATTATAATTATATAATAAATATATAAATATTATAAGATATAAATATTATACTTTTTAAAATATTTGTAGAACATTTATAAAAAATATTTTTGTTATATTTGGAAATATTTATTATATACTAGCAGAAATACTACCAGAATCAGGAATAGCTATAATTAATAAATAATAGATAGGCAACAACAATCAAAAATCAAAAATCGAACAACAAAGTGTGCGGTTTGGGTTTTCGAAATTTGTTAAGTAATATTTTGTAATATTGGAAATATGTGTTGTATTTTTTTTAATATTTTTTTTAATATTTTTGAAATATTTTTCCACTAATTTTTGAGATATTAAAATGAATATTTGTCTAAATTTTTTTGAATTTTTTTTATGGAAAATGTATGTTATTGTATATGAAAAGCAGAATCATATAGCCATAATTAATAAATTATAGATAGGCAAACTATCAAACAACAAGTAAAGCAGAGTTGGGTACTGTAAGAAATTCCAAATCAGGAATATTTATAATTAATAAATGATAGATAGGCAAATAATAAAAAACTAAGCAACGCCGATTTGGAACGGTTTGGGTTTAGGTTTTCAACATATTTTGGAATATTTTAAATATTTGTTGTATTTTTTAATATATTTTTTAAAATATGTGTCACTAATTTTTTAAATATTAAAACAAATATGTTTCTACATTAGTTTGTATTTTTATTATTTTAGATAAACATTATTTAATTAATTAATATACAATTGTATATACTATTTTTACATTTTTTATATTTTTACATTTTTACAATTGTATATACTATAAATTTAGAATCATGAATAGCTCTAATTATTAAATAATAAATAGGCAAACAATCAAAAACCTATAAATGTCGGTACGGTTTGGGTTTGGGTTTAGGTTTGAGTTTTCGACAATTTTTTAAAACATATTTTGTAATATTTGAAATATTTGTTGTTTTTTTATTATTTAATATTTTTCCACTAATTTTTTAAATATTAAAATTGTCTACATTTTTTTGTATGTCAGCTAACATTTATTTTATTTTATATATAGCAATTAAGTATCAGGAATAGCTATAAGTAATAAATAATAGATAGGAAAATAATCAAAACCGAGAAATGCCGGCCATGGAAAGTCGGCACAAATTTATGTTATTATATATGAAAGGCAGAATCATTGATAGCCATAATTAATAAATAATAGATATAATAGAAAACTATCAAACAACGAGTAAAGCAGAGTAGGGTACGGCAAGAAATTCCAAATCAGGAATAGTTATAATAAATAAATGATAGATAGATAAATAAGAAAAAACCGATCAACGCCGATTTGGAACGGTTTGGGTTTAGGTTTTCAACATATTTTGGAATATTTTAAATTATTTATTGTATTTTTTGAAATATTTTGCACTAATTTTAAAATTTAAAAAAAAATATGTTTCTACATTTGTTTGTATTTTAGATAAACTTTATTTAATTGTATATACTAGAAATATAGAATCTTGAATAGCTCTAATTAATAAATAATAAATAGGCAAACAATCAAAAACCGATAAATGTCGGGTCTGGTACTGTTTGGGTTTGGGTTTAGGTTTGAGTTTTCGACATTTTTTTAAAACATATTTTGTAATATTTTAAATATTTGTTGTATTTTTTAGCAATAATATATTTTAGTATGATCAGGAATAGCTATAATTAATAAAAATAAATATGCAAACAATCAAAAACCTAGCAACGCCGGATCGGGTACGGCTACTATTATGTTGAAATATTTGTAATAGCTATAATTAATAATTTATAGGTAAATAATCAAAAACTGAGAAAAGTCGGGATGGGTACGGCAAGCAATTTAAAATCAGGAATAGTTATAATTAATAAATAATAGATAGGAAAACAATCAAAAACCTAGCAACGCCGTGTAAGGACGGTTTTGGTTTTAGAAATATTTTTAAAACATATTTTTTAATATTTGAAATATTTGTTGTCTTTTTTAATATATTTTTTGAAATATTTTTCCATTATTTTTTAAATATTAAAATATTTGTTTACATTAGTTTGTATGTCAGCTAACATTTATTTTATTGTATATAAATAATAGTTAGGAAAAAATTAAATATAAATATTTAGCAATGCAGAATTAGTAATAGCTATAATTAATAAATGATAATTGGCAAACAATCAACAACCGATAAATGTCGGGTCTGGTACTGTTTGGGTTTGAGGTTAGGTTTGAGTTTTCGACATTTTTTTAAAACATATTTTTTAATATTTTAAATATTTGTTGTAATTTTTAGCAATAATATATTTGAGTATAATCAGGAATAGCTATAATTAATAAAAATAAATATGCAAACAATCAAAAACCTAGCAACGCCAGTTCAGGTAGGGTTTGGGTTTAGGTTTGGGTTTTCGGCATCTTTTTAAAACATATTTTGTAATATTCTAAATATTTATTGTATTTTTTAATATATTTTTTGAAATATTTTTCTACTAATTTTTTAAATATTAAAATATTTTCTATATTTGTTTGTATTTTAGCTAACATTTGTTTTATAGCAATACAGAATCAGGAATAGCTATAATTAATAAATAATAGATAATAGGATAATCAAAAACCGAGCAACGCCGGGTCGGGTACGGCTAGTATATATATATATATATATATATATATATATATATATACTAGCCTCAGATATATGTACCTCTTGGCTATTAAGATAATATATTATTAGATATTCTAAAATATCAAATATTAATTGTGAGTTATTATGTTTTCTTACAACTAATCCTGTAAAAGTAGTCTCCTATCTTACAAGGTCAGCCTAACTACACAACATAACCTATACTGCCACACACACACCGACAGGAAGAGAAGAGGGTATTAGCCCTACGCCAATACAGTGGCACCTCTGACACCTCTCGTACCTCAACCGCCTCCTCCAGTACTGTCACCACTGCAGGCACCGCCTCCTATGACATGCTCGAGTGTGGGCTGTTTGAAGCAGCTCGCCTCGCTAACCCTGTCCTACCCCAGTACCACCCCAAACAGGTTCCCCTATCCCCCTTTTCCTACCCCAGTAATACCATAAATTGATTCCCCCTATCCCACCTCTTTCTACCCTAATAACACCCTAAACAGATTCCCCCACCCCCACCCTCCCTGCTCCAGTACCAAATAGGTCCCCCCACCTATCCTCCTTTAGTCCCCCATTTGCATTTATTCCTTTAATTCATCAAATTATCTAGTTTTATAAATTAATAATAATAACGATTTGAAATAAACATTATCCACTACTACTATTACTATTATATTAAATTATAAGGTTATTCAATCCGATTGATATATAAATACAAATGCTACAATATTATAAGATTTAATATACAATATAGTACATAATTGTATTAAAGACTTGTTCTCTCACACAGTTATTAGAATTATTAAACTTTGGTCGCATGCTAAGAGTGAAGGCAATCCTAGCACATCTACTGCGTTGTATCTCAGGTTTGTACGCTATGTCTACCTAACTGTCTACTTAACTGTCTACCTACCTGTCTACCTATGTACATAGGGAGTTCCTTGATGGAGCACAGCGTACAGAGCTCGAAGCTGAAGGGTAATAAAGTGGACCCTACTCAAGCTAGGCAACGTCTATTCTCAGCTCCCATGATCAACATTAATAAGAAGGACGGCCTTACGTCACCACTATCCATGGTATACACCACCGCCACCACCACCGCCACCACCACCGCCACCACTACTACCACTACCACTACCTGACAGAATGAGACTCAGGGTGGCATCACTGAATATGTGGAGATAGCGTGCATCCCCCCACTGCCCCTGTACGCCCTGCTGTCAGCAGATGATGATAACACCTGTCACAGAGAGGCTGACGATGATAGTAAGTAACCTATAGTATAGCTAGTAGTAACTGTACTGTGCTAAGAGGCCACACACTCGCGCTACATACAGCCCATATCTCAGCCTAGCTGACATTCTCAGATTAAGAAAACCAGCCCGGCTGAGATTCAACATGGTTGAATACATGCAGTTTAGCTCTTCCAATTGAAAACCTACAATCACATTCATCACCATGACATACACAAGCGTATCTTACTAATTGAGATATATATAATATTGACCTCTCACCTCTACAGTGACTAATGGCCTCAGCAGAAGGGGTGGTGCAAAGTCCATGGATAAAAATGATTCCGAATACAATGAATTATTTGTAGTGGGAGGTAAGTGATCACTACTACACTGACCACTACTACACTGACCACCACGACACTGACCACTACTACACTGACCACTACTACACTGACCACTACTACACTGAACACTACACTGACCACTACTACACTGACCACCACCACCACCACACTGACCACCTCACTGACCACCTATAATAATTACCCACAATGCCCCCCCAGATGTCAGTGATGATGCTGATGATATGTTCATAGTGGATGGAGAGGATCTTACAGATTCCAAAGTTTGTACATCATTAGATACATACACTATAGATACACTACATATACCCTATACGTATTAGACTTAGATTTACCATTATTTATATTTTTACAATTTGATATTGTAAAATGTGTGTACATTTTAAATTTCATATTGCATATAATTATTATATCATATTATTCATGTTCAACATGATATATTTAAATGTATTATTACATCATTCTGAATGTATTGTTCATAATTAATACACGCCTAGCCCGATATAGTGTACGATACCCTATCTTCCCCCTGATGTACGATACCCTATCTGATGTACGATGCACTCACCACCCACAAACAGAAGCAAACAAAGAGAACTCATTGCCCGACAAGGTTCGGCACATCTGAATCTTCTCATCTCGCCGAGCATCTCACTAGGATCCAGCTTCCCGGACTATCACGACTCGACCAGGTACCCTCACACCGAGGCCTTGACCCCCCCTCTCCTGAGGGTCATGTCCTTTAGAACGATCTCTACATTCTCATAATTAACATCCCATGTTATAATGTTTATAATTCGCCTTTAATAATAATAATATAGTGTCACTCTAATTTTACATCCAACAAATACACTATAATATACAAATATTTGTAATTATTTAATTAATTTGTTTATGAGAATGTAATAGTGCGGATGTTTAATGCATAGCCCCTGTTGTACAGATGTATCTGCTAGCCCTCGCTGACACAGTCGCTAACACCACACCTGATGAAGGTAACACCAGCCTCCCCCAGACTGTTGATAATGGTAGGTGTTCCTTTAGTACACCCACACACATACACACACGCACGCATGCATACACACATTATAAACCTGCTCGCTTATTTGTGAGCTTCCAAAACGAACAAATACCACATACTACCAAAATATACTAAACTATCTTACCTTTAAACACTGATCCATCTACATCTCTGAATATTATACATACTGCATACATACTATACTACCTTCATACATTAGAGACTCAATTTAATTTAAAGATACAAACTAGTTGGTCATCAAATAGTAGTACCCTCTTAAAACTTAACCTTCCACTAACTTCTCTTCTCATGTAAATAAACTGCCCTAGACTATCACTATAGAACAACACACAAACAAACTACACAGATCAATTGAATTCAAAATTATTAAATAAATTTGAATACGTATATCCAAACTACTAACTTCGGTTTCGTCGACTCCTAGAAAAATTATTTTTATTATTTATTTTAAATGTAATAGTTATTATATATTCGATATATAATAAATGAATTATAAACATATTTAAACTATTGTTTATATTTTTATAATATTATTATTGTAAAATAGTACACATACATTAACAATTTATATTTGAACAATTAATCATCCAACTTAAGCTGTTCACACCAAGAATCCGTACGGATTGAAAATCCGAGAATATTAGCTTAATTTAGGTGTGAAGTCAATTTTAAATGTTCGGATAAATCCGTACGGATTTATTTACGACATGTTCTATAAAATCCGAGCACTGAACGGAAATATGAAGGAATATGAGGAATTTGAACGCACGAAACACGGCGTGCGCTACATGGCGTGCGTTATACTCAGATTTTCTGTCCGGATTTATGAATGCTTTAAATATATTTTATTTTTAAATATACATCCGTGCGGGATATCCCTACGGATTATTGGTGTGAACTCAGCTTTATATATTAGTAATGCACAATATTATTTTAATAAATGTAATCAATTTTCAAGTTCATGAATTGAATCATATAATTAAGAATCATATTGTATATTACAATTTTAAATATTTTTTATTTTGTTAAAAATAATAACTAATTTTGTTATTAAATACTCGAGTAATTAGTTCCTCCCATTATTTAGCATGATTAATATAATAATTATTATATATTTTAAATATATAATACATTATTATATATTTAAACTCTATAAACTAACATTTGTAACTTGAAATTTCAATTGAGTAAAATATAGTTCAGAAATTAAAATTTTTAAATTATATTTTTTACAAGGATATTAGACAAATAATTTATATCTTACATAAATAATAAAATAATATTATTTATTGTATTGTATGTGAGATATATAAATATATATTATTTATTGAAATAAAATATTACAGTAATAAAATCTATATTTATCTAAACATATTTATCATATACACATTATATACACATTTATTGAATACGCATCAAATACAGCCCTGTCACCACATATGTACACACTATGTATACACATACACTATGTATACTATTGCAGACGGTAAAGTCACCTCTGAAGTGAATCAGACAACAGGACACATTGATGATTGTGGACTAAAGTACATGCTGGCTGCCCGTCACTTCACCTATATGCAGGTGTGTGTGTGTGTGTGTGACCTCTATCTCTGTGTGTGTGACCTCTGTCTCTGTGTGTGTGACCTCTATATCTGTGTGACCTCTGTGTATGAACTCTCTGTGCTCTTCTTTATCAATGTAAATTACACCACTAATTAATGATTAAAGCGTATATACTATCAATGCAAGCCCCGCCTCAAGCGAGTTAGTAAATATGTTTACATTTGATTAATACACATCACTTTGCCTAATTATATTCACATTTATAGAATTTACTATTTTCAATTAATTTCATTATTTATTTGTTTATTCTTGATAATTTCTTATTAAAATTAATAATTCTTATTGTGAAATTAATTATAGAACATATTCAGATTCATATTTCACTTAAAGTACTTCAGAATTATTATTTAGCAATTTTTCTTATGATACTATATACATTAAATTATAACGATTTTTAAATTTAATTAATTTTTTTTTAATTATTATAATTTATTTAAATCATATACTTTTAAAAGTGTTTATTTTATTGTTATATTTTACCTAAGAACATAATTTATATATAATTTTAAAGATAATATTTAATATTGTATAATATTATTTAAGATAAAATTTGAAACACCATTTTTTTTCCTCAATTCAGAATTCGCACCTACCCTTAAGATGACCTTCATATGGACCTTAATACCACTTTCATAATTTCCTTTTATAAAAACATTTTTTTTTATCTATTAAATAATTTATATAATAATTTATCTATCATTTTATGTAAAAATCTTATATAAATTGTCATTATTAACAAGTATAAATGATTTTTTATAATACCAACTATTAAAAAGTAAACATGATTATATTATGATACAAATATTTCACTAAACTTTGACAGCTATTGTCTAAGTATTTTAATTTGATAAATATTAAAAAATACTCTAATAAAAATCCAGAACTTTTTTATTCTTTATATAAATAGTTGAAATGTTCAGTATATTTAGATAACATATATATTCATAGAAGTACCATTTGTTTAAATAATATAATTTAATAATTAAAATATGATATCATGTTTCTATCAATATTCACAAGCTGGTTCTATCTCAATAAATGTAATAGGACATCTATATGTAAAATTTAATTCTGTGCAACTTGGTGTACTTTTTTTTGGTTTAGATTTATAATTAGTAAGGAGTGAATCAATTTTATTAATTCATGATTCTAAAAACATCACTTTATTCAATGTATTTATGCATTCGCAGTATAGCATTTCCTTATATCAAATATGTAATATTAACCTAGTTATTTTACATTTCATCACCGTCGATATAAAGTACGCAATACTACTTGTCACTATAGAAGAGCAACTGGAGTGTAGGTAAATAAGGGTAATAATATGTGTAGGTAATAATATATGCCTATAGGTAAATGACAAATATTTATCGATAGCGGGTGGCATTACTATAGACTCGACAACAAATCTGCATGATATTTTACTGATAATTTTTACAGGAAATATACCAGAGAAATTCAGTAAAAAGTCACCTGGTAAGATTGATTATACTAGATTGCTGACAACAGCAAACAGTATGTTAAGGGGGTGTCTATATACAATTATCTGATCCAGTCTGATCATTGTATTGCAATAACTAATTACATTGTTAATGTGCATGCTTAAATATGCATGCTTAACCATTAATGGTTTAATGGTTTCATATTAAAAGAGCTCCTTTATTAACCCCTTTATAACCCTTTATGGTGCTTGGCATATCTTTAATATGATCAACTCATCAACTTAATAATAGTATATTACTTACTGATTATGTTCATGGATCTTTGGCAAGAAACGGTTGTTTCCTGCAATCTGAGCATATATAAGTACGTATACTAAGTGACAATGATCGGTGAGGGTAAGGAAAGCGTTAGCTGTTGGGCGCAGGGGTGAGATGGGTGATAGAAAATTTAAAATTCAGAGCATCAATTTCTATTCGGAAACATATTATACTCTAATAGAATATAGTGATGACTGACTAGAGCCTAGATGCACTCTGGGTATTGATCCTCAAGTGTTATACTGTATCATCCATGCCATGATAAACCTGTGGGTCATATCATATGCTTGTTTCTGCCTAAAAGAGAGATGCACACATAGTCACTACTATTGCATGCCATACATTGTTGCCATCATTTGCAACTAAGAAACACTTCCGTTTATAATTGTATTACGTTATTATTTGTTATCCTAATTGCGTTCAATAATTATAATAATATATAGTTAATTAAATTTATATAGTGTTATTTGTAAATTTATAATATAAATTGTGAATTAAATGTATAATATTTAACATATTAACATAATACTAACCGGGCTGAGATAATTGCTTTTTTTTCTAAATACAGTTTTCAATTCCTAAAATAATTATATTTTGGGATTTTTAGGAAATTCAAAAACAAATATTTGTATATTTTGTAGTATATTACTATTATCTAGTATGTTCATATTCATTGTATATACAATTTCAATGATGTTCCTTATGTATTACTATGATAAATACATTATTTAAACTGATCCCTAGTTACTCTATGTACAATCTATTTTATGTTTAACTTCTTGGTGATTGCACTATATTTCTACCATTCAAAATAATGTTCAGATTCAGTTTCATAACCATTATATTACTAGGTGATAATTGTACTTAAAATTTGTTATCAAAATAATATACTTAAAAAATCAAAATTAAAATAAATACTTTATTTACTAGTAGGATTACAAATAATAAAATTAATAGATTAGAAAATAATATATATATATAACATTACAGATACATATATAGATATTGATTATTTTTATATATAAAAAAATATACATATTTAATATATAATTTATTACACCAGTTATGTTACTATCATATATATTTTATTGAAGTGATCTTTTAATCGTGATTTTTACATGTTTATATAATCTATTACAAATAATATACATAAAATAATAGATAATTGATTTATTTAATGATCATTTTAATAAAAGAATATTTGTTATTAAAAGCCCTATTAATACATAGCTTTACATAATATAATCGTTACAATAATGAAATAAATATTTAATTTTCTATCGTAAAAATGTTAAAAATTTATAATATGATTATTTCATACAAATAAGATAATAATATATATATTGTATATATTTAAAATATAATATAAAATGAATTTGTTTACATATATTATATGAATTTCGTGTATGTGTTCAAATATTCGTATAGCGAGATAGAAAGTGAACAGAATCGGTTTTCAATACTTAAAATAGAATATTAAAACAAATATTAAAGAGTATATTAGATTTTATTGATTTCAAATACCATCAGCAATCGCCCGTGTGATTAGTCATCAACAACAACAACAACAATATCAACTTGTTGATCTGTAGTAATGGTGCAATAGTGATTCACCACGTACTTGCATAAAGATCTACACACCCAAACATTCATACCAGATACATGAATACATGATGTATAATGGTATGTACACGTTGAGAGAGGTGACTGTTTTGTTCTCTAACATAAACATTACCTTTTTTAAAACATGAGTACATATTCTTGTTTTAAAAAAGTCAAACACTGCGTTTTTATGTCATTTTATGCTTGCGAATGAAAAATAACTCCGAAAACGCTTACTTACATGGTACATCCTTGCCGACCCATAGTAATACCACCCGCCCTCCACCCGTACAGAATGCTGCTCCAGCTCGCCTACGTCAGATGAACAAGCACTCACTGGCCCCCGCTTCGTTCATCTGGGCTTTCCACTCTGACACTGCTGATGACCTACTTAATGTGGTGCCCAGTTACAGGAGGGGCGCCCCCATGTGGAGTGAAATGCGAGACTTTGGGGTCGGCTGGTGGCTGAGGAGCATCACTACGATGAGGAGACTCGTCGAGAAGGTTTCCATAACATGTACCCACATACATGTGCATACGCATACACACCCACATACACACACGCATACATACACGCATACATACACGCATACATACACGCATACACACATGCATACACACCAACATTATGAGGAACTTGTGTAAAAGGTTTCTATCACGCACATATACGCATGCACACATAAATTAAATAAATATACACATTTCTATTCATCTTCACACCCATACACACACTCACACCCCACTCATACCCGAACCCACATACCCATACTTACAATTACACTCACCCATCAGATGGCTAAATCCGCCTTCCAAGAAAAGAAAGATCCCCTAGATGCTGCTCTGTTCTACATGGCAATGAAGAAGAAGAATGTATTGTGGGGTCTATTTAGGTCAGTATTTACCCAGTACAACTACCGCCATCTATTGTACTACTACCGCCATCTATTGTACTACTACTATGTAGGTCTATCCACGATGATAGAATGGCTGACTTCTTCAAGAACGACTTCACCCAGGAGAGATGGCACAAGGCTGCCCTTAAGAATGCATTCTCCCTACTCGGTAAACAGAGATTTGAACACGCTGCAGCATTCTTCCTGCTAGGGGGCGCTGTAGACGACGCAGTCGAGGTTACCATAGCAACCATAGCAACCGCTCTAGTAGTAGTAGTGTGACGGGTTCATACATCTAGTGATGTAAAGGTGTCGAGATCTAGGTAGCAGAGACCGAGACCGAATCGATGCTTTAGATTTGAGTATCATTGACATCACTAGTTCACACACATCTATTAACGTTCATCCCCTCTCACACACACACACTCACACCCACAGGTGTGTATCAGCAAACTGAATGACATTCAACTGGCGATGATGATACTACGTCTGTACGATAACGACTGTAATAATCCTGTACCTGATAAACTGCGCAGTCTACTGAGAACAGAGTGTTTAGGTTAGTGTTCTTAGTCGTTACTATTACCTCGCTCATGATCATTGTAACCCCGCCCCCTCCCTCATGTAGGCAGTAAACTCACTAAAGGCAGCGAAACCAATGGCAGCTTCGATATGGCCTACGCCCACTCTGATCCATTCATCCGAAGCATAGCCCATTGGACGCTAAAGGTAGGTCACCCGACCACCTCACGCCTGTGTGTTCACTAATACTAACACCTATACAGGATTACTCATCTTCTCTGTCTACGCTACTAGACACTAACATCGGAACCGAGCGCCAGTCGATGTCAGCATTCAGTAGCTCCTCCCCTAACTCCTCCTCTAGCTCCGCCTCCTCCTCGTCCACCTCCGATAGTGACAATGACTACTCCATTCTCTCGGGGTCGGTGTTTAACTTCTACAACTACCTGCGTACCCATCCCCTACTACTGAGACAATCCCTGGCTGCCACTGTGCTGGAAACTAAGGCCGTAATACTAGCAGGTCAGTCAGACATCTCTCTTCTCTTAAGGGTGCAACCTATAGTAATACATTTATTTACTTTATGTATCTTCTCTAGATACCCAAAAAGAATTTTTATTTTAATTTATATAATATTTTATGATTAAAATATTGATTTTTAATTCTTAAAAGTGAAATTTTAATAATATATAATTATGATATTTATATATATATATATATATATATATATATATATTATGTATATATAAAATATATATTAGTTGTGATATTTATGAAACATATCCTATCATAACATAAATAATTGAGAAATTTACTTAATGGTGACATCGAATTTAGGATTTTCCCAAAAGAAGTTTGAGAACTCGAATGATTCTAACAATGTTGAACACGCAGTGGTTGTGAACAATATCTCTCCCATAGAACGCAGGTTATCACCCCACCCCACCTCATCATAACCCCACCCCATATATCACAACCCCTCACACTAGGCACACGTTACACTCTATAATTTCACTGATAGTTCACAACGATTTCAAATAGAGTCATTAATTCACAATTACATTAGGTATATCCATACTAGTGTTGTAAAATTTCGAGTCCTTGAGTCCAAATCTCGAGTCCTAGTAAAAAATGTCGAGTCGAGTCTGTAATTTTCGAGTCCAATTGAATATTTATCGAGTCGAGTCTCAACAGTTGATTTTCGAGTCGAGTCGAGTATTTATAATAGGACTCTATATTTTTTTTTTAATAATTAATAATTAATATGATAATACATATAAATAAAATTATTTAATTATATGGAACTATTTCATATTTGAAGTAAACTTTATTTAAATTAATGATATTTCATATATATATTTATTTGTTATTAATTTAGCTCTAGTCACGTCACCTCCTAGTGATTAATTGTATATGCTGTAGAGTTCATGAACTTTTGAATATTTTTATTTATATTTAAATTCTATTCTATAAATCTATAAAATGAGTGACTTAAATACAACACATATTAGTATTTCATAATAATATATTATGATATAATTAATTCTTATTATAATAATTATTGTATTATAATTTATCGAGCCATATAAGACTATATACATATATTTATTAATTTGAAAAAAATAGCGCATGTTTAACACAATTTAATTTTTTTTAATATCTCAACATTAATATACGGAAGCTCGCAATACTAAAAAATCTCTATACCAGGGTTTTGGTATTAATTATTAAGTACTAGTCAGTAGTAATTTAGAAGAAATTATTTAAATAATATATGATATTTTATATTTATAATATATATGGTTAGTAACCATTGTAAACATTGGTTACTGAACGAATTGGGAACGGTATTCATTGAATAGTATTCAACATTTGAAGCGGGTGTCGAGCGCGCGACGAGTGCAGATATGTATAAATAGAATATATTTTTAAATGCATACATCAGTGCATAATATGCACTGCATACAGCTAATAACTGAACTATAGAAAGAATAAAGCATATATTATAAAGTATACAGTATTATACTGAGAGAGCGGTGGGTATCGGACCCCCCATTCAAAAATATGGGGAGGGGGGGGCTAAGTATGTTTTGCCCCCAATATGTTATAATAAATTGTATATATAGATATATTAAATCTAGTATATTTTCTTTGTCAATACAATTTTTTATCATATATATTATAAACAATATATATTATATAAACATATATATTATATTATTTATATATATTACTGGTTTAACCCGAACTCGGTTTCGGGTATCAATTCCGGGTTCTAGCAAAATTTCATGATATCGGGTTTCGAAAAAGGGTCCAAGAACGGGTCCGGGTTTTAGTAAATTAATTTTGGGTATTTGTGTAAAATAAAAATAATATTAAAATTGTATATACATTTTATAAAAATATAATTAAATCTTAATTTAATCGATAATTATTATAATACATTATTATAATGTATACAACTGATAACGTAAGTATACTAAATATTGCCAAAGCCAAATATATACTATATGCCTATTAATCCTATGTAAATTATAATATCTGGAAAATAAGTATTTAATTATTTCATAGATATTGAAAATTTCAATAATTGAAATGTTTATGTTAATTATAATTGTACTACATTTTTGTACATAACTTATGTTATAATACAAATTAAAAAAAAAGCTACAATATGAAGTATATTATAAAATTCAATAAGCTTTCCGGTGTTAATTATTGTATTATTATTCTATTTACAATAGAATATATTTAAAAATTATCATTCTAGTAGATATTTGTTGATCATAATAACAAATATTTCACGATCTAATATTTATAAATTATATTTTGATTGTTGTTGCCTATATATTATTTATTAATTATAGCTATTTCTGATTCTGTATTTCTGTATTGCTACAAAATATATGTTTTATAAATTTTCTACACATATTTTAAAAAGTATAATATTTATATCTTATAATATTTATATATTTATTATATAATTACAATATTTTAATTATATCTTAAAATAATAATATTTCAAAGATTAGTTGGAAAATTTAAAAAAATATATCAAATAATATTTTTAAAAATACAAAAAATATCAATAATATTACAAAATATATTTTGAATAAATTTCAAAAAAATGTCTACAAAATTGTTTACAAATATTTCAAAAAAATGTTTTCAAATATTTCAAAAATATGTTTAAAAATATTTCAAAAAATTTCAAAAATATTTCAAAAATTTTTAAAAATATTTAAAAAATTTAAAAAAAAATTCAAAATTTTCAAAAAAAATTCAAACAAATTTCAAAAAATGTAAAAAAAATATTTCAAAAAAGCGACGCTGAAGATTTTAGATGACAACAAATCATTTTAATGGCAAAAAGTCAATTTTTTAGGTTTTTCTGGGGTACGCGGTAAAATATTCAAAAAAGTGATATTTATTATAAACTTTCATTATCTCGAAAGTCTCGAGATAATGAAATTTAGGATTTGATTGTCTCGAGATAATGAAAATTAGGATTTGATTGTCTGGAGATAATGTAAAATGGGCTAAATTTAAACCACTAATATATATTATTTAATCCATTCTTTATATTTAATTTTTATGACCTTAATTTAATAAACTTTTAAGTTTCAATTTGGATTTGAAGGCTTCGAAGCCTTACATTTTTGGATTTGAAGGCTTCGAAGCCGAAGATTTTAGGATTTTAATATTTTTATTGGCTTCGAAGCCTTGATTTTTAGGATTTGATGGCTTCGAAGCCAAAATATATAGTATTTGAAATTTTACAACCCTAATCCATACCCATACATTACTTGAATGCAGTGTTCAACTTCATAAGTTACACATTAGCTCACCTATTCACAATAGTACTATCACTTCACTAAACTTGTTGCTTTAATCATGCATAGTAGTTCTATTGAAGTACGCAAGCAAACAACAACATCCAGAACAATGACTACCTGTCACTCACTGTCACCTGTCACTCTTCTATCAACTGTCATTCATCACCATCCTAGCACACTTGCACAACAATAATAATAACTTCAACCACAATACTACCTACCCTCACCTGTCACTCACCCGTCATCTGTCACTCACACAGACTATACTTTACGACTGCCCACGCCCACTTCCACAATGGTTGCCCAGCGCTTGCTCTAGAGGTGCTCTCCAAGCTACCAGATGTTGTAACCGTCAGTAAAGAGACTGAGGAGGCTGACAGCGACACTAGCAGTATGATCAGTACTAACAGTTTGTACACAGAGATAGAGATTCGAGTACTATTTTATGTTTTTAGTTTATCATTTTTTTTTTAAATATATAAATTTTTATAAAATTATTTTCATTATTACTCACCGAATTAATTTATTAATTTCATCTCTTCTAGTTATATCAGTATCATCTCTACTATATCAGTATCCTCCATATCGATGACTAACCGATTTAGTCATCTATATACTTTATCAGTGAGAGGTTTTATGAATTTATGAAAGTTGGCCCGTTTGTTTATATCATTTTTAAAATTAATATTTATTTTATTAAAGATTTATTATCATTACAAAATTAATTATCTATTATTGTATATAAAAATTATGCACTAATTCATTATATAAACATGCCCAAATCAGTTTTTAATAAACATATTAAATATCTAAATATTGTATAGTACAATAACTGGTATTATAAAAGTAATAGATTACTCAATATTTCTATGATATATCTACTAATTATTTCTTATGTATAAACAATATAAATATGTGTATATGGTACTCACCATAAAAACTAGCCAATCAAATCAAAGTATTTTCACTGTGGCCATTACTCTTGTTTTTCCCTTAGTTACATATCACTATTTAAATTGTACCTATAATGTACTATTACCAGATAATAATAATTATGTAAACAATAGTGAATTATCTATACTTTAAAATCTACAAACTTTAAGGTTTTCTATTTTACATTCTAATTATTATAGAAATATATATATATATAATGTTGTATGTGATTACCTCTATGTTTAACACCTTCCATTACACACACACACACGTACACACACACACACACCTGATTACAGCTAGCATACTAAACGAAACAGCAGAATCTGTGTTCGCTCCTCAAGCTGTCAGTACTTCGCAGCCCTCCACTATCGATGATTTCGATTGGTCGACACCGACTAACGTGGTGGATAACGATGAACTCGTGCTCAGCTTCTCAGATGATGAAGGTAAAGGTCAGTGACTACAACTGTAGTGTAGCAGAACCTGCGTACACATTCACCTATGCTTCTATGATTGTTGATTTATCATATATTAAATATATATAGTCTACTGGTTTATGTCATTAGTATTCTATTACACTTTTAAGATATTTCTTATATATTTAAGTGTTTAAATAATCAATTACAAGTCTATTTAAACATAATTGTTCTATTTTCTTTAACTTTTATCCCTCATCTGTATTCCCTAATTCACTTGGTAGAGTTGCCCCCCATCCTTGAACTACCCCCCACATAACAATACAACCCCGCATTAGGTTCAGACTCCGATGCTAGTACTATAGAAGATGAATCATCGCGACCCGACGACCTTAACAAGAGTGCAACGTTACTGGCTCCCCCTGTAATTAGCGTGAAACCAGAAGATGGGGCCGGTGATATCATGGCTCATCAACTGAAGTTCATCGCTTGTCTGAAGATCATGATGGAAGAACTCGCGACCTTGGCAACAGGATTCGAAGTGGACGGAGGTCAATTAAGGTGAATTATAACACTTAATATTTAACTTTACTTAAGGTCATCGATATTCTCATTTATAAAAGACAATGATGTGATTCACACTCTTTAATATGGCATTTTTTTCCGCATAATGTTCAGTTGTTCACAATGAAGAAGAAATTATATTTTGTTAAATGTATGCATTTTAAAAAAAAATTATTACTGACAAAAATAATTTCAATTTTAAAAATCTAAAAAACTAATTTTTATTTTTAAATAATTATATAATATATATTGAAAAAAATGTAGTTTAAATATTCATTATTAAAAAGTGTGAATCGAAATATAGAATATTTAAAAATAATAATAAATTAAGAAATAATAATTTACAGTTAAAAAAATATAGCTTATTATTGCTATTTTTATATAACTTCAATATCACAGGATAAAATTAAATAATTAATAATAAATAATGTTATAAGAATCTATTTATATTATGAATACATTTTAACAATATTACAAATTTATTTATAAAAGAATTATTAAAGAATTATTTATTTATCTTTTAAATGATCATTATTAACGATGATAACACAAATGTGCTTCATATATAATTATATATTATAGTCTAAGGTAATAGTATAAGTATAAATAAGTTATTCTAATAAGTAATTCTAGTAAAAATGTAAAATATTATAATAAATAAACCTAAAAATCACAATTTGAAATAGCATCCTTTTAAAGAAATACTTGCTTATGTAATATTTTATATCCATTTATATTTATACGAAAACCAGAAATTACAATCTTTGAATGGTTTACAATTAATTTGTTCGTTAATTTATATATTTTATATATTATTAAAATTCTCATATATATTAATTATAGATTATTGTATAGTTTAGTTTGTTAATATATTATTCATAATATATTTTATTGTAACTTAAAATATCACAATTAATAAAAATAATTATTATTTATATAAAAAAATATAATTAAATAATTACTTGAATTAAACATGAACCTAGAACTTCAAATAAAAATGGTTATAACATATTTAAAATGTTTCGTTTATATCAAATCTGCAATTCTGCAATTAAACGCCCTCAACTAATAGTTTATTTATATAGACTGATAAAATAGTAATAAAGTTATGTCAGTGATGATATTTCAGTTTAAGTATAACATGTATTTTAAACACGGAGAGGTGGTAAAACACCGTAACCTCTTAACCTACTGACCTCTTGACCTCCGCTAAACACAGGTACCACCTGTACATCTGGCTGGAGAAGGGAGTCGAGGTATTGCGACGACTCTGTAACTACGGCTCGGAAACCTACGTCGATACCGGTAAGTCTTATTACCCCACACACGTTAGGCCCTAATCACCCCCTCCCTACTAACCCCGCTACCCCACACCCGTTAGGCCACAATTACCCCCCCCCTACTAACCCCACTACCCCACAGAATCAGTGTCAGGAGAGCCTAGAAGTAGAACCGCCACACTGACCAGTACATACGGAGATGTCCCACTACACGAGGCCATTATCGCTGAGCAGAGCGACTACGAAGTAAGTGCCAGCGTCTAATACTAGCACAATACACTTACTAGTGTATACATACCCGCCCATCTCACCCTAGTCAAACCTATCTCACCGTTACCACATACAACTTATCACAGTCACACCCATCTCATAATAGAAACGCCCATATCGTCATAGACACGCCCATCTCATCATAGACACGCCCATCTCGTCATAGACACGCCCATCTTGTCATAGATACGCCCATCTCATCATAGACACGCCCATCTCATAATAGACACACCTCCACAGGATAAACTACGCATGACCACTAGAAGAAGGAGATGGTTACATCAACATCAACAGCTGCTGAGAACTCTGTTGAGTTACAGCGTACTACATGGATTTGGAGGAGCAGGTTTACTATCACACAGGCTCACTACACAACTCAATGATAACTCTATTACAGCTTAATCACATTTAAATGATAACATATTGATAAACACCACTCAATGCAAAGCTAATCACAACTAAATGTCCCCCTAATCACAACTCAATGTACCCCTAATCACAACTCAATGCCCACCTAATCACAACTTAATGCCCCCCTAATCACAATTAAATGCCGCAGGTATAGCCAGTATACGCATGGAGTTGATCCTACTACTACAAGAGCTACAACAGGAGCGAACCACGCGTAAACAGCTCACCTCGCCCCTCCCGTTTCCCACCACTCTACCCCTGCTCTCCTCTTCCATCTCACGTACCGTCATTGTTAACCCTATACGCCATCTCGAGAGTATGACCTCTGACCTGTTGAGAACAATGGCCGCCATGAAGACACCCCCTTCGCTCGGTGACTCACCGCTGCTCATCGATAAGGTAGCCTAGCATCTCATTCATCTCTGCCTCCTTCACTAATTAACTAAGTACCGTTGATTATCATTAGCATTATTCTGTGTGTTTAGGCTAACCATCGATTAAAAATCTTAAAATTAAAAATCATTTTCTAATATTTGTTTGATATATTAATAAAATTTATATTATTTTTAAAATGATGCATAAATTATGAGTATAAACTCACTCATAATATTTCAGAGATTTATAATAATTATTTACTAATTAAATAATTTATAGTATATATAAAAATGATAATTTTTTAAAAAGAAATAAAATCACTTTTCCTTCTCTATCAATTCTCTCCCTCCCTCCATCCCTCCCTCCATATATGTATTGAGTTATCATGTATGCTATTATTAATGTACCAACAGATGAGAATAATGTGCGAGGCCCTGTCATCGTGTATTTACCAGTGTCTATGTGACACCGATGACTTCTTATCTATTGGACATCAGGTGGATGCCAGGATGGAAGGATTCACAACGTTAGGCCATGCTAAATCCTCCTCCTCATCCTTTAGCATATATATATATCCTCTACAATTCATATTCAATTCTCTGGAATTCTATTTATATCCACCTATATAATATCTATGTAGCTTCCGTTATATCTACATTTCATTCATGGTATCTACGTTCATTAACATTCATTCATGCGCCTAGTACTAGTACACACACACACACTACACACACACTACACACACACTACCGCTATCGTTACATAGGGCTAACGTAGTGTACAGAGACAGTTACCTTATGGCCGGTGCAATCGTGAAGAAGAGAGCTAGCTTCAGTCTGCACAAACACGATCAACCCAACTCTAGTCCTAGCAAATGGCCAGGTTATAACCGCTACCAACAACACCCCACTAGCAACAACACACAGCTGACCAGACCCCCATAGTCGTGATTATTACTGCAAATATTGCAAATAATCAAGTTGTTTATATATCAAACCTATAGATATTCGCTAATACGGTGGTTTCAAGCGCTATGTTTGTGTGAGCTTGAAGTGTTACCTCTTCAGCTTTAAAGTTGGCATTTAACATTTGTATCTCTGACCCTACGCAGGCGTCAGTTGCCTTCAAAGTCTGCTGATACGCCGGCAGGACCCGTCTCAGACACCCCTATGCACCCTACTCCTCGAGAGCTCCGTCGCCGTATACACCGCCCTCCTCATTCACGCCCTAAGTACCTACGATCCGAACCTACTGTATCGTCTTGTAGCGAACACGTTCGTAGAGCGGATGTGGCCCCTCCTCTTTGGGGGCGGAGTCAGATCTCTCGCTCGCGACGTACCTCAACCTCCCCGTAAGTCTGTGGACAGCGGTAAAGGTTAGCAACACCGTACTGGTCAGACATGAGCTATCAGCGATACGCATAAAGTAGAGGAATGTGTCGAGTTTACTAAATCTATAAGTATCGAAACAGTCTCATATACAATTTAGAATATTACCAGTATCAGATCATGTTCTGGTAGTTACGAATGACAAATCTCTGATCGGGTACAGTATTAAAGAGAATCAGATGGTATCAATTAAAGATCATACTATTCGTACATACCTATAGCTAACCTAACTGACCACTACTGACCACTCATGCCCAATTGCTTAGGCTATGTCACTGCCCTATAGCTACTGACCACTACTGACCACTACTGACCACTAGGTACAGAATCTCCTCTGGGCAGAATGAACTCCAGCAAGGATAGTGAAATGATCAAAATGCGTTTGAAACAACACAGAAAACTTCTACAGGCTTCCGGAGCTATCAATAAAGGTAATTATCTCATGTCACTCCTCCCCTCCCTCCATCCCTCCCTCTCTATCACATGTCACTCCTCCCCTCCCTCCATCCCTTCCTCTCTATCACATGTCACTCCTTCCCTCACTCCATCCCTCCCTCTCTCTATCATTCCCCTCACTCTATCACATGTCACTCCTCCCCTCACTATTCCCCTATCACCTTCACTCTTTCCCTCCCTCTATCCCTCTCTCTATCATATGTCACTCCTTCCCTCCCTCCATCCCTCCCTCTCTATCTCATTCCCCTCTTATTACAGTGAGTTCAGAAGAAAAACCTACATTCCGCGAAAAGTTTGTGGCTCCAAAAGAAAGTATGCTCGGCTACTTTCTGACCAAGGTTTCACGACCAACACTATATGATATCATTCCTCCTTAACCTTGTACCTCCTTTACCTTGAACCTCCTTACACTAACTCTAACCTGCGTAGCCGGTGTTAATGGTTTCCGATCAGTCGACCAATCAGAATGATTACGACAGCTCGGAGTCTGTGTGCAGTACAGATGATGAAGAAGACGACAGTTTCATTGGCAATCCTAGGTTAGTCCGTTAACGTGTTTCTAGTGCCGATGTTCTCCTCTAGAGGGCTATATCTATATCATTACAACTCTTCTATCAACCCTAGTGCCTTCTATGAACCCTCTTATCAACCCTAGTGCCTTCTATCAACCCTCTTATCAACCCTAGTGCCTTCTATAAACCCTCTTATCAACCCTAGCGCCTTCTATAAACCCTCTTATCAACCCTAGTGCCTTCTATCTACCCTCTTATCAACCCTAGTGCCTTCTATAAACCCTCTTATCAACCCTAGCGCCTTCTATAAACCCTCTTATCAACCCTAGTGCCTTCTATCTACCCTCTTATCAACCCTAGTGCCTTCTATAAACCCTCTTATCAACCCTAGCGCCTTCTATAAACCCTCTTATCAACCCTAGTGCCTTCTATCTACCCTCTTATCAACCCTAGTGCCTTCTATAAACCCTCTTATCAACCCTAGCGCCTTCTATAAACCCTCTTATCAACCCTAGTGCCTTCTATGAACCCTGTTATCAACCCTAGTGCCTTCTATCAACTCTCTTTTCAACCCTAGCGCGTTAAAAGAACATCTTGATCCTAACTCGTATTCATGGTGTCTGATGAGATACGCCATTGTTAAGTTTGTCCATCAAAGATTGCAGTCCTTCCTACCCATTATCGGCATTGAGCTTCCAGGTTTGTTCTAAATCACAGTTTACATTAAATATACATTATATTTATATATGCTTTAAGGGGATATCGCCATGGATAAATTCGTTAAAATCGGAAACAAATTTAAAAATGTTTATTATGTACTATTGATTGTTGATATGTTATTTAGTAACTGTGAACAAATTATAATTTGTTGTGTAGATAATTATCTATGAAATCAGTTTAGAAATAGCATAAAAAGTATCTTTTTCGCATGACATTTTAAAATAAATTATTTATTTTGAAATCACGATTTCAAAAATTTTAAAACAGGATTTTTTTATATTTATTTGATTTAGTCAGTTATTGGTATATATATATATTAGTCTTACATTGTTTTAATTATATATATATATGTATTATCATTTATATTTGTATATATGTATAGCTTATTTTGATTTATTATTTTTCTATATTTACTATTTATTATAATTATATATATATATATATATGATATATAAATTTTTATAATTATTATATAAAGACATGTACAAAAAAATCTATAAACTTGCAAAATATGAGAAGTAAAAAGAAGAAAAATTTTATTTTATAACATATAATATATATAAATTCTATAAATATAACATTTATATATAGATAATAAAACTATTACTTTATAATATTGATTTTATATTAGCTGAATGTATAATTTTATTACTTTATAATTTATTTATTGAACTTAATAGAATTTATTTATTGACTTTTATAGAATTTATTTATTGTTAACTTTTCAAATGCTTTTTCTTGGAATACATTTTTTTGCTATTTTTGCATATATAAATGAGTATTTAGATAAAAGTACTGAAGCGATCTACCTAATTTCTTTTGATATATATATAAATAACATATTTATGCACAATTCCAGAGAGACAATATTCAAAATTTAATTATGTATTGGATTTTATAAAATTGGTGACAAAAGTATGTCTATTATTATACATGTAAAATATACATTTTTTAATTTTGTTGTCTCTAGGATTATAAATATGAATGTCCATTTTATATAACAAAAAAACAATTTTAAAATTCAAAGAAGATGTATTTTGAAACACTCATTTATTCTATAAATTGTATTTTTACTATTATTAGAAAATTAAATTTATGAAATATATCTCTATTGGAATATATAAACATATGTTATTAAACATATGTTATTTGTAATAATACAAAAAATAATAATAATATAGCTATAATAGTTTTTATAATAATAACCTTTATATTACCTTATGCACTGTTAGTGTGAATTCATTATTTAAAGAAAACAGCATTTGTATATATATTATTATTATTATCAGATTTAGGTTTGCACCAGGGTTTTTGTAGAAGCTAAAGCATATCGAGACAATTACCCTTAATCTTAAAGCAAGTTCAAAAAAAAACTAAATAAATAAAATATTATAAAATATTAGATGACTTCCTGTTTACATAGATACAATACAATGAATAAAATAGAAAAATAATATAAATTGTTTGAACTTGCCATAAAATTATGTAATCATCATTTAATTATTTATAAATAAATAACTAAAATAAATAATAAGTACTATAAAATAATACACTAAACAAAAATATAGATGTATTAGTATAAAAGAAGAAAAAAATGAAGTAAAATGAAGTAAAACTGAATAAAACTGAATAAAACATAACAAAAAGAATATCTAGAAAGGTGGTAAGAAATGTATGTAACATTTTTTTTTTTTTTTTTTTTTTTTTTTTTTTTTTCAGTAAATAAGTTTTAGGAATTTTTTTGTAATACTTTATAATAATGTAAAGAATGTAAAATATTTGTTCAAACTGAAATGTTAGTTTAATTACTAATTTTTATATAAGTGTCAATAAAGAGAAATAAAACAAAGAAGTATAATCAAGTATACAAGAAAAAAGATTCAATACAAAATGTTTATGTAATTAAAAATAAAGTCAAATAATATTATTAGTCAGAGGGAAATAAAAAATACTAAAGAAAATACTAAAGAAAAAATAAATACCTAACAGTTTTTTTTAATTTTATTATTTTTATATAAACGTCAATTAAAAAGAAAGAAAACATGAAAGTAAATTCAAATATAAAATGCAAAAATTCAGTAAAATAATATTATTAATGTCGGGGAAATAAAATATTGTAAAGTAAAACACTCAAAAGTATTAATTTTTTTTTAATTTTTACATAAACGTCAATAAATTAAAATAAGAATAAAATGTGGATCTTAGTATATAATACAATATTAGATAAAAGACATGATAAAAGATATAAAATTAGAAAAATGAGATTTAGATTATAAGTATACTGAGTAAGAAGATAACAAATGTGTATACATACGTTTCCTGAATAATTTATAATTTGAAATATTTTTTAAAATATTATCAAGCTTATTCCAGGTAATTGGTCCAATGTATATTAATGTTCTTCTGCATAGTTCTTTTTTGAAATTAATAATTGAGAAATTATTTATGCTCCTAGTGTTGTGAGATGATGAAGTTACAGAAAAAAATGCATTTGTTATAACAGGATGAAGATCATTGAAAATTTTAAACATAAATTCACATGTACTTATATATGTAATTTCATTTATTTTTAATAAAGAATTATCAATAAATAGTCCATTAGTATGATGTAAAAAATGTTTTTTACATATAATTCATATATGAATACATTATATATCATATATATTGAATAATGAATATATATCATATATAATGAATATATATATAATGAGATTATATATAAACCACTTTTTATGTCATTTATAGGCTGTTTTCATGAATAATTTGTTTACAGATATTAAAAAACATATCATAAAATAGTATTATGAAATAGAAAAAATGTTAAATACAAAATTATTTTCATCAAAACAAGATGTGTGACATCCCCTTAAGTTATAAGTATCATAGTTTTTCCCAATTTCATAAAAATGATATGTAAATATACTAATTTCTCATCTTAATGTTTTAATTGTCAACATCAAATAATGTATATAGTTCCGAATTCAGAAATATCCTCGAAATTATTGGAATTACATAAATAATATAACTATGAATTGATGAACATACACACACATACACACACACGCGCGCGCGTACATACATACCTTTCATTAGCGAGAATATTAACGACACCCCCCTCACGCCCTCAGAGTTAGCGATCCGTTCACCTCTAGTGCAGGCTTCCCTGACAACGTTGGAGGTGTGGCAGAGATGTCTACGCGATCGTCTCGAGTTATTCGCAGCGCCCCCTACCGACTACATTCCCGGCTGTTACGTAGACGAAACCCAAGTAGGCAAACCTGCGATACTGAAGTACAAGTCTCTACTGGAACCTAGCAATACTCCCTTCCTGTTTGTACCCCACCCCACCCTACCCCATCCCACCCTATCCACTTCCTATTCCTTGCCTAACCATGATTAAACGCTTTTCTTCATATTTCATTTGTTACTCTTAAAATTAACGTAAATATATGTTAGATTGAGAGACATAATGTAATTACATATCTTTTATTTACTAAATATATCAATTCATTTGAAGATAATGAGATATGAAAATTTAATCAGCGAAATATTACAACATACTGAGTAAATTGATTCTAAAGATTTATATTAAAATTAATTATGAAAAGTAATGCATTGAGTTATATTTAAAATATTTCACACATATTATTATTTTATTAATTTTTTTTATATTATTTATTATATTATCATATTATATATAAATATAATAAATATTATTTAATATTCATATACAACAAATCTGAATAATAATAAAAGTTAATATCATGAAAGATAATTAAATGATATAATATGTTAACATTTTATTTATATACATTTAAAAAATGTTTATTTGGTAGTTTAATTGTATAAACTAAATTTATAAATCGTTTTAAAGATAATATTTTATATTATAAAATAATGAATACAAAAAAATTAGGCAAAATATGTTAGGTTAGTTTTAATATTACCCTCCTATCTTTACTGACCTCTCCACTTCCACTCCACTTCCAGTTGAATGTTATCATTAGTTGTTACACCTAGAGGTCATGTACCTCTCTCTCTCTCTCTCTCTCTCTCTCTCTCCACCTCTACCACTACCTATCTACCACACTACAGATCTAGTCATTACTCGGCCTCTCCAGCTAAACGTCTGTGGTCATACCTCGTACTACAGCAACCTATGCATGAGATCTTCATACGCTACATCTTCAAGAAGACAACCATACAGGTTAGCATCATCACCTACCTCTACCTGTGTATAACTGGCTACGTTAAGGCATCAGACACGTAGGCAGTAGGTAGTCCACACCCATGAAATAGGTCTTAAAGTGGTTTCACACCAACTCGAACACAATTATTAACTTTAATTATTAGAGGTTAAAGTTTAACTATAATATTTAAATCTCAGTAAAAGGGTTTTTACACCTAATTATAAGAGTTAATGCGTTCGAATTGGTGTGAAACCCCTTTTAAAATAATAGTAGATGTGATCCTGTATAATTGTGTATAGATAAATGATCGGCTTTCATTTAAATATTGGATGCCTTAACATGAGAGCGGCTTCGAAGTAACATTAGAGCCATTTTGTTATAAGCGAAAACTTCATCTAAGTTCCTGGATGGGATGAAAGCACTCCACCAACAATAACAATAACATACAAATACATATGCACCTAATGTATGACATTCGATGACATGTGAATTGAAGATATTTACATAAATGTATCTACTACTTCTACTACTACCACTACTACTACTACTCCTACTACTACTACTACTACTACTACTACAGTAGGTATGCGCACATTGCTCATTCACCTCCCTGATAACCATCCCTCACCTATTCAGAAAGAAGAGATACATTACAATGAAAGTGATACAGTAGTGATGAAAGCAGATCCTGTTAAGATTGTGCATAAAGATCAAGATATCATCTCAGCATTTTGCATAAATCAGGTTATTATCCATTATTCATAGTATTAACATTATTCATTTTTATATTTATATATTAAAATTTCTACATATTAATTAGGTTTATTTAAATAAAAAAAGTATGAATAACTTTTTATGTATATTTAAAAAATAATTATATTTGTATTATAATAATGATTTAAAATTTCAAAATATATAGTTTATTTTTTTTAAATGTGTTAAAATTATATATATATTGTAGATTATAAAATGATATCAAATTAACCTGATATTTTATTTAAATATATGTTTTTATCAGAAATTAATCAATAATTCCTATGATTACATTAATTGTTGTTGTTGTTTTATTTGAATACAAGTTGTTTAAAAAGTGAAGATTATATTGCAGTGTAAAACAAATAAATACCTATTCATTATAATCATTGGATATAATGTTTACTATTTATAAATACTTGTATACCCTATCACATGTCATATAGGTGATATAATTATATTGGTGATATAATAATACCTCTATGCTGATCTACAATAGAAATATTAATATAACATAAATGTCATAAATAATTTCTTTTTTGTTATTAATTTATCATGTTATTTATATAGGTCATATTAATAATTCATTATTTACATTTCTATTTTCAATACATCTATTTAGTAGTATAACAAAATAAAGTGTGTACATGAATAGATACATTATACTTATGATCATTACGATCATTAATATACTCTGTTCATTACAAATATAATCACAAATTTAAGATGCTAAATATAAATTTAAACTTTATAATCAAATTAAATATTTCATGTGTATATTGTAAAGTAATATATATCATATCATAATACAATAGAAGTATATTTCGTTTTATTTTATTATTCGTTTTCTATTTATTTTTGTTTTTATTTTTTATTATCTAACGACGCCTATAACCACCATGTGTTTTTGTAGTCAATAAACTATATATAAATAAATAAATAAAATATATAACTTCACAAATTAACGATATATTTGCTGACATTTTTATAAAGCAATATAATTCTCTTATATGAATTATTGATATTCACTTAATTTAAATCTTATAATATATAAACTTAAAGTAAATAAATCAAATATTTCTTTAATAAATAATTTAACAATTTTAATAAATTCAATATTTAAAATAAATTTATAAATTAAAATATTAAAATAATATATATAGTATAAGCAAAGATTTTCCGAAGGAAAGATATAACACTTACGCGAAATCGTGTAATTCGAATTTGTATACAAAATACCCTGGTGCCACCTATAGCGGGTTACTTTTAGGAACTATGTGTTGTTTATAATGTAAATTCGTATTTAACTATACACTTTTAAAATGTTAAATAATATGCTTTAAATTAATATTTATATGATGAAAACTAAGTGTTCATTACTAATATATAACAAACAAATATGATATGTATGTTTTAAATGCTATAAGTATATATTTAGTGAGTAAAAGCTAATTTATATTGCATGTAATTTAATAGAGCAATGAAAACATTGTTGTATGCAAACAGAGCCGAACCTAAATCTATTTCAGTGATTTCGATACTACTGCTAGCAGCGGTTGGGGCTATTACTAAATTACGTTGCATGCATAGGGAGTGTTATATCTTTGTTTCGCAAAATATTTGGTATAAGTAAAACCCATAATACATGATCGCTATTAGCCTATGTAAATTGTAATATGTCACTTTACCCAGTAAATAGGAAAAATGGGTATTTGATTATAATATAGATATTAATAATATATTATGTCTTTGGTAAATAGAAACCAGATAAAAATTAATCTTAACATCATATTATTATTTTATATATATATATTACAAGAGAAATATCAAATAAATATTATAAATTCAAGTAATAAGTTTATACATATATACGTACTTGATATATATATATATATTATACAATGTACATATATGTATGTACTTTAATTTTCCAAATAGTAATTCAACTTTTATTGTAATAAACTTTAAATGCCATTTACACAAAATAATGTTTGTTCATGTATTACTCTCACTCAAAATTCAATATCTCATTGAATAATTGACATTTTCAATATAAGTAGACACTGTAATGAAATAATTTGTGTATTACTAAAAATTATTCATTTTAATTTTTTCATTTTTTATTAATGATAAATAAAACATATTATAAATATTTTAATGAATGGATATATATGTAATAAAAAACTGATTCATAATAGAATGATATATTATTAAACTATAGAAAAAAAAATATGTGATTAGTAATCTAGTGCTGTAAAATTTCAAATCATCGATCTCAAATATCAAATACTTAATTTTTCGGTTCGGTTCGGTTCTTAAAATATCGGGTATTTTATAATATTTGAAGATATCAAATACTTTTTTTATGATTTCGGTCCGGTTCGGTTTTTTTAAATTAATTATCGGTTCTTCAATATTACATTTTGTTTGTAAATATATTTTCGTATTTTGGATCCATAGAATTATTGTTTAGCAAAATAAAATACAAATATATAAGAAATACGATCTAGGTAACATACAAATGTATGTTTGGGTCAATTATAATTAATTATGTATTAAATAATCTTTACTAATGCAATAGCCAATAGTGTCATTGTATTTATAATCTGACCACCTTTTAATTTTAAAAGTTTTTATTGTTTTAATAAATGAGTATTAATAATTTACTAATAATAACGGATATATTAAGTGATTTATATGATTAAAGTAGTATATTTAATTATAAATATACCATATACACTATATTATTATAATATGTAAATTATAATCCATATTTAATATAAGTGTATCAATAGATTATCATTCATATATTAATATAATATTTAGACAATATTAAATATTACTTTTAATGATTAAAACTATCATTATAATATTATATTAAATATAATATTTGATTTTATAAAATATAATAATTATCAATTATTTAATCATTATAATCGGGAATCATTGAGTTAGTACTCTAAATAACCAAAGTGAGATTGTAAAGAGATACGAAATTTGATATATTTGAAATATATATTCTATAGATTTTTGTTTTATCTACATATATATTATTTCTCTTAATCGACGTCGTCGTCTTGGTACAATTGGCTCGCTTCGCTCGCCAACCAGACCTTCTACGAGCGAAGCGAGCAACGAGATATAGCGCGAGCTATATCGAGAAATTTCAAACTTTTTCCACATTTATAAATCTAATACCCTGTAGATAATAAATCGTCGATAATATTTATATATATCGATTATATTATTAGGACACGGTTAGTATACGTGATTTACATATATTTATATATTTATTCTATTTATAAATATTCTATTCATCGATCGAGGCATTCTATTGTTATCTCGATTCTCTATGGCGGAGATAGGTAAAAATCTCTATATCGCGTATACGGACGACATAAAATCCGTTATATACGAAATTTTTTCACCAGTTACTAATATTACTCGAACCCTAATAATACTAGATTTCGTTAAATTTAAATTTCGAGTTTATAAAAAAAAATGTCCTATCTCCGCCGTTAACAAAAAAATTACGAATATTTTCGTTAACGTAAAAATTCTACGGGCGATCTTATATCGCGTATACGGGCGTTATAAAATACGTTATATACGCATTTTTTTCGCGATATATTAAATCTATACTATATAGATACTAAATTATTAATAATATTACGATATAATTACGATATAATTAGTAAACGAGTAATATATACTATACGTACTATATTTATATATTTATATATTTATTCTATTTATAAATATTCTATTCATCGATCGAGGCATTATATTGTTCTCTCTATTCTCTATGGCGGAGATAGGTAGAAAGTCTATATCGCGTATACGGACGACATAAAATACGTTATATACGAATTTTTTTCGCCCGATACTAATATTACTCGAACCCCTACGATACTAGATTTCGTTAAATTTAAATTTCGAGTTTATAAAAAAAAATGTCCTATCTCAGCCGTTAAAAAAAAATTTACGAAATATTTTCGTTACTGTAAAAATTCTACGGGCGATCTTATATCGCGTATACGGACGACATAAAATACGTTATATACGCATTTTTTTCGCCATATACTAATATTACTCGAACCCCTACGATACTAGATTTCGTTAAATTTAAATTTCGAGTTTATAAAAAAAAATGTCCTATCTCTACCGTGTACAAATTTAAATTTATAATATTCGTATCGCGTAAAAAAATCGATAATATATAGATATAATTATAAAAATAACATTTATGACAAGTATTAATATATATCGTTCGTACTAAATTTCAGTTATTCGGTTTAACGAGTTTATAATAACTATTTCCTATCTCCGCCATATAAAAATAAATTATTAAAATTATTAGGTGATGTAAAAAATCAAAATCCACGATAATGATTCGATTTCAATAATTTTAACTTTATTACATAGATAATTAAAATATAATATCGTGGTATAAGTTGTGATATCTAATATTTAATATTCTTCGAGTTAATGCCGAAATAGTGAAAAATACATGATTTTAGAGTGGTAAATTTGACCGACTTCCTGTAACGTGTTCGACTCGATTATGGTTTCAACGGATGCGGAGTCGAAAGTACCTTAATTAAAATGAGAAAAACCATTAATATATGAAGCATTTGGGGTACGGATCGGTTTTAATTTTTCGATAAAATTCATCATATAAAAAATATAAAACATAAAAAAAAAAAAATTCTAATTTCTATTCTATAATGTTAAGAGTGATGAGTAGATATAAATGTAGCCATCCGATATGCATTTACTATGATTATTCGCCACATAAATGGCTTTAAAAAGTACATTTACTATCTCCACCATGTAAAAATTTTAATTTATAATATTTGTATCATGTAAAACATAGATAATCTATAATAATCATTGGATTTCCATATTTGTAACTTTATAATTTATAGTATAATTAATATAATTTCATTATTTTTTACTTATTTTAATAATAATATAATATCTAGATACTAAAATAATTTATATATTATCGAAAAGTATAGTAGTGTAAATATTATGAACTAATACATTTAATTATATTATAAATTTATAAATTTATAACAATTATAAATTTATTAATATGTATATTCATTCGATGTGATAATACATATATTATATAAGCATTATTTACTTATTTTATTATTATTATACTATCTATATAATAAAATACTATAAATATATACGAATAATTCATTAACGTAACTATTATTTACAAATATATATAATTATATTTATATTTTTATAATTTTTTAACACAAATTATATATTTATAAAATATGAAATTCTAATAACTTATTTTATAACAGTATCATAAAGTTTATTTTACTTATTTTATTATTACTATACTATCTAATTAATAAATTAATATTAATATTATCGAATAAGTCATTAGATTAATCGGTATTAATTATTATATTTATATTAATTAATTATATTTTAAAATTTTACAAAAAAAAATATATCTTTATAAAATAGATATACTTATAACAATAAGATTACTAACTATTATAAATATATATCATAAGTACTAGATTTCAGTTATTCGGTTTAACGAGTTTATAATAATTATTTCCTATCTCCGCCATGTAAAAATATATTCTTAAAATTATTAGGTAATGTAAAAAATCAAAATCCACAATAATGAATCGATTTCAATAATTTTAAATTTATTACATAGTAAATTAAAATATAATATCGTGGTATAAATTGTGATATTTAATATTTAATATTCTTCGAGTTATGGCCGAAATAGTGAAAAATACGTGATTTTAGAGTGGTAAATTGACCGACTTCCGGTAATGTGTTCGACTCGATTATGGTTTCAACGGATGCGGAGTACGAAAGTACCTATCAAATTTTGAGAAAGACCGTTAATATATGAATAATTTAAGGTACAGATCGGTTTCAATTTTTCACCAAATTTCATCATACAAATGGTCAAGAAAAAAAAATTGCAATTTATAAAAAAAAAAATTCTAATTTCTATTCTATAATGTTAAGAGTGATGAGTAGATATAAATGTAACCATCCGCGATGCATTTACTATGATTATTTACCTCATAAATGACTTTACAAAAGTACATTTCCTATCTCCACCATGTAAAAACATGAATTTATAATATTTTTATCATGTAGAAAATTCAAAATCTATATTAATAATTCGATTTTAATAATTTTAACTATATCGAATAAATTATAAAAGGTAACTTGGGCACTTGGGTTTGGGTTTGGTTTTGGTTTGGTTTGGGTTTGGGTTTGGGTTTGGGTTGGGTTTGGTTGGGTTTGGGTTCGGTTAAGTTTTAATTTTGGTTGGTTTTTTTTAGCTGCATTACTTCCCGAGTGAACCTATAAAAGTATATTTGACGGTTGTGGTTAGGTTGGGTTAAGTTTTAATTTTTGGAGGTTTTTTTTAGCTGCATTACTTCCCGAGTGAACCTCTAAATGTATATTTACATGGTGTGGTTAGAATGGGTTAAGTTTTAATTTTTGGTGGTTTTTTTAGCTGCATTATTGGTTTGGGTTTGGGTTGGGTTTGGGTTTGGGTTTGGTTTGGGTTTGGGTTGGGTTTGGGTTTTGGTTTTGGTTTAGGTTTGGGTTTGGGTTTAGGTGGGTTGGGTTGGGTTTGGGCTGGGTTAAGTTTTAATTTTGGTAGGTTTTTTTTAGCTGCATTACTTCCCGAGTTTGCCTATAAAAGTAGATTTTCACGGTTGTGGTTAGGTTGGGTTAAGTTTTAAATGTTGGTGGTTTTTTTTAGCTGTATTATTGGTTTGGGTTTTGGTTGGGTTTGGGTTGGGTTTGGGTTTGGGTTAGGTTGGGTTGGGTTGGGTTTGGGTTTGGGTTTGGTTGGGTTTGGGTTGGGTTAAGTTTAATGTTGGTAGGTTTTTTTAGCTGCATTACTTCACGAGTGAACCTATAAAAGTATATTCACGGTTGTGGTTAGGTTGGGTTAAGTTTTAATTTTTGGAGGTTTTTTTTAGGTGCATTACTTCCCGAGTGAACCTATAAAAGTATATTGTCAAGGTTGTGATTAGTTTGGGTTAAGTTTTAAATTTTGGTTGTTTTTTTTAGCTGCATTACTTCCCAATTGAGCCTATAAAAGTATAGTGATATGTGTGTATATGTGTGTGGTCATAGTTATTTTCACTGTTATGGATAGGTTGGATTAAGTTAGATTAAGTTTTAATTTGTGTAGGTTTTTTTTTGTAATAAAGTTCTTTTAGTAATAATGTGGTGGTGGTGGTGGTGGTGGTGGTGGTGGTGGTGGTGGTGGTGGTGGTGGTAGTAGTAGTAGTAGTAGTAGTAGTAGTAGTAGTAGTAGTAGTAGTAGTAGTAGTAGTAGTAGTAGTAGTAGTAGTAGTAGTAGTAGTAGTAGTAGTAGTAGTAGTAGTAGTAGTAGTAGTAGTAGTAGTAGTAGTAGTAGTAGTAGTAGTAGTAGTAGTAGTAGTAGTAGTAGTAGTAGTAGTAGTAGTAGTAGTAGTAGTAGTAGTAGTAGTAGTAGTAGTAGTAGTAGTAGTAGTAGTAGTAGTAGTAGTAGTAGTAGTAGTAGTAGTAGTAGTAGTAGTAGTAGTAGTAGTAGTAGTAGTAGTAGTAGTAGTAGTAGTAGTAGTAGTAGTAGTAGTAGTAGTAGTAGTAGTAGTAGTAGTAGTAGTAGTAGTAGTAGTAGTAGTAGTAGTAGTAGTAGTAGTAGTAGTAGTAGTAGTAGTAGTAGTAGTAGTAGTAGTAGTAGTAGTAGTAGTAGTAGTAGTAGTAGTAGTAGTAGTAGTAGTAGTAGTAGTAGTAGTAGT
>OZ025239.1:41832195-41984695 GCA_964019155.1 Osedax fenrisi
CCTTCGCCACCCCCATCATAACCCACATCATAACCCACATTATAACCCATATTATAACCTTAATCATAAATTACAATAAAGTTAAAGTTACATGTGTCCGATGTCTACCCTTAATTAACCCATCACCCCCATCGCCCCCGCAGCCCTATAGAATGCCCCATTGATGCCGGGGAGTTCCTCGTGGTGGAGACACCGTCCGATCGTAAAGCATCGGCTAGTGGTTTCGCTCGCGGTATATCCTCAGTGACCGGAGCCATAACTAGGTCACCAAGTGCTATCATGGACTCTACCAGTAATGACGTTGTCGGCATTAACCTCGTTAGTAGCCAAGCCCCTTTCATAGGTCACAGGTCATAGGTTACAGGGACACCACCACCACCGCCGCCGGGGGTTGGGTACGCTGTTTTCTCTATGGTTTTCTAATTCTGTTCCGCTTAACCTTTGACCTCTCTGACTCCGCCTCACTACCATTACTAATACCATTACTAATACCTCATCGTATGCTAACACATGATAATCGCTTCGTTAAAACACATTACATTTCTCTCCTATATATCTAAACTAAACAGCTTCTAACCATATTTCATATTACATATATATATATTTATATATATATATATATATATATATATATATATATATATATACATGTGTCTAAATATACATATATATATATATATATATATAAATGCTACATTATACAAGTGCACTACTCCCCAACCTAACCGGTATATCAGATGAAAGCCCTAAACCGCCATGTCACAGCGAACAAACTCTGTCCCGTGTACTTAGTGGATCGTAGTCGGCGTCTAATTCAGCCGGTAGGGGGCCATACCTGTGTTGTGTTTCCACCACTCCTCATTCAGTGTTGTCTAGATAGCCTATTGTTTGTGTAGCATGCATGTATGTCTCTCTCGCTCTATCAGTACTATGCCACTACCACCAACACTACCACCAACACTACCACCAACACTACCACCAACACTACCACCAACACTACCACCAACACTACCACCAACACTACCACCAACACTCACACTACGATGATCTTTTGCTTACTACGATGTTCTTCATTGCTTACCTCCATTTCCCGCCACTTTCTTTTACACCGCCTTCATCCGATACTTCTCTGCCCTACATTACCCTCACCTACTCATGCCCACTTCCTTTCTTACTATCACTCCCATCCTCTCCCCATCCCATTAATAACACTGATTGAACAGAGCTGTCGATTGTTTTACTAGAAAACAAACTACCTCCGCCACATGTAGTTAATACCACCACCACCACCACCTGTAGTTATCTTCACTAGGTACATTAGGTACATTTGTATGATGTCATAAGTATTACATCATCAATGATTAGCTAACGTAGAACTAAACATATATGTTGTTCTACTGCATTACTGATCCCCCCTCCTCCCCCATCTATAGTCTACTATCACTCAGCAAACAACACTATTCACATATAGATATATAGAACACACTTATCGTTGATACACACACATACACGCTAACACACACACACACACTCTAACACACACTCACACACATATACACACATACACACATACACACACTCACACACACACACCAAAACACAAAAGCCTATGGATTATAATTCTCCAACACAATTTGCCAGGGTTGTAAACGGAACATAAGTGGTATAAGAAGAATGCACGCTCACCCTTACCTTCCGTACTGTTAGTACACATGTACCTAGCCAATATTTCCGTTTAAATCACTACTATTTAGTTGAATTGCATATACTAATACCATATCATTGAAATACTAATACCACCGCCATGCATTAATATTATATTTTCGTGAATTTAATTACAACTTTACATTTCTAATTTAATATAAAGTAAACTTCATCAACACATAGATATACAGCGCATTTCGCATATATGTACATGTATACAATACAACCCGTATGAAGCCGCGTTAATTGCGCTCTCATCGACTCATCACTTTGAACACTTTAAACACTTAGATTTGACTGGTTCTCATGACGGTAGCGTACGTCTATGGGAATGGGGTCACCGAGAGTGTATCTCTATAGCTCGGCAGCCAGGTCATTTCCCCAAGGTCGCAAAGGTCGCGTTCACCGCTCACGGCAATAAGGTTAGTGCCAGTAACGACAGCGTATCACTATAACAATAACAACACCACGTGTACAGTTTGGAGTCGGGGATAGCGAAGGCAGTGTGTACCTGTGGCAGATTGGAATAGCCTCCAACATCTCGAAACCATTCTTGGTTAGATATCAATGTCATCTAATATACTAGTAGTATATTATGTATAACACGTGTTGGCCAATTAATATATACGCTAGTGAATATTATATTTCAAAATAATATTTTTAACGATTATATTCAAAAATATAGAAATTTAAAATTATTATTAGTTATTAAAAATAATTTAATAATATTGAATTATATAATTTATTTAAAAAGACAAAGTTGTTATATAAACAAAATAATACTAAATGCATGACCTTCAGTTTGTTTGTGATAATTTTATTTTTTAAATAATAATACATAATGGTATATAATATTAATTCCACTGTTTTTTAATTTTTTAAATATTTATACAAAATATACAATATTTTTTTTCAAAATCTATTTTTTCAAGCAATAATTTCAAGCAAAAATATGTATTATTAAAATGCGTTATCATAAGTTAGTGAGCCATCACAAGTAAGGTGATCTAAAGTTAATACTATTTATTTGTTTTAATCTAAAATTGTTATTAATTGTATTACTTATTCTACTTTCTGATGTTAAATTATATTTATATATATATATATATATATATATATTATTTCTTATTATATTTTATATATATATATAAATAAAATATGTATACATATTAATTAATTATGATAAATTAATAAATGGATATAAATAATATTATATAATATGTGTTATATTATAATGTGATAAACGCACCTACTTTTATTTGTAAACAAAGTTCCACTTATGGAAGAACACTTACTTACACCACTTACATCATAATAAATATGAACACATAGTTAATAACATTAGTTAATTAACACAATTTAATATACTTTTTTTTAATTTTAAAAATCAAACTTATATTGTATATTATATTTGTAATCTATCCATTACAAAAAGTTATTGAGTTTTAATTTAACATTTTAATTATCTAAATTTATTTCCTTATTGTTGCAAATATGCTATGTTATATTTCTCATAGAAACATGATTCAAGCTCCATTTAAAATATTATTTGTCTTTAATATTATACAATAAACTAATTTGTTGAAATAAATTTATTTGGAAAGAAAAAAAGGTTGCAAGTCGCCTTCAATAATAATATTTAAATAAGTAAACAACTTTGACATATTTAAAATTGTGTAATTCTGTATATTTCAAATAGTTCACTTCTTAATTTATTAAATTGTATACTCAAAAATGCTAAAAATACTCCTTGAAAATATTAATTTATTTAGTTTTTATAGGTTACCTTAATCTTGTATATATATATATATATATAATTGTATTAAAAATATTTTGATTCTATAAATATTTATTCATTTAAAATTTTTAAATACATTATATAATTTCCATTCATATTATTATAAAATATATCACAATTGATATCGATTCACTATAAGTACATATTAATAAATAATATTAATCTGTACAACATATAAACCTGTTGTGATACACTGTAACACATAGATCTATTCAAAGTAGCGTGCACATAAATATATTCGTTTAATTGAGCCATTTTGTGTTATATTATAATATGTATTTACACAATGAAATTATGATATAGTGTATATTATATTGACATAAACAATTGGAATTATTTTATAGTGAATAGAAATCTATTCATTGATCTAGTATTTATCTTGTTGTTTGTGTTATATTTATTACATATTATTATATCACATAATTATTTTATTATGATATCTCTAATTAGAAATTATAAGTTGATAATTATTAACAATTATGACTATGTATTCCCTAACTTTTAACATGTAAATGCATGAATTATCTAGATAATATTCATCTCTAGTTATATAGGTACATCATAAAATAAATAATGTATTATTAAATAAAGAAAAATTAATTATAATATTAAAATTATTTAAAAACAAATTTATTACCAATTTTTTTTATTATTTTTCTAATAATTATATTAATAGATTATATTTACATTAGCTTACATACATATATAATAATAACCATATATTAGGTATATACTCAGAAAATGTTATAAAGATTCATAGAAGAGTTCAAAAGTTATTATAATTTAAAAAAAAAATCAACAACAAAAATAGTAGAGATATAGGCATCTAAAGTTTTACTTGTAGGTAATAAGTAAAAAATATTTTATTATATATATTAAATAATTCATGTGTTTATTACTTATTAATACAGTTATTTACGCATTATATTTTATAAACTAACATTATGATAAGATTTAGTGATTCTCATCATTCAACTATGTTTACTAGCAAGAGGCAAAATTCAAATACATGTTGACAGGTGGAAGAATCTAAGCAAAATAATGATGCAATATTGAAAATAGATGCTATATATCCTATTTTCTACTATTTATTACATAGTATTGCTACCTATATTTATATTAACACACTTATTTTTATTATTGTTGCTGTTACAATTTTTTAGATCGCAAATAAATTGATAAAAATATACGTAATATTCTAAAGAAATATTATTACGAACATATTTTTGAAAATGATAATTTTATATCCCACCATTTTTAATAGGTGTATGATTAAACTTCATATTTGAGGCACTTATGTTTAATTGTATATGATATATTATACATCATTTTAAAGATAATGAATTATATTTTAATATAAAAAAAATGTCCCTAAAAAATAAAATCGAAGGTTACGCCGGCCCTTAATACATTTACATAACACGCTCATTAAACAACTTTTATATCATTTCTATCTTTTAATGCACACTATTTAATAGATTCTAAAATACATATAAAGTAGTATTATTTGTAGTAACAAAATAAAACAATGTATTTTCTTTGTATAAGAGGATCTTCACCTAATCCGCTATTATGGGTGTTTACGTGTAAATAGCCTGCAGGCTCTTATGATTTAGTACTAGTTGGCAAATTTCCAATATTTCTTTGCTATTTAGTTCTATATTATTACGGTTATTATTTAATTGCCGGTGTTCACCCTTCATTATATGCCCCGCCCCTTCATTATAGGCCACGCCCCCTTCATTATACGCCCCGCCCCCTTCATTATACGCCTCCCTTTATTCAGCATCTGCACTGCCACGGCAAGTCTCTGAATGACTTTGTGTTCATGGGTTCGTCGAGTGTGATCTGTACTGCCGGACACTCCATAGAGAACCGCAACGTTGCCATCTGGGATACCCTGCTGCCCCCTAGGAGCTCACTCGTTCAATGTACGTATCACCATCTAAACCCCCTCAGTGGTATTCATTATTATCAGCCATCCATTATTAATCGTAACTTTTCATTGTTCATAAATCGTATTATATATTTATGAATATTTAATGAAACTTAATAACGCATGTAACTCCTCAACTATATCATATAGTCTATACATATGATTAATGGAAACAACAGTAATATACGACTGAGCACAGTTATTTTATTAAACGAAATCTGAATGCTTAATTTCTTGACACAATATAATACTATGTGTAATTGCTCGTTACAGCATTTTCTTGCCATGCTGATGGAGCTTCTGCTGTTGTATACGCAGCCCAACATCAGCTTCTGATCTCTGCAGGCAAGAGAGGAGATATATGTATATTTGATGTCAGACAGCGACAATTAAGGCATTCATTCCAAGTTTGTACTATCAATATAAAAGTAGTAATAGTATAATGCAATATTGATATTTAAGTTTTGTGTTTTATTTTATTTTGTAAACAAGATTTATTTAAAAATATTTATTTTATAAATAAATATATCTGGTATCTTTGATATCATTATAATATACCACTGAAAGTATCTATTTCGGAGAACACAAATTTACCATTGAAGATAGATAGCAGATGTCCTTGATAACTATATTATATATTTTATGATCTAATGTAATCTTTAATATTAAAAATAAATAAAAACTAATTTCTTTATTATTTACTTGTATTTTACATAATTTAAAATGTGATATTAGATAAGATTCATTTTCGTTTCAAATATATTAACTAATTATTATATCATTATTATTCATTAAATTGTCTACATATATATCCTATATATTAATATTTCTATACCTACTACAAAAATATAAAATTATATAATATCAAGAAAAATATACTAATAACTAACAAAACTTCCTATAAATCTGTATGTAAATTAAATTCTAAGATATTTAATAATCTATGATCTTTATTGTAAATATTCTGAATTCATGTCATTTTAATTTATAGAAAATAGTACAAATTTATCATGTTAAATTTAATAATATAAAGCTAGTTTAATATATTTTTAAATTGTATTAGACTTTGAATAGCAAATGTTTCCAAGAAATATTTTTAAAGATATAAACAATTTTATATACATTTTAAATAAACGATATTATTACTTATATTAAATATAGAAATTGTTTATAAATGTGACCTCTACAATGTATACTTGATTAATGACAGGCTCATGATTCGAATACATCTATACGATCCATGTGTATTCAACCTAATGAATCATATTTTGCTACTGGAGCTATTGATGGAAGCATAAAGGTTTGATAAGTAACAATAGTTTAGAAATTATTAAACTTTATAACATATAATCCAATAGGTATGGAATCTTGGAGTACATGATTTGGTTCATTGTTTCAACAATGAACATGTTAAAGGTTCTATATTTAGATCAAGTTTAAGTTCAGGACCCGGACAAATGGAATTAACAGCTGAAGGTTCTCTGTTATCTTGCGGAGCCGATGGTTCAATGAAGATAAGACAACTCAATAATAGATCTGATATTGTCCTCCAAGCTTATTAATCATTATTTACAATACTTTGTTAGGTAAATATGTGTACACCTATTGATGTCAGTTAATAATACTTTGTATGCATCGTTATATACAAGTATATACATATACAAGTTATCAGTATTTAATATAGTGTAGTATTCATTATTTTGTTATACATTAAACTGCTAACCAATACTCATACATGTGACATTAACATTCCATGTAATATATTATATATATATATATATATATATATATATATATAGAATAGTAAATAAAATAATTCAACATGTTTATATATTAAAATTTATTCAAAACAAAATTAAAAATTGCATCGTATTATACAAATAATAACTAACAACAGTTCATAATAATAATAATTTAGTAATTTGATATTTTTTGAAATTCTAGTTTGACTTAGAACTTTTTACATATTTAGATCTTTGTTGATACCATAACATAAATGGAATACCGATGGAGGGTAGAGTTAGGATGATGAAACCAATCCAGTCAAACTGTTAATTTATTAGTTATGATTAATTAAGTACAATCTGGTACCTTATTTACAATGTACTAACTAAGTGAGATGAGAATTTCCTATCGTAAGTTTCAAGTGGGATGATACCACCTTCTCCGGGGAAGCTAGTCACAGCAAACTGTAATATAAACATATGAATACATATATAATCTTAAATATACGTATAATCACTTAAAAACAAATATATGTATATAGATATCTATATACACTATGTATATACACTATGTACAAACTTGTTCTACTCCATCAACTGTGCTTTTGTATGAAATTTCGGCAGAGGTAAAGTTGAAATAACCAGAAACGAGAGGACGTACCACAAGGACATGGGTTACATTAGAACCGGGAGAAATACGAGACCAGGTCATCTCAGATTGACCTTTCATGACTGTGAAAACTTCTTTAGGGAAACTTTCATCTTTAAGATTTACATTAAGGGCGGAGCTATAAAGATTAAAATAATTAATTAAATATTAAACATTAAATATTGCAGTTGAATACATACCTTGAACCAATGTTATAAAGACTATATTTAATAGCAATATCTCGGTTTTGAACAAGATAATTGTTGAGGATAGACTTGGAGACGAGGAGTAGAGCTTCTTCGGATGAACTTTCAGAAGCCAATGTAAACACTAGCAAAGTCGAAACTATAGCTGCAACAAATGTAGAGATCTGCATCTGTAATGAATTAATTGGGTCATTAGTTTATCATCTATACTATATATATATATTTGTCAGGTAGTTATTTTTTTAAACATATTTGTAATTATTAATTCATTTAAAATCTTAATAAATTTGTGTATAAATTATATACAATAATTATTGTTATAATAAGCCTAAAAAAATGACCATTTTATATAATTTTAATAGAAAAGAATACACGATAAAAATTATAAAGTTTGTTGCATATATATTGTAAAATATATATATATATTATTTCAAAAATTAAAAATCATAGCTATCAACGTTCAAATTATAAATAATTTGGCACTGATCACGAATATGAAAACTATTTTTATATAACATCTACATCCGAGACCCCAGATCATAAAATGTATTATTTACATCCCTATCATTCACATGTAAATGGAAAAATTAGTCTTTTTTTTTTTGATAATTGTATTTATGAATGATTTATGTATAATTTTTAAGATTCGCATTTCTTACTTTATCATACATAAAATGTTTGTAATTACTATTATAAAAAATATATTTTGAACTATTTTAGTCTAATTTAACTTGTATTAATATAGATCATTATGAGTATGGGCTATCTACAAAAGGGCATGTATTTGTTTAGTTTTGCGTATGAATATTAGAAAAAAAAGCTATATAAATTGACAATATTCTAAAAGTTTTTAATTTATTTTACTACATTATAACCATTATTATAACAGTTATGTAAAATAGAATTGCCCTTGTATTAAAAGTTAATACTGATATAATATAAAATAAAAAAAGTTATATAGAACATTTTTTTAAATATAGACTAATATAATTGAATTAAAATGTGGGGCCATGGATACTATATTTATAGAATATATATTAGACTACTTAATAAAGTAGAACTTGATTTATAATATTAAAAAGGTTCTATATAAAAAAATATATATATATATATATCTCATGATATTGTAATACAATAATAAAGTCCTATAATAAAGTTAGATATGACCTTAGATAAGGTGAAATATATATATTGTTAATTAAATACACAGCTTTTGTTTATATACACAAAAATGTATACATTTAAATACAATTTTTAAATTCTACTAACGCTAATTAAATAAATATATTTATAGAGATCAATTATAAATAATTGGATATAATAAAATTTAAAAATAGTTGGATAAAATAAGATATATACATAACAACAAAATTTCAAACTAAAAATATAAGTTATATAATTCACATATTATATATATATATATATAAAAGAGTTATAGGATAATAAATAATGTAAATGTTGTTTTAGATTAAAATGTTGGTAGGTTAATTATATATAACATTGATAAACTGAGAGCGGACATTTATAATCACAATTTAGCAATTTTAAAAAATTTGCGACTCTTTAGTATGGTTTAGCTTATTATTACTTTTTCTTTTAATATAAATTTAGAGTACTTTTAATTTATTGCATATTAATTTAAGATCAATTTTTGACAATTGATATTATAATATTATTTTGTTTGTATACTAAGTAGTAATATATGTTATATAACTACTATAAGATACATATTTGCTTGTACAATTTTATGAAATAAATTAAACCTCTATATTATTTTAAATATCTATCTTAATGTATAGTAACTAGATACTAGTCAATACAATATAAATAAAACAATTCTATTGTATACTATATATATATATAATATTAAAATAAATTGTTAGGTGTATAATAATATACGATCATTTTAATTTATTATTTATAAGTTATACTTTACTGACACTTTAATTAATATTCTCATAATTATATAGCAGATTAATCAAAGTACATTGATCTATTCAAAATAATTCTTTTCACAATATATAATATTTATAATTATTTAATATTTACCTACTATATAATTGTTATGAAGTAAATATGTAACCAACTTTAATATATAAATATTAATATAAACTACTATATCTATTTAATATTAATAACACAAATTAGATTCTATATAATACAAATTTAAATCTTAATTTGCAACAAAAGTTTATTTTATTTTAATAAAATATCCTAGTTAAATTAAACTTTTAACTTATTTTCAATATTGTAAATAAACAAACATATGAATATTATTTTTAAGATATTATATATAGAAACAACAATTTAAATAAGTAATTGAAATAAAAAAAATAATATCGGAATAATTAAAAGAAATCAAAATTTAAGGTTTATATTTTATTCTAAACTACAACTCATTTCAAAAGTTATTAATATACCAGCATATATATATATATATATATTATAATTTATATATCATATATTATAAATAATTATTATATATAAATTAATTATTACTATATAGTATATAATATAACTAATATATAATTTTCTATATATTAATTAAAATAATATTAAATAAGTTTAAGAATAACCAGTGCTAAATAGTTACATAAAATTGGGTACATAAATGAAATATTAACAAAATTAACAGTACAATATATTGATATGTTAGAAAGATGTAAATTACTTTATATATTGTATATCTCATAAAATATATCATACACCATATAGATAGATAGATAGATGCTTCATTTATACACAAATATAACAAAGATAGTACTCATATATGTACATAGCAAAAATAATAATATATAAATAGAAAATAATAGAAATATTAGATTAGTAAACGTGAAAAATAATATATAAAACTAATTTTGAATCAAATGAACTTTACGATCAACGGACACATTCGGCGGACATCTATACACATAATACGTCACAATCAAGTGAAGTTAATGATCGACGGACATCGATTTCCATAATATAGCATATTAAATTAACTTTGCGATCGACTGACATCGATGTATTGTCGAATTAGTCCGTTGATCATAAATTACATTGATACCTAATTTTATTATATTGAATATTTATACTTATGTAATTTGTAATAAAATATATTACAATTTGTAATTTACAAACGATTGCAAAAAAAAATACACATCAGACAAAAATATATATTTCTATACACATCACATAATTATAATAATAAATGAAATTAATTGTAAAGTAGATGGAGAAGGTTGCAACGAATGAACGGAAATTGTATGTATATACAAATTAATGACAATTGTTTTGATATTAACTAAAGATGATTGTATATATTATTTATACATTTCATTATACTATACAGTATAGCCTATACTATTATATTGTTAACTATATTTAATGATATATTATTAAAATAATCACATAATATATATATATATATATATATATTCAATGAATACTATTTATCCATATTTATATCATATATTTATTTCAATAGTTATTAATATTAATATCAAAATAAATATGAGTGAATATGTGTTACACATATTCACATATTATGTGTATTTTAATAAATAAATACAAGAATATAATCTACTGGTGATGATTTATAAATTATGTTAACTAATACTATCATAGAAGTAACTACAAGATACATTTTCAGAATTAAAATGAAATAGTTTCAGAAATATAATAAAGCCCGTAGAAATATATCACCATGATCATCATGATGATAATCATGTATTTACTAAAATACTTTAAATATATAATAAATAGTTAGTACACTATTTGAATTAACTAGTAAAGTATAGTAATAATTATCTAAAAATGTACTATAATAGTTATTAAAACAATATATAAATTTTATGGAATATTTTATACACAATATTATTAAAAAAATACCAATAACATATTTAATTTTCAAGAATAATTAATAAAATATATACATATATATATTAATATATTTAATATATATATAATAAATTATTATTAAAAAATATATTTGTATATTATAGCAAATATGACGTGGCCTATTGGATTTAGATTTATAACTTTTATTTTTGTAAATAGTATACAAATACTATATGATATTTATATATTTATTAAAACTATTATATAGGAACTCAAATATTAAAAATAAAGTATTATCTATATATATATCAAATTAAAACTTATTAAAATTGAATGTATAATATAATATTTACCTTAAAAGTATATCAATGTAATATTTGAAAATGATTTGTCACCGGAATGTAAACATTAATGTTGGCGCATGTCAAGCCACGCGTTTTGTAAATAACAATCAAAGATTAAAAAATATGCAAAATTATTTATGAATAATTTCAAAGAATACAAGTCAATTCTCCCGAAAGTCCTTTCGCCCGCAAAATAAAGTCAATTCGGCCGATACATGAGTCTATTCTTCTGCTACACGCCAAAGATTCTGTGAAGCATTTCCTTCGGAAAATCTTTGTACACGCGTAGATTCAGCCGATACATAAGCCGGTTGGACCGATAAGCTATAAAACTTATTAAAATATTGATTAACATTACTATTTAATTATTTAAAATCCTGCTAAAATCTATTCTATACAGGGGATATTAAATTATATTCAAAATTAAATATTTGTGCAGATAATATTGAATTTAAATATTAACTATTTTGAATAGATAAACTGTATACTATTCATAGTAAACTAGTTATTATTTAATATAAGTTAAATAAATATAAACTGTTATTCTTTATTCTTTAAATGAAAAATATATCTTGCGAGGTGCATATACACAATGATATGAATATATAAAAACAGTCGGTAATTTTACATAATTAATTATTTACAAAATTACAATAATTTAACAAATCCCTTTTTTTTAAAAGCTTTTAACATTACATTTTACTTTATCTATTACTATAGCATATTATATATAATTTATACTTTAAAAGTTTCTATGAAAATACTATTGTTTATTAAAAGTATATTAGTTCTAGATAATAGTTTTGCCAAAACTTTTTTTTACTTTATATTTAATTATTCAAATTGTTATATCAAATATGTGTAATCCCTAGCTCTTATTCTAGGAGATATGATATATGTTTTCTAACAAATATCATAAAAAGTGAGACAACAAATGTTGGTTTGATTTGTATACCTTTTTGAAGAAAAAGAATTTTTCTCAACAAATATATAGTAAAAGTAGTATAAATATTATATTCTTATAAATTAAATATCTTTTTTTTAATTTTAAATGTTATATTATTTAAAAGGAAAATAAATTGTAAAAAAAAAATGTCGTTCATATATTTGAGTTTTAATAAAACTCCTAGAAATTTAGTTCATTTCATTTCATTTATAGAGAAAAACTTAAATAATTTAATTTTTTTATTTTATATAATTATCTCATTTATTCTATATGCTGTTAAAATTTCATAATACAACTATTATTAGTAGGTTAAAAGTAATTTTAATCATTTTTAAAATTCCCATGATAAATTTCGTATTCTCTCCATGTTAAACTTCTAGGAATTATAGCAACTCCTAGTAAGACCTCCTATAACCTCGGTTATATGAGGTTATATGAGGTATTGCTCCTAGGAACATAGAGCTAGAGAGAAAATTTCTCTCTATCTCCTAGGATGGTCAAAAATCCTCGTATACCTTAATAAATATGACAAATACCAAACACTAGCTTATTCATTTATATATCTGTTAACACTAATGATATTCTATCAAGTATATTATGTTTAATTACCCAGCAAACAATAACAGCATACTTAAATACTTTGTAAAGCAGTAATAAATGTTAAGACAGATTTAAATATATCTTATATGTGGAGATTATTAAATAAGAATTAAATCAGGCTTCAACACTCGTCATGCGATACGACAGAAATGTACGTGTGACGGACGACGTGCGTCGTGATACCAGGCACTAGGCATACGTGCGCTGATATCACGACGATACAATATACAACATTTATCCATTTCATGCATAGAGCTAGAGAGAAACTTTCTCTCTAGCTCTATGATTACCTGGTTCAGTATATATGGAATTATCCATTATGTACAATATATATAATATATATTATATATAATATAGATATAGAATATATTATATATATATAGAATATATGGAATAATCCATTACATACAATATAAATAAGGGATGTCATATCAAATGATATCAATATGATACTAACTATGGACACCCATAAACGTAAACAAAACATATAATTTGATTCTTACAATACTTATTACTTTTATATTTTCAGAACATGTGATGCATTCAATAGAGAATATTACTTTAACTCAGATCCCTTATTTGGAGGAAATAGAGTTACGTGATAAAGATGTAGATGGGGTATGTTCTAGATAACTATTTTATATTTCGTATATAAATTATTTTGATATATATCTTTGTCAGTTTAAATGTTATATTTAATTATTTTATTTAATTATTTAATTTAGATTGAAAGTTTCAAGAATAAACGCAGTAAAGACGATAGTGCCACTTTCAAGTCGATCCTAAAGTCTCTAGATATAAAATAGTACTCTCTTACTGGAAAAAAGAACCAAAAGAGAAGAGTATATTGGCACCAGCAAAAAGTCATTTTGACGCATAAATATATGCTTATGTCATGTAAGTTATTAATACTAATTATTAATACTAATACAATTATAATAAACTCTTAATATATAGATACTCTCTATGAAATGTATCACGCGATTAAGGACTATATGGAACTAGTCTATGGGTGCTTTAAAACCCAACCTGATTTTATAGTTAAGATAATATTATAATTATTAGTATAATTATTTTTATACTCATTATATAATTATATAATTATTATTATATTATATAATATTAATTATTAATAAGTTATCACAATATATAATTCATACAAAAAGTATTATTTTATTCTTTTAGATAAGAAAGACGAAAGTTAAAAATCCTAAACCTAATAATGTTTTAACGGAAGATAGAATTGAAAACAAAATCGTAGAAATAGGTAAATATAGGTCTCATATGAGACTATCTGTATAGTATAGTTATACCAAAGGGCTTTGGTTATACTGTATAACTTATACATGGGCTTTGGTTATACCTAGCTAATAATAATAACCTCATAATTGCAGCATAACAGCATATGTAATAGCCTCAAATGTTTACATTGTGCTATTATGCTGCTATTATGTTGCCATTAAATGTATATTCCCTGATATTACTAATAGCACAATGTAAACATTTGAGGCTATTAAATATGCTGTTATTTTGCTATAATGAGGCTATTACTGTTTTCTCGGTACTAAGAATTGTATCTAACACGAAGCAAGCCCTCCTATAACCTCGAGGTTATAGGAGGTCTTGACTGAAGGCTCAATGTTTAGGTATATAAAATGATGTATTACTATATTATTAAGGACAAAGTCCTTGATATTACTATACTTTATAGTATAAACGAACATTTATAATTGCGTATTCATTAGGGGCGTTGCAACAGGGGGATATGTCCCCCCCCCCCCACTTTAAAATATAGGGGGACCTCATATGTATTGGCCTCACTCCCACTTTTACCACTTACCTAATACTTATACCAATTGGCTTTAAAGCCCTTAAAGGACACTTTAAAGCTTTTATACCAAATTTGGTATTAGCAAAGCCCGGGCTTTGGTATTAGTATTAGTATATGGGAGTATAAGTAGGGTAAAACGTTATCTTTTAAATCCTTAAATCCTCATGGGAAGAAAGCTTTCTTGTCCTAGGACTCAACTAAAATAATAAACATACATGAATAACAATATATATATAATAGATATTATCTATATATATAATATATTAATATATTATATATATATATATTTGTGTTTAATAAATATTCCTTTGAGTATAATTAACTTTTACATGTTTCATTTTAAACATATAAAAAATAGAATATCACTAGAATGATTTATATATCAAGTAAAATGCAAAATTGACCTGCTACTATTTTAAAGATTAATACAATTCTAAATCATTGATCGTTTTATAATTATCGGATAATTATCCGAATAATTATTTGATACCTCTACGCAAGGTGGCGTACTGTCAATTTGTTGTTATTCAACAGGAAAAGTTTTGTGATGCATAAAATACGAAAATCGAAAGTTAAAAAACCTACATTTTGCTCATACATAGAAGATGAAGATACAGTAAATAGTGTATGCAGTCCAAATCAAACAGATAATAAGGTTTTTTAATCTATATCATAATTAAATTAATATTATAACATAAGATTATCGAAATATTCAAAATTTTAAATATCATATTTAAATTTATTTAAAATTTCAGTTGTATATATTTATCATAGTCCATATATTTAATATTATATATATTATGGATGTTAATATTATTATACAAATATACATTAGTGATTTAATGATGACATTTTACATTTTCTATGTGCGTTATTGATTCGGAGAGTGTATTATATACTATATAATATCATATTAAATACGGCCTCCGAATATTTTTATTATTATAATTATTATTATAATAATTAATATAATAATACTTACTTAATATTATATTAAATATAAAAATATATGTTACATATTCTTATATGTATGGATATTTATGTATATCACTAGTAACCTCTCATACCGTGTATGATACACATATATAATAATATATATATTATATATTATTAACTATTGAAATACTTATAAAATTTATAATAAATATGGTCCTGGTCCATATTATGGATGAATATTTAATATTATATTATTTATTGAATATATATATATTATATAATTATTATAATGTTATCTTATTTAATCTGATATTAAATATGTAACAATGAAATGTATAAATAATATATGAAATCAGTATTTGTTAATATCGAAATAATATTAATTCAATATATATATATATATAGAAATATGAGGCTATCTTATATAAGTTAATAGAAACATTTTAATAGCATGTCATTTTTCAAAATAACTAGGATCAAAGTAACTTTATGACGGACATCGATGTCCCTCCAATATTTCCATTGATCGTAATGTTCCTTTGATCCAATAGCTAATTTATTGATAACTATTAAAGCTGTTTTATAACAATTTTAATAATCTATTACATTTAATCACATTAATATGAGTCATTTGATTTTGAAATTATATAACTATTATGTATAAGAACATATTATTTATTAACTATATAATGCTAAGTTTCCACAATTTACATTGTTATTTATAATATAAATAGATCTCGAGAGGCATATATGTAGGAGATATGTAAGCATATATATTCTTTATGTAAAAGTTAAATATTACCACTCGTAATTTACTAGATGACTAAATAACTTATTGTAATATACTTTATTATATAATACTTAAATGATAATATAGTTTATTATTAATAAAGTAATAATAAATTATTAGTAACATGATTTTAATTGTATTAAAATTAAAATAATTTCTAAAAATAAATAAGTAATACAGCAAATTATAAGAATATGTTAAATCGACTTTTTACAGTAGAGTAATTAACATAAACCACACCTTATTTTTGTCATAATTACAATTGTATATCAATTACAATGTTAAATTACTGGTTTTCCATCATCAATCACTTAACAAATTAAAACTTGAGAATAAAACATCGGACATACATAACATACAAATATAACATATCATAGATAAATTAATAATAATCGCACTTTATTCATAGTAAAACATTTTTTATACTGTATACTAGTAAAACATTCAATATATGATACATTTACTGAATTTATGAATGTTTTATAAATTATCAATAATTAATTACATTAATACTTTTAATTAATATTTTATTTGTATACAATATCAACTAAAGTTATATATAATTTAATAAATATGTATTTATAAATACATGATATTTATTTAATACACTAGTTAAATATTAATAATATACATATTTATAATTATTCAATGTAAATTTCTGTTTAATCTATGTTATTTAATATAGCATCAATTATATAGCATTCAATATCATCCTGTACAGTGTACACTCAGTGTACTTATCTATAGCTGAACTATTGATTACATCCTTATCTGTTTTCACTTATTTATATAAAGTAATATAGGTTTACTCTTGCCAATATTAGTTAATCTTTTTACCATTAAATACATGGCTTACATATTTAAATACCTAGTATAAAATGTATTTTATACAATATTATATCATATATTCTTACAATATCAATCTAAATATATATCTTCAAATAATAAGCATATCAATATTAAAAGTAAAAATACCAATAATTATAAGTATTGTTATTATTGTATTATATAATCATACATTATTAAAAGTTAAGTAGATAGGTTACATTATTAAGCTAAAGTTGTGACCATCAATATAGGTGTCACTATAGGTGTCAATATAGGTGTCACTATATATGTCAATATAGGTGTCAATATAGATATAATTGTATTATTACAGTAACAATGAGATATAGAATTATTAATATTGTAACTATGGACATATTGTACAGTACATTTAAACATATAATAGATACAACTTAGTATTATCATTACTCTCTACACTAAATTACATATATTTCTATATATCATCAGATTGTTTATTATGGGTAATGGGAATATGGGTATGGGAAACAGGATATAATGATGTAATGGATAACTGTTGGCATGTCCTATTACATACATGTTATACACATGTGTAATCTATTAGTTATGTAATAGAACGGTATACAGTACATTGTTTTTATCTAGGTTCTTAATTTCCTGTTTACTTCACGGAATATACAGAATCTATTAATCATTCAAAATGTACTTCTAGAAAACTTCACAAATATATATACCATTGGAACAACTATTAAAATGAAGATCTCTTATAGAAACTATTTCTAAGATAGAATTAATAATACATGTGACATGTGTCATGTGACACGAAGATCAGAATTAGATAATCTATCTTTTTCGTACATATGTTAATAATGATTGTTTTACTTTTGTTTATAATATAATATATAAACTTTATATATACATTTAATACTTTATATTAAAATATTAATTATGATAGCTTTGAATCAAATATCCTATTTAGATATAATGTAAAGATAGAGTAGCTGAATAGGTATTTTTGTATAACTATAAGTAACTGTAACTATTAAATAATCCATTAATTGTAGATATTAATAAATGACAAAATAAGACCATCACTAGAGATAGGAACATCTCATATGAATACTTCATCTACACTTCCTCAACAATCTCCTATTCCTATTCAACTAATAACATTTATAAACAATATTTGTAACTTATTGTATTTGATTTCTAAAATTTCATAAAAAGATAGGTGTTATTATAATATATTATACGTGTCAAATAATTGTCACTAAGTAGGTGTCATTAAGTAGGTGTCACTAATATGTAAACAAGGTGTCATTAAGTAGGAGACACTAATGTATAAACAAGGTGTCATCAATGACTCATTTCATTTAGCACAATAGCCTATATAACTTTTTATCTTTAAAAAAAATCTTCATAACAACATATAACATAAATCATAGAAACACTCTTGCAACATTATAAACAATATTACAATGCATTTAACAACTTTAAAGCTACTGTACATTATAACAGGAGCATGTTGACAGACAGGATGAACTCTTACCAGGTTAGATTATATAGAACTTCTAGAACATTCCATACTAGAACTATTCGTTCGCACTTACATATTTATTTACATATATTGATGAATCAGCATTCTGAGAGAATTAACATATGTATTGTAGGTTTATTAGTGGCAGACAAACCTCACACCCTTCCTCCCTCACACGCTCCCTCCCTCCCTTGCCCTCTCACCCATTTTATCTTTTTACCAATAGGAGAGGTACAAGTGAATGAGGCGACCCTAGTTCATCTGGAATCTATCTACGATGACGGCCATTCTGGGGTCGTTGGGTCGCTTATTTGCACTAACTTTAGGGTTTTGTTCCACGTTTTATCTAAACGAGCACCGGATGCCACAGAAATGGTTAGAATTACAGAGGATAGGACATATTGTTAACACACATTTTATTATTGCAACTATTGTGAAGCACTCTTGTCACAATACCATTGTTAGCGCTACTGATGTCTACCTTGGTATACGACTTCCTCTATTGATATAGTTGTAGGTCTATTTATACTTGTCTACCCTCTATCTGGGAATTATGCTTTATTTAGAATGTAATGTAAATATTTAGCTGACACATTGATAACTTTACATTACTTAACTATTTAATAAACATACTTTTTCATAATCACTCTTATTAAACACTGAATTATATAAATATTTAATTTAATTTATCAACATCATTCGTAATCGATGTTATATAATAAAGTGAATATTTTGATACCTTTTTTAATATAAATTTGAAAAGATAAAATAAATTTGAAAACTAATAAATAAATAAATAATAATTATTCATCATATTTTCATTATTTTTATATAGTAATAGAAATAAATATAAATATATTATATATATTTCATGTAATAGATCAAAATAGACTATCATGAAATGTTTATTTTGAAGAAATGATATATATATCTAAGTATACATATTTCTAAATTATATATATATATATATATATTACGCAATCGTAAACATTTATATACTAGTCTTCATTACCATTTATATTTTCTATCGTCATAATATGTAACTATTTAGAAATCTTACAGATATTATTTTATTGTATTATAATAATTATCGTTGGAAGTTGTATCATATATTTTTATATATAATATACAATATATATAATGTATATATATAGACTTTGTTTTAAAACTTCATTTATATATTGATTAATATATCTGTCATATACGATGATGACATCATAGGTTATGTAATCTGATTAATGTTTGTGTGAACACCGGCTTAAAACATGCACACACAAACATGAAACTCCATGATATAGATGTCATGCGATGTAAACATGCGATACGTAGAGCATGTTGTTGTTATCGCGCTGTTATTGTTTACATGCTGTAGTCACATGATTGAAGTGTTGAGGACACGTGTGATAATCATGTCCTTCCATAATCATAGGTTGAATGCCAGCATTATAAATTGCCTAAAGATAATGACCTTGTTCTTTGCAATATCTCCACAATATATCAAGGTCACTATTATATAATCATAGCATTACTGTATTGTTGTATGTTTATAATTACTAATGACTAACACACTCGCACACACACGCACACACACTCACACACATATGCATGCACACCTATACAGTTAATAAGGGGCGTCGTAAGAAACTTACCACCACAACTTCTGGACTATCACATGTCAGACATATAGAGATAAGATGTAAGGTATGTTTATATGCAGTACATGCACACACACAAATATACACATATATATATATATATATATTACAAATTTGACAATATTTGTCTTTAAATAAAATTCTATAAATCGAATATACAAATCACTATAGTTTCTATTGTTATAATCTTAATAATAATTATTAATTATCTGATGATATAATGATTCATTTGTAATCATCGTGACATATTGTCTGCATACTATCTTATGTAATATCTTATGTAATATCTTATGAAATATCTTTACCACCAGAATCTGATATCAAAGTCATTTAATCTGAAGACCACTCCTAAACCTCAAGTTAAATCAGTAAGTATTACCATCAGTAGTAAGCCACTGTATATATTACCTCACCTATGTTACATCATAATAGTTTCTGAACGCCCTGTTACATCACACTGCTCCTACACGCCTCGAACTGCTGTTCTGTTTCGATTACATCGCTCCGTCTTATGACGCCTGCGTTGAACTCTACAGACGTAATCGGGGTGCGGGTGAGGGTGAAACTACTGCCGCCTCTACTGAGATGACAAATTACAACAAGAGGGAAGAATGGGACAAGGACTTAGCAAGGACATATGCCGGTTCAGCATATAAAACCACAGATTGCAACAAACACTTCCGCCTATGTCCTTCGTTAGTAATATATTACTACCGCATCTTCCCCTTATTAGAAGTATATCTCATATTGAGTAGTTCTAGTTTATCTGTCTATAATAACTAGAGAAACTATTATATGTTGTTGTAGTGGCAATGATCATCTCTGTAATTCAAGTGTTTGCTAACATATAACTAGTGATACACTACCCTACCCTACCCTACCCCATTACACCCCTAAGATTGCCCGAATACTTTGTGGTACCGTCATCTCTGTCTGTAGAGGACATAGAACTAGCCAGTGGTCAGTATCTTGACCGTAGGGTGCCTACATGGTCTTACACTCATTGCTTCAGTGGCTCAAGTCTCCTGCGCATGTCTAAAGTCATCGAACATGCCGGCAACATTCACCTAGTTAACAAGTTAGTCATCATCACCATCATCATCATCATTATAATTACCATCATCATCATCATCATCATCATCATCATCATCATCATCACCATCATCATCGTATAAATCGTATAAATAACTAGTGTTGTGGCTAATGTAGGTGAACATTGTTGGTGAACACAATATATATATTAACTGATGCCTAGTATACTTGTATTGAATAGCCTACCTCAGCTCCCCCCCATCCCTAAGCCCCACTGTCATCTCGCCTGTGTTTAATATCATTATTTTAAATAGAAATTAATTCTAAATAATCAGTGCCAATTATCAAATGTGAAATTTGTGTACATACTAAGTGCACACACATCTATGCCTACATTTAACACATCCACACACATACGCGCACATATATGCCTACGTTTAACATGCACACACACCTGCACACAGATATACTAATGCAGTGCGTGAGTCTGGCAGCGAAGGAGGCTCTGTATCTCTGATGGACTTGGATGTTCTTATACAGTTCACTATACATGATGTGAGGAAGGCTTATAAATCACTGAAATCTATCTGTATGCCACGTTAGACCCCTTCACACAATTTCAGTGATTCTCCTCCCCCTGTACACCGATTCAATGCTTTTATCGTATTGCATAATAGTCAATATACAAATAAATAGAAATAAATTAATAGTATTTGTAATCAATGAATGCATTGCAAAGTGACATACATAAAGAATTACTGATCAGTAGATAGATAGCGTATAATAGTTAGATAGATAGTGTATAATACTAACACTGTTACCCCCTAGTCACAATGAAAGATGTCAGGCACACTGATCAGCACTGGTATACTAAACTTGAAGACACTCGCTGGCTTCGTATAGTCTCCTGTTGTTTATCCGTCGCTAAGGAGGTGGTCAACAAGATGGCCGACTCGAAAACCTCTATAATCGTTGTAGGTTAGGCCGCATCGTTTTTATTAAAATAAGTAAATATAATTATTTATCTTTAAAATTATGTACTATCTTTCATTGAAAAGTAAGTGCTTCAATTGTTCATTATAAACATATACTTATAAAAAAACTGATGTGAAATATTTCTAATATTGAGTACATATCAACAATTTTTCACAAAAGTTATCTACTTTTAAGAATACCTATTTTGTATACCCATTTTTTATATTTTAGAACAAACAATAAAATAATATTTTAGAAGCTTATTTCTCAGGACTTTTTTTTCCATTATTATGCTATATCTAAAACCCAATAGTTATTGATCCATTTCATGAATCTTTATACAACTAAGAATAATATAGACCTATTATATAGCTAATACAAAGTTTATTAATAATGTAATACCATAGTAGATACTGTATAGGTATAATTATATTTCAAAAACAGGGAAAAAAATATGTTTTAATATTTTTCAAAACAAAAATTATTACATTACATCCTATTGTAGTATCTTGTATAACCATTGTTTCCATTTTTATTAATAATGTAATAACATAGTAGATACTGTATAGGTATAATTATATTTCAAAAACAGGGAAAAAAATATGTTTTAATATTTTTCAAAACAAAAATTATTACATTACATCCTATTGCAGTATCTTGTATAACCATTGTTTCCATTATTCAATGAGATATTGAATTTTGAGTGAGAGTAATACATGAACAATATTATTTTGTGTAAATGGCATTTAAAGTTTATTACAATAAATTTTTAAATTACCATTTAGAAAATGATATTATATACATATATGTACATGTAGAATATAGTATAAATTTAAAAAGTATAGTAATATAGAATAAATAAATTATATGATATGAAAAATAATATTTATATATATAAAGTAAGATTATGTGTATTAGTATATGTTATATGAATAATATGTATAAATACATTACAAAAATTGTATATATTCAATTTATTGTGATCTAAAATGCTGGCATTTAATTGGACAATATTGTGTATTTACTTGTACCATAGTTACCACTATAATATTAAATAAATTGAAAATTAAACAAACAATATTTGATGTTTATTAATGCATTTTTATTTTAAAAATTGATAAATAAATCACAAAGTTTATTTAATATATACAGAATTAATATAACAAATTATTTAGAAATTTTACTGGTAATTTAAATTTTTTATTCAATTGGTACTTCCAATAAAATACTCTTTGTATGTACTTATATGACAATTTGAACTATAACTTATAGATCAAATGATAGATAAATATTTGATTATATTTCTAACATAATAAATACAATTTTGTTGTTGAAAATAATAATTCCGAAGCACCCTTATACTAGTTATACTTATACTTATACTAGTTATACTTATAATGGATATACGATAATTGTGAGGGCCAATAGAAATTTATATGAATATTATCTACGTAACAAAATAAAAACAATATTGTTTACATAATCTCAAAAGATATCTGTATTTTAGTAGACATCTTAATTGCCTATCGTTTACATATAATGCTGCAGAACCTTAAGGGAAATCTCCTTCGTGCGATTTCATGTAAAAAGATAAAGATATTAACCAACATTTATAAAACTTTAATGATTTTAAATGTTTGTTAATATTTTTTTACTAGATAAAAAAATATATAGATGTATCCGCGTCCCCTCAAAATTAATACATCATTATATAATGGGTCTGTGTGACACTTAATAAAGATAACTTACTACCCTATACATTGGTTAAAACTCATTATCGACCAATAGAATCGTCTGGCACCGACTTCACACCGATTATAACATGCCTCGTACAACTTCTAATGGACCCTACACTGCGCTGCTCTAGACTTCTGTTTCAGAGACTAGTAGACAGAGAGTGGTCCTGCATGGGTCATCGGTTCTCTGACCGGTTGGGTCTCATCTCTAAACTCACTGATGAGGTCACTTCTAATGCTAAACTACAGGTAACCACTAGTACTGCCCCCTATACTACTACTACCACTACTGTCACTACTGTCCCTTATACTACCACTACTACTGCCCCTTATACTACTACTACTGTCACTACTGCCCCCTATACTACTACTGACACTACTGTTCCCTATACTACAACTCTATACCTCGCACAGAGCCCTCTATTTCTTCTGTTCCTCGATTGTACTTCTCAACTGCTGAACCAGTTCCCGTGCAAGTTCAACATCTCTGAGAATTACCTGACCACTGTTTACGATAACGTGTGTAGCGGACTCTATTCTCAGTTCATCTTTAATAATCAGAAACATAGGTTAGCATTACGTTACTTCAATGCTTTTGTAACTATTCATTAATAGTTTTTAGCAGTATTCACAAATACTTAATAAAATGAAATATCTTAGAATTTATTATAATAAATAACTGTATCGTATATTTATTTATTATATTTTAGTTAATAGGATATTTATTAATTAGTATATTTTAATATTTAAATAGTAATTTATAATTTCTATTTAATAAATAGACCATTTTATTATCACATTTTTAAATTTAATAAATATATTTTTAAATTATCTTGATTATTATAATATTGCTATATTTAGCTAAATATATTTGTTGAGATGCTTTCAAAATTTAAATAAATTATTTGATTATTTTTCAAAATATAGTAATTTAATTTTAGATTCTATTTCTATTTATATTATATTTATTAAGAATAAAAACTAAAGAAGTGTAATACATTTATACATATATTAAATATGGAAAAGAGTATGCTAACATTTCTTTTAAGGGGATATCGCCATGGATAAATTCGTTAAAATTGGAAAAAAAAAGTAATTTTTTTTTATTATGTACTTTTGATTAATGATATGTTATTTAGTAACTGTTAACAAATTATCTATGAAATCAGTTTAGAAAGAGCATAAAAAGCATCAGTATCATGCCTTTTTAGAATACATTATTTATTTTGAAATCTATATTCCTAACTAATATAAATTGTTATTATTTTATATATAATATATAAAATCTATAAAAATAACATTTAGTTTCTATGTTAGCATATATAAATGAGTGTTTAGATAAAATTACTGAAATAAATAACATATGTATGCACAATTCTAGACGACAATAATAAAAAATATAATTATGATGTATTGGAATTTATATTAATCTTATTGTTACAGTATTCATTATATATATTAACATATTGTGAATATTAATATAATGCAATTTAAATTATGTACAAATCTTAATTATATTATGAGTTATTGATTTTCAACAAAAAAAGAAGACTATCTAATTACATTGATGTAAATAACACGTAAACCCCTTAATATATCTTAACTATATTTTATATTTTACAAATTTACACAACAAATCTTTTATAAAGTATCTTATAATATATTTGTATTTAAAATGTTTTATAGTTATTACAAAAATTAATAAATAATAGCACTAATAAATTGTGATCAATATTCTATGAAAATATTTATTATCAATAGATATATAATATAAACTCAACAATGAAAATTCAATTTTTCAAAGATTACTTAAATATATATATATATGAATATTTCAATAAAGTCATTATTTATTAAAATTATTAGATTAGTAACTTATTAAATCCAAATATATACAATATTTAATTAAAATATTAGTTATTTTTTATTATTTTTTGTTATATTTATATTATAGTTAATATTATATGAACAACTATAATGATCACTTCACGCAGACATAACATAGTGGAGTGTTCTAACAGTCCTGTACAACTGATGTCGTCATGGCAATGGAGTGATGTCCTTAAGGATGTTGATGATATATCTCTCTTCTCTAACCCTCTGTTCGACGTTATCATCGATGGCAGACAAAAGAAAGATGCTAAACACTTTACATGCGAGGTAACTAGCACTACCACCACCACCACCACTCCCACCACCACTACTACCATGTTTCATTGTAGTGTTGCTGATTAACATGTGTTTATTATTATAATTACTTTTATGATTTTAACCATATCAATTACCATATCATAGTACATCCTTGTTATTATTATAATTGTAATTATAACTAAACATATATTATAATATGATATACAGTACTTACATATTTTTTCTTTACAATATAATGATAAAATCACTAATGCTTGTTATACAATCTATATATAAATTATAATTTAATTAATAATAATTATTAATCCATATTAATTAGAAATTTAGTCATATCTGTATCATAGTATATATATATGCCTATTTGTTGATGTCTAATTATATAACTTCACATAGATATTACATTAAAACCCCATGTTATTACAGGAGAAAAAGCCGCCCAAACCTCCGAGAAAGTTGATCAGACAACGTTATGTACAGTCTTTAGGCGCTGAATACATTCCTTCATACACGAACACCTATCGAATAGATCAAGTACTACAGGTATGCGTACTACAGTCACCCCTCTATCTATATCTCATCTATAACACACACACACTACTATTTTAAAGGTGGAATTCAATATGTCATCACTAAAATTCTGGTCATACTTCTTCCTTCGTTGGTTAACGCCCACTGAGATTAGCTGTGGGGGCGGGGCTTCTGAACATGTGCGCCGTCTTCAATTGTCCGATGAGATCTCATCCCTACGAGAGGAGTGCTTCTCTCTGGAGGAACAACTAGGGTGCGATACCAGTCACTCTAGAGGACATCCCGTTCACTCCGGTTTGAAGAACAAGGTCACGTCCAGCAGAGTTATGTCCTCTTCGTACCCGTTTAACTCTACCTCTGCGTTATCTCTGTGTAATCGACAGAGCGTGACGGTTGGGACGTATCTCACCGGTGGTACCAACAATGAAGCCCTGGGTCTGGGTCCTCGCTACCACTGCAGTCGTACCAACAGTGAAGATAGTATAGCTAACCTGTTAGATTCATCAACTCGCAATAGTTACGACAACAGTATGGATTCTCCTGTGTGTCTTAATGCTTCCCTCGTACACAGTATACCCTGTAGTAATGTGTTCTCCCCCGTTCCTCGCCCTACCAGCGACTACTGCGAATATCTCGACACCTCCTCCACCCCATCCCGTCCTACCTCTTCTAGAGAACCCAATGAGTTCATCACTCCCACTAGAATATCACCCGTCTTCAAACAAGATACTTCATCAAGTTTTTCACCTGTATTTAAAGATAACACTCCCACTAGAATTTCACCTGTCTTCAAACAAGACACTCCCAGAAGTATTTCACCTGTATACCAATATAACACACCCGCAAGAATTTCACCAGTATTTAAAGAAGTTAATCCACCTAATATGTCTCCATTTTATAAAGAAGCTTCTAAAATTTCCCTAGTATACAAGGATACTACTCCGATTAAAATGACTCCGTTGTTTAAAGATATGGAACCTCCAAAATCTTCTATTCGAACGACTAAACAGATAAACAATGAAGAAGTTGTGAAGAGAGATGATATGATTAGCGAAGACGATATGATTCTACATAATTCTGATCGTAAAAAGAGTGTTGATTCTTTATTCAATACATTGGGATGGAAGGACATTTAGCTTGTATTAGCCTAACTGTTTATTATTATTACATTCTGTTTATTCATATTTATGCTTGATAAATAAATGATTATTTTTGTATTTTTTATATAAAATTATATAAAATATAAGTTTATTATTTCACAAATTTAAACAGTTATAAATTAGTTTATATTATATAAAATAAAATATTAAATAAATATTAAATTACAAACAAGAAAATAAAGTATAATATTTATTAGATTAATAATAATTAGCTATAGGTGTATGGTAACGATTTATTATTGTATAACGGCGGATAATCCAGACAGGTAACTTTTGGGCACTGATCTCATGAACATTTGCGATCCTCTCTTTGTCTGGTCCTATGTGATCAATTAATCACATTATCGCACATATATTTAGATTTCATGAAATGTCAATGAAGTACATTATATATTAATGAATATATAATTAAACATTAATTATAATGGTTAATGACAATAGTTAAATTATAAAATATTTAGTTTAAGGGGATCGTAATGGCGTGCGTTTACATGTAGGAGATAGATAGCAGATATAATATCTACAATATTGTGCACAAAATGTCACCATTATAAACTAGACATATGCAATAATATTTTATATTTATTATATATGCATCATCGATATAAATAAAGTGGATAAGCAATTGAATGTAGTGTATGGCACTTTGTGATAGAGGCGCTGCAGTCGCAGCCTACTACTAAATACCTACTAAATTTTAAATTAATATTATATATTAATAATTACTACTAAATTTAATGTACTATGTATACTAAAAATAAATTATATATTTAAAATATATCATATTTAAATCATATCAACATTCCGCGTAATTTTGTGTATTTAAATTTAAGATATACTATTTTATTAATATTTATAATCTAAATCCATTGATATAGATAGAAGTCACTTGAATCTATTTCGACGAAAAGCCTATTATTTTAATATTTGACATATATAATATGACTAATATTCAATCAAAATCACTGATGACATTTTATAAATTTATCGATAAAAGTTCCATTCGCGTATCTATCTTTACATGCATTGCGTGCGTCCAATTTCTTTATATAGATGATATTTATATATTTTGTTTATATATGTTATATAATTATATCTTTCTTTATATATAACCAGTAATTCAATAAACTTTTGATCTATCTATATGCATACGTAATTTATGATTGAAATAAGTTATTTTTTTAACAAAATTTGTTCGTAATTTTTCTATACAAAATTAGGTATAAAGTTATATATATAACAATTAAGTATATTTTATATATAATACTGATAATATGGTTTATAGGTATATATAATATCTAGTAAAAGAACAAAAAATTAGTACGATTGATAAAATATTATAATTTTTATAACACCATGTATATGAAAATAATTATTCTGAGAAAATCATGTCTAAAGTTTATCAATATTTTTTTTACATATTCCACTCAATTCATATATAACAAATTAGCAATACAATTTTATATTATTAGAGTAATAAATATTATAAGTTTATTTATATTTATATTATTAGAGTAATACAAATATAATATATATATATAAGGAGCCTCATATGGAAGAGACATTCCTGTCATGAACCGTGTCACGGTCTATCGGCTACAATAACAAGATTGTCGATTGCCTATTGCATAATATACTCATATCTATATTTAGGTTATAACGTTATATATGTATCTATGTTGGGAATACATATACGCATGGATATATATATATAGGTATTTATCGATGATAGTATTAAGTATATAGGAATACATATGCGTATATATATATATGGATATGTGTAGGTATATACAATAATTACTTTATTTTAGCACATATAAAACACTATTTTATAGCATTTATAATAGATCTTTTTTTTTCAAATTTTCTATAATACTAATAACATATCAATAAACCTGAATATGTTATAATAATAGTTCATAAAATATAAAATAATTATTATTTAAGCAAAACGATATCCGCTTAATCTATAATTTCAGTAATATTAAATTGTGTAAATATATAATTTGTTACAATTAATTATTACATTAATAATGAATAATAATAATATATATTACTAGTAAATGATTTAAATGTAGAAAGTATAAAATAAGTATGGGTATATTAGAGAGGTCTTCAGCGGTTAATGGGTTAAGTATAAGTATATATAAAATTCTATTATTTGTAAATATGTCAGGGAAGATTTGAGGTGCTCTGATTGGATGATATCATAATTAATTAGTATAACATTATTAATATACCCGTAATATCTAATAAAAGAAGAATGTATTAAATATTTATTGGAATAATTTTACATAAATAAATCATTTAAAGGAATACTTTAATATAATATAATCTTCAATTAATTCATATTTAAATGTTAAGTGATAATATAGCTGCATATATTGTACATAGTATATATGAATTTGATAACTGAATAATATTTATATTGTAAATGTTCATAACATTTATACAATTTCAGAAATTATTTAAATTTTATTTAAAATATGATGAATTAACAAATATTGATATATTCATTGACACTTATAATATTAAATTGAGAGTTATAAAGGTTATACTATTTTATAAACAAACTTATATCCTATTTTATTCTAGAGTTACTGCTATTATATTCTTAAGCTGCTTTCACAAAAAGTAGCCGGATTATCTAACAGATATTTCATTGCGAATATCCGCGAGAAAGATTTAGCTTAATTAGCTTAATTTGATTGTATTGTTTGGTGTGAATACGTAAAATATCTGCCAGATTTATTTAGAACTTGTACTAAAATATCCGGCAGTCTTACTTTTTACTTTAAATTTCAATTAATAGAACTTTTTAATTAAATTTTCTATCGCTAGGATATTCACAATTAAATCACACGATATTAAAAATATCCGTCAAATATTCTAAATAAATAAAATCCATCTAAAATCATTTTCGCGGATATCCGTGACGAAATATCTGCGAGATAATTCGGCTACTTTTTGTTAAGGCAGCTTTTATCATACATTTTAAAGATAATTACTTATAAATATTAATTAATTATTGCAGAATATGAACTTTATATATAAATGTGTAAAACATGTACGTTTACTAATCTAGGAAGATCTTTAATATCATATAAAATATAATAAAATTTAAATACTATACATTTAATTTCATACATTTAATTACTTTCAAATTTGTATTCCAAGAATAAATTTTTTATACTAAGATAATATACATATGTATATATATATATATATTATTAGATGTTCAATTTTAATTAATAAAACTTATTTACATAACGTTTTTAAAGGTTTGAATTAATTTACAAAAATTAAAATATAATCCTATTAAAACTAAACATCTGGCACGGATATCTGAATGCAAAATAGAAGATATCACCAATGAGATGATATATGAGATGAATTCCATTACCAATAAACACAGAGTATAACATTAGGTAATGGTATCATGGAGAAGTGATGTGACCAAGGATGATTATGTTTAATTAACTTCCCTTCGTATAGAGAGTTAGAGAGGAGTAGAGCTTATAGGTCTGCGCGTGGGGCTAAAAGTGGGGCTTAAGTAGGGCTAACCTCACGCTTCAAGTGGTAGTAGCAATTCACCCAGTCAGCATAATCAGGCATGTGACTAATTTGTCCTGCAAGCAATCTAAGAAGAGAGAGTAATGCGCATTTAGTAATGAGGATGTGGATGGATGTGTGTGTATGGGTGGGTGTGTGGGAAGGTATACAGATATTCTAGATTATTACAAATAATCAATAACAATAGTAAAATGTAATAGCAGCATTTATTTAAGGGCACGGGTCATGGGTAAAAATCATGAAAAAATATAATTTTTGTATTATTTTATTATTATTTATTTATAATATTTGAAATATTATCTTTAAAATGGTATATAAATGGTTTGTTTACGTAAAATAAAACTGATAAAAAGAAGCATTTTAAAACAACTATAAATAAAAAATAATATTTGTAATAAATATATTAAAATAATATATTTCTTATATATGTGAATTCGTAAAAGGCATATTTTTACTTGGTTATAAGATCAAATTTTTAAATTTTAAAACTAAAGGAAAGATTATTATATGATGCATTAGTGTATAGGTGGCGCTTTTATTATGAAATATAAATTGTGACAGGTAGCGATCTTTTGAAAAATGTGTGTTATAATTATATGATGTATTATTTATATTATTTATACTGATTCTATATTATTTATAACTGTTTTTTTTATAAAATTAGTATATATTATATAAATTCTACAATATATATCTATTAATTTTCTATAACTATACTGATATCTATATATATTACATGTATACACATTCAATATACATAGATATACCCGTGTATTAATTTATATATATATATATATAATATGTCATTTATATGTAAAATATCAATAAAATGTAACTTTAACTTTAAACTTGATTTATACAAAATAATTTGACCAACTACGTTCACTATAATTTCAATAAGTTTAGTAATATTACTTTATTCTATTTAATTTTTTTTACATTATATCCATAACATATGTAGCTTTATTATTCTAGTTTTTGTATTGATAAGAATTTATATTTATTTTTACAATGGTATTTTTGTAACATTTTTGTTAATATTTTGTATGTCATATACATAGATATGCATAACTATTAGATTATTAAAAAAAAAAACTTGGAAATTATGAATAACAATTATCAGATTAATTAGTATACAACTAAAAATTTTTTTATAATTTTAATATAAATTACTTAGTGAATTAAGTTTTGAAAATGAGTCCTTTTTTGTATCTTTTACATGTAAACGAAAAACCCGTGCCCCGTGCCCTTAACTATGAATGTAATATTACACTATTGATATTAGTTAAACGATGTTTACATAATATCCTTACCCATTACATAAGAAATAATAGTGTAATAATGGCTATTTTTATTCTCCATAGTAAAAATAATGATATATCATGCAATAAGATACTCGCCCTTTTACTACAATTTGCTATGTATATAATATTGATTATCTATTTTCTATCTATATATTGATGTTTAGGTGGACTGGACAATGTACAGTGTGTATTTGTGTAATAACAATGCCCTTAGTGATTCACTTATGTTTCCAATTGATTTCAATATAATTTATTATAAATACAATTAATAATAATGAACATATATAATTAACATATGATATATATTGTATATAGTTATATAAAATAATTATTATAAAATTAATACAAATATTAATATACACATATATGTAAATCATTATTATAAAATTAATATAAATTGATATTTATATGCTAAAAAAAGATTAGCTTGAATAATAATAATGGTGTGTGGGACTGGATTAAGGAGGATGAAGTGTTAGAGAGATGCTAAGTTCACTTGAAACCTCGAATCCTTGACGATGATGATGTTCGAGACAAGCTTCAAAGGGTACAAAAGAGACCCATATGCCATCTGTAAATGTACACACATATACAGATAGATATTAAATAATGTAATAAATAATTATGGATATTAAAGATAATATGATTATAGATAAGATAAGATAATATGATTATAGATAAGATAAAGATGAGCTTAATAAGGTGAGATAGCCACACTTAAGACGTAACATCACACCACTACTGGTGAATAACAATCGCAGTGCTGCTTTATAGATCAAATATGTTAGCGTATGTTTGTAAATAATCGAGAATATGTTCTACTCAGTTATAGTGGTGATGTGATGAAGGTAACGAGGAAGATATAATGAGGAGATAATGAGCAGATAATGAGGAGATAACGAAGAGATAATGAGGAGATAACGAGGAAGAGATAAGATAACTAAGATAACTAACGTTGCATAGAATACTAATGAAGGGCTTGTGTTCTTGCTGTGTGAGGTGGGCGTAGGAGTTAGAGTAACACGAGTAAGGGGAGAATAGTAATGTTTACAATGGGACCAAGGTACAACTATTGGCATGGGTTGCAGTGGTGTATTATCTTTGATATGTAATATACGTAGTGATGAGTAAATAAAAAATGTATTTTAATGTGAATAAAAAGTGTTTGAAAAAACACAATAAATTTATAATAGGATACATTTGTATTATATGTTATATAAATGAATATTTTTAATTTATAAAAAATTCAACATCTTTTTAAAAATATATTTCTATTATGTAATATTATTAATTTTATAATATATATGAAATTTGTTGTCTCTAATATATACAAATATTGATACTATAATAATAACAATAAGAAATAGTGATATAACAAAAAAGTATGGAATTTATTATTCGTGTAATATATCAGCGATATTACCATCATTATATATATAACTTATATAGAATTATAATTATCATATTGGTTTAGAAAATGGATAAAAATTAAAAAACCATTTAAAAAGCGTTTCAAACGAGCCATAATAAAAAGTGTGAGATTACATCACTAAATACATGTATAACAGAAGAGATAAGTTATTATTCTATTTATTTCATTGATGGAAGGCTACGATGCCTGATGATTAATGGGAGGCGGCTAGTGCTAGTGTGTTGTACCTTGACCCCGTTCACAATCCCTAGCTGTACTAACGTTGAAGTCAAACCTGTTGTTCAAGAAACGGCTCTGTGAATGGTTAGCAATCCGTTATCATATATTAATAATAATAATTTATTGAGTTTAAATAATATTAAATAATATTAAAAATAATAATGCTAAAATAATATTACTCAATGAATTTCACAAACAAAAGTATTGCTTTCCACGTAATACCCTTCTCTGATTGTGACATCTCATAGTGTATATTGAGATTACAGCTAAACCCTAAACAATACATTCGTTAGAAATGTACGCGTGAGACCTAGTTACTATTGTTAGTCACGCAACAGCGAACACTGAAGTACGGGTAGTTACCGCTAATACTAAACGCTATTAGACTAACGAGCTAAGCACTTTCTAAACAAACACCATCACTACTTATATAGGTATCTCTACATCTGAGCTTTCTCTACATATTTGTAGTTGTTCATTAGTGGGGTGATGTTGGTAGTTGTACATTAGTGGGGTGTTGATGTTGGTAGTTGTACATTAGAGGGGGGGTGGTGGTAGATGTTCATTAGTGGGGTGATGTTGGTAGTTGTACATTAGTGGGGGGGTGATATTGGTAGTTGTACATTAGAGGGGTGTTGATGTTGGTAGTTGTACATTAGAGGGGTGTTGATGTTGGTAGTTGTACATTAGTGGGGGGGTGGTGGTAGTTATATAATATATGCTACATCAGCAGAAACAATCGGATTGCATCAGTAGCTATTCGGAGTAACTTAGGTAATTATGCACCCTGTTATTAGCATTTAATAATTAAGGGTAGGGTATAAATTAATACTTAATTGTATGAAAGCTAATATAATTCTACACAACACAACACTATAGTTCATTATAATATACTTCATGTTGCTAAATATTATATGGGTTTGATAAATAATAAATAAGTAGATTAGTTTTTAGTAGACCACCATTCTCCATATTAGACACATGTCAAAAGCTATTAATAGCCTTACTGTTAAAGTGAAACCTATAGCATTAGTAAACATGTGTCTATCTGTATGTCTAATAGACATTGTCTATTATTTAATAATTGTGGATATGATGATGATGATGATGATGATGATGATGTGTGAATCGATGTAAGAGGCGGTTTCGTACACTCACTAGAATGTGGTAGTGGTGGTGACCTCTACGCGACCTCTACACTGCCCTCTAACCTGTTCCAATTTAGGAATGATAAACTCGGAGATGACGTGAGATGTTAAGTTGGTTAACACGATTAGCACAGCTTCGGACAGCAGTAACGGAATTAGGCCACTGTACAGAGGTCAGTCAGAGGTCAGTCAGTGTGTGTGTTAGTCATATGTGTGTGATGTATATGTTATGAATACAACTATATGCTGATATGAAAACCAGATGATCTGTACCTAAGTACAAACATCTATACTGTTATAAGTTCATAATGGCCATAGTAATAGTTTATATACAGATATGTACTACAATAGATACATACTAATATAGATACATATTGGTCAGTGATCAATAATGAACAATGGATCTATTTATACAACATAAGGACATGTAGGTCCTTTGTTCATGATTAGTGATGCATATTTAGATAAGTAAGGCTAATATTATATGCAAACAATTGTGTACAAACACATATACTTATCATATCAGCATATCTTGTAGTGTATGTATACATAAAATAATAATGTTATGTTCACTACCATATATGGTAATACATTTACTTAAACAAATTAAAAGTAATGAATACTTACGAAAAAAATCCTAATATCCCTTCGTTATCGTAGATTTCTTTACAAGCGGCAATAACTCCAGAACTGCAATGAAATATAGATGAATAACACATTGATAATAAATATGATACATAGAGATAAGGGTAGGATATATAGAGATAAGGGTAAGATACATTGAGATAAGGGTAATATACATAGAGATGAGGGTAAGATACATTGAGATAAGGGTAGTATACATTGAGATAAGGGTAGGGTTGAAGGGTAGGAGTAACTTACCTGTAAAAAGTTTCCTTTCCTACGAACTCTGACATAGATCTGATCATTATCACTGCAGCATGGAGGAGGAGGAGGGGGAGGGAGGGAGATAGTTAGAAGAGGGAACACATGGGGAACGTGGTGACAAGGACATAACCTTGGAAAGGATGACTAATCACTGTCGTAACTGTCCGACTTACCAGTTCCAGGCTAGTCTGTGTGTGTGTGTGTGTGAGTGTGTGGGTGGTGTATGCATTACATACAATGCCTTATATATAGTTAATTTCTCTATAATAATAATACATTTACTGAATTTAAAAGTTAATCGTTCAACTGAATGCATATCACACATACATTATTTATTTTAAAAATAAATTTGTCTTATAAATGAGCTTAAATATATTGATTTTTTTTAAAATTATATATTGTATCCCTTGTGCAGGTCAAGCATGACTGTACTAGAAGTAGGCCTTGCGGTAGGGCTTAAGGTCATCGTACGAAGGTCATCGTATCAAGGTCATCGCTAAGTAACAAGCTAACGTCGAGAAGGAGATCTTTGAATTCGGGCTTTCGCTTATCTCCGTTGCCTAAGAACTTCTCCGAGTAGAGATTGCGAGAGGAGAACTCCTGCGAGGGCGAAGGTCAGAGGTCAGAAGTTCACAAGGTAGAGGGGGAAAACCTTATTGATGGCGTTATAGCAGTAGTTCCTGGAGAAGATGGACAGAAGGTGAGGGGTGAGACCTCTGTACAACCCCATGAAGCCGTCCACCTTACGAATGTGTCCAACTGTGAGATAGGCAGACGGAGATGTATGTGTGAGATAGGCAGACAGAGATGTATGTGTGAGATAGCGGGTAGGTAGTGGGTGGATATCATCCCACTCAAGGCTAGAGCAATGTTCACCCACTATTAACTATCTAATCACACTAATACTATATAAATAGCATGCGCATTCTAATTGACATGTAATTGTATTCGTACAAATTCAGCCGTATTTATTTCAGCACTCGCTCTTCACAATCAAAGCTAGCACTCGCAGTACTATATAGTGCCACTGCACTGCACACTAGCCTGGGTCTAAGTGCACTATAGACACAAGTGTGCCGTATACTAGGGAAGCCACTGGTTACTAACGATATTGGAACATGTTCGGGTAGGTGTAGTGGGATCCCTTCAGTATGGTGCGAGACAAGAATGGTTCGATTGGTTCATGCCCTACCTGTGCAATTCATTCATATATGTATGTATGTATGTATGTATGTATGTATGTATGTAAAGATAATATTGATGTTCAAACTACTAATTTAGTTAATAACTTTATTAAAATTCCTTCAATATAGACGTTTGTTCTATTTAATTAATAATTACATATGTTTTTATTGTGTGGTTGATCGTGTATTTGATCAAATACACTAAATACATCTCTGATTAAATATTAATATATAAATACAAATATACAAAAGAGTGTATTTAAATAAAAATATAATTATATACAAAACATGTATAAACTTCAATGTGTGAAAATTGTTTTTATAAAGAGGTTTCTTATAGAGAGATTTCACTATATATATATTGTATGTTATAAAAAATAATAAAAAATTAAATCTGATTCAATGAATTATTATTAATATGATTATTATTAAATTATAATTATTTATAAAGAAATTAATACCAACCCTAAATATAATTTACAATATTCTACATATTATATAAATATAAATTTATTTCATATATAAAATTTTATTAAATTATTACTTATATACGATTCACTATAATATGACTACATAGAATATGAATATACTAAAGTATATAAAGTTTAATGATCAATATATTGTTAGTAATAATATATTTAGTAATAGTTTATTTTAAATACGCTTATCTTAATATTTCTCTATGGTTTTATTTATAAATTTAATTTAATTAAATGTCTTGAAATACAATTATAAATATAGATATAACCTATTTTATAACTTATTATAATCTATTGTTTAGCTCATACACCTGAATAATGTATAAATTGTAAATATGAATTAGTAATAACTGAATACGTAATTCTAAAGAAAATATCTAGATGTTAATAAATAATTTAATAACATTACACCTAAATATCAAATATATGTATAATTCACAGATCAAGTGTAGATATGAGTTAAACACAGGTAACATCGTACATGTTTACTTGCATTGGAACTTCAATTGTCTGTAAAAATGGTACAAATAATCAACTTATGATTAGCTGTAATATAACTTTCGATCAATTCAGAATGTTGATACAAATAGACATTATTGACTGCTCTGTTGGAAATGGGTAAGTGTTTACTTATCATTGTTGTTCCGTAACATTCTTTATACAAAATTATGAAAACCACATCGTTTAGATTGAGATCAAATGTAAATAAACTTTTAAATCAAAAGTAGTCCGCGGTTCAAACAATGATTTTCCGAAATAATCTTACATATTTAATATTTTATTATATGCATTAATGCATGTTAATTAACATATTAAACACACTAAGAAGTATACTGTTATTGCGTATGTTGGTATACATTATCCATGCGTATTAGTCACCTATTAAGGTATGTGATCAACCTGACCAGCAAACTAACGATAACAATAACTCATCATCGCATTCTTCGTAACACATAGGCAGAGGTATACTTTATAAACAGTATTTCGTGATATATTTGCAAATCTGTTGTAATATCATGTCTAATATCATATAATTATATAGATTGTTTCTTAATCAATTTACATTGTAAATTTTATAATATATATCTATATATAAGCTATATACTATGAGTATTATTATAGTATAAGTATAGTCGTTTAATTTTCGTAATCAACATATTTAAATTGGATAATCCAATGAATAAACATAATCCATGGTTATCGTGATATATATGTAGAAGTTCCTATACTTTTTTTTTTGAAATACGGCCTACTTTTATTTTGAAATTTGATCACGGTAATCTCTGATAACTTAAAACACCTCATTTGAATGTTGTTATAAAAATGGGACCAACAGAGCAAGTTGTTGATCGCGTACTATATAAGGTAAGCATTTTTAGAATCGCGTAGAATAATAAGAAAAAATAGGATAGTTCAAATATTGTTAAAAAATAAGTTTATTATAATAATAAATAATTTAACAGAACAAGTCGTCAATCGCTATTGTAGATTTATATAAAAAAGCGATCGACGCCTTGTTCTGTTAAATTATTTATTATTATAACCTTATTTTTTAACAACATTTGAACTATCTTATTTTTTCTTATTATGGTACGCGATTCTAAAAATGCATACTTTTGTACCTGGTCAAAATCTTGAGAGATTTTTTCAATACTTTAGATTTGAATGCCGGTGTCATATAATACTTCGTCCCCATCCTAAAAATCGTCCCCGATTGTCACGTGACAACAAAATCGATGATATTTCACTAAATACACATACGAATCGCTTCAAATTTAAACCACATATAACTAGTATGTATATACACATATGTGGAAAAAAGCAACGTCTAATTATGCTTTAAAATAAAGTAATACTCAAATATATAAAGTAGAATTGAGATGACTTTAAATATACCAGATTAAACTATAATAAATTAATATTTTAAAATTCTGAATCGACAGAAGTTATTATTTTTCTATTTTAAGTTTAATACTATAAGATCGTATTATAAAATTGTCTCTATATACCATTTTAATTAAAAAACATTATACGCATTTATATTCGTGAATATAAACCTTTACCAAAGGGCGTTACCTATACTCTATTTATAACTTAATGCGGGTGTCTCGCGCTCAACACCTGCATTAAATTCAAATTACAACTATTTCAATAATTAACTGAAAATGCGTATAATGTTTTTTAATTAAAATGGTATATAGAGACAATTTTATAATACGATCTTATAGTATTAAACTTAAAATTGAAAAATAATAACTTCTGTCGATTCAGAATTTTAAAATATTAATTTATTATAGTTTAATCTGGTATATTTAAAGTCATCTCAATTCTACTTTATATATTTGAGTATTACTTTATTTTAAAGCATAATTAGACGTTGCTTTTTTCAACATATGTGTATATACATACTAGTTATATGTGGTTTAAATTTGAAGCGATTCGTATGTGTATTTAGTGAAATAGCATCGATTTTGTTGTCACGTGACAATCGGGGACGATTTTTAGGATGGGGACGAAGTATTATATGACACCGGCCAAATAGTTTATTCGAATTAGTGATTTAAAATAGTTGTTAATAAGTTGTAATTTTATAAAACTGATGGTATATATATTTATATATATTTAATAAATATATATATAAATATATAAATCATTTACAAGTATAGTCACTATACTACTATACTATAATAATATTAAATAATATATACATTTTAAGGTAAATTTAATAGGTATTACAGTAATAATTACTGTTATTACTGTACTAATTACAGTGTAACACACTTATACATATCGGTAATGTATCGCGACGAACCACTCATACTTATCGCGCTCATCAGTGATGAGTCATCAGTACCCACATACCTAGCACAACTATTATATTATATAATAATTATATACAAATTATCTATGCCGATTTTCATGCGAAACCGATATAGTTTATGATTTCAATTAAATGTATTTATTATTATTAAATGTATAAAGTGAATGAATAATATTGATCAGTTATATAATTATAAATTAACTATATATCACTAATTTATATAAATTATATTAATATTTTTTAATATATTTCCATAAAATTATTTGATATTGAAGATTTGAATGATTTAAATTCAATATAACCTGCATCAATGTTTTAACCAGAATGGTAGGGTGGATTGCTGCGGTGATTGCTATATTAATAGCACAGCCAGTATATGAATCGATTTGATAATTCATTTTAATTTAATATTAAAGTATAAGGGTAAAAAAATGAAAATCCAATTATTCAGATTATGGAATATAATATTAAATATACTTCCTGTTAAATAGAGTACAATAATAATTTATATTTTATACGGGACCATTGACTTGTATTGGGATACAATACAAGTCAATGTACGCCGTACATTGTACATTGTACACTTATAATAATAATTATAAAATTACTTTACTAATTTATTAGTTAGATATTAAATTAAAATCCCCTTTATATGATATAGTGAAATAGCAGCATAATAGAAGCATAATAGCATTACATATTAATAGCAGAATAATAGACTTTTAATATTAAAAGTATGTCATATAAAATATATGATATAATATGCCATGTGGCAGCACAATAGCACAGTGTAAACATTGGAGGTTATTATGTATGCTATTATGCTGCTATTATGAAGCTATAGCTAATAATAATATATTACCTATTAGCTGCATCCAGCAAACAGTAATAGCCGCATAATAGCAGCATAATAGCATACATAATAACCTCCAATGTTTACATTGTGCTAGTATGCTGCTATTATGCTGCTATTAAATGTATATTATGCTGTTATTAATTTGTCATGCTATTATGCTGCTATTTAAAGTCTATTATGATAATATTATGCTGCTATTAATTTTAAAAGTATATTATGCTGCTATTATGCTGCTATTCTAATAATAGTTTGCTGGGCCTGGTATTCTAATAATAGCAGCATAATAACAGCATAATATAATTTAAAATTAATAGCAGCATAATAGCACTATGTAAACATGTGAGGCTATTATATATGCTGTTATGCTGCTATTATGCGGCTATTACTGTTTGCTGAACAGCTGAAACCTAACCCATGGGTATTGTCATTAAATAATTTTAATTAAAGAAAAATCAAAAAATTAGTGTACAAGTTCAATATCATGTTGATTGATTATGATAATCACTATCTGTTAAATTTGAAAACTATTTATAAATATAATTGAAATATATTACAACTAATAAATACTAAATATAAAATACCAGTTGTTTAATTTGATTAAAGAGGCTCAGGTATCGATATTTGTTGGAGAAGTATGAGTCATTTTTTAAGTTTGTAGTTTTTAATTGTTTAAAAAAATGTTCTAACAACATTTATAAAAATGTAGGTAAATAAAAATATTAATATACGGCTAAACATCTTTAATTGTAATGCCTACAATTATGATTAATGTTAGTCTTTTAGATGTAGTATAAGCAGGGAGGTATAAGGACGTATTTTTTCTTGATAAATCACGGGCGCTGGTAGGCGGTCCGTTATTTGACTCGATTGCGCTCTAACTAGACCAAATAAAATATTGTCGTGGTTAAAATAATGAAACGCCTATAAATGAATATAAATCGACTGCCTAGACTTCGGCTCACTCGAAATCAAATAAAAACTCACCCTAAGTTTTTGTAAAAATTGGCTCAAGTCCCACCACTCTCCCTATTACGGAAACAGGAGGGGCGTGGGGAAGTGGGGGGTTTATACGTCCAAAATATAAACATGTATTATGGGGGATGGGTCCGAGTTTGTGCTGTGTAGTCTTATATTTCATCCACCCCACTATTCATGTGTCAGGGTGAATATAGTTAACCTACCAGATATATATTTTATAAACTTAAAAATTATCTTTATTACCTATTTATATACGATTTTAGTCTTCCTATCATTTTATAAATCAATTAAAATGTCTGCTAAAAAGTCACTTAATATGGTATCGAAAAAACACAGAGAGCTCTACTTTCATAAATCATGGTACAAAAGATAGCTCCATTGTTCTATAATATATATTTCTACTTTAACAATAGGTAGGTTATGTTAGGTTATGCCTAAGTATGTTATGTAGGTATGTTATATGTTATATAGCGTTATAGTTGTAACTATAGTTATATCAAAGATTTTGCGAAGCAAAGATATAACACTCCCTATGCATGCAACGTAATTTAGTAATATAGCCAACCGCTGCTAGCAGCAGTATCGAAATCACTGAAATAGATTTAGGTTCGGCTCTGTTTGCATACAACAATGTTTTCATTGCACTATTAAATTACATGCAATATAAATTAACGTTTACTTACTAAATATATACTTATAGCATTTAAAACATAAATATCATATTTGTTTGTTATATATTAGTAATGAACACTTAGTTTTCATCATATAAATATTAATTGAAAGCATATTATTTAACATTTTAAAAGTGTATAGTTAAATACGAATTACATTATAAACAACGCATAGTTCCTAAAAATAACCCGCTATAGGTGGCACCAGAGTATTTTGTATACAAATTCGAATTACACGATTTCGCGTAAGTGTTATATCTTTCCTTCGGAAAATCTTTGGTTATATTATAATGATTATGATAAATAATAATTGTCTTAAATTAAGAAAATTGATTATTGCTTCATTAATAAAGGTTATGATATTCAAAGTGCAATTCTGCAACTCTTTGCAAACAACATACCTTAATTATGATTATATAATTGTTATTTTATTTATAACTAAATATTAATTTTATTATTAGAAGACATGGTAGGTATTAAGGTGTTGTATACACATTAGTGTTGGAAACGGTTGAATATTCTATTCCTTCAAATAGTAAATTTTCGTATTTGAAAATAATAGAAACATTTTTATTATCATTACTAACTATAATTTAAATAACTATAAATAATTTTATTTAATTAATCGATAAATATTGTTTATCAAATAATGATGAATCGTATTTCAATAATTTACGAACATATATATACAACTATAGTTGATTTCCAATCTATTAATTATAATTTTAAATAACCTTATTTAATTAATTTAAGATAAATAGTGATTGTATATAAATAATGTATGAGCATAATTGATTTCCACTCTACTATATTATATTATATTTTTTAATATTTGTCGACATTTATACAAAATATTTTTCGATATTTTTTTATATTTTTCCTCTAAATTTTGAAATATTATTTTAATATTATTAATATATAAATATTATATTTTTTTAAATATTTTTAGAATATTTTTTTGAAATATATTTTTAAATTATTTTTCCACTAATTTTTGAAATATAAAAAATATTTGTCTACATTTATTTGTATGTTACTTACTTTACTTTTTTTGGTTTAAGGACTGCATCAGTGCGTGAGCAATCGGCCGTCCGTGGGAGGGAAGGCAAGGGAGAAGTAATAAGTCTTAAGGTGGCGTTTAAAGGAGGGAGTTGATGTATTTGTTCGTAGGTAGGGAGTTCCAGTGGTAAGGGGCAGAGAGGGCAAAAGAGCATATATTGGAAGAGTGGAGTTTGTGTAGATGGGGAGTGGTAAGGATAAAGGTGTTGGAGGAACGGGTGTGGAGTGGAGTGATGGGTGTGTGTAGATGTAGGAGGGAGGCAATGTAGTCAGGGGAGTTGTGGTGAATAGCTTTGTGGATGGTCAGGGAAAGTTGTACTTTATGCGGTAGGGGACTGGCAGCCAGTGTAGTTGTTTTAGGATAGGTGTAAAGGGGTGTACACACCGCGAGCAACGAGCAACTCGGTGCTAGCACTCGTTGCCAGCAAGTGCTAGCAACAATTATTTTAGGGTGTACACACCGCGAGCACAATTTGTGCTAGCATATATTATGCTAGCACAATTTATGCTAGCACAAATTATTTAGGGTGCACACCGCGAGCAACGAGTACTAGCATCACAGAGCTAGAGAGAAAGGCTTTCTATCTAGTTCTGTGGCTAGCACTCATTGCCAGCATTATGCTAGCAAACATTATATATATATATATATATAATTATATACATATACTTATATTATTATATTATATATATATACTTATATTATTATAATATATATATATACATATTATTATAATTATATATATATATATATATATATATATATATGTATATATATATATATATATATGTATATATATATATATATATATATATATATATATATAATTATATATATATATATAATATAATAATATAAATATATATATATATATATATATTATATATACTTATATTATTATATTATATATATTTATATATATATATATATATATATATATATATATATATATATATATAAGTGTATGTGTATGTATGTATGTATGTATGTATGTATGTATGTATGTATGTATGCATGTATGTGTGTGTGTATGTGTGTGTGTGTGAGAGTGAGTGTGTGTGTAGTACATACACACTGTGTACTATATAATAATACAACTATGGAGATTAGTTATATATATATATATACATAGAGCTAGATCTAGCGATCTCGAGATAAATATTCTCTAGCTCTATGTATATATAAATCGTAAGTAGGTCACTACCACAATGCAATGCGTTGTTTACTATTCCGGTAACGAGTACTGCAAAATTCAACCTGCTGAATTTACTAGATTTTACTGGCACTCAGTGCTAGCACTGGATACTAGCAGTTTGCTCGACGATGCTAGCACTTTGTGGTGTACACACCGCGAGCGCAGGCGAGCGCCAGCGTGCTAGCATCGTCGAGCACAAAGTGGCTCGCAAATAGAACATTTAGCGAGCCACTTTGTGCTAGCACGCTGGCGCTCGCCTGCGCTCGTGCGCGCTCGCCTAAGCTCGCCTGCGCTCGCGGTGTGTACACCCCTTAATGGAGTCAGAAGAACGACGGGGAAGTAAATGGACGCAGCGAACTACAGCGTTTTGGAGTCGTTGTAGATTGATGAGTTTGTATTCAGGGATGTTAAAGAGTAGGGAGTTGCAATAGTCGAATAGGGGGATGATGTAGGAGGAGGTAATGGTAATAGTGATGGGGAGGGGTATGGAGCGTCGGATTAAGCGGAGGCAGTATAGGTGGTAGTGGATGGATTTTTGCATATGTATAATATGGGAGTCAAGGGAAAGGGTGGTATCAAGATGGAAGCCAAGGTTTCGGACGTGTTGAGAGTAGAGGAGTGAGGTATTGTCGAGTGATATGGGGGTAGTTCATAGAGGGTGGAGGAGTGTAGGGGTAAGTGGAGAAAAATAGCTTCCGTTTTAGTGGGGTTAAGTTTTAGGGAGTTGGAGGTAAGCCATTGGTGTATGGACTTGATACAGGAGGAGAGTCGGTCAGGGGCATAAGTAGGGGAGTCTGTGCAGTTAAAATATAGTTGAAGGTCGTCGGCGTAAGTATGGAAGGAGATGTCGGGGTAGTCAGTGAAGAAGTCAAACATGGGGAGGAAGTAAATATTGAAGAGGAGTGAGCCAAGGACATATACCTGGGGGACACCGTGGGTTATGAAGCGGGAGGGGGAAGAGTTAGTATTAATCTTGACTGAGGAAGAGCGGTTGGTAATATAGGAGGTGAACCAGTTGAGATAATTGCCGGTGATGCCAATGGCGGAGAGTCTGTATATGAGGACATTGTGGTCAAGGGTGTCGAAAGCGGAGGATATGTCGAGAAGGACGAGTGTGGTGTAACGGTTGTTGTTAAGGCCAGAGAGTAGGTCGGATATAATGAGGGTCAGGGCGGATTCAGTAGATTTTTGGGGGGGTATGCGCTTTGGAAGATGTTGGGGATTTTATTGGTTGTAAGGTATGTGATAAGTTGGGAGGAGATAACACGTTCAAGGATCTTAGAGTGGATTGAGAGGTTAGAGATGGGTCGGTAGTTGGAGAGAGACAGAGAATCAATGTGGGGTTTTTAAAGGATAGAGGTGATGACTGCTTTTTTGAAATCGGGAGGGACTGAGCCGGATGAAAGTGAATCGCAAATTATTTGATGAAGGGGGTTGCAACAGTGTTAATTATCTGCTTTAGTATTGGGAGGGGAAGAGGGTCAAGGGATGAGGTTGAGGAGGTAGATTTGAGAAGGGAGATGATTTGATCAAGTGAGGTATATTCAAATTTTTCAAGGGAGAAGGGAAAGGTGATGGGATTGGTGGGGATGACAGGGGTGGGAAGGGTAGAAAGGGTGGTGAAAGTTTGTCGTTGAAAGATTTGTCGAAGAGGAGTAGAGTTCTTCAATGGTGATAGTGGGGAGAGGGGCTTTAAGTGAATGACCAAGCAGTTGAGCAGAAAGTCTGTGTATAGACTTACTATCATTAGCGATCTCTAATGATAATCACAAACTCGAGTTTGTCAAATTTGTGGGTGATGTGAGAGGCTTTGGCGGTAGAAATAGCTTTTCGGTGGAGATTTTTTAGGTTATTGTAGTAGGCAAGTGAAGTAGGTGAGGGATGTTTGAGATAAGATTTGTCGGCTTTGCGAAGGATTCGCTTTTGTTTCAGTAGGGATATAGTATACCAGGATGAGTCAGGGCGTGTGATGGAGGTTTTAATGAATAAATGGGGCGTATTTATCGAGAGTGGAGGAGAGAGAAGTATGGAGTAGAGCAGACGTTGAGGTTGGAAGGGAAGAAAGATCGGAGATAAAATCAGGAATGGAGAGGCTGTGGAATTTGCGTGAGATTCTGGTAGTGAGGGGTCTAGTGGGTTTGGGGTGACTAAGGGTAAGGAATATGAGGAAGTAGTCGAAGAAGAGTGGTCCGATGGAAATTAGCTAAAATTATTTAAAATTATATTTAATTGTATATATATATACAATAAAATACATACTAGCAATGTAGAAGTAGGAATAGCTATATTAATAAAAGAAAGGCAAAGAAGCAAGCATACGCCGGGTTGCGTACTAATATTATTTAAGATTTGAAGCTTTGCGTACGTTAGTAATGTTTCGATACATTTTATATAAATTATAAAAACTAACTTTTAAAATTTATTTTTTAATAAATTAGAATTTGTTTATTATATAATAACCATTTCATAATGTATACTACCAGTTCGTTATTCTACGTTGTATAAATACATAGCTACATTGATATTTATATAATCATAAATACATTAATTACTTATATATGCAATAGGTATTAGTAGTCCTACCTAGTACTTTTTGAGGCGTTAAGTGAACACATTTGTTTACACGTCTGTATATTATCACGGCTTATTAACTTACGTGCATTATTTGTATTAATGCATGTACACAGCAATGTATAGTATACTAATATATATATATATATATTGTTATTTTATTTTGTGGAGTCCTTTCATCCCATCCAGGAACTTAGATGAAGTTTTCACTTATAACTAGCCGGATAACCATATGGCTCTAATGTCACTTAGAAGTCGACCTATTATTTTAAGGCATCCATGGTTTTAACGAGAGCCTATAATTTATTTCACAATTATATAAGATCACTTCTAAATAATATTTGAAGACCTATTTCAATGGTCCGTCTTACTGCTTAAGCAACATATTTGTTTTGCTTTACACAATTGTGTGTCTGACGCCTTAGAAAAATGAGCCACACCGGCATTTATCATATATATATATATATATATATATATATATATATACTATATATATATACCTCAAATAAGTCTGCCCCTGAATCACATCACGCCAACATTCATAACCTTCTTGATATAATAAATCTCCCCTATTTTTGGTACAACATCGTGTCATCCTCCATATCTCCCCACCCATACCCTTTAATATATATATATATATATATATATATATAGGGTTCGATAGTATACTATCCAACCCTACTACTAAATGAAATCCTATGATCTCCATTGTTTAACAAATATTTACTCTCGTGCATCTCATTTACAAAAAAACCATCCCAATTACTATTGTTACCATATCTCAGAATACATAGATTTCACAAATTTCCACCCCACTACTATATAATCTAACCAATCAGATTAATGATATATAAATGAACGTAATAAAGCTTTTATCCCATGTCACTGTAATTATAAAAGAAAAACCTATAAACCCTAATACCCATTATACAAATAACCCCAACTATCAAACTTCAACAATACACCAGCCAAGTCCGCTATATATCATACATCAATACCAACCAGAGCTGGCCACCATACTCAACAAATGTATAATAGATACAATTACAATTACCCTACATACTTTTTTCTTATAAAGGGGGTATCCCACAAGTATTTCCGGCAAGTTTCCATAAATATTGCAACTTTAAAACCATTTTCTATCATTAATACTTTTTTTATTTTTATAATAGATACAAATACAAATATAAATGTATCTACGATACTGATTTGTTACATTAATAGATACTGTATCGGCGATTTGCCCATCTTTGATACCAACACAATATTGTTGACCTACTGACTGCACAAACTTGCTGGTGCTGGTGCTGGTGCTGGTAACGCTCTGATAACACGTGATAATGCATACATAACTCCACGCATAGGTCCCTCTACCTTGCTGTATTACCTACACGATGAATCATGCTTCATTAATACGTGCATACTTATATTATTAACATTACATTAAATCTTTATCCTACTGTTCACAATGAATAGGTATAACATTTATAAAACTACTGAAAACCCACTTATTTAATATGAAACATTAACTTCAAATATATGGACGGCCGATTGCTTTATAGGGATAGTTCTCAGTCCGAAAACCGAAAAATGTAAAAATGTAAAATGTAAACAATGTTATACACCGTGGCTTCTTGCTATATTATTTATAGTATAAGAAATGGCAAAATAATGCATATTTTATACCATACTTATAAACAATTATCATATTTATTTTATATAATAAATGTTTTTTATAACATATTTTATAATAATTTTTATATTTTATTATTGATAATAATTCTCTTTTTATACGACTTGTATACATAATTAATTTGATATATTTAATATATTATATATATAACATTGTTCTTCTTCTAGCTTTCCTTAACATTAACCCACTCTATTATTTGTTTAATTGATACATTTTAATTGTGTAACGAAGTTTATTACACTATTTTTCTTCATGCACGACGTGCATTACATGTTCTTCTGGTCGTGGTTCTGGTATCGGTATGTTTGTCCACATGGATTTATCTCATCCTTCCATATATTCCATAATTCTTTCGTATGGTATTCGTATGCCTAATTGTATTTCTTCTACGTTTAATCTTAAATCTAGTTCACTTCGCATCATTGTAATTTATCGTCCTCCTAAGCCTGATTCTCCACTTTATTTGATGAGTATTTTGACATAATCGATGATTCTTTACAATGTAAAGTTGACATCATAGTGAATATCAAGTTATGATTGTGGGTGATTTTAACTACTACTTTCTGGTTAACAACATGATTATAAAGTACAATATAATTCAATAATCACACACACTAGAATATCAAAAATAGACCTGCAGGTTGACGAGGTCATTACGATAACATGTATCATAACAATGGCCGCGGTGATACACGTTAATCATGGATACTCTCAGTCATGTGTGTCTATATCATCCTGACCATTCTTGTCCATGCTCCACTATTTACCAATATGTATACATTTATATATATGATGTCAGCGTATATATGGCTTATAATGTAGTTATTAATATAACAAACATACACATGGCATATATGTCATGTATATTATAATAACTAATAAATCAAAACATTTTGATTATATATTATATATATGGGTAATTGTCGTGACAAGCAGCAATGCTTCTACAATTACCCAGGTACTTATACCTAAATCTGATAATAATAATAACATTATATATATATTGTATTCACAATGTATTGATTTATTAGTTATGTATGATAATCTATAATTAGGGAACCTAATTATATTATTGGAATTAATTGTGTAGGTATAAATAATGTAAAAATTAGTTGCTGTTAATGTAAACAAAATAGCGAATAACAATCAAGAGTATATATATATATATAGAGTATCTATATATAGACGAGTTAAGACAAAGAATTTGAGAAGCAATCCTTCGGAAAATCTTTGGTTAAGGGCTGGCCGCGAAACATATGAAAATGTACATGGTGAAGATAGGATTTTGTTTTTAAATTAATAATGAAGTTGTAGATAATTAAAATATATCTTTATAAACATAAGCATTGCAATATTCGGGAAATACATGTTCTTACGATATACGTTATAGTATATTATAACCTAGGGGAAAGTAACCTAATACGGAAACTTTAACAATAAATGGTCTTAACATTTTATGACTCATTATTTATATTCAAAAATGACCCTATATTAATATTATATGATTATAGATATTATTGTGATTTTAAAATTTTATTTAATATTTGAATTCCATAGATAACGGAGGTGTCCGTATTCGGTAACCATATCCGAATACGGACATCCTGTGTTATAATACGGACATTGATTCATCAATAATATATAGTTTATCTAGTGGTATCAGACAAATTACAATTACATTATTTATAATTAATTTTATGAACAATTTACGCGATTTTTATGAATATCAGAATAGTTCATACGCTGTGCGCTGATTGGTTATAGGATGTCCGCATTAAAACATATAGACTCTATATTATAGAGTGTCCGTATTAGGGACTTATATGACCTCTAGATACATGCTTATAACTTAATGAATATTTACGATAACACATATAGAAATTATATATATATAATTTTTAGTATGTTTTATTTTTTAACAATATAGTGTTATATTTTATATCGATACATTTGTATATTCTTAAGAAGGTTTTAAGTTGACATTTTTTCATAAATTTATAAACGTAATAAAAAAATTAATTTATTGGATATATCAGTAATATTTTGAATATTTAAAAAATAAAAAATACTTTTTTAGACTATATATATAATTATGAATATTTTATTCATAAAACATTTTGTTGTAGGATTTATGGTTTCTGAGATACCGAGAGTGTCCGTATTCGGGCACTGTCCGTATTCGGTTACTTTCCACTATATGTATACATAGAATAATGCTAATGTAGGCGTGATCTATTTGTTTAATAGATAAAATATAATTTAAATAAATACTATAGTATTATATAATAGTTAATATGAGATTGTATAAAGAAAATTAGGTTAGAAATTATATCAAAAATCACGAATTTGATAGAATTTATTTACTAGATGCACTGAGTTAAGATGAAGTGTGATGATGGTGATGATGATGGATGCTGTTACCATGGTGAACGAGAACGTGTAAATAAACTTTATCTTTTATATTAAATTTAAAGTTATCTACTTTAATTATTGAATCTATATGTATTATAGGTATATGAAGAAGAGTATTGAATGGTAATTATTATATCAGAGTACTTAATGTAGAGGTGGATACCCGTCTATTCATATATGAGAGTAGTGGGGCGGTAAGCTAGAATAGTTATCAGGCAATTAGATCAACTAGTTATATTAAAATGAAGTCATTAATCGTCATTAGTCGTCATTAGTCGTCATTAGTCCTCATTAGATAATAATAATAATAATAATGATATTCTAAATGCAGATTATATAGGTTTACCTACCTTTAGGTTATATATTATAATGTACAGTGTAATGAATTTGAGCAATCGATATAAAGAAAGTTTCTTTATATCGATTTATATAAAAAAATCTTTCTTTATATCGATGATTGGAACAGATTTATTATACAGATCATAATAAAATAATTATAATAAAATACTTTCATTATAGAATTATTTTTCGTATTTCTAATGAAAAAATGCTCCACATTTTGCAATGTTGACAAATATTTATTGATTCTCATACACAAGATAACTATGACATGCTCTTTAACCATTAATACATTCATATTACACTTATTGTTATACAAAATGCACTCGAATAAGCTAAGTTTGAAAACTACCGGACCATTTAATTTGTGTTAAACCATTACGTTTCACCATTAAGTCAGACTGAGTCATCTTGCTCCGTTCTTTTATATCATAAATCAATTTTCTTTTGGGTCTGCCATATTTGCGATTGCCCTCAACCATTCCTTGGAGGATTATTTTGCTGAGGTTATCAAGTCTAATTGTATGACCGTACCATTTTAATTTTCTTCATCGGATGGACTGTAATAGTGGTACAAAGGTACACATTAAACTCTTTATCATATATTTAATATACTAGTTTGTCTTTATTTCTTTATATGCTATTCCAAAAAGTATTCTGTAAGAATTATTTTCGAAACCTGTAGTTTTTTTTGTTAAAATTGCACGTATAGTCCAAGATTCGCAACCATAAGTTAGAATAGATAATACGAGAGAGCAATACAGATTATATTTGAGCTTGAAACGGATATCTTTGATACTCCAGATTGTGGTTAGCCTTATGTTGTAGTTAGCCGATGTTGCTTCAGCTAATATTATTTTAATATCGGAGTCACTTGAGCCATCTTTTTTAAATATATCACCGAGATATTTAAACTGGTATACTTCTTCTAGCTTTTCTCCATATAATTTGATGTTGGAATGAAGCTTTCTGTTGTTACTGTTGCTCACTATCTTGCTATTTTCTGCACTCATTATCATTCCATACCGGTTAGTACTATTTGACAGCTTGTTTGTGAGTGTTTGCAGTTCATCGTTTGATCCAGCTATCAAGTATATGCCATCGTCGAATCTGACATTAGATAGATTTCGGCAACCAATTGATATTGTGGATATATGTTCATCTTTAATTCCAGCCATAATCTATTCAAGAAATAAATTGAAGAGCATATAATATAGTAAACACCCCTGTCTCACACCAACAGTTGTCTTAAATATATGACCTTAGATACTATTAAATAGCATTTAACTTGTGGAATTTTGATATAATGATTTTATCATTAGTAGTATACTACTCATATTACTACTATAGTAGTAATATATATATATATATATATATATATATATATATATATATATATATATATATATATATAGTACTATATATATAACTATATTATACAACAATAGTGTTAATAAGCGTGTTTATTTGATAATTAGGCCAGCACTATATAATTAGTTCTGCAGACCCGTAGTAACACATTAACACACTGCAGTGGTAGGTTAGGTGTGAACATAGGACACATGTCACGCGTTACCATGCGAGCACGTATAAGCTATAGACAATGCCTGTAATGAGGTTCGTATACGTGTCACTTTATACACGTTACTCCCACTCTGACAGCGATACTCTCGAGCAATGCATGGCGGATCATCATTATTGAGTTACCGAAAGAGTGAAATAGTAACTTATATTATACAATATACATATACATATATAATATAATATTAATCAACATTTATTTTGTTCTACAATTTTATTATTTTGTCAAAAATAAAAAAACTTCATTTTAATCTAAATAGAATAAAATGCCGTAATTTTGTTCTGAAAAATATGATATAATGTAATTTTTTTCTTATATACTTTATTTTATATACATACATTTTTAATTTAGTAAATATATATAATATAATTATATATGATACATTTTATTTATATAAAAAAAATCCTGATAAATATTAATATTTCCTAGAATTATTATTTTTTATTTTTAGCTTTATAAATGATTCTTTCATATATTATGTAATACTAAACTCTAAAAATATGATTTTAAATATAATTATACATAAATAAAAATGTGTATTTTGATATCTACTCCACGTTGATATTCTTATCATTTCAATGTTAAATTTAAATATACCTTGGATTCTCATTGGACAACAATATAAACAAATGTGTTGACATAATATTAAGAATCATATAACAAAGTAATAGAAGGCATTCATTTGACACACGCCTTATAAAGTATATATTGCACACGCCATACGCATATAAACGGTAAGAGTGACCTATTGAGTGACAAGTTGACCTTTGGATCAACTATAGTTGGTATAGTACCACCTTACCGTAACGAACAATTCCCTCCACCACTACCACCACCGCCACAACCGCACCGAAGAGCCACGTGTCTATCGACCGCACTACCCGGATGTGATATCTAATATACACACGTGGACACGGCGGTCATAGCCGTTCTCATTACATCCGCTATTGCGTAACTATTACGTAACTAACGCCCCTAACGATCGCTGTTGCCATGGACTCGGCGAACAGCACGTGGTGGCCTCTTCACACCTCCTCCTCCGATGTTACGTCATACCGCAGTGTACACCTACTACTATCGCGTAACCACACCAACACCACGACGACGACCGCGTCATCAGCCGGTGACGTCACGGCTCAGTGGTTGGCGGCCATAGATAGCCTACAGACGCTGATATCGATTAGCGGCGCGGTTGTGAACTTGATGACCATGACGGTGTTACGTAAGAAGAGCGGTATCAGCTTGACCGACAACACGCGCGTACTGCTACTACATCAGGTACGTTAGTGGCTGCGCTATACACATAGTACAGTATAGTCTATACTATGTAGTGCACCACGCCTACTGTATACTAACAGCACCCATACGCGAGCCGTGTACAGTGTACGGTGTACACTGTACAGTATACGATGTACACTCTATACATACATGTACATGTACATATATATATATATATATATATATATATACATATGTTAATTGATTAAATGATTGTATTTTATTGACATTTATCATAGTCCTCCTTTCGTAGGACATATGTCCTAGGTGCACGTAATTATATAATGTAGATACCGGGTAGATACCGGGTATCTACATTATATGTAGATACTAATGAACGAAATATATACATTAGAATAAACCGATAAATATTGAATTAAAAAATAGTAAACGATGTTTGGTTAATAGCGACCTTAATAACGCCCCCTTTAATACAAATAATACAATATCATTATTATTAGATAGGTGGGATTGAGGTGCGTTATTAACGAAAGGGTTAAGGTTGAACACGGATAGATATAACTAAGATAGGGAGGAAGTTACATAAAGAAGCAATAATGTATACATTATAGGTAACATAAGTTTAAGTGATGTTGAGAGGAATTACGTAAATATCGCTATAACGAGGTTAGTGAATGTATTCGTATTAGCAGATCAGTCATGTAATAGGGAGGGATAGAATAGATTCATTTAAGAGTGAGTGAGAGAAGATTTAGGATTACATCTTTTTTAAAGTGAACAAATTAGAGAGGAAGTGGTAGGAGTCAGTAGTGGGAATAAGAGGTGGGAGTAAGAGGTGGGAGGAAGTGGTGGGAGTAAGAGGTGGGAGGAAGTAATGGGAGTAAGAGGTGGGATTAAGAGGTGGGAGTAAGAGGTGGGAGTAAGAGGTGGGAGTAAGAGGTGGGAGTAAGAGGTGGGAGTAAGAGGTGGGAGGAAATGGTGGGAGTAAGTGGTGGGAGGAAGAGGTGGGATGCCCGTGGCGACTAATGGAGAATATAGTATAACCAAAGCCCGGGCTTTGGTATAACTGCACAAATAGTGCGACTATAATAAGAATATTAAGCCCTCTCTCTATGGAGAAGAGTTAAGAAGGTGATATACTAGAAGGAGTAGTAACTAATATATCAGGGTGATCGAGGTTATGAGAATGATAGTTGTATCAGGGTGAGTCATTCCTTAGATTTTAAAAAGTTCATAGTTTACTGATTCATATATATATCCCCCTATGTATATTATATATATCCACATATAGGGGGTTGAGGAATAAGTTATCATCTAAATAAACACCAAGATATAGGACATATGAGGATAGAGTGAAAGGGTACTATTCAATGACAGTAAGATATACAAACTGAAAGTTGGGAGCGATATTGAGAAGAAAGATTTTGATAAGACGAGAACATTATTATTAGAAAGAAGTCACGCAATATAACATACACGAGTGTTATACATGTATATAATAATTAATATAATGATCTAGTAATATCATAATATCTTCGCATGGTTTTAAATGTGTCTTTGAAATATAAATGGTCCAATAAGAAACTATATAATTACATGCTAAAAATTACTAACATAATAGCTACACGTCGTCTAAATATTGCTGGACATTGTATCCGTCATAATGAAGAGGCTGCCCATAACCTCATATTCTGGGAACCAAAAGGAAAGCGAAAACAAGGACAACGTGCAATGCATGCCGTGGAGTGGCCTTTGTAAACAATTTAAAGGAAGATACTGAATTAGAGGAAATTGATGAAATCAGGAATGTGATGATGATGAGAGATGTTTGGAAGAAAATTGCAAAATCGGGTCGAACGAAAGTTCGACTAAAGTATACGTAAGTAAGTATAACATCTAAATGTAATCATATTCGTGTTCGCTACTCTGTATGTGTCTGTACTATCACTACTAGTGATTCACTACTATTGTCTAGTTACTATATTATTGCCTGCACATTATACAAATTGTATAATGTAATAGTGTTTTAGATAACATCATTGTATCTTATCTATCTAAACGTAGTCAGAGATGCATCTCGTCATACTGTGTCACCATACCGCTACCTAGCGGGAGGCTGAGGGCACCCGTTCATTGCATCAGTATACCTTCAGTACGGGGCGTGATGTGCTAACGATAGTGTATAGCGTATACGTGACCTATATACGTGGCTTATATACGTGACCTATATACGTGACCTATATACGTGACCTATATACGTGGCTTATATACGTGACCTATATACCTCATGTGTTTAATGTGTTTAAAACAGTAACATGCGTTACAGTGTTAACATATACATCAATATCTTAATGTGTAATTCAACATTATACACAAACGAGAATTAATGTATAATACAGGTGACATGTTTACATCACTGTACACTGTACACTGTGTACAGTGTACAATGTACATCAATGTACATCAATGTACAATGTACATTGTACACTGTACATCTAATAAATATACACCGCTGTGAATAAGATAGTAAACCATTTCCCATTATTATCAGTAATTACATTGTTACCTAAGTATCATATTAAACGTATTCATAATATTATGTAATTATAATAATTATAATTTATCTAGAAAAAAAGAATTCACTAATATTATAGTAATGCACTTGTCAAAGTATAAATATATGCTTATAGCTTAATTAATATTTTATAACAAATATAGAAATTATGTATATAATGTTTAGAATGTTTTAGTGTTTTAATAATATATTGTTATGTTTTATATTATTGAGAAGGTTTTAAGTTTAAAGTTAAAATTTTTTTTCATAAATTTAAAAACTTTATAAAAAAATCAGTTTATTGGATATATCAGATTTATGTTAAATAATTAAAAAATTAAAAATACTTATTTTGAATATTTATATAATTATGAATAATTTATTCATTACATTTTTTTTTGTAGGATTTATAGTTTCTGAGATACCGAGAGTGTCCGTATTAGAGCACTGTCCGTCGCACAGTGTCCGTATTATGATACTTTCTCCTAGATAATAATTTAAGTTTCGAGAATTTATTTGAAATACAAAAAAAATATACATATACATACACATACATACGCATACATATACACATACATATGCACATATTACTGCAGTCATTCTGGGACATGGAGGTTTGCTTGATAGGATCCATCATATCATTGCAGCCTAACATGTGGAGCACGGGCAACAGTGTCATCGATATGTTAGTATATATGTGTGTGTTTATGTGTGTGTGTGTGTGTGTGTGTGTGTGTGTGTGACAGGGTATATATACGTATGTGTGTGGGTGAGTATGTGTGCGGGGCTCACTGTGCGCACACACATACATGCATACATGCATATATGCATATATTACAATATCTATCCTAAAAAAAGTGTCCAAACAATTTTGTGTTTCTTATAGGATCATATATGTATGCATGCACTTGTATTTGACACTTTTTATAGGATAGATATTGTAATTCTAATAATATAAGTATAACATATTTGTTTTGAGTAATTATTGATGAAATGGTAGACTTACAAATTTACATAAAAATTACAACATAAAATTAATCTGAAAAGAATAAGAACAATATCAAACCTGAAAAAAATATAAAAAATATTTAGTAATAATGTTAATAATATAAAGAATAATAAATTCAATAACATATCTTATCTAATATGTAATTATGCATTATAAATATTTAAAAAAAAAGAAAACAATTCAAAATAAAATAGGATATCCTATATGTGAATATTCAAATTTTTTATTAAATTATAACCATCGATTAAAAACATAATGATTACAACATATTGATGACAACATATTGATGACAACATATGGATTAATATTAAAAAATAATTTTGAAAAAAAAATAAATTCATAAAAATTGTTGACGTAAAAAATGTAGTCCTACTATTTTATTTGGCAATAAATAACTAAAATTGCAAAAAACATTTTTATAGGTATTATTTTGTATTTAGTAAGTATATTATATTAATATAACATGTTCATTTTGGAAATGTATATATTAATAATAAAAAAATGTGTACTTTGATAACATTAGGATTTTTTAAATTCTATAAAATTCCTGGACATTTACAGGATAATTAAAAAAATGTATTCTTTATATTTTCTATTCTGTTATTATAAAATATATAATGTGTTAACATTTGATATACAAATGTTCATTAAAAAGGTTTAAAATCCTTATTTTTCATAATTTATTTTATACACAGTTAAAAATAAGGGTATAACATTATGAATTATATGGTATAACATATGGAAATACGAGTTATACCATACAATTACGTTAAATGGTATAAGATCACATATTATATGGTATAACATTTGTTTTTTTAGTTATACCATATAGCTATAAGCTAGCTTAATGTAAATGGTATAAGATCACAAATTATATAGTATAACATTTGTTTTTTTTAGTTATACCGTAAATGGTATACCAGGACGCCACGGGGTTATACCATTTTTTAATCAATGTTATACCATTTATTTCTAACAGTGTATGTATATATTGTAAAATATGTATATGTTTGTACATGTTAAACTTCACAGGGATATCGCATAACCTCAGACTTAACTAAATAAGACAACATTTGGTGTGATTTATTATTAGGATATATATTAGGGTACATATAATGGTATATAAGGGTATATAAGGATATATAAGGGTATATAAGGATATAGGATGTATATAACAAGAAAATCTCTAACCATTAATAAACCGGTAATCTGTTAATTTTGCATAACCTATGATCGACCTTAACTCGCGTACACCTGGATAAGTAAACACGCGTGTATAAAGAATAACACACAATAACATATAATATTGATATATTAAGTATATTATAGTAGCTATAGCTAATGTATCCTATTATATAGCGAATATCTGCAGATAAATGGAAAAATGTGAATTTTGGTTAATAATAAGATGGTATACAAATTAATATTTCAAAAAAATTAATATATTTTAAATATATTTATTGATAATTCCTGTGATTTTTCCACGGAAAAATCAACAAAATATATATATATATAGACTTGTATACAATTCATCTGTTGTCAATAAGGACATTACTTAATATAAACGAATACGATGAATAAGTGTTCTTCTAAATCACTATAACACAATACACTACTATACAATACTATTGAACAATGATGATGATGATGATGACGACGATTAAAGGTCATTAGCAATAACTAATAACTTATTAGCAATAAACGAAGGTCATTTAGGCCCCTTTGCTCATGGGCCGTACCACGTGAGCCTCACGTCGTGCGGGAGATACTAATAATAAAAGAACAATATATTGATGCGACAACAACATTTTCGGATACAAATTAGATAATAATAACACGTTGAAGATAAATTGATACAAATTAACGACTACAGAAATAATAAGTTGGATGATTTAATGATTAGAGATCGAGAGAAAAGAATAAGTGAGTTTTATGAATCGTTTGAGAGATCTGACAGAGCGGCTGGTAGGAGGAGGAACCTCCATAGAGTGGGACCGGAATTTCTAAATGCTATATAGTTCCATCTTAAGAGGAACATTTTGGAAATGAAGAATGTGTAATATGGTACGTTTTTAAATTAGATCAGAGATCTTAAGATGGATTTATGAATTATGGAGAGAAAACGTAGTTTATACCTGAGGGAGAAGGGGGAAACATACGATATGATTGATGGCATGGTGTAATATAGTGATCCAGTCGTTGTATACAATAAGTAGTATACAATAAGTAGTAGGTATCGAGGAACGGATACTCTGGTGTAGTGGAGCAGTAACTTTAGCAACTAGCATGCTAGTAAAATCGGGAGAGTACAAGAGTATATATTAGTGTTTTAGTAAGTTTAATGGTAAGTGATGTCAGTATATTTTAAATTCGCAATAGATAAAAGTTGGAGGATTTTGTAATGGATGATATGTGATTCATAAAGGATACTTTGTTCTCAAAGACAAATCCTATATTTGTGGAAGAATGTAATGGAGATTTAATCATGTTGTTTAGAGTAAACATAGGAAAATAAGTAACATATTAAAATAAGTAAATATATTATGTACATTAGTCTTCGTGGAACATATTATCAGTTTATTGGAGAGAGGTAAATATCAGCCGAATAAAATACTTATAAATGCCGAATATACGTGCACATCCTACATATTGAATACATACTAATGTTTATACCTGTTATATGTGTATGAGTTATTGTGTAAGGAGCTATGTATATACGTGTATACATGTGTATGCATGTGTATGCGTGTGTATGCCTACGTGTGCCTATATAACGGTGTGTACACAGCACGAGCGTCGGTATCACGAATGAAACACGTACAATGTACGACGTAAATTATACATTGTACGTCGTACCTATAGGATATGGATACAGCGCTGATTAATGCAGCAGCACTATAGCACGTATTATCAAACACCACTTTAGCTTATAGATCTTGTCGAGTACTTTACATGCATGATAATTAATGCATTTTTGTGTGTAATATCATACACACACACACATATATATATATATATATATATATATATATATATATATATATATATTAATGGCATTCATGCATATATAATACATATTTACCATTATTTATTTTATATTAAATTTAGGCTTTATTTTACGCTTGCACTTACACGACTATGTTTAAATATCGATATCATAATCTAACTATTATATTAAAGTTCATAAACCTAAATATATATATATAAAGTAATCACACTAAATAAATCTTATTCTATCAATATAATTCATAAAGGATACATTATAACAATATCTAAGTTTCATGAGATATGATCATATCGATAGAATATATTATATTCTTAGGATTTATTTTATTTATAACATGATATGCGATAAGAAACACAGAAACCCGAAAGCTACTTGAGAATTATTTCAGTATACCTATGTATTAGGAGTAGAGGTTTATTATGCTTTCATGATGTACAGACATTGGTCATAGTGTGGAGTAACTCACGGATCATAGGTATAATCACACTGCGATGGGGTAGTATACAACCATGTGGGATATTGTACACAGTATAAAGAATGTAGGTTTATATGTATACAATATAAATATATACCTATTAGGGGAAAGTCCCCGATTACCGACCCCTAAATGATTATTTGTAATAACTTATTCAATATTAAATATATTTATATGACATTTTGTAATTAGGGTAATATTATGGCAATGAATAATGTGGGTATTTTAATTTTTTTATATAATTATATTTATAAGAATAAATAGAGGGGTCGTTAATCGGATACATGTGCCTAATACAGACCACCTTCTTCTATTACCGACCCCCTAAAATAATAGTGGTATAAATAATTGTAGTATTATAATATCCAATAAAATAGTAGATATACATAAATATAATTAATCATAACATGCACGCAATTTATTTTTTATTGAATGTATGTTTTAATAGTAATATTAAATTTAAATTTAAACTATATAGTAATTATATTAAAATAGTGTATATTATTATTTAATATTTATTTATTAATCAGTATGTATATAATCAACTGGAATCATGAATCCTAAATCTATTTCAATGATACATAAATAATTTACGACAAATTTTAAAGTAAAATACGGATCTATTTTGATTGGATATCATAAATCACATGGGGTCGGTATTAGGGTAATCATATGGGTTGCTATAATTAAGATATATTGGTTAATATTTATTCAAATTAAATTATTTTTCTATAAGTTACAAACATTTGATCTACAATATTATGCAAAAAAATAAGTTTTCCTTTAATTAATAATGTATTTACAATGATTTAAAAAAAGTTATTATTCAAATATTTAAAAAGTAAAAAAGAATATTACATTTGATCAAATAACAATTGTAGGATTACATATTTTTTAAAACAAATACTTATTTATATTTATCATTAAATTACTAACAGTTCATGAATATATAATTTTTTGATATCTCTTATAGTTACTGAGATACGAGAGGGGGTCGGTATTAGGAGGGGTTCGGTAATCGGAGACTTTCCCCTATATATATATATATATATATATATATATATATATATATATATTAATATATACATGAATTATCTGGTCCTCGTTTTGTCGTATATAATATTCATAATCTACATATTTCTGTAGATGCATCTCTAGGTGCAGTAGATTCGGTATCTGCATTATAATTGGAGAATTATATTCAAACCATAATAATGAATGTAATATCGAGTATACCCAATAACTCACTTTCACAGATTATTTATTAATATACAAATATACCCGAGATACAAACTGCAACGAGGTATCAGCTAATAGTATAGTATACGAATAGTATTAGCCTAATACTAATATCGCATATAGAAATAAACAACCTAATAATTATAAATATAAAAATTCATTTTGTGTTTATAATATATGTTAATATAACCTAAGGTATTCATAATATAAGTACATCGTATCTGTATAATAAAATAAATAATATCTATTATGAACAAAAAAGAATATAAAAATATAATACAGAATTTCAAAATGATATCAAACTGAATTTATTTTTTAATATTAAAATATGTTATGAATTTATTTGTAATATTTTGTATTACCAAAGCTATATGCATGTGTATCGATTAAGGCTATCACACGAACTTTGTTATTACTATATAAATACATACATGATATATATATATATAAAATTATATAATACAGTTAACTAATGATATACTAGGCTACTTAGATGATGATACCTACATGCGTAATTACTTCTCCTTTATCTATCTTCTGCTTTTGATAGTTTATATCTTAATGTCTTATTTCTGGACTAAGATCAATATATTTTAATGGTACTACATTAAATTAGTTAATTTATTATCTATCAGATAGAATATATTCTTATTATTCTATATATATTAAAGGTATTTATTCAAAAAATGAATCTTCAAGTGCACTATATATGTAACGCATGTGACGCAAGGATCTGTATTAAGCCCGTTATTATAATATATATATATGATTTAAATTCTTCTCTCTAAAGTTATTGAATAATTTCCTAATATAAACTATGTCATATATTCAGATGACATTCAGTTATACTGGAAAGTTTCTAGTGATAGTATTAATGTGTCTAATGAGATAACCTCGTGTGCTCGAAATGTAAGAAAGTGGCGTAGGAAAGTAGCCTATTCTCAATAATCTTTTTATTAACTCTTCTAAAACTAAACTATTTAATATTACTCGTAAACCTGTTATTTTTCTAGTATTACCTTCGATTCTATTGTTATCATGCCGAGTTATTGTGCTTGATCTGGCTTGGATGCTCGGAGTAATATTATAGATATTATATATTATATATATACCTATTCTATATTAGGATTTACTTAATTCGTCACTTCTAAGTGTATATCTGCAAATTTTAATCTATTTAATATAATAATAAGAAAACTATTGTATACGCTTTAAGATATTTAAAGTTGTGTATATTTAAAATTCTATGCATTATTCATACAATTATTATGAGAAAACCAAAGTATACTAATAAACTACTAAATAAAGAATTAATAAGGTACAATCATCTGCAATATACAACTATGTTTGCAGTATCGTAGATACATCTGATTAAAATTAGAAAGAGATCATTCAGTTAGGATACTCATATAGGTACACCTTATAAGGAATTCTCTTCACGTGACTCATTACGCTGCACGAGGCATTACATATTCAAGAACAAGTTACGACTATATTTGATGAACATTTAATTTAATTATTTTTATATATTCTCAAAATGTATGAAATTTTATAATATACGAGTGATTTAAAATAAATAATTACCTTACATTCCTTTACATTATATAATATATATTGATGGGTTCGCTAATTTGGTAGAAAAAATTGCTCGATAATATCACATTTATTTAATTACACTTTAAAAGCCAGATCTGATAAGAGATTCCTAATTATGCTAAAATATCTAACTCATAAAATAAATGCGTAGAAATAATATATTGAATCAACTAGCACTTATTAAAAATTCCTAATTATTCCAAACTATTATGCTCCATTTTTCACAGCTAAGTGAACCCTCTCATTTACTTTATAAACCATTTACAATATTTTTAATAAATAATCAGTATCAAATGTATCAATAATGAATACCGATCGAGTGAATAATAAAATTATATATATATACAATATAATTAATACTATAATATATAGAAATATAAATGTATATTTTGTATGGATCAAATTGTATATTTTATTAATTGTACATAAGTACAATCGAAGGATATACATCTATATATTTACTGGAGATATGCCGAGTATTTCGCGTTAAACGTAAACTTAACCTTTAACCCGGCACCTATCCACCAATCAGGTTGGTGTGCATACTGTGGCACACACAGCTCGTATACTGGGTATCCGTAGCGATGTCCGTATTCAACCTGGTGTCGATATCGGTGGACAGATACGTGGCAGTGTGCACTAACATGTTAGTACCGGTTTAACTCGCTAGGCGTTACAGCCACATTGACTTGTAAACTAACTGATACAGTAACATTTATAACAATAACTACTTATTATACATACACATATGTTAATCTATATATATATATATATATATATATATATATAGATTGTGCCCAAATGCCCAAACTCTGATTATTATTATTATTATTATATTTATTGTATTTTTTATTTTCATTTGGTGGAGTCTTTGGTGAAGTCTATCCCATCCAGGAACTTAGATGAAGTTTTCACCTATAACCATATATGGCTCTAATATCACTTCGAAGCCGATTTCATGTTAAGGCATCCATGGTTTTAACGAGAGCCGATCATATATATATATATACACAATTATATAAGATCACTTCTAAATAATATTTTAAGACCCATTTAATAAAATTAATTAAAGGTCCGGACGAGGATCCAAAACGCTTCCTACTGCTTGTGTGTCTGACGCCTTAGCTAACTGAGCCACACAGGTATATAATATACTATAGTTAATAAATAACTATGTAGTTTTTGATGATAACACGTAATCTTAATTGTTAGAGTTTATGTTCACACGGTACAATATTTACACTATGCAATGTTAACACTGTGCAATGTTAACACTGTGCAATTGTAACACTATGCAATGTTCACACTCTGCAATGTTAACACTGTGCAATGCTTATTTCAATACCGTAAGAAAGTTAAATGTTAACATCTACTTTAGATATCTATGCCTATATCTATGCCTATACCATTACATAGGACTCACATTACATGTATATGTAAAGTAAATGATGTTATTATAATAATTAGTTATCATATACGCATGATATACATGTAATGTGAGTCCTCTGTAATGGCATAGGCATAGATATAGTGCTATTTCCAATATTAAGTATATAAATATTGCAGAAATATGCTAAACTAGTTATTATTACCTGTAGCCTATAACTATAGTTACCTTATGATAACTAACCCCCCCCCCCATGTATGTATGGCACCTGTAGGTAGGTGCACCGTGTGATGTCCATGTATGTACGCATATCATTAAAGTTTTGATCGCATTATTGCATTTTAACATCAATCATATATGCATAGGTACTATATACCTATACAAGCATATGTATATAACCTGTCAGTCACATAGGTAGTGTGACGCGAGTTCGAGCCTCGTCTGGACCAATACAAATAGGTCTTTAAATAATATTTAGAAGTGATCTTATATAAGTGTGTATAACCAATGACCGGCTCTCGTTAAAATCTCGGATGCCTCAGGGACCGGTGAAATATATGATTTTTGAAATAAATTTATTTTTTATTCAAAATTATATTATATAAATATCAGAAAATGTAATATATTATCTTTAAATGATATAGGGATGGAGGCATAAAACTAAATAAAAGTGTTATAAATAAGCATTTATAAATATAATAAAACTACATTAAAATGGTAGTAAACTATTTTTAATTTTATAATTTTATATCACTGCTCTCTATTTTTAAACTTAATTTTAATTCTTTGAACATCCTTACATTTTGATCTAATTGATAAATGTATATGAATATTTCGGAAATTAATCATAATAAATATGGCATTATATATCTTAAGTATGAGCTGAAAGTATAACTTAGTTACTGTAAATTCTTGAAAATTATAGGTAATGTTGTTATATTAAAAGTATTTTAAAATTAGTGCTTTGTAGGTCTCATTATTATTGTCATATAATTTTGTTACTTAACATTTATTTTAAGATTTTTGATTTTAATTGATTTTATTTATTTATAAGACATCAAAATTGAATAATTATTTTATTTATTTCAGATGTTATCGTACTTTTACTTTTAGTAAAAAAAAATCCTATCTTCACCATGTAAATATTCATATGTTTCGCCAGCCCTTAAGGGGTCAAGGGATTCACGGTCTTTAAAATAAAAAAATTTATAAACAAAATTTTATTTTTAAAATAGAATACAACATGTATAATGTATGATATGTTAAAATATCATATGTTAAAAACATATATAAAGCATAAAAAAACATAATTTTATAACACTACCTATTTCTAATAAAATAATAATTAAAAAAATGGCGCAAAAATTACGGTTTACATATATCATAACACTGTTTTTCAGCGCCATCTGTTATTACCAGCCCCATCTGTTGGTTTTATTTTATAAATGCTAGTGATTGGCCGTTGGCTTTGTTCTATAATAATAAGATAGCGTCATTTCATTATTATTATTATTATTTGATATGGGTCGATTGACTAAACGACACATTTCGAGGCGTAATCGAGATACAATCAAGTTTTATATTATATATAATATGTAACTATTATATAACTATATAATAGTATCATATATTATTTATAAAACGTCAGTTAAATGTGTTTATTTAGGAAAATAATATCATAATATATTTACAATATTTCAATTTGATAATATTGAAACAAAGCAATTAGATTTTATTATATTTATGCTAATCTAATTTTATATTATATATAATATATAACTATTATATAACTATATAAAATTATAATATATTATTTATAAAACGTCAGATAAATGTGTTTATTTTGGATTATAATATCATAAAATATTTACAATATTTCAATTTTATAGATTTTACGGGTAGATGCGGCGGCTAGAGATGCTACAAGAGTGAAAGCCTCTAAGAAGAAACAGGTGACAGAATCTAGGGAAGGGAGAAGGGCAAGACAAAGAAGGCAAATTTCATCAAAGAATTATGGAAGTGGATTACTTTTATAATATCTAATAAAAAAAAAATCATCATAATTATAATAAAATGTATTTGTTGTATATTTTTATTCTTTCATATGCAACTATAATATATTATAATAATAATTTATATAGATGCAATGTATTTCAAAAGTATGACAAATTATACAAGTTATATAAATATAATATAAAAATTGCAATAATTAGCTAAACTAACTTTTACCATAATAATAAATGTCAAAAAGCAGATAAATAATATAGTCAATCTTTAAAATCAATTATCTCAGAATATAAGTTTTTTTTATGAACATTTCTATTTCTCAATGAATAATTGACTAAACTTGTTCACATTTTCAAAGTATGTTTAGTAGTATATGTATATTGTAGCTACAGAAAATATTTGTGATTAGATGTAGAGTTTATAAATAATTGATAATTACATTTTTTAAATAAATATTTTATTTTTTAAAAATGTTGATATTTTCAAAACTATTATTCTAATCATTTAGAATTCATATAGAACAATTAACACAATATATCTTAATGTTATGCAATTTAAATTATGTGAAAATCTTAATTATTTCTTGAGTTTTTGAATTTTCAAAAAAAAAAAGTCCTATCTAATTACATTGAAATCTAAAGACCGTGAACCCCCTTAACACGAGAGTGGCTTCGAATGGACATTAACTCCATATTGTTATAAGTGAAAACTTCATCTAAGTTCCTGGATGTACTCCACTAAAATAAAATAATAATAACTATAACAATATACTTACTATTGAAAGTATGACTGTATATATTTTATAATATATAGCGTATATTATATAGTGTATATTATAACTTGTATATTATATATTTATACTATGTAATATATACTCTATAGTGTGTATAGGTATTACTCAGATCGTGTAGGCGTCGTAAAGGGGCGTGGTCACACGATCCGTGATGCTGAAGCTTGTCGTGTCACGGTATTTCTGTGTGAAAACAACAAATAGAACATGTTCTATTGTTTACGTCGTACGTACAATGCACAACGCCGTACAATGTACGCCGTACAATGTATGCCGTATATACGACATAAGTACACACAACATTGCCGTGACACGACAAGAGCGTTACCCCACTCTACCCTACGCTTGCGCCGGTAACGCAGATATATGTGTCACGTGACACTATTACGTAATACCCCCCCCCCCCCCCGCCGCCAGGGAAGGAAAACGTGTACTGTGGGTATGTATGGGGGCGATGTACGTGGTGTGCTTCCTGTTGTTGTCTACCACGGTAACAGAGATGACCTTCAGTAAAGGTTATGTACGTGACCTTCAGTAAAGGTTATTAGCGTGACCTTAACGTGTGTGCTTACGACTAACTATATGTGTCGCAGTTTATACTCATAATAGTATTTATAAAATTAAGAATTCTATTTAAATTATAATTAAGTATAAATTATAATTATAAATATAATTTAAATAATATATATAATATGCAAAATAGTATATAGTATCTTTAATTATATAATCAGTGAAAGGTACAATTATTGCCGTACAGTATACTGTATATGTATATATACATTAAACAATTCATATTTTTAATTAAAATTAATGCTTCATAACTTATGAATCATAAGTAATATGAATCATAATTAATTGTAAATATAATATAGGCGAAATAAGATACATACATTTCTGTATGATATATTTTGTTTTAAAATTAGCATATTTAATACATTATATGTTTTTTCTTGGTATTCATGTCTATAAATATCTTAATTAATATAACTATTTGTTATTTAATAATGTGTTATTGTTTATATATGTCATATGATATTTGTTTGCATCTGACATCTTATATCGTAGTTCCAAGTGATATTACAGAATGCCGCAAGAGTTGGCAAACAGTGATATATTTAAAGATTATAATATATCATATATATATATATATATATATATATATATATATATTATAATATTATATATAGTATTTATATTTGTTATATATATATTATCTATATTTATTAATATATATTTGTATAGAATATATATATATATATATATATATATATAATAGATTATGATAATACTAAAGTGGGATAACAATAAGAATACAGTAAGTTATACAGACGGATACTAGTTGTGCATGCGATCATTAGCGCCTATAAGCGTGCGTATGTGTATACGTATAGCATTCCTCCCTAACGTGCGGTAAGGGGGGGTATGCCTCACTCAGACAATATATTACATATACTTTAAAATATAGTACCATTTTATTTTTTGATTCGAATATGTTTTAGCAATTCCCTGTCCATTTGAAAATTGGTAAAAAAAACATGTTTGGATGTCGCTAATTTTTATAATTGAATTGTCTATATTTTTTTAATATACTCAAGAATTAATTGTTATTTATAATTATAAATAATAAAAATAAATTTCTTGTTATAAAATATTTTTTTTAAAATAACTATATTTGTAAAATTTTTATTTTGAAAATTAGAACATTGTGAAGGTATACCTTTGAAGCACTATAGTGCTGGTGTAACTAGTATATTAGTGTAACTAGTATAACATATAGTGTAACATATAGTGTAACATATATTGAGGATGACGATTTTTTATAAATTATGAAAAATCATCTGCAAAAATTTGTATTGATGAATTATTTAATTATTTAATAATTTAATGATAAATTAAAAAATGTTCATAAATAATCAATATCATCTGATTTTTTATTATTTCTTTTGATTTAAAATAAATACAAATAACATATGTGTATATATGTATATAAATATAAACTTATACCTAATATAATGAATTTTAAATTTTAAGTTTCAAAATGTTGTACTTTTGAATACAAATTCCCAAAAATAGACAATATTATCAGGATTTCTAGAGAAAATTTGTAAAAAATTTAAAATTTGTTTTTATAATAGTTTTAATAAATATATAATTAATAACATGTTAACACAAATTTTTAATAAAATAAATATAAATACTATTAATATGGATTTATCAAATTCTATCAATAGCCTATAGGCTATATGTTAAATATGTATCTACATATATGTAGGCAATGTTAAATTTTATTCGTTCGGTGAAGGACCTAAAAATTAAAAAAATTAAATGTTTATTTTAACTTTATTGAATCTATAGGTATATTTTTCTAGACATATTTCTATTCCAACAAATATATCATAACGATTTAGCTTAACGTCGTATGCCGTACGGGAATATATATATATATATATATATATATAAATAAATAAAAAAAAATAAATTATTATAAAAAATATAAAAATATACTTACATATGTAATGATATCATTATTACGCTTATCTGAAAAATTATATTATTCAAATAAAATAAATAATAATAAAAATAATATTAAGTATACATGGTCAATTATTAGTAATTTAATTAATCCTAATTTAGGTAAAAAAGATAATAATTCTAATTCTCCGAATGCTAATGAATTTAACACGTTCTTTAGTAATATAGGTATTAACATATCTGAAAAAATATCTGCACCATCTCTTGATAATGATATTTATAAAACTATGCAAGGTAATAATACAAATTCATTATTTTTTACACAAATTTCAATTTATGAAATTTGTAATGAGGTACGAAATTCTAAAAGTAAATCTAGTACAGATGTTACTGATTTTAGTATGTTTATCATTAAGGAAATTAAGGAAATTATTTTAGAAATAAGTCCTTTATTAAAACACGTTTTTAATAGGTAAAGGTATTTTCCCTAATGTTTTAAAAAAAGCTAAAGTTATTCCAATTTTTAAATCTGGAGACAAATCATTAGCTGAGAATTATAGACCTATATCCTTACTGCCACAAATTTCAAAAATATTTGAGAAACTAATTAAAAGCAGGATTTCAAATTTTTTAAATAAATTTAATATATTAAATGATAATCAATATGGTTTCAGAAAGAATTTATCTACAGCTGATGCATTGTCTGATGTATTAGAATCAGTTAATACAAATTTAGAAAATTTAGAGAAATGTGCTATTGTTTCAATAGATTTACGCAAAGCCTTTGATACACTGGATCATGATATTTTAATCAATAAGCTTTATATTTATGGTATCAGAGGTATAGCGCTAAAATTAATAAAATCGTATTTATCAGATCGTCTTCAATTTGTTAGATATAATAATACTGACTCTTATTATAATTATATAAAATGTGGTGTACCACAGGTATCTGTACTCGGTCCGTTATTATTTATTTTATATATCAATGACCTTCCGAATATATCAGATACTTTTAAATCAGTTTTATTTGCAGATGATACAACTTTAATTTTTTCAAATACGTCTATTTTATAATTAAAAAACAATACTCAATTCAATATTAACAAACTATATGATTGGTTGAATGTAAATAAATTGTCACTCAATATTAGTAAGACGAATGTATTATTATTTAATATAAGAAATAAAAATAGAAATATTAATATGGATTTGAATATTAATAACATTAAAGTTAAACAAGTCAGTGAAATAAAATTCTTAGGTGTTATTATAGATTGTAAATTGAATTGGAAATTGAAACTCAATTATGTTTCAAGTAAACTTTCTAGAACAATTGCAATTTTACACAAAGTTAAAAATAAATTAAATATGAAATCTTTAATTTTATTATATAATGCTTTATTTTTATCACATCTTAATTATTGTTCAAATATTTGGGGGAATACCTTCAAATCCAGTTTAAAAAATATTTTCATTTTACAAAAAAGAGCAATAAAATGTATTTGTAATAATCATTCTATGTATACAAATTTCTATACTATTTCCAATTCTCTTAAATTTGACGATATTGTAAAAATGAATAGTATAAAATTTATGTTTCGAGCTAGGAATAATATTTTACCTAAGAATTTACAATTATTATATAAAGTTAAATCTTATAATGGAAATCTGTTTCATAGAATAAAAGTACGAACTGACCGAAAAGCATTTTGTTTATCGAATACTGGTCCAATGCTGTGGAACAGATTACCACAAAAAATAAGAAAGATTACGAAATTGAATAATTTTAAAACAATTTTTAAATCATTTATGATATCGTCTTATTAATTTTAATTTTATATTTTTATATCCTATTTTTAATTATTGTATTATGTGATATATTAATTAATTTATTTTCTACCTTATATTATCAGTATTTATTTTATACATTTTATTTTATAGTTTTATAGCTTTTATAGCTTTTAGTTATAGTTTTTTTTTTAATATATTTTTATAATTTGTTATACAATTTTAATATTAGTGTTTTATTGGTTTATATTTTTGTAGGTACATATTATTCAATTATTTATTTTAAATACATGATGAGAATGATTGTGGGGTTTTTTGCAATTTTATTTTATTTTAATTTTAATTTTTGTATTAAGTTTTTAATTGTACATATTTGTTATTACTTACTTTTAATTACTTACATATTAAATTTTATTTAAATTTTATTTAACATTCAGTATTATTTTCTATTCAGGAAGTCAATTTTTTATTTTAAATATTAAATATTAAATATAAGATATTCACGAGTACTTTGTATTGATTATTTATGTGGCCGGTAATTGTTCGTGTCGGGGATGAGGATGCAATTGTTGTGTGGGGGCAATTGTTGCCAGTGCTCTTACTCTTGGCGAAAGTGAGTTCCTTAAGGCATTGGATATAGAAACCCCAAATCCTCCAAGTTGATACACCTTTATCGACTTTCATTGGCAATCGATATAAAGTATTCTAGGTAGATTTTTTTATGACTATTTTTTTACTGATATCCTGGATAGAAATTTATATTATAATCTAATATTTTATTTAATATTATTTTAATTTTATACATAATTTTTCCCCCCACAATCACATTGGGTGAACGACTTGATAAGCTCTGTTTTTCGTTCATCCAGGCTAATGCCCAAACTCTGATTATTATTATTATATATATATATATATATATACATATATATATATATATATATATATATATATATATATACATATACACAATCACACAGTGGTCATGCTAAAGTGGGCCCGGTGAACAATAGTATATGTTATTGTTAACCCGGGGCGACGTGTTACACAGGCTTACATAATGATCGCGATCTATTAATAGAACGAGGCTGCGAGCACAGTTTCCTGATGCCCGACGTGTTCTACTACTACTACTCGATAGTGTGGCTGTTCGTCATCTACCTGTTGCCCATCTCTACCTTCAGCTTCCTCTACGCCAACATCATACGGACGCTGGTGTTACATCGGTACGCGTGTGTGCGTGTGTAACCGTATTACGTAATAGTATATTAATTATAATACTTTTAATATTACAAATAATACGATAATAGGCATACGATATATAGCTACGTTAACCTAATTATACATGTATTTAGTTTTTTAGACTGTATACCAATTTTTTATTTTTGAGAAATTTATAGTATACTGAATTTTATTTTGGTTTGTAAATTATATTTTATATGTTTAGGTGAATGTTCATTTTATAACTTCAAATTAGTTGAGTCCTAAACACCAGTTTATTTATGATCTCATCGTCGGGTCGGGTCCGGTCAGGCGCATTCTTCTCTCGGATATAGAATCAGTGAGTTTTGACAAATATTTATATAATAAATTATTGGTTAACTTAATTTTCCACAAGCTATTTGTTGCCATTATGAGAATCCCAGTATAACATTTATCAATTTATTCTCAAGTTTGTAATCAATTGTCCAGCATTCGTTTCCATATAGTAATATAGTTTCAATAGTTGCTTTAAAAGTCCTAATGTTTAGATTACTATGTATACCAGAGTCTGTTTATCTTGTGCATTGATCTCTATGATATTTCTTTGCGGATTTCAATATCCTTCTTCGAGCTGTTTATCGATGCACCAAGATATTTGAAATATCAACCTCTTTTATTCGTTAGATTTCATATGTTACTATTTCATTCTGTTCTGATTGGTTAAATGCCATGATTTCAGTCTTTTTTGCATTTCTACACAGTCCTATATTTAAAGCTTCGAGTTCGATGTTTTTCAATAACTTCTGAGCTTGAACGATTTATTTACTTCTGAATGTAATATAGTCTGTATAACTTAGCTCTGTGATATGTGTTGCTGGTTGTCTTCTGCTTTTACGTTTGTTTATCACAAATGCGAGATCATCTTCGTTTCCCCTATCACCTGCCTCATTGCATACTCTAGAGTTATCATGAATAGAAAGGAAGCAAGATTTTCGTCTTGTAGAACACCTTTCGAAATAGTAAATATCTCGGTTTCTCCATCTGGTGTTAAAAATGTAGCTTTAGTATATTTATAGATCACATATATTGCAATTGTGATTACTTTTGGTATTCCGTATGTTCAAATTATTTGTGTTTTAACGTAGAGGATCTATGTATGGTTTTATGCGATTCTATATCATTGAGTTTATGATTGTCATGGATATAGTGAATAGTAGCGCTATACCTACTTCTTCAAGATTTCCAGATGTTGGGAGAGGTATGATGTTACACATTGGCCATTGTACATACTTTTCAGATCGAGTTAGGATCTTATTAGCATATCTTAATATCATGACATCGAATTTGCCGTACTTAGTATTTCTTGAGAAATTTCATCTGAACCCGCAGCCTTGCCATCAGCTAGCCTTTTCTTTACCCTATTATATTCTTCATTTGAGTATGAACCTATCGGTATATTATATGTTGTAGAGTTAATAGTTTTGAAATTTGGGCATGTATTTTTCGTAACCAATGAGATTTCTGAAATGATCGTACCATTTAGCAATTCTTTCTGATTTACTGTTAACCTTACTTTGATCTATTTTGCATTCTTTCATTAATGGTATTGATTAACTTACAGCTTTCAGCGTATTTACAAATTTCGTTATCTAATTTAACTCATTTTATTTCCTTATCTAAATATTAATTATCGATTACTGAATATTATTTTTGCAGAATGTGTCCTGATTTTGCTAGTGATTTTCTTTTGAATTATCAATTGTATGAGTGTGAAAGCTACTGCAATTACTGCATTCCTTGCGGCTTGAATTTTAATATATTGAGCTGATTTATATGATTTTTAATTTAATTTAATTGTATAAGGATAAAGATTATAAGCTTATAAGGCTATATTTGTATTAACTTATAGGAAGTGTTCATGTGTAGCCATCACATTTGAGCTAGGTGTTACTCTATTCATTTTATTATACAATTATTTAACCTGTATGCTGTTTCCTTTGCTTACTTTTGGGTCTTTCAATATTTTCCCATCGTGTATAATTCTATTAATCTATTCTTAATGAATCTTAGGCTTAAGTTTATAAGCTAACATATATGTTAGCAGTTCTTATTCGATGATAATATACTTCTAGTTGCTGTAGGATTCTCAGTTTAAATACTGTTCTTCCATTTATTATATTATTATATAGTCTACTTATGTCTTGACCACCTTTATCCGACATACTTGTTCATAGTTAACCTAGACGCTTTCTGTAATGTGTGTTGATAATCATTAGATTGGATTCCTCTACATAATCAGTGACTATTGTTATGGCTATTGTTATGGCTATTGTTATGACTATTGCTAACTTATATAATTCACAAATATATTTACAACATCTCTATTTTAACATGTATTTCATTTAAATAGGAAAAAGATTCAGAGTAAATGTAATATAATAAAAATGTCTAAATCTCAGGTTAATTTTATAATTATATTATAATATATATATATATATATATAATACATAATATTTATTTTAGTACGTAGTACTTAGTTATACAAATGAATGTAATGACTTCAGACGTACATATAAATAATATTTGATTTTAAAAGGAAATCGTAATTATTGAAAGAATCATTTATTAATATATATTAATGCTATATAGCAATAACGTAATTGTTCATTTTATCAATATAATGTTATATATATATATATTAATTATTTTATATATACATATATATATAGTAATTTGTCATAGCCACTTCTCATCTCCTAAATCGTCCTCTTGACCTTCCACTTGACCTTCAACTCGACCCCTGACCTCTCAGAGCCGAGTTACCAGAACCGCAGTAGTGCTAACCCTGGTGTTTGTGGTGACGTTCGGAATGGACTCGTGGGTCTACGTGCTAGCCTACACGGACGTAGTACCAGACGCATACGAGTACGGTTAGTGTGATCACGCGCTTGCAACGGTGTGAAGGACATGGTTTTACGTAGAGAGGACATGACCTACGTACATTGTACGCCATATATAGGACATGATATGTGTATACAGGATATTACCTACGTTGAGAGAACATGACCAACTCTCTATTTGCTCTCTATGTTCCGTTGCGCGTGTTGTACCGTGAATATATACTTTACACTGGTATATCGATCTATATAAATATTTGTATAATTCGAAAATAAAATGGTACAGAGTATTTCATGTTATATGTAAAGCAACATATGTAATCCCAGTTCATAGTCACTCAACCGTGAAACTAAAGCTACTCTTAATATTCGTATTCTATTCTCCAGTATATCAACATAGTTGGGGAGAGTGAGGAGACTTGCACCACTCTTTACTAAAACTTATACTATATCTAAATACTAAAATTAAAGATCATTTTAGGCATTAAACTTGTTTGGTATATTATAATTAATACATGTAATATATTTTTTTTCTTCTAAATGTTGTCAGAAAAATTTGTATTGAACAATTAAAACTTAAAAAATGAAATAATTTCTCTCCATAAAATGGGAATATCTCGGTCACCTTCATTTTTTTAAATGTTATAATATATTTATTGTATATTATCCAATTTATCAAATTAAACAATATGTATTATATTATTGATATAGATAAGTCAATATCACCATGTAAAATACTTGTTTCCTTTTCGATTAATTACAATTATTTATAGATGATGTTAACGTTATATTTGTATCAATAACGTTCTTAATATATTTATCTAAAGTTGAAAGTAACCGAATACGGACACTCTCGGTATCTCAAAAACCATAAATCATACAATACAATGTACAATGAATACTATATTCATAATTATATAAATAGTCTAAATAATTATTTATTATTTTTTAATCATTCAAAATAGTGCTGTTATATCCAAAAAAACTGATTTTTTATTACGATAGGTACATGTGTACTGGGAGGAGGAGGGTAGGTACATGTGTACTGGGAGGATGTGGGTAGGTACATGAGTACTGGGAGGAGGGTAGGTACATGTGAACTGGGAGGAGGATTGTAGGTACATGTGTACTAACGAGAACAAGTTGGAGGCGGGTAGAAATGACCAGCACATCACTGACAATGATAACACACTGTTAAAAATAATGACTATAGTAATTATTTCATTATTTCATTATTTCATTATATTAAAAAACAACTAGTTTTCGTTAAATACGAGGTAAAGGTTTTTATATATAAAAAACCTTTAGTTCAATAAAGCAAAACTAAAGATTTTGGTAAACCTTTACCTTTTTAGTAAATTACAACTAAAGGGTTTTTAAAAACCTTTAGTTTTGATTAAATAATAACTAAAGGTTTATAACCCTTTATTTTTTATTAAATGCTAACTAAAGGGTTTCGAACCCTTTAGTTATACCTCTAGTTGTACTAAAGGTTTTATATATTACAATATATGTCAAGCCTCTCCACATAGAGCTTATTTACTATCGAGCATATAGGCGATATATATATATATACCTACGCTGTTATATTTACAATATATTATATACTATATACTATGTATATTATTACTTACTATAGATTATTAAATAATAACTAAATGTTTTGAACCCTTTAATTTTTATTAAATAATAACTAAAGGGTTTCGAACCCTTTAGTTATACCTATAGTTTTAGAGACAAATTGTTATTTAATATATTAGTTAATATATAATTAAAACCAAATATATTTTTGATATTTTAAGTTTTTTAAATATTTAAAACATATATTGTAAGTAAAATTAATTAATATATACTTTATAAGTTAAAAATATTGTTCTATAATTATATATTATTAATTATATATACAAATATATATATTTTGTTTTAAATTGTCTTTTTTTATAACAGTAACCTATAATTTCACATATAAATATTATTTAAAAGGCAATTATTTCTTGTCTGGCCTGGATGTTATGTTTAATATAGTATGTTCGCTAATATGATAATAGATTTTATTTGTTATTACGAAACGTATACTACTTAATTAATGATGTATTTGTTTAAATTATACAACTATATGTATGAAAATAATTATTTATAATTACAATATACATATATATATATATATACGACTCACTAACAGGAATATCTCTATTATGATTGACAAATCTTACTCGCCTCTTTCTCCTCTTAACCACGGTATTCCCCAAGGATCTGTTCTAGGTCCATCCCTCTTTTCTATTTATATCCGCCCTATTGCTGATCTAATTAAGAAATTTCCAAATATCCACTACCATATTTTTGCTGATGATATCCAACTGTTTACCTTTTTCCCTATAAATTCTCATAATACCATTAACTCTGAATTAATCGAGTGTGCTAACTCCATAAGATTATGGCTCCTCTCCAATAAACTACTAATTAATTCCTCTAAGACTACTGTACTTAACATATCTACTTCTGAAACTTCCTTTCCAAACTTTACTCTAAATAACATGATTATTTCTCCTTCTCATTCCTCCAAAAACCTAGGATTAGTATTTGATGACAAATTATCATTTAAGAATCACATATCATCCATTACAAAATCATCCAACTTTCATCTCTTCAGAATTAAAAAAATACGGACATCACTTTCCAGAAACCTTACTAAAACTATAATTAATGCTCTTGTACTTTCACGTATTGACTACTGTTCTTCCCTACTTAATTTACTTCCTGCTAAAGCTACTGCTCCACTTAATCGGATTATCCGTTCCTCAATACGTACTACTTACTGTTTAACTCGACTGGATCACTCTACTACAACATCTCATCAATCATCTCGTATGTGGCTACCCTTCTCCCTCAGGTGTAAATTACGTATACTATCTATAATCCATAAATCAATATATTCTTTTACCCCTAGCTATATCTCTGATCTAATTAAAAAACGTACTATATTATCTTCTCTTCGTTACCAAAATGCTCCTCTACTTATCTCCCAGAACTCTAGTAAAACTTCCCTAAATTCTAGAGCTTTTAAAAATTCCGGTCCAACCCTATGGAATTCCCTCCCTCCTACCATTCGTTCTATTAGATCCCACAAAAGATTTATAAATCTTACTTCTTCTTTTCTCTCTACCCATAATCATTAAATCATCCAACTTATTATTTGTATCCGTGTTATATTAAATTTATATCATTATTAAATCGTTATTGTATTATTATTATCTTATTATTATATAACACTATACTATATCAATGCAGTCTGTAGTATATACAACTACACCATATCAATGCAGACTGTAGTATATAATAGTCCTTTATATTGTTTATTATTGTTTTTCCGTTGTATATTGAATGTATATTATTATCAAATTATTATCGTATTACTATTATTTTATTATTATTTTCTTCCCGCACGAGCGAAGGGGTCTACATGACCCTATTTTAGTGCTAATAAACTCAATATCATCATCATCATCATATATATATATATATATATATATATATATATATATATATAATTTAACAATTAAACTACGTAAATCATATAATTCACTTTATCAACGTATACGAAATTCTCGTAATTCCTTAATTGTTCAACTTTATTATAATGTCTTGTGCCCTTCGAAACTATTTACCTTATGGTATAAATCTGTATTTAGATAATATTTTAGATTTCGTTTTCGTTTAATTGTTGTTAGTTTTAATTATTGTATACTCTATGGACCTCTGTTATGCATGTCTGATTCAAATTAAATAAATAAATAAATATCATATATGATAGCTATAGCTATTTGAATTATGTATACTTTAATATGAGATACATTATATTCACCAATATATTAAAACTATTTAGTTAATTTAATATCAAAAACTTTAGTTCAAATAAGTTCAAAACCCTTTAGTTAATATATGTAAAAAACCTTTAGTTCAAATAAGTTAAAACCCTTTAGTTAATATTCTATCAAAAACTTTTAGTATAAGAATAGAACCCTTTAGTTAATATTTATCAAAACCGTTTAGTTCTTTATGTAGTAAAACCCTTTATGTTTCACTAAAGCTTTTACTAATGGGTCGAAAACCCTTCACTCACAGGACCACTTACTAAAGGTTTATTCGGCGAAAACTAAAGGGTTATTTTTAACAGTGCAGGCTATACCTGCATGATGTCGGCTGTACATTACACATGACAGCATTACAGATAATGTATTATATGTTATAGACATAGTCATTATTATTATAATATATATATATATATATATTTATAATAATAATCCTATAATAATAATCCTATAATATGTGGTATAAATTTGTAGTGAATACTTAATCCTTATTTAGTGCACTTATATAATCCTAATAATGATAATAACAGTATTACATACATACACACACGCACCTATATATATAATACTGACTAAAATGAAATAAATACTTACATCTAAATTAGACGTTGACAAATTGCTTGTTTTACATTTCATATACGTAATCAACTCGTGAAACATTGGGTTTACTCTTTGTCTATCGGTAACATCCATATTGTATTTGCCTGCTTTATCTTCATTGTTATTAATGCTATTGTTATTGTTATTGTAAGTAGTTCGGTGTTTGACGTGATGTCTGCTGTATCTGTTACTAGATGATTTCAGATCTTCTTCAGCCTCTCTTCCGGTGACGTCATTATCCGTATCACGTGACTTCTAATGGCGTAATAATGGTGGTGGACATTCGTTAGGGTACGGCTATGACTCTATGAGGATACTACTTACACCCTAAAAAAGGCACTCGCTGTACCCTACTTTTTAACAGTGTAGATCGATTTAATTATTTTGTTAACAACATTTTAAATATTTTTTGAGAATTTTGTTATATTATACATATGCTAAAAGGCAATTTTACTTGTAAATAACTTTTCCTTTCATATATCTGTAATTTAATTTTTTTCGTAATTTTCAATGTAAATTCCTATCTTTTTTTAATATTGTTTAGCTTTCAGAATCTTTCAGGTTTTAAATTTATTTATTTTATTATATCTGGAATTATTAAGAGGAGTTATTAGGTGATTCGGGTTTTGCACACGGGTTCGAGCCTCGTCCGGACTATTAATTAATTTTATAAAATGGGTCTTAAAATATTATTTAGAAGTGATCTTATATAATTGTGTATAAATAAATGATTGGCTCTCGTTAAAACCATGGATGCCTTAACATGAGAGCGGCTTCGAAGGGACATTAGAGCCATATATGGTTATAAGTGAAAACTTCATCTAAGTTTCTGGATGGGATGAAAGGACTCCACCAAATAAAAAATAACAATATATGGCACTTTTTATGAAGGGAACTAAAAAAGTTACAAAAACACTCTCTCGTAGTGTACAGTGTACATTGTACATCAATACTTGCGATTGTATGTTTATTAGAAAATAAAATCTACGAATACTAAAGAATCATCCCACATTCTTCATCATAGTTAATATCGTATTATTGATTATTTATTGCAATAGCGTACTATTTATAATTAGTAAATAGTTCAACTTTATACCTATCTATTATATTTATAGCTATGTATATATATATATATATATATATATATATATATATATGTTACTAAACACGCCAACAACTGCACAGGTAAACCCTTACAAAAGATAGGCGTGTTTCTGTGTACACTGAACAGCATCATGAACCCGTTCGTGTACTACGCATTCCTGCCGGTGTTTCGGATACGACTGGTCAACATGGTCACGTGTTCGGACGTGCATCCGGTCAACGAATCTCAATCTCTCTCCAGTTAGGGGTAAACATCCGGGCATACATCGAAACATGAATCACGTGTGTATGTGGTATTACCATATATGTATAAAACCACTCGAACAGAACAGGTGTTATTCATTTAACATAACTAATATAGATTAGTAAACAGAACTTCCGAAAAATAATAATACAAAAAAAAAAGTAACAATAATTAGATAAGTAACTGATACGTTTGAGAAATTTAATATAAATAATGAACTAACGTGCAAGTTGGATACATTACTAACAAACAATCATCAACTTATTAGTGTGCCATATTACTAATATGAATATTAAAATACAAATTTAAATTAATAAAATTACTTTTATATTGTTTAACTAATTAAAATATATAAACATATATAGGTATATAAAGGTATATAACATATAACATATAACACACACATATATATATATATATATATATATATATATATATATATATATATATATATATTATTAATTCAGATTATTATTTAGAATTGGCATATTTCACTCAAAATACCCATAACATGATATTGTTAATTAAGTCCTAGGTAATCATAATAAAATTCATTGAAATTGTTGAGTTTAGTTAAGGGGGTATCCCAGTAATTCCGGAAATAATTTCTGGAAATGTTTGCTAGAAAGTGATTTTCTAGCAAGTTGTAGTGGGATACCCCTTTTAAAGTTACTATATTTGCGGCAAGTTGCCGGAAAGTAAGGGGGTATCCTACTAATAACATACTAACCAGGTCGATATTGCTTGGCACTTCATAACATGTTGTTTCCATACATCTCTATATTCCATCACGGTTCTTAGTTAATCAGAGGTGACCTTAGTATCTTCAATAATTGTGTAATGTTGGATTTTGGTGGTCGGCCAGGTTATCTTTTTCTATGGGTTGGTTCCCAGAGTAGAACATCACTGATTAATTCCTTTTTTCTACGTCAAGAGTGTCCGTAAAATCGTAGTCGTTGTTCTCTTATTGTGACAGTAGCCTTCGGTACATTGCCGTACAAATCTTTGTTTAAAATCCATGTTTTATTCATTGCTTCGCGTAGAATTCTTGTGTATGCGCCATCAATCTTTATTTCTAGATATAAAGTTAATTGCTGTATCTCACTACTATTGTTGTTAACTTTTTAGAATATCACTTTCTAGAAATACTGGTATGGGATACCACCTTTATACGGACAATATCTCTCTAAAACTAGCTATTAAATATATAGTTTAACATTTTATATATATATTATAAGTATAATCAATGGTGATTAATTAACAAAATATGATCATAGTTATATTATTTTATTCCACCAATCTGGAAATGTAGCATCTATTAATATATTGACAGTTATGATAGTTAACCATTTATAAAATGTAAACATTTAGATTTCATAATGTATTATTATATAATAATAAACATATTAATTATTTATCAGAATACAATTGTGTTCCTATCTTTTGATTTGTAGTTTATATTATATTTCTTTTGATTTCTCCTAAATGTCTTAAACATAAGATGCATCTACTGTAGTAGCCCATGTGAACTATGATTAATATTAATGTTACTTGTATTGTACATAATCACTTTCAACGTGTTGCCAGCAGTCGTTGAGTCCATGTCAGTTTATCCCCTTTCACATAGAATACCGAATGTGGATAATCTCTGGTTTTGGAAAATTTTTTCATTATTTTTTCAATAAATGACTATTCTATTCTATATTTTTATACTCTTTTCGTTAGGTTATGAACTTGCCATCGTATATTTTATTATAATATCATGAGTGTACAATGTAAGGTGTACATCAAAGATTTATCTAAGGAAAGATATAACACTTACGCGAAATCATGTAATTATATTGTATACAACAATATGAACAACACCACCTACATATGTTCGATTTTCGGAACTATGCGTTGTTTATAATGTAAATTCATATCAAACTATACACTTTAAAAATGTAAAATAATATGTTTAAATAATTATTTATATGATAAAAAACTAAGTGATCATAACTAATATATAATAAAGAAATTTGATATTTTGGTTTTAAATCCTATACATATATATGTGGCGAGTAAAAGGTAATTTATATTGCATGTACTTTAATAAGACATTTAAACCATTATTTAATAGCGCAAAACATAAATATATTTTGTACACAATGCCTGTGTGGCTCAGTTGGCTAAGGCGTCAGACACACAAGCAATATGACACGGATTCGAGACTCGTCCGGACCATTAACTAATTTTATAAAATGGGTCTTCAAATATTATTTAGAAGTGATCTTATATAATTGTGTATAAATAAATGATCGGCTCTCATTAAAACCATAGATGCCTTGACATGAGAGCGGCTTAGAAGTGACATTAGAGCCATATATTGTTATAAGTGAAAACTCCACCTAAGTTCCTGTATGGGATGAAAGGATCCACCAAATAAAAATAATAATAACACTATTTCAATGATATCTATACAATTGCCAGCATCGACTGGAAGTAAGTATTTCTTACGTTGAGTAGACAGGAAGTATTATATCTTTGCTTCTCAAAATGTCTGTGTACATGTTCAAGCAAGAGTTATATCACTTATAGTACGTATAACACTTAAGCGAATGTAGTCATGGAAGATACGCAAAGAAATAGTTTATATATTACTGAAGAATTGAGACATGATTATGACACATTGAATAGCTATTAAAGTTTACACATATTGGTCAGAGGTGAATTTGGCGTTAATCTGTATATAATGTGTATATTCTTATATATAGTCGCGACTTTACTTAAATGATTATTTTTATATTTTTTTATTATTATATTTATTTACATAATTATTTAATATTACATAATTAAACAAATATAAATCGAATACATTACGAGACACCTATCGCATTTTCTGGTACTAGCGGCCACTACTAGAGCCTTGCCTTATTTTAGTGCTTTTTTAATGCCTAATCAAACGTTTATATTATTAGGTTAAACACTTTATATATAAAAGTGAAATCACAGTATTCTAGAACTATATGTTTTCTAGTTAATTCAAAATAATAAGAGTCTAAAATTCAGTATTTATCGATATTTTAGAAATCTTCTGAGGCATATTAATAATCGGCCACAACCCCCTTCCCTCCCCTACGTCATCGGAAATTGTAAACTATATGAGAATTTGTGATAAATCATTTTAATATTAATTATTAAAATCATTTTCCTATATAGGAATAATTTAGAAAATAAACAGAATACTACTCAGTACAGATCATTGAGGGGCACCATAAATGTATTTGAACAGAATTTACAACGGTAACTTAATATTAACTGGATATCATTTAAAAGAATAACAAACATCAGCCAATTAATCATTTATTTCAGTGAGACTGTACTAATAGTCCTATGACTTAAAGTATCAAATACACTGGTTATATCAAGAACAGCCGAGTAATAATATACCTTGTTTTCTACAGCTATAATTAGATATCATAGTCGATTATGATTATAATAATGTAAAATGTGGTTGCTATGCTACGCCTACGAAGGTAATACAAAATATCGTTATTGTTATAAGCTTACGCGAACCTTCACATTCCATGATCTTAAATTGCATAATAATTGAGAAACTGGGCATAGTATATATACTCTATAGAGTATGGATGAAGAAACTGTTTCTTTAAGATCGAGATGAAGTATGCATATTTCATCTATTACATAACAGTTGAAGAAGCTATACGTGAAGTATGGAGCCATATATAGCTATATAGATCTATATGGTTCGAACCAGTAATGCTATCGATTAATGGGGTACAAAGTACATTAAGAATATAATTAGATTTAAAACATGACATCGGAGGTATGGCAAGAAGATAACTTTAAACAAATCCGGTGATTATCAGAAGATGTGTAACGTCATCAAATAAATCAGAATCTGACGGAGCGAGATCATCAATAATTTAAAATCTTTATTTTAGGCAAATTCAGAAAAGAACAAATATCGTGGGAAGTTGGAAGTTCTTTTTCTTGAAATTATTATTGTTTTAATTTAAATGAATCTTTATTGTAATATCATCTTTATTGTAATATAACTTATTAACTTTGTCAGTATACTTACCTATATATAATTATATCTCATATACAAGAAAAACTCTCCTATAGGAAACTCTAACTATAACTATAGTTATGAGCCTATTAACTGTTTCTTATAAATATATTAAACTTTAAAATATTAAATTGGATAGGTTTATCTTTTGTATATAAAGTGATGATATCGAAGCAGAGAACGTCTAAAGAGGATAAGATCACCATTAAACACGAAGGTCATTAAAGTCACCAAGGGGAATGCATACTGTTGCCGAAGAGTGCATCACCAACAGTAGCAATAGGTGAATTACTAACAATGAGATAGGAATATAGTATATATATATATATATATATATATGTGTGTGTGTATATATAGTATATTCAATATACCGAATTAGCAAAGTAGTTCTGTATATTAAAGCTATATATAAATAGTATCATGTAATACATTGTATGGAGAATCACCATTGGTGATCATTTACAGCGGAAGAGAGAAGAATGCCAATACCACTAAATGATAATATATGAGAGATACCATAAATAATGTATCTAGTGTTTTCATTACAAGAATAATAAATAATTTCATTATATATAAATATATATATATATAGAAATATATTTATATATAATACTATAATATTACAATATCAAAATAGTATAATTAATTAATATAATTTCAAATTAAAAAATAAAGGTTTAATAAATAAGAATTAATAATATAGTTAATATCTTACCCTACTTGTATATCTAAAGATATTATTTAAAATGATTCTTATCATTTAACAATTGAACTTATTTACGTAACTTATATAAACATACTGGAAATATGAATTATAATATTGCCATTATAAATAATTAGAAATATATAATTAAAAATAAATTAATAAAAATAATGTTTATTGTAGAAAATTGTGTATTGTATATCACAGAAATATACAAGCATAATACTACTTATAATAATTCTGTTGATGATTCATATATATATAATAGGTATATAATAAATTATAATGTAATATAGATATATTCTAGAATAACCTATAATAACCTAGAATTCATAATGAAACGAGGACAGGCAATCTGCATATAGTACGAATGGTAGAAAAATACAAATTAATTATATAACCATAGGTATTTATACATATAAACATATATATATATATATATATATATATATATATAATATAGGATATATAAATTAATATAATACTATTAATAGATAACTTTTCGATGCATACATGTAAATGCATAATTTATCGTGAAATATCATCATAGTAGCTGGTGATACCTGTACAGATAGTTCTAGAATATTCAGGTCACGTGATGATAATTGTAAACCACGTGATATAATATATTACATTACATATGCCAGTATTAAACGAAAAGTGTATATGAAATAACAGACAATAATATTGCACGCGTTTTATATGTTAATATATATATATATAAACTATATATATATATATATATATATACATATGTATAATGTTAAAATTATGCATTTATGAACACTGCAGAGATTGGCTACAAGTAACTGACATAATGAGTTTCATGTAATAATATTTCTAAGGTATAACTATTGATAAGTGGTGGTTTATATCCATAGTTTAACTTAGTTTCACATGTAAAAGAATATGTATTAGTCTGAATATCGTAATAAAAGAGCATATGTACATACACACACGCACACCTACACGCATACACACACGCACGCCTATACATATGTACAATCGTCAGTACGTGGGTAACTGTTCGCTATAACGAGGTTTCGCTATCAGAGATCCACGAGTCCCGAGTCCGTCGCTGCCTCGGTATCTCGAAGTAGGTCAACGAGCGCCGCGTCGTTGACTGCTGCCGAGGCGGTGGTCGGTACAACGGGAGCACGGACCGGGGTTACGTTACAACCGAACGTGGTGAAGGTGGCGTAGTCTACCGGAAGTGATGTCTGAGTTACGCAACACTTAGGTGACGTCATACGGCGGGGGTGACACGGGGTGTTGACGATAGAAGCGGTGGTAGGTACCGAAGTGTACAGCTGTTTGTGATCCACACACACAGTTCTAGGTACCTGTAGTGGACAGTGTGGTTATATGACTTCACTATAGTTATATAAATGTATATATACATGTAGAGAAGTGCGTCTGGGCTATATTGGTGTTGTTATTTGTGTTATATATATGTTTGTTATTGCCATTTTGGTGGAGTCCTTTCATCCCATCCAGGAACTTAGATGATGTTTTCATTTATAACAATATGGTTAATGTAACTTCGAAGCCGCTCTCATGTTAATGCCTATTTTAATGGTCCGGACGAGGCTCGAACCCGAGTCCTACTGCTTGTGTGTCTGAAGCCTTAGCCAACTGAGCCACACAGCCAGTTATAACTATGATATAGTGTAGATATAAAGTATAGATATAATGATGAAGAGAGTTCATGACGCTGACGGACTATTGTTATCGCGTGTTAACAATGGCTGTGTTGTGCGTGTACTAACGATATCGTAAGGGCAGCACACGTGATAACTGTCCGTTGCGCTAACACCTACTTCCGGTTGCACAGTTACACCGCTGGCGGCGCCACTAGCACCGTAACAGGTCAGATCAGCACCATCACCACCGCCAGGAGGGGACTTCCTGTTATCAACAATAACGTGGTAGGTGTACAGTGTACGACGTAAATAGTCTTAACATTTTATGACTCAATATTTGTATTGAAAAATTACAATATATTAATATTATATGATTATAGATATTATTTTGATTTTAAAATTTTATTTAATCTTTTTATTCCATAGATAACGGGGGTGTCCGTATTCGGTACCCATGTCCGAATACGGACACCCTGTGTTATAATACGGACACCCTATATACCACTAGATAAACTATATATTATTAATAATCCAATCAGATAAATTATAATTACATTATTTATAATTAATTTTATGAATAATTTAATTTAATTAGTAATTAATTTATTAATTTTTATTATTTTATTAATTAATAATACAATTGTGTATCTAAATAATACACATTTTAGATTTAGTTTCATTGGTAGAATTAATATTATAACGCACGCGATTTTTATGAAAATCAGAATAGTTCATACTCTGCGCGCTGATTGGTTATAGGGTGTCGGTATTAATACATCTAGAATGTCTGTATTAGGGATTTATATGACCTCAAGATATATGCTTATATATGAGTATAATTTAAATAATATTTGATAATAAATATAGAAATTATGTATAATAATGTTTATAATTCAAAAGTGTGCTGATATATCCATTAAACTGATTTTTTATTACATTTTTAAATTTATGAAAACAAATTTCAACTTAAAACCTTCTCAAGAATATACAAATGTATCGATATAAAACATAATACTATATTATTAAAAACTAAAGTATTAATAATTATATTCTTGAGAAGGTTTTAAGTTGAAATTTGTTTTCATAAATTTAAAAATGTAATAAAAAATCAGTTTAATGGATATATCAGCACACTTTTGAATAATTAAAAAATAAAAAATACTTTTTTAGACTATTTATATAATTATGTATATTTTATACATTACTTTTTTTTGTAGGATTTATTGTTTCTGAGATACCGAGAGTGTCCATATTGGGCACTGTCCATATTCGGTTACTTTCACATATATGAATATATTTCGGCTATATAATTTATTAGTTATACGGAATAAATAATTTCGAGTTACTTAAAATTAATAGAGATTAACCCTGTATGCCCTATATATAAGGCCTTTATACACGGTAGGGTTAACATGATTAACATTTACATATTAACTATAACATGATCATTATAACATGTTAATAATTACCTACTGATGTGTATATTAGTCACATATATGAACATTGCATACTTGTTAGTACATTGGATGCCTTCTCATTAAATAAGTCTAGTAACTTATATAAAATTTAATATAAATAATAAACAATATATTGTACTATAGTATACAAATTTAAAAAAAATGTATTGTACTTATTATTTAGATACCTTACCATGTATTTACCGAACTGTTTGGTTATTCTTTAATAAGTCTTATGATGCATATTATTAATAATATATAATATCGTAGTTAGACCTATATGTCAAGTGCATGATTCATTAACCCCATGAATGTAAAATGTAAATGTGTTCATCTCTAATCTGTTAATGTGTCACTTATAAGCTTACTGCTGTTCCATATATTACCTCCCACTACATTGTGAAGAATAACACTTTGTACAATACATTCATCAGATAATAAGTCAAATATATCATTGAATATGTTGCATAGGTATCCTATATATTTGTTTATGAAATATTGATTTAAATATATCAATCTATTAGAATATATTTAAATATATATATATATATATATATATATATATAAAAGAATTTATCATTATTATTAATTGTAGTTAAATTAAAAAGTTAATCCTACATATACTTAATCCTATGTGTACTTGCAAATAATGTATTATGTAATAGTATACATAGTTGTATTTTATCCGAATGAAGATGATGAAATATGACATTACACTACTGTTAGGAGATATCGAATTAAAAAAGCTCATCGCTTTCACTGATTCTCCTTAGACATTGTCTATTAACTGAATTCATTCATTCATTCATTCATTGATACTATATAATAATACGCTAAGTATATATTATAATAAATTTAATATGTAAATTTATAATTAAATATTTTAATTTATATATTAGTATATATATATATATATTATAATAACTGAAATACTTTTTTTTTTTTTTTCACGGAGAAATAGGTTAGGAGATTTAAACTCCAATCCAGCGGTGCCCAGGTGGTGGATAGGGAAACGGCCTTCAGATATGAAGGTTAGCTGCGAATATGTGAATGTTTTATTCAATAAGCAGTACCGAACCAAAATCAGAGTGGTCCTTTGGCAAGACCTATACTCTGCAGCCACCCGCGCAGGGTTACGCAAATGTGTATGGAGTGGCGACCGCACATTTTATATAGCCATCGAAAGCAAAAATATCACAACCAAAACATTTATCCCGCATCGATCGTCGCGCGGAACAAGGATCGCGTCCTACAGAACCACCTCAGACTGTAGTCGAAAAGTTAGCTACTGAGAAAAATAAAAATAAAAATAAAAATGTACCAAAATTGCTGAAATCTAAGAAAACATTTAAAATCGGGACCATAAACACGCTAACGCTGATAAAGTATGGAAAATACCAGAACTGATAGCCGCTGCTGAAAAAACTGGACAAGAGGTTATATGTATACAAGAACATAGATTTGTACACCTAGATGTTGATATCAAAGAACATACATTCGGAAAATGGAAATTGCTAACCTGCTCTGCATGGAGAAATAGTATAAATGCTGCCATTGGTGGTGTTGGAATATTAATTAACTTAAGAGATTATAATGCAATAAAAAGTATCGATATGATATCAAACAGAATAGTGGCAATACATTTCATGGGAAACCCATTGACAACAGTAATATCATGCTATAGCCCAACAAATGTGAGTGACCAAGAGGAAACAGAGAGATTCTATGTTGATATAACGTCTTACACAAGGCATATTCCAAAACATAATGTACTAGTAATCGGAGGAGACTTCAATGCACACCTCGGCAAAGAAAATGGATACAAATATTCTTTTCACATAACTACAAATCGAAATGGAAATATGCTTAAAAATGTCATTCATGAAAATAATCTTCTATGTTTGAATACACACTTTCAGAAGAGATCAGGTCAACTATGGACACATACGTCTCCAAATAATTTTAAATCACAAATTGATTTTATAATCATCAATAAAAAATGGAAAAACAGTGCAAAAAACTGCAGAGCTTACAATTCTTTCATAAATTTAGCATCTGTTCATCGTATAATTTCAGCCGAAATACTACTCTGTTTGAGAGCAAACAAAAAGAAATTATGTAATAATAAACCATATGATTGGACTAAACTGAAGCAAGATATCAATATCTGAAATAAGTTCGTAACTGAGGTTAAAGATAGATTTAAAACCCTCGAAGAATTTAAACCAACAGATGTAAGTGCAAATACAAGATATAACTATTTTGAGATAGCATGCAAAGAAGCTGCTGAAAATATAATCCCGTTAAAACCGAAACTTATAAACAGTCTACCATGGGAAACGCTGCTTATCTGTCAGAAACGTGAACTTCTTCATCAGGCAGCAGAACTTAAAAACATAGATCCTTCACCAAGAAACATAAAAAACTTCGTAGACGCTCAAAATATACTCACAAGTATGTATCAAAGAGAACAAGAGGAATATGTTACACGAAAGATCGAAGAGATTGAAGATGCAATCAGTTTTTAAAAGTCTGCACTCGCATGGAAAACAGTGAATGAAGTTAGTGGTAGGAAGAAGTCCAACAAAGCCAAATTTAAAGCCAATTCCGAAAAAGAACGTATAAAGCTATCGCATGATCAATTTAAAGAATTACTCGGCAAACCAACATCAATTTTAACAAACGATGACATAAATGAAAGATCAGAACAAGATATTACTAAACTAGATATCAAGACAGGATTATTCACCTCTTATGAACTAACTAAAGCTATACAAAGTATTCAAAGCGGAAAAGCGGTAGGGCTAGATGAAATACCAGCTGAAGTATGGAAACTAGAAGACTTTCAAAATGTCTTACTAGAATCCTGCAATAGTGTATATTCACAAGAAACTATAGAAAGATGGAGAGAAGGATGTATACTGCCTTTCCCTAAAAAAAGAAATCTATCTCTAACAAAAAACTATAGGGAATAACACGCACATCAATTGCGGCCAAAATATTTAACCTAATGATCTTAAACCGAATTAGAACAGAAATAGATCCTATTCTACGGAAGAATCAAAATGGTTTCAGGAAAAATAGATCTACATCAGGACAAATTTTAACAATTTGTCGTATATTAGAAGGTGTTAAATCAAAAAACCTACCATTAACACTTTTATTCATAGATTTCTCAAAAGCATTCGATTCTATCAAACGAAATAAGTTGGAGCAAATTCTGCAAATATATGGAATTCCAACAGAAACTATAGAAGCTATAATGATGCTGTATAGAAATACTCGTTCTATGGTTAGATCTCCCGATGGTGATACTGCCTTTTTCGAGATTACCACTGGAGTACTGCAAGGAGATACTCTTGCTCCCTTCCTGTTTATATTATGTCTCGACTATATTCTTAAGACTTCTGTAGATATTAACGCAGAATTAGGTTTCACACTAACTGAACGACGAAGTAGACGATATCCGGCCACACACATAACTGATATTGATTATGCTGACGATATAGCAATCACAACAAATGATATGAAAAGTTCAAATACTCTGCTACATCAAATAGAAGTAACAAATGAAATCGGACTAAGTATAAATACTGAAAAAAACTCAATACATGACATTAAATCAAAATTCTGATTCCGATGATATCACAATAAACAGCATAAATGGTAAAATTATTGCAAAAGTGGAAAATTTCAACTATCTTGGGAGCTGCATCGGGTCAACAGAAAATGATATTCAAATAAGAATTTCTAAAGCCTGGTCAGCACTAAACAGTATGCAAGAAATCTGGAAATCTAAGATACCCGACAAATTAAAAAGAAATTATTTCAGAGCGGCAGTTGAATCTGTATTAGTATATGGTGCCATATCGTGGACTCTAACAGCTAAACTTGAGGGGAAAATAGATGGAGCCTATACTAGAATGCTCCGAGCAGCTCTAAATAATTCATGGAGAGAACATTTGACAAACAAGGAACTATACGGAAATATACCCAAAATATCAGTAGCTATACGCGAACAACGATTACGATTTGCAGGACATTGCTGGAGAAGCGAAGGCGAACTAACAAGCGACTTACTACTCTGGCAACCATCTCGTGGCAAACGATTTCGAAGAAGACCGCCCTTAACATATATCGATCAACTGGTGAAAGATACTGGATGTAGAACCGAGGAATTACCAGCTGCGATGAAAGAAAGGGATAAATGGAAAGAACGTGTTGTAAATTGCCGAGCAAGCTCGACATGGTAAGGTAAGGTAAGGTAAGTATTATAATAATGTAGTAATTAATTGTATTAATATTATTTAAATATATATCCAATTGGAAAATAAAATTATAACATAATTTAAAAAATAACAATCATAACTTATAGTATAATAATAAAGTAGTATACTTATTACGGAGTATCCTACTATATATATACTATACTATATATAATGATATAGTATACTATATGTATACTATATATAAAGCATTCTAACGCAAACACCATTGTTATATTTTCCTGTGCTTATGAATACATCTTTCTCGATTTGTTAGCTAGTTGAGATATACTTATATAGTATACATAAATATAATATATAATTATTTACACTACAATATATAGTAGATTCCATATTAAGATAGAGATCTAAATCATAATAAAGTAATACTTATTTATATAATAATATATCACCATTCATGAATTATCGAATAATAAATTTGATTTTTTATAATAGTTTTACCGGGAAGAATTTCCCGGTTTTACATTGTTGAATAATATCAAATATAAAAAATGTTATTAGATATTTAAATTAGAAAATATTTAGTAATTATTATTTTTGTAATAATGGTGATTTGTTACGTTATGTTTTTGTTAAAATCTTGTATTTTGTATTAATAGATAGTTTTCTATTCCTTTTATTTCATATTTATTTTAACATGTGTAACTTACAAAATTTATATTAATATTAAAATATTTAACAAAAATGTAATTAAAAAACAGGAGAACCTGTAGGGCAAATCATGCATATACAGTTAGACTATAGGACACTATTCTATAGGTAGAATGTTGTATATTGTATTATAGTAGGTATATACTAGTGCAATTAATACTATGGCATATTTATTTTTACTGTATGATAATATATATAGTATATGTAGGTAGGATCCGGGGTAGGATATTATAGTGTATAATATACACTGTATATGTATATTAAAAGAAAATATAGTATATTTAGATTGTATGATACTATAGTACGGGTAGGTATGGTACACTAGTATGGTTAATTAGGATACTATAGTATGTAGATTATAGGATACTATATTATATATAGGTATGCTACTATAGTACGATTAAATACGCCACTATAGTAGTCAGGCTACTATAGTACGATAGGCTAACCTCTTCAGACACACGAGGATGGCGGCCAACATAATGATACCCATAGCCACTCCGAATGCCACACCTATTCCAACTATAATCAGTAAACCTAACAGATGATGTCATCGAGATATTACGTCATGCCATGTAATGTTACACTAGTACAGTTTAGATTAAAACATATCTATATATGGATACTATAGTGTAGGAATATATGTACGTGCTATATGTACGTGCTATAGAGGTATTGCCTAATTATATGAATCATATGTACTATATATCACATATATGTCACATTTTAATTATGCATTATACATGTGATACCAATCTGAAATGTTACGTTTTGTATTTCGAGTATATTAATAATAAATATTTTAGTAATGTTTAATATTTTGTAAATAAAATCTATATCTTTAATATACTTAAGTATCAATTGAACTAGATAACAATATTTAACATAATACATATATTATTTAATAAATTATTAATAAGTATTAAGAATTAATAATTAACCACAATTGTAATTTAGTAAATTAATACCTATAGGTACGTATACCACTTAGAAATAGAATGTCTTTAATTATGTAATTATTGTCATACTAATTATTTATTAATTACTTTTACATAATAAGTGTATATATATATATATATATATTTAATTAAATAAAAGTATTAATTCTTAGAAATATTAAACACGTCACACAAACATAGCGTGTGTAACGGCTAACCATTAGGGATGACTGAAGTGTTTACGTTCAACTGAGCTAACGCTCCTCTGTCTGTAATCATTGTTAAGTAAGTGTCAATAGATTACAATGATAATGTGTGTGTATGTGTGTGTGTTAGTTGAATGTTTAATTATTAAAGTGTAATGATTAAATATTCACATTTAACTTTAGTGATATATTTAACTGATTTATCCTTTAGATTAGTGTAGCATTGATACCTTACATGCATTCTGAGAGATGTGATTTAACACGTGGATTTGAATCGCTGATTAACCTTGCGTGCAATTCGTGATGTCCCCTTTCCAAATGCCGCTGTGTTTGTTGCATCTCAGGTAATACGTATCTTTTCTTTCGTTCTTGGAACATTCTAGTATCGCTGTATCCTTATCGATGATGCTAATCTTAGAGTCTTTGAAGTAACCACATCCGGAAGCTGCAAAGTTTGACTGTTAACTACCAATGTGTATGTATGTATGTATGTGAATGCACGTATGAAATATATTGTATGTATCATACATATGTATCATACATATATATACATACAATTTATCAGAAATCCCATATTTCTGGAAAACGCCAATTTTATCGAGAATAAAATGGAAGAATCTTATGTTAAGTACGAAAGTTTATTTACGGCTACATTGTCGTTAAATATCGCTATAAACTATTCATATATCTATTCAGATAACCTCATTATCTAACATATAACATCCCCTATCTAAGACAAAACCTCATTTATATAAGAGATATCCTCCCTAATCTAACAGATAACCTTCCTTATCTGACAGATAACCTCCTTTATCTAACATATAACCTCCATTATATAAGAGATATCCTCCCTTATCATACATATAACCTCCCTTATCTAACATATATCCTCCCTTATCTAACATATAACCTCCCTTGTATAAGATATATCCTCCCTTATCTAAGAGATATCCTCCTTAATCTAACAGATAACCCCCCGTATCTAACATATAACCTCCCTTATCTAACAGATAACCTCCCCTATATAAGAGATAACCTCCCTTATCTAACAGATAACCTCCATAATCTAATATATAACCTCCCTAATCTAACATATAACCTCGGAGTTCGATGATGGTCCGTTGAAAAGTGCCCTTCACATACAGCGAGATACTCGACTGAACGCTAGTATATACGTCCTTGTCGATTCTATTTTTAGATCTGGAACACAGTTGCACGTGATCCCCTGGCGAGTCAACTACAACCACGTGACTTGTACAACTCGCTTCTGTAGGGGCGCATGCGTACATAGTTATGTAATCGTCTAGATAACAACACACACCCACACACACACCCACACACACCCACACACACACGTATATTTATAGATATAACGTATACGACGAGATAGAATTGTTGATTCTGAGATGTGTATTACGTAGATTGTGAAGATGACGATGTACATTATTATATATGTTGTATGTGTTGTATGTTTACAATGTTATTATTCGATATGTACATTTAAGTAATGTGCAATGTTCTGATATTTAAAGTTTATTATGTATAGAGTTTAGTGTAAATATATGATAATAACATTTCATTAATAAATCTGAACATATTTGCATTCAACTAAACATAAATCGTAATCGTTTTCTGGGATATCAATATTACACACATATCGTATTACATAATACATATCGTCACTACGTAATATGATTCACTAATAAACATTAATTATTAGTAATAATCCATCATACATCTTTAATGTGCCATTGCAATAATAAATATAACTGACCCACCCAAACACATCAAACTTACTAGCAAGACACACGTGATATCATACGAGTGCAAACAATAGGCTGCACGTGTTACGTGTGTTTATCACACGTATCTATTGTTATCTGTAGGACACTATTGTTATCTGTAGATTATCACTATTTTATAGTTTAACATCTTACATATTAATATAAATTGAAATCATATGGAGATCCCAGAAGTAGTTAACTAATGATAAAGAGTGATGCATATGATGAGTCATATGATGACGCATTAACAAGAAGATGAACATGTGAATCATACTTTATATTGTCAAAAGCAAAATGATATTATTAAAAGTACAATGAAGTAATAATAGAGATGATAAGTATTATATAATAAGTAGTGCTAGTGTAAGTTATCATTGTTATAATGCTCATTATACATGTACAATATATGATATAATACGTATGTATTAGTTATATTCTATATAACCTATTTCATTGCGTTCCATCTTGATCAGCGTGATATTAATACTCCTGCCCTGCAGGTAGTGATGTAGAGTTACTTAATAACACAGGTTATAACGTTACTTAGTGGTTGCGTTATACACAATGTATATCATAGTCTGACACATATGAATGAATGAATTCAGTTTATAGACAAAGTCTAAGGAGGATCAGTGAAAGCGATCAGCTTTATTGATTCGAAACCTCCTAACATTATGTGCAATGTCATATCATCATTTCCATTCAAATAAAATATAAATAATGATAAACATAGTAATAAAATCATAGTAATATAATGCATAGAGTATCATACAAACTAATTCAGTTTCAACTTTCCACGGACAGTAAGATGAACCCGCGTTTTTATCATCTGTGTTTATTAGAATGCGTACTACTTGATTTCCGGTCAAACGTATCACCTGATGACAAGGCCGCACAGCATTGTATACTATAAGTAATTAGGTCATATTTAGTCAACTTCAATAATTAAATATATGTTATTGTATTGTATTGAATTAAGTAGAAGACTTTATTTTGATTATAGATTTACTTTAGGCTAAATAATAATGCGTAGTGTATACATACAAACAATAACATTATCCGTTTATAAAACTGCAATAAAACAATAGTATTATGTAATTATAGTACAAATGTACACGTCCACGTGTGATATACATTCACACTTGACATTCGATGCCCGGCGTGAGATAAACATTTGCATATCGCTCGAAGCAGCATCAGCAACATTGTAATTCAAGATGAAGAATAAAATATAAAAAACCGCATTCCCCAGTGACCAAGTTCAATCTCGTGAAGAGTGCAGCAGTGAATAATTTATGGGAACACGGGGATTTCTTTTAGAAATCTTAATTCATTACTAGGCTAGTTAATGCTAGAACGACATGAGTTATGGTTATAAAATAAGTATAGTCACTGTTTGATTAATATACATCATCGCTATATGAATAATATATATATATGTGTATATGTATATGTGTATGTAAATTTGTATATATATATATATATATATATATATATATTAATATAAATACTGTATATAGTCATATATGACTTTATATATTCATCTGTGTGCAATATTTTTATGCATACATATATATTATTCATGTAAATATATATTATATATATACATATATATTTATATGTATATATATATTTGTATATATATATAAATGTGTATTTATATAGTAATATTGATTAGCTTATAATCTTTATTACCTGCAGGTATATAATTAATGTGCAAACTTTAATATCATACATATGAATCATTAGAAACAGGCGATATCAACTACTTATGCAATACTGATTATTATTATGGTGTTGATGGTGGTAGTAGTGGTGGTGGTGGTGGTGGTGGTGGTGGTGGTGGTGGTGGTGGTGGCGGTGGTGGTTGTGATGATGGTGGTGATAGTGGTAGCAGTAATGGTGATGATTATGATGATAATATATTAATGTTTTGATTATGTTTGATATTATATCGGTGATGGCAAACTGTGCAGATAAAGCAACTGGTCGTCAATATAAGTTAAGTTAATATTTGTGATGAATAGATAGGTTTAGGTAATTTCTTGAAGTTTGGAATTGATGGTAGTATACGAAATGCGGTAAAATCTCTGAAAGGACATGGGAAGAATATTGAAAATGTATGGGAAGATAGTTCTAAAGGTAAATAAAATATCAATAAATAATAATAATAATAATAATAATAATAATAATAATAATAATAATAATAATAATAATAATAATAATAATAATAATAATAATAATAATAATAGGAGAGGCTATATAGGACTTAAACGACAACTTGAAAAAGTTCAAAAGTACTTTACTCGGCGTCTTTTTGGTCGTTGTAAAATACCTTATCTAAGTTATGACGAACGAATTACATTTCTCGGTATCGATTCTCTCGAAATACGCCGAATGAGATTCGACTTAATAATGATATTTAAACTTATTAATGGTTTGATTGATATTGACCCATCTTCAATCATTCAGATAAAAACTAATAATATTACTCGAGGCCACTCTAAAAGACTATTAATAGATAAGGCTAGGATTGACCTACGGATAAATATATTGAAAAATAGAGTGGCCTCTGTATGGAATAATCTGGATGATAATATAGTCAATGCAAAAACGTTGTCAATCCTCAAATCTAAAATTAAAAATATTATTAAGTAATATACTTATTAAATACGTAAAATACATATCTGTATTTAATCTGTGTATTATATTGTTTATTTTATTCTATGTTTATTAATTATTTCCCGGTACATATAATTCGTCATACTATATTAATAACTTATTATTATTATATTTTTATTTTACGTTTTGTTATCGTTTTGCGTTTTATTTTGTATTATTTATTTATTGTTTACAATTCATACTATGAATATAATTCGTAATAAAATTAATTCAATTCAATTCAATTCAATTCAATAATAATAATAATAATAATAATAATAATAATAATAATAATAATAATAATAATAATAATAATAATAATAATAATAATAATAATAATAATAACAAGTGACTTTTTTACTGGTCAAGGGCTAACGCACCTTGTAGAGTGGTTACTTGTGTACTGTGTCACTTTTTTTACTAAAAGTAGTTACTTTATTACTAAAAGAACTATACTTTATTAATAAAAGTAGTTACATTATTACTAAAAGAACTTTATTACAAAAAAACCTACACAAATTAAAACTTAATCCAACTTAATCCAACCTATCCATAACTGTGAAAATAACTATGACCACACGCATATACACACATATCACTATACTTTTATAGGCTCAATTGGGAAGTAATGCAGCTAAAAAAAACCTACAAAAATTAAAACTTAACCCAACCTAACCACAACAGTGAAAATACACTTTTATAGGTTAACTCGGGAAGTAATGAAGCTAAAAAAAACCTACCAAAATTAAAACTTAACCCAACCCAAACCCAACCAAACCCAACCCAAACCCAACCCAAACCCAAAGCCAAACCCAACCCAACCCAACTCGTGAAGTAATGCAGCTAAAAAAAACATACCAAAATTAAAACTTAACCCAACCCAAACCCAACCAAACCCACCTAAACCCAAACCCAAACCCTAACCAAAACCCAAACCCAACCAAACCCACCCAAACCCAAACCCAAACCCAAACCCAAACTCGGGAAGTAATGCAGCTAAAAAAACCACCATAAATTAAAACTTAACCCAACCTAACCTCAACCGTGAAAATCTACTTTTATAGGCAAACTCGGGAAGTAATGCAGCTAAAAAAACCTACCAAAATTAAAACTTAACCCAACCAAAACCCAACCCAACCCATCTAAACCCAAACCCAAACCTAAACCAAAACCCAAACTCAACCCGAACCCAAACCCAAACCCAACCCAAATCCAAATCAATAATGCTAAAAAAAACCACCAAAAATTAATAAAAGTAGTTACATTATTACTAAAAGAACTTTATTACAAAAAAACCTACACAAATTAAAACTTAATCCAACTTAATCCAACCTATCCATAACAGTGAAAATAACTATGACCACACGCATATACACACATATCACTATACTTTTATAGGCTCAATTGGGAAGTAATGCAGCTAAAAAAAACCTACAAAAATTAAAACTTAACCCAACCTAACCACAACAGTGAAAATACACTTTTATAGGTTAACTCGGGAAGTAATGCAGCTAAAAAAAACCTACCAAAATTAAAACTTAACCCAACCCAAACCCAACCAAACCCAACCCAAACCCAACCCAAACCCAAAGCCAAACCCAACCCAACCCAACTCGGGAAGTAATGCAGCTAAAAAAAACCTACCAAAATTAAAACTTAACCCAACCCAAACCCAACCAAACCCACCTAAACCCAAACCCAAACCCAAACCAAAACCCAAACCCAACCAAACCCACCCAAACCCAAACCCAAACCCAAACCCAAACCCGGGAAGTAATGCAGCTAAAAAAACCACCATAAATTAAAACTTAACCCAACCTAACCTCAACCGTGAAAATCTACTTTTATAGGCAAACTCGGGAAGTAATGCAGCTAAAAAAACCTACAAAAATTAAAACTTAACCCAACCCAAACCCAACCCAACCTAACCCAAACCCAAACCCAAACCCAAACTCAAACCCAACCCAACCCAAACCCAAAGCCAACCCAACCCAAACCCAAACCCAAACCAAAACCCAACCCAAACCCAAACACAAACCCAAACCAAACCAAAACCAAACCAAAACCAAACCCAAACCCAAACCCAAGTGCCCAAGTTACCTTTTATAATTTATTCGATACAGTTAAAATTATTAAAATCGAATTATTAATATAGATTTTGAATTTTCTACATGATAAAATTATTATAAATTCAAATTTTTACATGGTGGAGATAGGAAATGTACTTTTGTAAAGTCATTCATGAGGTAAATAATCATAGTAACCTCACCGCGATTGGTTACATTTATATCTAATCATTACCGTTAACATTATAGAATAGAAACTAGAATTTTTTTTTTTTATTAATTGTAATTTTTTTTCTTGACCATTTATGGTGAAATTTGGTGAAAAATTGAAACCGAGCTGGACACCCAATTATTCATATATTAATGGTTTTTCTCAATTTATTATAGGAACTTTCGTACTCCGCATCCGTTGAAATTATAATCGAGGAGAACCCGTTACCGGAAGTCGGTCAAATTTACCCCTCAAAAATCACGTATTTTTAACTATTTAGGCTTTAGCTCGAAGAATATTAAATATTATATATCACAATTTATACAACAATATTATATTTGAATTATCTATGTAATAAAGTTAAAGTTATTGAAATATTGTGGATTTTGATTTTTAACATCACATAATAATTTTAAGAATTTATTTTTACATGGCGGAGATAGGAAATAATTATTATAAACTCGTTAAACCGAATAACTGAAATCTAGTACGTATGATATATATTTATAATAGTTAGTTATCTTATTTTTGTAAGTATATCTATTTTATAAAGATATATTTTTTTTGTAAAATTTTAAAATATAATAAATTAATATAAATATAATAATTAATACCGATTAATCTATTGACTTATTTGATAATATTTACATTATTTTATTATAGTGATAGTATAGTAATACTAAAATAATTAAAACATATCTATATATATCTATAAATATCAAGTAAATAGAATTTCATATTTTATGAATATATAATTTGTGTTATAAAATTATAAAATTATAAATATAATTATATTTATTTGTTAATAATAGTTACCCTAATTAATTATTCGTATATATTTATATTATTTTATTATATAGATAGTATGACAATAATAAAATAAGTAAATAATACTTATATAATATATTTATAATAATAATAATAATAATAATAATAATAATAATAATAATAATAATAATAATAATAATAATAATAATAATAATAATAATAATAATAATAATAATAATAATAATAATAATAATAATAATAATAATAATAATAATAATAATAATAATAATAATAATAATAATAATAATAATAATAATAATAATAATAATAATAATAATAATATAACGTACACTGTATCACGGCTGTGCATTGTGTGGGCAATTTCCTATACACTATTATTTTTTGAATGTATTTATTCACTTTTAATTTTTTTCCCAAAAATATAGATTTTGTCATAACCAAGTATATAATAATCCTATTTATTCATTATAAATTAGTAGATGTATTTTACTAGATTGTTATACATATATTATTGAAAACAAAATAATTATTTTTACCTTAAAAAAGGCACTGGATCACAGTATTAGTTTTGCGCATTATACTTTAGAGTGTATACCCAGGACATATATGTCCGTGTATATAGGGGCCCCGCAATAAGGAGTTGGGAGGGAGATATAACATGAATTATAATATCCAGGGAATGAATTCATTAATGTATTCATTAATCCCTGACATATTTATAAATATTTGTTATTTCGATGTAGAAATAATAGTGGAACTCTCAATTCCACCACCCATTCCTCCACCACCCATCCCTCCACCTCTACCTCCATAACTATTATTACGGATACTACTTATATAGTTACCATGTACTATAGTGTATTACACACATTAGCTAGTGTGTCTGTGCATGCATGCATAGGCTTACTTTGTATACACTTGTACTGTACTTCAAGATAGGACATCAGTTCTCTAGGACATTCATTAGAATCGTGTAGACTTCGGTCTGGTATCTGTACCAGACATCTCTTCTTGCCCGAACACCTCTTGTCTAGTTCAGTGATAACGTCCGCATAGCAACCGCTACTTCCGTGATCCTAACAATGGCGGTAGGGGCATTGCGTAAATGGGGGTATCCCACTACAAGATTTTCCGGCAACTCGCCGGAAATATTGTAATTTTGAAACAATTTTCTATCAAGTTGTAATGGGTAATGTATAAAGTTACTATATTGCAGGCAAGTTGCCGGAAAGTAAGGGGGTTTCCACTAAAAGTATAGTTAACTTGATAGAAAATCGTTTTAAAGTTAAAATATTTTATGTAGGTTGCCGTAAATACTTATAGTGGGATACCCCCTTAAGAGATGTTGCGTCAACAATTAGGACATAACTAATAAGGACATCGATTCTCAGTAAAAACGTAGGACACGTGTGTTATGACAATACGAAGCGTATTTTAATGTCTAACCACTCACATATAACTAACTAAAACTAATCATATATATAAAGTTAGTATAACAGATATATAATATAATAATATTTTTCTTTTAAATTATGTAAAAACTTATATAAGGATCAAGGGTATTTTTTTAAATATCCAAATATTACAAAATCACATATTAGCTAAATTATAATTGAAGGCATATGATGAATATCGTATCACATATATTATATCATATATATATATATATATATATATATATATATATATATACATATATCCTTATATTCACATGCGTATAACATACGGGTGAGTTCAACTATTTCGTTTATAACATATAATGAAAATCGCATACATTATTTAAAAGAAATTACCATAGAGCTAGAGAGAAATTTGTCTTTCTCTCTAGCTAGCTAGCTGGAGCTCTATGGAAATTATAGAGAGAATAATAACGACATGAACCGGTAACATGTGCGGTGTAAAGGTCATAGTGGGTCAAGCGAGGTCAACGCAAATGTAACAATAGTCAATTCGGTTATTAAATTTTAATAATGCATTATCAACATTAACAATTATAGTAGTATCTATGCTAGGATTGGCGGTAATTGATAAAGTGGCGACATGATGACATAATAGTGTGGTTATGTAACATTATAATAGAAGCATTGTGTACATTCTATAGGTGAATTACGTCATACATACACAAACTATACTACGTACATAATGTGCATACTCTACCAGATATTGTAGAGTGTATAATTAATAATATATATATATATATATATATATATATATATATATATAATAGATGAAATGTCAACTGTCAACAACTAAAAGTAGACGTGTTTATAATTTGTAATTCATATTCGATTATTGGCCGACTAATCGACTTCAGAGGATCTCCCTTTGAAGATATTTGATAGAGTAGTCGGCTGACTACTCACCCTGCTTATAAGTTTAGTTAAACTTATTTATAAATCATATTTAATTGATATTTATTACATAAATATTATTAAATTCCTTGGAATCAATCTGTCATGACCTAATTCTTGAACCAATCAAATTACTGGCAAAATCACTGATTTAAATTTAGATATGTTCGAATCTAATCAGTGATTGTACGCACGCAATTTTAAATTGTATAGGTTTTTTTATTCCTATAGTTTTTCTTTAGCATTATGAATGAAAGGAAAATTATTGTGAATGAATTGCTTTGCTACTGTGTGAATGCTAGAGAAACTATGAATCGTGATTCAATTGAAATGGTTATTTCAGGCTATTTTGAAATAAATGAATTAACTCTTGCTAAAGAGATACTCACTAGTGACATATATATTAAAAATATATTAGATAAATCGGAATGTAGATTTATTGTGAAGCGTAAAGCTCCAAATTTAGCTAACAAAATATCAAAAGATATAATTGGTATTTTTGACCTAATAGACGAATTAAATTCAGAATCAATGCCATTATATGTTGCTTCTAATATTCGTAGAATACCTCCACTTGGAGATCAAAATACAAATATGGCTTCTATTCATTCTGCTATAATATTGCTGCGAAATAATGTCAATTTAATTAATGAAGCAATTACTCCTTTATTAATTAGTGCTAATGAAGTCAATATTAATAAAGATAATGATATACCAAATATATGCGAACATACATCTGCTGATATTTCTATAGATCACTCGCTACCTGACGCTATTGTGAATAATCATGAAACGTACGCTTCAAAAGTACGAAAACCGACAGCCGATGACAACTTCACACTAGTCAACAAGAACATAAAGAACGTCAAGAACGTCAATAAAGTCAAGACCACGCGCCGCAATGTAATTACAATTGGAAAAGGTTCTTCTGAAGCATTCGGGAAACCACCAGCTAGACGATATCACTTATTCTTATCTCGTATAAATATTGATGTGACTATAGAGTCAATTAAATCATATATATGCAAAGAATTTGAGATTACTTCAGATGAATGCTCGGTCGAGAAAATAATTACTTCGCGTCACTTTGTATCTTCATTTAAGGTAAGTCTGATGATTGATAATGTTCAAGATATGTACAACTGTAATAGGTGGCCTAGTGGTATATTGATAAAACGATTTTATAATAAAATAAATAAAACGAATATTGACAATAATATTAATGTTAATGTTAATCCAACTAATTGATAATGAATAGTAGTGACAAATTAAACTTAGTTTCCTTAAACTGTAATGGTTTTAAAAACAAGGTTAATTTTATTTTAAATAGTTATCCTACTATTGATTTATTTTGTTTTCAGGAACATTGGCTTCCCTCTGAGGAATGTTCTATATTTAATACTAACAATCCACAATATTGTGGTTATGGCAATGCTTCTTTTGATAATACTAAGTTGAGAATTGGCAGACCCTTTGGTGGTGTTGGTTTTATGTGGAAGAAAGTCCTAGATAAACATGTTACAATAGTGAACTCTACTTATGATTGGCTTATATGTATTAGACTATTTGATTTCTATATTATTAATATATATTTACCTTATGAGAGTCCAAATAATATTGATTTATTTGAAGATCGTCTTGTTAAACTATTTTTATATTGTGAATTATTAAATACATCAAATTTTTGTATAATTGGAGATTTTAACTCTAATATCTCTAACCATAATTCAAAATTTAGTAATATTTTACTTAAATATTGCACAGATACAAATATTGTCATGTCTGATAAAATTATTCTAAACTCTGATAGCTATACGTGCGTTAGTTCCGCGTGGAAATCTTGTTCTTGGTTAGACCATATTTTATCTACGCATAATATGCATACATCTATAATTGATATTAAAATTGATTACGATTTTATAATTTCTGATCATCATCCTCTAGTTATTGTGATTAGACAGAATAATGTCCCTAGATCATTATTTAACAAATGTGTAACTCATAAAATAATTAAATGGAATAGACTGAATAGGAATCAAATTTTAAAATACAATATTGACACTAAAGTAGAATTATGTATATTAATAAATCATATATACTCCTTTGATATTAATCATAATTACTCTGAATATTTATATAATTCGTTAATAAATATACTATTAAAATGTTCTAAAGATATATGTTTTGAATCTAATAATAGTAAATACGCTCGTTCGGAATGGAATAGTATTGTTAAGGAAAAACATTGTATTGCCCGATCATATTATTTAACTTGGATACAAAATAAAAAACCTCTAGCTGGAATATGTTATGACAATATGGTTAATGCAAGAAAACATTTTAAATATGAATTACGCCATAGTAAATTGTTATGTAAACAAATAGAAGCTGATAATATTGCCTTAAATATAATCAGTGACCGAAATAATTTTTGGAAATTAATTTCAAATAATTTGAAAAAAAAATCTTCTATTCCTAATAACATTGAGAATGCACATGGTATAGCTGATGTTACTAAATTCTGGTTTGATAATTTTAATGATATTTTTAACAGTACTAATTCTATTCCGTACCCATATAATAAAATTAATGTTAATGAAATTGTTTATACAAATACGGTTGAGATTTCATCTATTATAGATTCCATTAAAGGTGGTAAATCTGTAGGTCCTGATGGAATTTCCATAGAACATATTTCTAATTCAAATAGTCTTATTATCCAAGTCATAGTATTACTCATTAATAACATGTTACATCACTCCTATTTTCCAAAAAAGTTAATATTATCCTATATTCTACCAATAATTAAAAACAAAAATAAAAGATCGAATGACTCTTCTAACTATCGTCCTATATGTATATCCAATATTATTTGTAAGCTAATTGAAAAGGTGATATATAATAGAATATCTTCTTTATTGGCTACTCTTGATAATCAATTTGGATTTAAAAAAAACCTTGGAACCGAAATGTGTGTTTTTGCACTTAAGCAATACTTAAAAGATTACTATAATAACAATACCAATATATTTGTAGCTTTTCTAGATGCATCTAAAGCTTTTGACAAAATTAATCACAATATTTTATTTCATAGATTAAAAGATAATAATGTTCCATCTTATATAATAAATTTTTTAAATTATTGGTACAGAAATCAGAGAATCTATATTAAGTGGGGTGATAATACATCAAATAGCTTCCCAGTTTCGAATGGTGTCCGTCAAGGAGGAATTCTTTCACCTTTACTATTCAATATTTATACCAATCCTATGATTGTGAAATTAAATCAAATAAAATCAGGATATTGTTTAAATGGGAAGATAATTAATAATTTATGCTATGCTGACGATACAGCTCTATTCTCACCATCACTGAAGGGTCTGCAATTATTGATAAATTGTTGTGAAGAGTTCGCTGGCCATAACTTCATAACATATAATATAGATAAATCTGTCATTTTGCCTATCTATTATGGTTCATCTATACATAATCCAGTAAAGTTATACATAGGTAATACACTTTTGAATGTTGTTAAAGCGTATAAATATCTTGGACATTGGATATCAGAAGACTTGTCTGATGATATTGATATATATAATAATATCAAACAGCTATATAAACAAAGCTATATGGTAGCGAATAATTTTAGCCATTGCTCTAAAGCTACTAAGATTATTCTATTTAAATCGTTTGTTTCAAATATCTACCTTAGTAGTATATGGTTACCGAATAGGGCCAACATGCAAAAAATTAAGGTAGCATATAATAACGCATATCGTATAGTGATGAAATATAAGCGTCGAAATAGCGCGTCATTGATGTTTTTATATGATAATGTTAATAATTTAACAATTAAACTACGTAAATCATATAATTCACTTTATCAACGTATACGAAATTCTCGTAATTCGTTAATTATTCAACTTTATTATTATAATATCTTGTGCCCTTCGCAACTATTTACCTTATGGTATAAATCTGTATTTAGATAATATTTTAGATTTCGTTTTCGTTTAATTGTTGTTAGTTTTAATTATTGTATATTCTATGGACCTCTGTTATGCATGTCTGATTCAAATTAAATAAATAAATAAATAAATATATATATATATATATATATATATATTATACAATTACATGACTTAATTATAATGGTTGCTATATACATTACATAGAATCGCTATAGAGAGTCTGGTCAATAATTAACACTATACAATAGTAACATCAGTAACATCAGGGTAGTGGTAGTAGTGGTAGTAGTGGTAGTAGTGGTAGTAGTGGTAGTAGTGGTAGTAGTGGTAGTAGTAGTAGTAGTAGTAGTAGTAGTAGTAGTAGTAGTAGTAGTAGTAGTAGTAGTAGTAGTAGTAGTAGTAGTAGTAGTAGTAGTAGTAGTAGTAGTAGTAGTAGTAGTAGTAGTAGTAGTAGTAGTAGTAGTAGTAGTAGTAGTAGTAGTAGTAGTAGTAGTAGTAGTAGTAGTAGTAGTAGTAGTAGTAGTAGTAGTAGTAGTAGTAGTAGTAGTAGTAGTAGTAGTAGTAGTAGTAGTAGTAGTAGTAGTAGTAGTAGTAGTAGTAGTAGTAGTAGTAGTAGTAGTAGTAGTAGTAGTAGTAGTAGTAGTAGTAGTAGTAGTAGTAGTAGTAGTAGTAGTAGTAGTAGTAGTAGTAGTAGTAGTAGTAGTAGTAGTAGTAGTAGTAGTAGTAGTAGTAGTAGTAGTAGTAGTAGTAGTAGTAGTAGTAGTAGTAGTAGTAGTAGTAGTAGTAGTAGTAGTAGTAGTAGTAGTAGTAGTAGTAGTAGTAGTAGTAGTAGTAGTAGTAGTAGTAGTAGTAGTAGTAGTAGTAGTAGTAGTAGTAGTAGTAGTAGTAGTAGTAGTAGTAGTAGTAGTAGTAGTAGTAGTAGTAGTAGTAGTAGTAGTAGTAGTAGTAGTAGTAGTAGTAGTAGTAGTAGTAGTAGTAGTAGTAGTAGTAGTAGTAGTAGTAGTAGTAGTAGTAGTAGTAGTAGTAGTAGTAGTAGTAGTAGTAGTAGTAGTAGTAGTAGTAGTAGTAGTAGTAGTAGTAGTAGTAGTAGTAGTAGTAGTAGTAGTAGTAGTAGTAGTAGTAGTAGTAGTAGTAGTAGTAGTAGTAGTAGTAGTAGTAGTAGTAGTAGTAGTAGTAGTAGTAGTAGTAGTAGTAGTAGTAGTAGTAGTAGTAGTAGTAGTAGTAGTAGTAGTAGTAGTAGTAGTAGTAGTAGTAGTAGTAGTAGTAGTAGTAGTAGTAGTAGTAGTAGTAGTAGTAGTAGTAGTAGTAGTAGTAGTAGTAGTAGTAGTAGTAGTAGTAGTAGTAGTAGTAGTAGTAGTAGTAGTAGTAGTAGTAGTAGTAGTAGTAGTAGTAGTAGTAGTAGTAGTAGTAGTAGTAGTAGTAGTAGTAGTAGTAGTAGTAGTAGTAGTAGTAGTAGTAGTAGTAGTAGTAGTAGTAGTAGTAGTAGTAGTAGTAGTAGTAGTAGTAGTAGTAGTAGTAGTAGTAGTAGTAGTAGTAGTAGTAGTAGTAGTAGTAGTAGTAGTAGTAGTAGTAGTAGTAGTAGTAGTAGTAGTAGTAGTAGTAGTAGTAGTAGTAGTAGTAGTAGTAGTAGTAGTAGTAGTAGTAGTAGTAGTAGTAGTAGTAGTAGTAGTAGTAGTAGTAGTAGTAGTAGTAGTAGTAGTAGTAGTAGTAGTAGTAGTAGTAGTAGTAGTAGTAGTAGTAGTAGTAGTAGTAGTAGTAGTAGTAGTAGTAGTAGTAGTAGTAGTAGTAGTAGTAGTAGTAGTAGTAGTAGTAGTAGTAGTAGTAGTAGTAGTAGTAGTAGTAGTAGTAGTAGTAGAAGTAGTAGTAGTAGTAGTAGTAGTAGTAGTAGTCGGGTAGTAGGCAGGATAACCTCGCTGATACAACGGCCGTACTTCATGCGACCGTACAATGCCATAGTTATGACGACAACCTCGTCCTGTTTACTACATGTGGCGTTAAACTCCTCGAAGTGGCAGTATTCCGTGCTGCTGGTGCCCATTGTGTTATCTGTATTGGTCACGTGATGAGGTGTTAGTTCAACATCCGGCCTGTCACGTGATGTATCTACCTAACTCATTTGTGCTATATATTATATGTATTATATGTATATTATATATATATATATATATTATCAGATTTTGGTGTTTACACATGGGTAATTGTAGAAGCATAGCTTATCAAGATTATTACAATAAAATGATAATGATCAATAATATAATTTTAAATATATTAATAACATTATATTTGTTTTAAATATAACCATAAATATATAGAGATATTAATATATAAAAGGTATATGCTATATGATGTATGTATATGTAATCATAGAGAGTACACACATCAATAACACTACACATACACACACGAGACACGACATCACAACGCATTACAACAAAGCGTGCTGCATTCATATTTCATGAGCATTAATTGTATGATTGTTCGCCATTTCATTGTAGTTATTGCGTTAGTCACGTTTAATTATTGATATGCTATGTGCTGTAGTAGGGGGGTACAGTAGGGGGGTACAGTATGTACGGTACATTGTGTTCCGTGTGTGTGTGTAACTTTGTTAACTAATACATACTATAGTATTAATAATGCAAGGTAATGTAATGATTTCGAACATTATATACAGTATTCTATAGAATATATGATGCACATATTATAGTATATACACATCTGTATACAATGTACATATATATATATATATATATATATATAAATATATATATATATAAATATTAATGTTGAACATGAACCAACTTTTCATACTCAATATAATTGATATATATTGATTTAGTATTGATTCGAATTGATTTATAATAATAAAAAAGATATGATATTTTGATTAATATTTATTGTTTTTAGGTTATTATTAATATATAAAAAGTAGGAAATATAATAAATCAACAATAGTTACTATTAGTGTATCAACATTCCGGATTACATCCGCTCATGTCATCACACATGCTCGATACGATTTCGAACATTCCGAGTTCATTTGAAATTCTAATAAACATGTATGTATGTGTATACAAATATATTAATGAATATATTTATTAATGAATATATGAAAGAACAAAGTAATTTCAGATAACACCTTCGGAAAGATGATAATAAAATTGTGTAGGTAAAATTATCTTCATACAAAAAAAAACATTATTATAATTATTAATGACCACATAGTATACAAATATGTAACACAATTTAAACAAAAGTAAGTAATGTACAATAAACAAAGTAAAAATAAATATATGACATTATTTCTTCCAATGTGTATACTATATAAATCTCTTATTATATAGGGAAGAATAGTATGCTTATTGCGATCCGTAACATAAGTTTGTGATCAATATGAATGTGTTTAGTGAATATTCATTAATGAATTATAAATTATATATTATATATTATAATATATATATATATATTATGTAAGGCCATTTAAACAATATTAACAACATTATTTGTTGGTATTATATTATGTGTGATTATAGAATTATGATTTTAAATATAAATGAAATTTCTAATTATATATACAGTCAACTCTCAGTAAGTCGGAATACTGATAAGTCTGACTTCTCGATAAGTCGGACACATTTAGTTGGTTTTGTTGGATTTGTATCTAGTTCATGTTAAATTAATCGGATAATTCGGATAAGTTGGATTGGATAAGTCGGACTTTTCTATAAGTCGGACACATATTATAGTCATTTTTATGATTTATATACTAGATAAGTTGGACTATTTATAAATTGTCAGAAATTTTTCTTTAAATAATGAATATTATAATTTTAGTAAGTAATATTATTGAATACACTATTTTATGTTGTTGATTGTAATTTCGGTAACCCTTTAACTCACGCTGCGTATCTCATGTCATATATGCATGTAATTCTAAATCTCGGATAAGTCGGACATCTCGCTAAGTCGGACACTTTTCCCGGTCCCTTGCGAGTCCGACTTATCGGGAGTTGACTGTATATATATATATATCAATGCATTACATAATGTTATGTACAAATAAACACATGATTGGCGTATTATATAACTTGTTTTTTTTAAATTTGAGTATTATTTTATATATCCGAAATTTTAGAAATTAATTAATTATAATAACTATCAATACTAGTTCGGGCATACAAATGTGTGTGCGTATGTGTGTGCGTATGTGTGCGTGCGTGTGTGTGTATGTGCGTATGTGTGTGTGTATATAATCTGGTATGTACGTATTACATGTATACTGTACGACGTACACATATGTGTGAGGGTGTGAGGGATGTTATCTAAGTGCGCTTATATCAGGTATCTATGGTCATCTTGCGCACAACACCGATATCTCAATGAGGGGCCCACTATGGGGAAAGGAGCAAGAGGAGGGTAGGGTGTATGGGGGATGAGGGGGTGATCAGGGAGGAGGAGGGTAGGATGTATGGGGGGTGAGGGGTGATCAGGGAGGAGGGCGAGGGAGGATTAGGAGGAAGCTATGAAAGCTATATACTAATTAAGTATGCGAGCCTACCACGTGATCTCCGCCCGAGGCTATTTCCGTCACGTGATCCTATTGCGCATGTATACACCCCCCCCCCTCACACCTCACATCCCCCCCACACCACCTCACCCCTCACATCCCTATCGGGTGGCGTCATGCATTGCTGCGCATCACCAGGCGCGCGATTCATTACCCGGTGATCACGTGTGTGTGTGTGTACGCACGTGTGGAGTGGGTTCGGAGTGGGTTCGGAGTGGGTTCGGAGTGTGTATTACCGGTAATTAATAGTAATACCTTGTTATTCGTTATTACAACGTGTATCCACTTAGTATAGTCTATACATTATAGTCTATAATACATAGGTATGTAAATATTTAATAAAATATATAAAATATATAATATATATATAATAATATGAAAGTTTGACAATATCCCATACATTACATATGAAGAAGCTTATAGATAAGGCCTATCAGTAGAGTCGGTCTCCAATGTATCTCTTATTTGTCTCTTATTTTACTGTACAGTGTACATTTTACGGTATACATTATACATTGTACACTGTAGACATGTAGTGTATTCATGAATGTAGCCGTGTATTAGTGTATGTGTAGTCGTGTGTGTAGTCGTGTGTAAGATACCGATATGAATATACATTATCAACTTACCAATGTAATATTTACATATATTACATACACATGCATAGATGTATTATTTGAATAACGTCAATAGCTACTGGCAGTGCAACAACAAATGATCAGATATGTTTTGTTTAATCTAATGTGACATCATACATTGTTTATACTGGCATTGATTTATTTAAATAATCATTTAATACCCTCATATCAACATAAAATACACTCATACACTCATGATATATATATATATATATATATATATATATATATATATATATATATATATATATATATATATACAGTAGAAGCTCGGTAACTCAACATGCCGATAACTCAACATTGCCGATAACTCAACATCCAAAAAATATTTGGTTGGATTCGTATCTTTTACATGTTAACAACAACCCTATTACTCAACAAATATAACTCAACATACATATAACTCAACATCGTTTTTATAATCCTAGCCTATACATTACATGTAAATATACATCCGATAACTCAACATTTATGAAAAATCAAAATATCACAAACATATGTTGTTGGATTCGTATCTTTTACATATAATAAAACTACATTGCTTAACAAATATAATTCAACATACATTATTCAACATGGTTTTATTTAATAATATATGGATATAAATATATAAACGTAAAAATACAATTACAATTATTATATTATCATACGAGTACTATTTTGAATGCATTTATGTGAACAAAACATTAATTATGTCATTAATTTATAAATCCGATAACTCAACATACTCGCTAACTCAACATGAAAACTCCGTCCCGTCAATGTTGAGATATCGAGCTTTGACTGTATATATATTTAAGAATGCAAATTAATATCAGTTAAATCTTCCGAAATGTTCTAATGCAATTTGTTGAGAAATATAAATATATATATTAAATTTAGATTGTTAAAAATAGAAAAATTGTTTACTTTCACGTAAATTATATAATGATATATAATGATACTATTATAATAGATGACAATGAATATTTAGTAATATAGCTATAACATATATATATAAACTATATATAGGTTATACATGATAATCATTATTGTTGATGTAAAATAAACATTATAACATATACACTGGATTGTTAACCTATCGTAATATGTGTGTTATGTTGCTACATTGATACCTCACATGTAACTAATGCATCACGTGTAACTAGTGCATCACGTGTAACTAATGTATCACGTGTAACTAGTGTATCACGTGTAACTAATGCATCACGTGTAACTAATGTATCACGTGTAACTAGTGTATCACGTATAACTATTGTATCACGTGTAACTAATGTATCACGTGTAACTAATGTATCACGTGTAACTAATGTATCACGTGTAACTAATGCATCACGTGTAACTAATGTATCACGTGTAACTAGTGCATCACGTGTAACTAGTGCATCACGTGTAACTAATGTATCACGTGTAACTAGTGCATCACGTGTAACTAATGTATCACGTGTAACTAATGCATCACGTGTAACTAATGTATCACATGTAACTAGTGCATCACGTGTAACTAATGTATCACGTGTAACTAGTGCATCACGTGTAACTAATGTATCACGTGTAACTAGTGCATCACGTGTAACTAGTGTATCACGTGTAACTAATGTATCACGTGTAACTAGTGCATCACGTGTAACTAGTGCATCACGTGTAACTAATGTATCACGTGTAACTAGTGTATCACGTGTAACTAGTGTATCACGTGTAACTAGTAATTGTAATTGTAATGGTTTATTTAAACACTTAAATATATAAAAACATATCTCAAAAGTGTATTGACAATATACAGATATTCAGCAAAACAGTTGCTATGGATGAGTATAAATATAAATATATATAATAATAAACAAACGAGAACAAGAAACGATAATGAAATAATAAAATAATAATAGTCATAATTTAGATTTATATAGCATTCAGTGCTGCCTACGTAATAACAATAATTTTAGTCGAGTTTTAAAGGTGGCGTGATTATTGATATTCCTTATATTAATTGGAATGGAATTCCAATTAATAGGGGACTTGCATTTAAACGATCTACCACCAAATATCTTTTTTTTGTAAGGATGCGTTTTTAGTCGAATGGTTCTAGTAGACCTAAGTGAGTTAAGAGGATTAATAGGATCTAATAGGTTATACAGGTAAATTGGTTGGTGCGTAAGTAATAATTTGTGAGTGAGGCATAGAAGTTTAAATAGGCAACGATTTTTAAAAGTTAACCATTTAAGTGAGGACATAAGTGAAGAGACAGAGGTAGTATAATCAGAATAAGATAAATTAAAAGTAAGTCTAGTAGAAGCACGAATAATACGATCAATTTTAGATATCGATATAGAAGGAAGAGAGCAGAGAAGAGAGTTACAGTAGTCGAGACGAGAAAAAATAAGAGAGTTTATTAGAATAGAACACGATTTTTTAGTTATAAATTTTCTAATAGAGCGAATTTTATATATATGTAAATTAGATATTTTACATATATTAGATATATGCCTGTCATAATTAAGATTAGTGTCAAAGATAAAGCCGAGATTTTTAATGAAAGGTTTAGGTTGAATTAAAGAATTATTTACAGACAGAGGAGGAAATGTGGATTGAGAATGAGAAATATTTATGAGTTCAGTCTTAGTTTCATTTAATAGAAGAAAATTTGATAGTAGCCAAAAGTTAATATGTCTAATGCAATTTGAAAGAGATAAATTAGAGTCAGGACTGGAGTTAATAGGTAATTTTATATAAAGCTGAATATCATCAGCATAAATATGATAAGATATGTCAGGAAAGGATTGAATTAGTTTAAATAGTGGAAGAATATATAGAGTAAAAAGTAAAGGACCAAGCACCGATCCCTGTGGTACACCACAAGTAACGGGTATAGGTGAAGATAGCGATTCACCAATTTGTACAGAGGAGGAACGATTTGAAAGATAAGATTTAAACCAAAGTAGGGGAGCATCAGATATACCTAAATAATATAGCCTATTTATAAGTATATCATGGTTAATAGTATCGAAAGCAGATGACAGGTCTAAAAGAACCATCTGTATGCATTGGTTATCATCAAGAGTAGTAAGTAAGTCATTTAGAACAGATGTTAGTGCAGTTTCAGTTGAATGGTGTTTCTTGAAAGCACTCTGATGAGGGTCAAGGATATTATTGACAGAAAGGTAATTAAAAATTTGCTTAGAAACAATTCTTTCGAGAATCTTACTCATAATAGAAAGTTGAGAAATTGGTCTAAAATTAGTTAAGACTGATGTATCAAGATTATTCTTTTTAAGGATAGGTTTTATATGAGATCGTTTAAAAGATGCCGGAAATATACCATATATTACAGAGTGCGAATAGATAGATAGTAGTTGATTTGAAATAAAATGTGATGATTTTTTAAAAACTGATAATGGGATAGGATCTACAGAGGAAGTAGATTTAACAGAGTTTAATAAGGATAAAATCTCAGTTAAAGAAGTACTGAAAAAACTGGTAAAGGAACACGATAAAGGTAAAGAGAAAACATTTATATCATAATTGGAGAAAAGAGGAGAAACAGTTGCTATATTAAATGCTATAGATCTAAGTGTATTTAAAGTGTTACCATTAAGTTGATTTGAGAACTGTGTACAAAGAATGTGAGCAGGGATATTGGGATATTGGCTTTTCTTACTAGTGCCCATTAGAGATGAAGTTAGTTTAAAAAGATGACGAGGTGACCGGGAAAATTCATTAATTTTATTTTGGTAGAAAATAGATTTTGCCTTGTTCATTGCACTTTTATATATTGATCTATATATCTTAAATGTATCGTGATTCAGTGATGTAGGACACTTTACATATATTCGTTCCTTATTTCGAAGGGTACGTTTTTGAGAGGAAAGAGCGCTATTATACCAAGGAGTATTTGGATGTACTGAAAGATATTTAGTATTTATCGGTGCATGGGTATTTAGTGTCATAATAAGGAAGTTATTAAGAGTATCAATGCAAGGTGGGAAAGGTGGCAAATATATAGATAAATCAGAGAGAAAATTATAATAATTAATGTTAGATAGTTTACGATAGTGAATTTTTTATTTGGAAGTAGGTAATGAAGATGCAATAAGTGAGAATTTAATAGTGTAATGATCAGTAATGAGAGAATAAAGAGAAGGTTTAGAAAATATAACATTATTAAGAATAGGAGTTATGATTAAGTCAAGCGTATTACCACTTATGTGGGTTGGAAAATTTACATTTTGTACTAATGAAAGAGAGTCAAGTAAATCACTAAAGTAAGAATGTGGAGGGAAAGGGTTTCCAAAATGAAAATTAAAATTACCGGCAATAAGAAAATTGGTATTATTTATAGAATGAATAATATCAGTAAAGTCATTGAAAAAAGGTAAAATATTAGTATTGGGAGGTCGGTAAATTAAAAAGAAGGTAAAGTTAATAGAAGAGAGTTTAACACTTAAACGTAAGCATTCAGATAAATATAAAGGCATATGTTTAGATTCAATTATAACAATAGACTTCTTGGTTAATATGCCAACTCCCCCACCACGACGGTTATCACGAGGAAGAAGGGTTAGACAGTAATTCATATTATTAATACATGAACAAATATGTGTATCACGCGATGTAATCCAGGTTTCAGTAAGTAGTACAATGTCGGGTTTGTCATCAGTAAGTAAGTCCAGTATAAGGTCAATATTAGCTTTAAGAGATCTAGTATAGATCTAGTTCTAGTGTATCACGTGTAACTAGTGTATCACGTGTAACTAGTGCATCACGTGTAACTAATGTATCACGTGTAACTAGTGCATCACGTGTAACTAATGCATCACGTGTAACTAATGTATCACGTGTAACTAGTGCATCACGTGTAACTAGTGTAGTAGTAGTAGTAGTAAATTGATTTATTCACAAAAATCCAATTTTCAAAAAATTGTTCGGATGTGATATATATAATATTAATGTTATGGCGACATCCATAATTTAGATAAATTATAATAAATGTAGTAAAGTAAGGTATGGGTGGATAGTAAGTTAGTAATAAAGTTAGTCGGTATGTACATTTAGTAAATAAAGTTAGTTAAGTTCAAGTAAGTATCTGTGTAGTTTTGTTTTAAATTTAAGTGGTAGTTTTTCGTTAATAATAGTCTTAGGGAGTTTATTCCATAGTAAGGAGTAGTTAGTCAATGTGTTGTGTTTCAGTAGGATACTATTTGATGATCTTAAGTTGGTAGTTTCTTTATATTCAATTGAATTTCTAATGTATTTTGGAAGATTTAAATGTATTGCAGTATGTATAATATTATGAGTTTTATATATTGATCTATTTTTAAATGTAAGACATTTTAGTTTTTTCCGGTAGTATGTGGTGTATGTACGTGTATCACGTGTAACTAATGCATCACGTGTAACTAGTGTATCACGTGTAACTAATGCATCACGTGTAACTAGTGTATCACGTGTAACTAATGTATCACGTGTAACTATTGTATCACGTGTAACTAATGTATCACATGTAACTAATTTATCACGTGTAACTAGTGCATCACGTGTAACTAGTGCATCACGTGTAAGTAGTGCATCAGGTGTAACTAGTGCATCACGTGTAACTAGTGTATCACGTGTAACTAATGTATCACGTGTAACTAATGCATCACATGTAACTAGTGCATCACGTGTAACTAGTGCATCACGTGTAACTAGTGCATCACGTGTAAGTAGTGCATCACGTGTAACTAGTGCATCACGTGTAACTAGTGTATCACGTGTAACTAGTGCATCACGTGTAACTAATGTATCACGTGTAACTAATGCATCACGTGTAACTAATACATCACGTGTAACTAATGCATCACGTGTAATTAATGTATCACGTGTAACTAGTGTATCACGTGTAACTAATGTATCACGTGTAACTTATGTATCACGTGTAACTAGTGCATCACGTGTAACTATGCATCACGTGTAACTAATGTATCACGTGTAACTAAGGTATCACGTGTAACTAATATATCACGTGTAACTAATGTATCACGTGTAACTAATGTATCACGTGTAACTAATGCATCACGTGTAACTAGTGTATCACGTGTAACTAAGGTATCACGTGTAACTAATATATCACGTGTAACTAATGTATCACGTGTAACTAATGTATCACGTGTAACTAATGTATCACGTGTAACTAATGTATCACGTGTAACTAGTGTATCACGTGTAACTAGTGTATCACGTGTAACTAATGTATCACGTGTAACTAATGTATCACGTGTAACTAGTGTATCACGTGTAACTAATGCATCACGTGTAACTAGTGTATCACGTGTAACTAATGCATCACGTGTAACTAGTGTATCACGTGTAACTAATGTATCACGTGTAACTAATGTATCACGTGTAACTAATGCATCACGTGTAACTAATGTATCACGTGTAACTAATGTATCACGTGTAACTAATGCATCATGTGTAACTAATGTATCACGTGTAACTAGTGCATCACGTGTAACTAGTGTATCACGTGTAACTAATGTATCACGTGTAACTAATGCATCACGTGTAACTAATGTATAAATAATATATATATATATATATATATATATATCTTAGTAGCATTTTTAATATAACATAGGTCGACAATAGGCGTATACGTGTATGACACTATTCCACGCAAACAATTTTTTCCAGTTATTTTCTTATCCACTTAATTTTTATTTTTGAATCACTCAATTCCAGTAACGTGTTCGGATCTTCGCAATAAAGCGATGAAAACCTCGTTTTATTTGAATAACGTAATTCTTTGCCAGGTTTATTACGTAATAATATACGCGTGTTTTATGATGTAATGATCTGAAATAGGAGTATTCTACACGTAGCACCCATATGTTAGACACGCATGCCCATAGGCGCTATTGTTCGCTAAATGTTACATAATATCTCATCATCATCATAATAATAGTAATAATAATATATACATTGTTAATCGTTAGACACATTGCAGTATTTAAATACACGACTTATTTTAATATAATTAATGTATTGCTGTATATTTTACAAAATAAAATAATATCAAATACAAGTATATGCCTATAAGTAATATAGTAATCTATAATATACGTATTATATAAGCGGAGAGCTATATCAACGAACACACTTTCATATACCTATTGTGATTAGGTAAGCGTGAAACAGGTGTATGTATTAACTTTAAAGGTATCGATCTCTCTCTCTCTACATAGTCACGTGGCGGGCCGACTTCCGGTTCGTAAAGAAAACACTCGCCAGGTGATTAATAAACATAATTACCTCACGGTGGCGGCACCACTGCCTATTCTCCCATTCATCTTTGGCGGGTGAAGGGCGGGACCGTGTGTGCGCGTGTGTGTGTGTGACTGTATGTAAGTGTAGCGCACACACGTGCGGCGCTCGTCGTAATTAGCCAGTTACATGCGCATGCGTAGACACACCTCTGTTACGCATGCGCCGACACGTGTTCGCCCAACTTCCGGCCGAGTCATTATCGCCTAGCCCCACCCCGCCCCCCGTAATAATCATTATCACCAATACCTGCTACTACTAGTTATTGAATTGTAGTAATGTACTACTACATGTATTACATTCATTATAATGATATCAATTCGTATACGATGAATGTATATTAAAGATATATTTACGGTGATGTGTGGATTCATATATATATATATATATATATATGATAATTCAAATAGCTAAACAATTTGTATAAATACATAATACAGTCAATCTCGGTAAGTCGGACTACGGATAAGTCGGACTTCTCGATAAGTCGGACACATTTAGTTGGTTTGGTTGGATGTGTATCTTGATACATGTTAAATTAATCGGATAAGTTGGATTGGATAAGTCGGACTTTTCTATAAGTCGGCACATATTATATCAAATTTATGATTTTGATATTGGATAAGTAGGACTTTTTATAAAATGTCAGAAATGTTTAGTTTGAATAATGTACAATTATAATTTTAGTAAGTAATATTATTGAATACCACATTTTATGTTATTGATTTTTGCATAATTCCACATTTTGGTAACCCTTTAACTCACGCTGCGCGTCGCATGTCTAATTTGCATGATATTATTAATCTATGATAAGTCGGACATCACGCTAAGTCGGACAATTTTCCCGGTCCCTTGCGAATCCGACTTATAGGGAGTTGACTGTATTATAAAGTTAATACTTATTTATAAATTATGATTACATAATAAATAATATTACTGTTGTTATATATTCCCTGGATACTATATAGTATATATATATATATATATATATATATATGTGTGTGTGTGTGTGTTTATGTGTGTGTTTTATATATTCATTATTTCTTATAAATATTAAGGGATGGTAACACAAATCGAAAAAAAACAATATATATATATTGCATGTAAATAATGTATATATATATATATATAATAATGTGTATAATTAAATAAGTTAATACAGTTATACATACATGTATGAGGTTTTCGGACTGCGAACAGTGCTTATAAAGCAATCGGCCGTTATGAAGTAATATATTATTATGGTATGACAAATAAGTTCTTTATTTTTTACAAAGATTTATATAGATTTTTTTAAATATTAGAATGTTTTTTTCGTTACGAATATAGTTGGCAAGTTGTAAAGGGAAATTTCCAAGAATTGAGGCGGAGGATGATTTTAGTAGTGATTTGTTTATCTTTACGGAGATAATGGATGATAAGTGTAATATAATAAAGGTGTATTATAAAGGTGCACTATATATTAAAACGAAGTATGAATTAACTAATTATCATGATAATGTTAAGAATATTTATTTTGTTAAGGAATGTATTGTAGGGGTTCTTTACAAATGCTACAGGATATGATTCTACAGGAGGCGCTTATTGTTTTATTCAGTATTCTAATTCGATAGTAAATACATTAGATAATATGTTATACTAGTGAAGTTTAGTAGAAAGTACTAAATTACTACCATAGTATACACGAATTCTTATTTAATAGGTGTTTTAATTATTTTATTTGGTATATTTTATTATTAAATAGTTAATTATTGATGATATTTGAGAGTTAATGTTTCTAGTAGAATCACATATAGGAGCAAAGTGTGTTATTATAGTTATGTTAGAACTAAATATAAGTTTGACCCGTATAGCTCAATGGAACATCTACTTGCTGGAGAGCGAGAGGTCCGGGGTTCGATACCATGTACTTCTTGTTTGTTTATCTTGTGCACAATGTGTGCAACATGTTGATCAAGAACTTAATAAAAGATAAATCTAAACCGAAGACAACATTTGTTAACATATTTTTTGTATTTGTGTTGGGCCCCTCACATTTATATACAATACGTACAATGTACAATGGTCGTACATTGTACGTGTTGTACATCGTACAAGTCTACGACTTAAGTTATAATTATTGAGGGGTTATTATTTATATCCACTATTTGTTTTCATTTGTGACCAAATACATTAATGTTATTATTATTATTATTATTATTATTATTATTATTATAACAAGAGAAACTTATGGTTTATTCTTTTATATTATGAATTTACTTTTATTAGAATTATTAAATAGCAAGAAGTTGTTACTAAAGACGTATTACCAGTAAGTACACGATTAATAGTTGAGAGAGTTGCATTCACTTTAGGTATAGTATCAGTGTATAACTGTGATTATTCAGCGTAGATGTGTTAGTGTGTATGCGTCAGGTATAGCCATATGTAGCAGACATCGAGAGAGAGCTGCGAGGTCACTCCCTACCCTGCATGGACCCACACCTACGGTACGGTAGTGTATACTAACTCATAGTATACTAATTAATCGAATTTATTGAATATATTCCGGTTGGCATTTATAATATCTATTTGTTAGAAATGACATAATTAATTTAATTACATTCCTATTGATGCCTATGTAGGTTAGTGAATAGTACGTTGTTCATGCTAGTATCAAATTCTGAAGAGAGGTCAAGTAATATCAATATAACACATATTTATGTTATTGCAATTATTCATGTCAAGTACAATAGTTTTTGTATTTTATTACTTTGTATATGTGATTATGTGTGTGCGTATTTTCGTGTGTTTATGTGGGTATGTATGAAGTACAGTTTATATGAGAAATAAATATTAAATGAGTTATTCGGAGATGTATACAAATTATATTTAATATATCATATTCTAATAAATTGTCGACTAGTTATTATATATAGTCACTATGACTATGATTAATATCTACGAAAATTAAAATGGGTTTAGGGAGTATCACCAGGAATAATTATGGATTATTATTTGTTATAAAAAAAATCATTATTTCTGTAGAACCTTTCTATTTATCTACATTACTATCGGAGAAAATAGCGTTGTAGTTATTCGATGAAACTGGTAGTGGGTTGATGTCGACTACAAAATGTATAAAGAGTTATTTGAGGATGTCTGCTGCTTCGATGTGGAACAAGCTATAGCGAGGTACACCTCTGATGACCTCTGATGACCTCTGATGCTTCTTCCATTTCTATCTTCTGCAAATACTGAAGAAACATATTTTATTATAATCATTTTGTTTTAATAGCAACACAATTATTATTCGATTACATTTTAGTTAACTTAACAACATATTATTTAAGTTTCTAAATACATTATTATCATTATTAGTATGTGTATGTGTATGTGTGTATGTATATATGTTCGTGTATGTGTGTAAGTGTGTGTTTATTTGTATATGTGTGTATTTGTGTGTGTGTTTCTTTATGTGTGTATATATATATGTGTACTTTTATGTTTATATATGTATATTATACTATATATATATATATATATATATATATATGTATGTATGTATTTGTGTATACACATATATATATATATATATATATATATATATATATATATAGTATAATATACATATATATTTATGTGTGTGATATACTATCACTACATGCCACCGATATTTCATATATCAAAAATGACACCTAAACATGCATGTCATATATATGTCACGTGTCAACCTAGTGATAACACACACTATAGTCTAATGATTAATGTGGTCACGTGGAGGGGCGGGTGTTGTTGTGTTCACATTAAGTATTAACACGTGATGTTGATTGATGTTCTAACCCGGGTGCTGGCAATAGTGAGATGACAATAGAGAAGACAATAGAGATGACAACGAAGAAGACAATAGAGAAGACAATAGAGAAGAAGACATTGTAGCTAGTGGATACTACTACATAGCCTGCCTGATACAATACAATGCGATGTGTTCGCTGTAGGAATCAAGTGGGAATGTGTCCGTGTGTGTGGTGTACAAGCCGATCATAGTGTCACTCTTACACTGTTAATAACCATGTGTAGTAAAACTTTAAGCGAGACTGCCTTTCATATAATCTATATATATATAACTAAATAACTAAATATATATATATATATATATATATATATATATATATATATATATATATAACTAAATACAGATAGCGTAATAAGCAAGACTACATCGGTGCCGATGATAATTCTATGAATAAATGTAGTCTAACTGACTGCAATAGTGTGCATATTAAACATTAATATGCATCAGGTGCCTACACAGTAGTACCGAAACTACTCCCCAGGGGGCACACGCGCTGCACGTGACCTATATCCGCACGTGCTATATAGGCGGGCGCACGTGTGTGTGTGTGTGTACCCCTATATGGGCATACTAGATTAGCGTTGTGTTAATGCACCGTTTCTTCGGTTCTTCGTTCATAAAATAATATTATATTTAATGTAGATATGTATATATGTAATTGTATTTGTGTATTCCAATTGTATGTTTTATTATTTAAATTATTATGTTAATTTATTTATTTATATTTGTATTATATAATTTTGTTTATACTCATATTTCAATAGAATAGGTATAGAAATTGGTAAATATAGTATACCTATTTTACTATAGTATACTTTACTATATATATAGTATACTATAGTATAATGTAGTGTAGATACTTATTCATATGTAAGTGTTATTATTTTAATTATTAAAATTACGAATTAGACAATATAGAAACATTAATTTGTATACACTCCAAAACATTAACATTATTGCAAAGATGATAGGAGAACTATTAATTAAATAAATAATAATTAATTATACTATTCATTATTTTAATCAAATATACCTTAATGTAGATATAAAATAACTTATATGAAATCTATATTACTATTACTATTACTATTATAGTATTATTACTATCTATATACTATTATAATACAACAATAATAACTGAGATGTAGCATTCATTATCAACTGGTAAGGAACAATAGGGATATTTTATATACAATGTAGTGTGTTTTAGTGAACTTTCGTAAGGATCTTATATTGTATACTGACTATATAGAGTTATAACATCAAGACAAATAATGGTATTTTAATAAATAGGAATATGAATATAATCCAATTAAAGATAGCACTTCATATGCATATTCAAATAGAGTTGCCAGAGTTGCTGAATACCGAGTAACAAGTATTATAACAACATGTTACCTATAGGACACACATACTACTGTCCTTATGTGCTGATCTATAGACTGTATACAGTTGACATGAATACTTAAGTATACCTAATTAGGCCTACATAATAACTTATAATTACATATTTATATAGTAATATAGTAACATAAATAATTACGTAATCAGTCAAGTTTAATAATACCATTCATTGTACGTACATGAAGACTTTCAAATGTAAAAGTGACCTTCATCGTATACAATGACCTTCAAATGTAGAAAACCGCGGTCTATATTACGGTATAATACAACTTTCTCTCGTGTTCGTGTGCGTTTATAGATACGCGCGTATATATATATATATTAGTGCGCGTATATGTGTGTGCGCGTGTGCGCGTGTGCGCGTGTATATAGCATACACTGTTGTGCGACTGCGCACTATTATGTGCGAGTATGTAATCTGGTTTGTATACGTGTATTATACGTGTATGTAGGAGTATGTGGGCACGTATGCACATATATGCGTTCATATGCGTGTGTGCGTGAGTGTGTGTGTGCGTGCGTTATCGTGAGTATAGATTCGTATAGGTTTACATTGTACGCGCTTGTGCTGATGTTCGTGAGTGTGTGTGTGCGTGCGTGTATACACACACACGCGCACACATATATATCGATCGTCGTGAAACATTATACATGTACAGTTCATGAATTCATAATTATAATTAACTACACAACTATACGGTGTTACGGATAGCGTTTACTTGCGAGGGCGCCACAGTCCGTAATACATCGCCACCGGTAACATCGGGCTTGTGTGTGTGTGTGGGGTATGTGTACGGGTGTACGGGGGTACGGGGGTATGTACGTGGGGGTGTATTAATCACGTAGTATATGTATCATAATGGTAATACTGACCGGTCGGAAAAGTGTATGAAAGAGTTGGGAGACGTGTCACTTTTTACAAAAACTAATACTACATCTAAAATTCTAAAATTAAGCATAATATTAGGCATTTAACATGCTTAGTATATTATACTTTATAATAGGTTGTATTTTTCTTTCTTTAAATTTTATAAAAAAATTGTTGTTGACATATTATTTTTTTTTAAATAACGTCTCCACAAAATATGGAGAGCCATTTTACTTTATTTTAATATTATAGATTATAATCGAATTTATAAATCAAACTACACATATATGTGTAGTATACTATATATAGTATAGTTAATATTGATTAGTTGAAATATAGATACTTTTTAACTTTAGCTAATAAGTTAGTATCAAAAGTTACAATACTATGCTGCATTTTAGTGTTATACAATTATATACATAATATGTTATAATTATAATTGTATCAATAGATTTTTCAATATATTCTAGAGGGGGCGGGAACATTTACTAGATGTTATGCTAGATCGTCGATATAACTGGCAATTTTAAGTATTGCTAATGTTTTATATTTATTTTGAGTACATAATTATTTGTGAAAATATAATAAAATATGTTACTCTTTATTTTATAATTACATTCATATTATTCAGTTAGTTTTATATTAGTATATACATAATTATATAATTAAATAATACAATGCAATTAATACTACTTAAAGTAATTTTATAGTACTGTATTTGCACCATACAATGATTGTTATCGCTCATATATTTGTATTACAGCTTAATAATTATAGATTACATATAAATATTAAATACAAATAAAAAAGTGAGGAATAATAAATATGATTTCCCCAATAAAACGTCGGGGAGGACATATACACCCATCCCTCCATTGTGTATATCTCTAAATATACATATAATATTTAAAATGATTCATTAATTATATATAATTTAAATAAATTGTTCTAGAAAATATTACACCTAATTGTTTAACTCTCCTCATTTTTGGAGGTTCCGATCTTCTTTTTTCAGATTTTTATTTTAAGTGCATTTTTTAAAAAGCATTCTTACAAAAATTACATTCAGAATTTATTATTTATTACCATACTTAGTAATCTATATAAGCATAATTTATGTATACAAAATATAGATATTTGTTAATATAATAATTTTGCTTTACTTTTGTTTAACTTTTACATTGAAAGTAAAAGTAATTCTAAAACGTTTTTTTTGGTTTTTCAAATAAATAAAATTATATAAATTATTACCAAAATGATATATCATGCAATGCATAAACTTTCCCTTATGTATACGTATACGGTAACGGTACTAATATTGATAGTAGAACTACTATTGTATTTATGTGGCTAATGTCTCATTCATGACTGTTCAAGTATCCCCACTATCCCACATATGAGCGCGCGTGTGTATGTGTGTGCGTGTGTGTGTGTATGTATGTGTAACTAACCTGCATGTAGTAGGTGCATCATAATGATACCGACAGCAACCGCCAGGTGGTTAAGTAGAGGCATGACTTATGTTCTAAGTTCACCTGTAAGCGAATATAGTAGTAGTAGTAGTGTATCAGTTGTATATAGCACATGCTGTTGTTATTATTATTATTATTATTATTATTATAAAGTGACATTATGAATCACGCATGTAGTGGTAATATCCCAGTGGAATGTATTACAATGGAGTGTAGCAATGGAGTGTAACAATGCAGTCTAACAATGCACAGGTGTCGAATAGTTCTGGAATGTTCTCGTGTTTATAGAGATAACCTAGTAATCAAAACGCATGGGGAACAATCATTACTATTTCTTAGGGCCCGTCACAGTTATGTACAACTAGTATGTATGTATATGGTATGTTACTACTGATATGTGTATATGTATAACATCCACGAGTGAATTAATAACATCGATGTGTCTGGAAGTGAACCTGTGCATGTTGACGCACGCATGTTAACAGTGAGTATCTATAGGCGAAAGGGGGTCACTTTTCTCGCTAGCTACACGAAGTGATCTCTAAGCCGATGTATATAATGTAGTTCATGAAATAGTGTGATATATTCTATTCAAATGCATTTAAATACCACAAACCGGAACATTATGAGGAATGATGATATGTTGTATATTATATATATATATATATATATATATATATATATATATATTATTTCTAGTACAGATGGTAAATTAAACTTGATCATATTTATCAATATAAATATCAATGATAATTTAAATGTTATATAAGTATACTCCCTATAATATTATACTACAGAGCCTCTATCATAAGCCTCTTTTCCACTTGCGTTATGTTTAAGCTAGAGAAGACTGGTTAAGGAGGTGATCACAATTGTGTTTTGTTGTGTACCCCTTTAACTAACGAGTTCAGTAGATATAAGTGAATAGGTCATTATGCATATATGTATAACATCAATATACACTATCTATATATGTATTTAATTATATTTCTTCATTTCATTTTCTATTTCTAAAAATGAACTAGTATTAATAATTATATCATATGTAGGGTTATACATATGACTACATTATATATATGTGTGTGTGTGTGAGTTGTATTCACATGTTGCATATAAGTATAACACCGGGTAACTCTCATTTGTGATTAATTATAAACATAAAGCATACTATGTATATCAGTAGGTATATTATACATATATATATATATATATATATATATATATATATATATATGTATATATATATATATATATATTGATCGCGGTTTAAATAATGAAAGTGATTTTGTTTCATAGTATTTAAGAATATACCAACAAGTATAGTAGTACTATAGTAAATATCATATCACGTGACTCAATATTACACTACTAGCCGACATTACTAACGGCAGCCTCCCGTCGGTAATTGTGACACCCCCCACCCCCGTCTAATATGGTGTTCACATCAATTCCGTTTTAAAAAACGTACGTGTAACTGCAACTTCAAATGATTCATTCACGGCAAATTTAAAGTTATGAGTCACATTCCTATTTATTTGAAGTTGAACTACACGTTTTCTGAACGTTTACTGAAATAGGATTAATTCTATTTTCTGTACGTAACAACACACAGAATTAGAGAGAACAGCTAGAATGAACACACAGAATTAGAGAGAACAGCTAGAATTCTACTTGATTCCAATTGATATATATATATATATATAAAGTATATTATTACATATAACTTATCGAATAACTATTTATTAAATATATATATATATATATAAAGTATATTAACAAATGTTTATTATTACATATAACTTATCGAATAACTATTTATTAAATATATATATATATATATATATATATATATATATATATATATTATAAAAAGGTTATATAAGATGATATACAACTATATATATATTTTAATAATATATATCAACTATACAATAGTAATATATAATATATATTTCAATAATTTATTAAATATTTATTTAAATTATATATATTTCATAAGTTTAGATATAATTATAAGGATTTATGTATTATATAATAATATAGTATTTGTTATATTAGTTAACAATATTAAATTAATAAATATAATGTATGTAGTATTTATGTATTTGTGTATTTAAAGAAATATATAATACTACTATTTATACATTGAATTTAGCTATATCCCACAATTAGATTTGTTACAATTGATTTTATTTGTACATATTTAAATATAGGTGGCGATATATGTCTACCCTTACGACAAACTAAAAAACACGGAATTGATGTGAACACTTAATAATCTGTTACTTCAAATTTGCTGTGAATGAATCATTTGAAGTTGCAGTTACACGTACGTTTTTTAAAACGGAATTTATGTGAACACCCTATAAGTTATACTGCGTGATACCATATCATATACTTATAATAGTAGTCATGTGTTTATTAAATAACATAATTTCATATTCATCGATGTATCCTTAAAATGATCCTTAAAAATCCTTAAAAATCAAATGTTGTAAATTATAATGTAATATCAGTAACGAACACTCTGGATGTAGTCCTATATGTAGGTTATATTAACTGTTATAGTTACCGTTATCCATGTTACATGTGTACTATAATACGTAGTTAACTTATAGTATTAAATGCTTACTTTTATAGTAATAGTAGACGTCAGTAACATATAATATAGCAGATATATCTGCTATCATATATGTGATAGCTGCAGCTAATCGTATTATGTGTCTGCCAAACACGCGGGGGGGCTTATGTTTATTGTATTGATTTTCTTTTGAAATACGTGTTTTATGAAATAAAATCAGTACAATAAAAATAACGAACGCATTGTTTATAGGCTAATATATTATCAAGTGACACATATGTCATTTATTTATTATCGAGTGGTCTTATATAATTGTATATACATAAATGATCGCATTTCTAATAAAACCACGGATGCTTTAACACGAGAGCGGTTTTGAAGGGACATTAGAGCCATATATGGTTATAAGTGAAAACTTAATATGTGTTCCTGGATGGAATAAAAGGGCTCCACCAAAAAAATAATAATAATAACAATAACTTCTATGTTATCTATAGATAAAACTATAGTTGTTATCAAGGATAGAATTTCCAGTTATTCTCATATAATTGTTTTATTTAATTGATAATTAAAATCTACTTTATATAATAATAATAATAATAATAATAATAATAATAATAATAATAATAATAATAATAATAATAATAATAATAATAATAATAATAATAATAATAATAATAATAATAATAATAATAATAATAATAATAATAATAATAATAATAATAATAATAATAATAATAATAATAATAATAATAATAATAATAATAATAATAATAATAATAATAATAATAATAATAATAATAATAATAATAATAATAATAATAATAATAATAATAATAATAATAATAATAATAATAATAATAATAATAATAATAATAATAATAATAATAATAATAATAATAATAATAAAAATAATAATAATAATAATAATAATAATAATAATAATAATAATAATAATAATAATAATAATAATAATAATAATAATAATTATAATAATAATAATAATAATAATAATAATAATAATAATAATAATAATAATAATAATAATAATAATAATAATAATAATAATAATAATAATAATAATAATAATAATAATAATAATAATAATAATAATAATAATAATAATAATAATAATAATAATAATAATAATAATAATAATAATAATAATAATAATAATAATAATAATAATAATAATAATAATAATAATAATAATAATAATAATAATAATAATAATAATAATAATAATAATAATAATAATAATAATAATAATAATAATAATAATAATAATAATAATAATAATAATAATAATAATAATAATAATAATAATAATAATAATAATAATAATAATAATAATAATAATAATAATAATAATAATAATAATAATAATAATAATAATAATAATAATAATAATAAAAATAATAATAATAATAATAATAATAATAATAATAATAATAATAATAATAATAATAATAATAATAATAATAATAATATTATTACAGATAAAGTGGGAAGTATTATTTTATTTTTGTTTGTTCTGTATTATATTTTGTTATAAATTTATTTTTGTTATGGAAAATTCGGATTTTTTATATCTATATTTCAAATATACTATAATATAAAATTAATAATTCATTATTATTACAGATAAAGTGTGAAGTATTATTTTACTTATGTTTGTTCGGTATTATATGTTTGTTTTATATATATTTTGTAAATATGTTTCAAATGTATTATATTACTAAAATACAATATTAATAATTTTCTATTATTTCAGATTATAGTGATAAGTATTATATTATTTTGTTTCGTAATATTATTGGTATGTTTTGTTATTAACTGTTTTTGTATATGTATATTGGTTTATTTTATTTGTAACTTGTTCTGTTTTTATATATATATATATATATATGTTTCAAATTGATTATACAATTAAAATATAAATTAATAAAGTACCTACTATTATTACAGATTTTGGTAAGTATTACATTATTTGTTTGTTTCATTCTAGTATTGGTTTATTTGATTTTTAATATGTTCTGTTTATAATATATTTAAAATTTAACATTTAAAATTTAACATTTAAATATTAAATTATATAACTAATAATTTATTACTAAAACAGGATACAAGATGAAGAATTCTATAAAGTTAAAGTAGAAATTGAATATTTCGATGCCACTTACAAAATAATGTATTTTATTTCTATTTTCGATTATTTTTACGCTATATTTTATTTCTATTTTGATCATTTTTCGTTTATAATTACTATATGATTTATTTCTACTTTCGATTGTTTTTCGTTTATTTTTACGGTAACTGTAAAACGTTTTAATTTCCTTAATTTTTTAATTTCGTATTATTCTTTATTTATTTCTATAACGTATGTTATCGTTAGCAAATATTTATACTTTATACTTTCGATTATATTTTCGGCTATGTATTTGCTTAAATAAATTATCAATCAATAATAATAATAATAATAATAATAATAATAATAATAATAATAATAATAATAATAATAATAATAATAATAATAATAATAATAATAATAATAATAATAATAATAATAATAATAATAATAATAATAATAATAATAATAATAATAATAATAATAATAATAATAATAATAATAATAATAATAATAATAATAATAATAATAATAATAATAATAATAATAATAATAATAATAATAATAATAATAATAATAATAATAATAATAATAATAATAATAATAATAATAATAATAATAATAATAATAATAATAATAATAATAATAATAATAATAATAATAATAATAATAATAATAATAATAATAATAATAATAATAATAATAATAATAATAATAATAATAATAATAATAATAATAATAATAATAATAATAATAATAATAATAATAATAATAATAATAATAATAATAATAATAATAATAATAAAAATAATAATAATAATAATAATAATAATAATAATAATAATAATAATAATAATAATAATAATAATAATAATAATAATAATAATAATAATAATAATAATAATAATAATAATAATAATAATAATAATAATAATAATAATAATAATAATAATAATAATAATAATAATAATAATAATAATAATAATAAAAATAATAATAATAATAATAATAATAATAATAATAATAATATTATTACAGATAAAGTGGGAAGTATTATTTTATTTTTGTTTGTTCTGTATTATATTTTGTTATAAATTTATTTTTGTTATGGAAAATTCGGATTTTTTATATCTATATTTCAAATATACTATAATATAAAATTAATAATTCATTATTATTACAGATAAAGTGTGAAGTATTATTTTACTTATGTTTGTTCGGTATTATATGTTTGTTTTATATATATTTTGTAAATATGTTTCAAATGTATTATATTACTAAAATACAATATTAATAATTTTCTATTATTTCAGATTATAGTGATAAGTATTATATTATTTTGTTTCGTAATATTATTGGTATGTTTTGTTATTAACTGTTTTTGTATATGTATATTGGTTTATTTTATTTGTAACTTGTTCTGTTTTTATATATATATATATATATATATGTTTCAAATTGATTATACAATTAAAATATAAATTAATAAAGTACCTACTATTATTACAGATTTTGGTAAGTATTACATTATTTGTTTGTTTCATTCTAGTATTGGTTTATTTGATTTTTAATATGTTCTGTTTATAATATATTTAAAATTTAACATTTAAAATTTAACATTTAAATATTAAATTATATAACTAATAATTTATTACTAAAACAGGATACAAGATGAAGAATTCTATAAAGTTAAAGTAGAAATTGAATATTTCGATGCCACTTACAAAATAATGTATTTTATTTCTATTTTCGATTATTTTTACGCTATATTTTATTTCTATTTTGATCATTTTTCGTTTATAATTACTATATGATTTATTTCTACTTTCGATTGTTTTTCGTTTATTTTTACGGTAACTGTAAAACGTTTTAATTTCCTTAATTTTTTAATTTCGTATTATTCTTTATTTATTTCTATAACGTATGTTATCGTTAGCAAATATTTATACTTTATACTTTCGATTATATTTTCGGCTATGTATTTGCTTAAATAAATTATCAATCAATAATAATAATAATAATAATAATAATAATAATAATAATAATAATAATAATAATAATAATAATAATAATAATAATAATAATAATAATAATAATAGTAACCATGGTTACTATTAATGCATTATTGTATTACTATAGTAATATATTAGAAATACGGTAAAATATTTAATAAAATATTTGTTAAAATTCGGCCGCTAAATTATATAGGAATAATCTACAGAATATTTATATAAATATATATATATATATATATATATTAGCGACAACAAAAAAGACACACTAAAATATGACATTGAAGTGTTTTGAGAATACTGATAAATTATAATAAGAAAAAAAATTATAAAGATAACATTAACTTAAAGAGTTCAATAAATTGTTTATATTATATTCTATATATATATATATATATATATATATATATATATATATTTATATATATATGTGTGTAAAGTTAATATCAAACTATTGTAATAACATATCGAAGAATAACATGATACACATGTTATTGTTACTGTAATAACAATGTCATTAGATACATATAGGCACAGATATACATCTTCCTTCACCTCCCGGGGTGGTAGTGTGAACATGAGATTAATTGTGGGTAATTGTTATTCACTCCACACCGACGCGCACACTATTGTGCGGAATCGTATCACACCGACGTTGCACTCCGGAGATGGCGTAAGTTAACGATGTATTATTTAATCGGAATAGTTCATCTCGGGTATACAATGTCTACTAGTAGTGGCAGTTATATTAAATAATGGAGGCGGTGTCAACTTACAACTTCCGGAAGTTATTACCACCCATAAAGTGATTCCCACTTACATATAAAATGTCCAGTTTTATTGTCGGAACTTCCCAGCGATAAAGCAATTGTTACCCGTTACGTTTATATTTCGGTAATATTGACGGCAATATTGACGGCAATATTCTAAATCTCGCTCACATGCCCTTTACAGTAATATTTTCTGGAAACTGTTATGGTGAATTGTTTCAAGCCCATAAACTTAAAGAATATATATATCGATTGATTAATTGATGGTTAACAGGTATTATATTATTAATTTATAAAACATAATATGTTTTTATATAACAAATATATTAATTATCAGAATAGAAAATGTATTTGATTTTAATGATAAAACACATACATTCTGAATGATGCCTTATTAAGCATATACATTATATATTATATATATATATATATATATATATATATATATATATATATATATATATATATATATATATATATATATATATATATATATATAGATATATATATATATACATAGAAAGATATAGTATTTTATATTTCTTGAATATAATATATATGCAAGGGCTTATGTATAATATTATATCGCACATGATTACAATATAATATGTATAGATATATATACATAGAAAAATATAGTATTTTATATTTCTTGAATATAATATATATGTTAGCATATATGCAAGGGCTTATGTATGATATTATAGCGCACATGATTACAATATACTATATATATATTATAATGCACACATATATGTATATGAACACATTCTTATTAATTAATTACTGAACGCAATAGTAGACTTAAGACGTACGACTTATTGATCTATCAAGTTGTATTCGCATGTTAATCACCTATAGGGTGGTAGAGGTATAGCATCATACATCGCCTGTATATAGGTGTGTGTATGTGTGTGTATGTGTGTATGTGTGTGTGTGTGTGCCTACTTCGTACATGCGTATGTTGTTGTTATATAATATGTGTTCGGGTACAATGTAACGTAATGTAGAATACACTCTGCGACTATAATGCATAACATGTTATACTAAATGAAGAACGCTTGTATTTGGATATACAAAATAAAAATAAAAATAAATAAAATATTTAAGTCCTAGGATATATCCTATAGGATATAAGTAATAATAGCAGTTCTGAAATTAGTCGTTGGGTAGTAGTGATTGGGTATATTTTTAAAATAGCGTAGGCAAGTGGGGTAGAATAGTTATATCATATATCATGTAAAGTGGCTAGTGTTATTTTAGAGATTCAGTATTATTTTTAAGATGTGGATGAAATATATGTGATATTAAGATGACGATGTTATGAGTTCCACACGATGAAGGTAGCTCTACTGAAACACTCGCAGATGTGTGTGTGTCGTGTTTAGCTATATGAGGTGTAATTGCAGGTTAGGAAGTGAGCTGAAGTGATTGGGTTGGTATATATTGTGTTATATGTGAGACTGTACAAGTAGGTAGTAATATTCAGTGTTTTGTGAACTATTTCTTCAACAGTTGCAGTTGAATATGTTTCTAGGTATACTATAGTTATTTTAGTTTAGTTAAGTTTAGTTAAGTTTAGTTACGTTTAGTTAATTTTGGTTAAATTTGTTAAGTTTGGTTACGTATGGTTAAGTTTAGTTAAGTTTGGTTAAATTGATTACATTTAATTACGTTTAGTAAGGTTTAGTTAAGTTTGGTTAGTTTAGTTAAATTTAATTAAGTTGATTAAGTTTAGTTAAGTTTAACTAAGTTTGGTTAAGTTTAGTTAAGTTTAGTTAAGTGTGGTTAAACTGGTTAAATGTAGTCATGTTTAGTTAAGTTTAGTTGAGTTTGGTTACATTTGTTAAATTTAATTACGTTTAGTAAGGTTTAGTTAAGTTTGGTTAAGTTTGGTTAAATTTAGTTAATTTAATTAAGTTTATTTAAGTTTAGTTAATTGATGTTAAGTTTAGTTGAGTTTAGTTAAGTTTAGTTAAGTTTAGTTAAGTTTAACTGAGTTTGGTTAATTAATGTTAAGTTAGTTGAGTTTGGTTAAGTTTAGTTAAGTTTGGTTGAGTTTAGTTAATTTTAGTTAAATTTAGTTATGTTTAGTTAGGTTTAGTTGAGTTTGGATATGTTTAGCTAAGTTTGGTTGAGTTTAGTTAAGTTTAATTAAATTTAGTTAAGTTTAGTTAAGTTTAGTTAAGTTTAGTTAAATTGGTTAAATTAAGTTATGTTTAGTTAGGTTTAGTTAAGTTTGTTTAAGTTTAGTTACGTTTATTTATACGCTATATATGAAGTGGTCGTGTTTAAGTTTAAGTATTAGACGAATAACACAATTAATAATAGCGTGCAGTTTGTGTAGCGAAGTGTTGCTCCATCCATGGATCCATGCTACATCCTACTGCAGTAGGTATCGAGTCGCGGTAGTCTTGAAACAATCAAGGTGTATGTATACAATAATAAATACAAACATACAATATATACAAACATATATGTGTGTATGTTCGTATATGTGTGTATATGTGACATATTATGTGTATGTGTATAGGTGGGCGAGTGTGTGTGTATTTGTTTAAGGTTCCCTGTTACTATAAGTTCTTCACACCACGATCAACTTGATTGGCTGCTAGCTTCTTTAAATAGATTAGCGTAAACAACATCCCTGAACAGACAGTTGTAACATCTCCGTTCATTGAGTATATTAGTAGCATGTATATTCGAGGAGGTTCGATACATTTTTAAGTCATATACATATATAGGGATATGTAGTGGCATGTGATATTGGGGTAATGTTGGATGCACGTCGTGCGTATTGTAGATGTTGCACGTTGATTTGATGCATGCAGCCTATAGGCCATTTATATGGTTAATTAAAGCATGTAGAGTTAATGATAGAATTATATGAGAGAAGAGCATGATTTCGGCCTTTGTCGTGATTGTTAAATTGCTGTATTAGTGAGTGAATATAGTCACACACTAGTATATTGGGTGTGGGCAGGGCTGGGTGTTAGCAGTGCAGCGATGTGCTTAATCGCTATATGGAGTGACCTTAAGTGACCTTAAGTGACCTTAGGTGACTTTTAGTATAGGCGCGTAAGTGTATGTTTACACTGTGGATGTATACATAGTATGACGTGCCTAGATGTGATTGTGTGTATGCCTATGTGTGACGCATATTGTTCGTATACGCTACATATATGTGGATGTGTGTAAGTATGTATACCCAGGTAGTAAAGTAATCAAAGTTCGTAATCATATTACAATCCAGCAAGTAATCAGATGACTATCATGGGGCCATGTATTGATTATGATCACAGATTTCAATTCGATTACAATCATTGATATTCATTCGAATACGAACATTGATTTAAATTTGTGATCAGTTATAACTATCATTAATTATAATCGTATTAAAATCATCGATGTACATTTATTCTGTTATAGTTGACGACCAATGATTACCAACTGATCGTGAATCAATGTTGGTGATAAGTTAACAATCATTGATTACAATCGTATTACAATCAACGATTTAGAAGTGTATTTCGTAATCAAAGCTTAGTTGTTTATCAATGATTGTAATATGATTGTAATCATTTTATGATCAGTTCTTATGATCAGTACAAATCACGATGATGATTAAACTATATATATATAACTACTATCACTGATTACTTTACGGTACATATTTAAGTATGTATGTATATCTACTCTTCTATGATATATTGAATGATGTATATTTCCCTTTGGGTAAGTGTAACCGTATTCAATGATCACAAGGTAACCTTACGACGTATGGCTTACGTCTGTATTTAATAGTAGATCTCATGGTATCAATAGACTATCGCTAACATTGCAATACTGCAATACTGCATATACTATGCGCACATCATCAATCTAATTATCAAATATATAACTTATTCGTTTAAGATGCATGCTGGTATTTCAGGTGAGCATATTTCATGATATGAGGTTCCACATGGATACACGGTATGTCCTTTAATTTAACTATTTATATTTCTCCTCGTAAATATATTATTATAATAATAATCTAATATAATTTACAATAGAATATATATCCTATGTGAAATATCATATATGTATATATATGCTGATTACATTCAAATTTATGCCGAATCTTGTCATCATATATAATAATAATGAATGGTATGTGTGAATAATATTCTTAAGTGGCCCTTACATAATAATGTACTTATAACTAGTAGTACAATTATGCTATACAATAGTTTTCTTCCTAATGTTGATTATATTATATTTTATTTGGTAATCATTTAGGTAATCATTTACCTAATAACTACTTGATATACAATTAAATTCATTGAAATATTTGTTTCGTGTAATTTATCATAGTCAGATCATGTATATATATATATATATATATATATATGTAAATCAACTAATAATCATTTACATAATATAAATATCATTCAATTTCGATTAAATATATGTCAATCATGTAAACTTTTCGAATTATTGGAATTTTTTTATGATTTTTTTTCTAGATTAGATTATGGCAATATTATTCTTTTTGGAGCTCCATTTTATATTTTTTAAATATTAAACGATTTATTCGGAGATGAATCAAAATTGTATATAATATTTAATATACCTTATATGGTATATAGTATATAGTTATTTAGTATATTGTATATTTGGGTAACAGCGGTATTTATTTATGAGAACAATCAGTAATACATTTATTACATTATCTATTGTTTTTCTATTATACTTTACAAAGTAATATTTATATTAAAATTACTAGCATATATGCGGTATATATTGGTATACCTAGTATACTAGTATATACTAGTATAAACTAGTATACTAGTATAAAATTATAATATTTGTTTTAAAATAACTATCCTATAGGATAACTATCCATATATGGGATACTACTAGGTATACCTAGTAAAAATGCCTAGTTTACCTATTCATCTTATATCAAAACAAAATAACTATAGATAATCTTACATCTATACATTACTAGGTTATTTTTCTGAGTGTATGTTCACCTATATAATGTACATTTCTATAAATATAACAGTGTAGGATAATAATATAAATATAACTTAACTTTAAAATCAGTATAAAAAACTGAAACAATTAATATTGTTAAGTTAATACATATATTAATTTTAATAAGTGTAATATGTTATAATATATTATATTAAGTATTAGTACATATTACTTAATAATATAAATTAATAATTTAATAATTTAATAGCCTAATAATTGGTTAGTGAACATTTGGTTAGTCAAACTTAAGAAAATAGTAATTACTTTAATTTATTAATAAATTAAGTCTATTTTAAATAATTATATTTATATATGTGCATGTAGGGGAAAGTCCCCGATTACCGACCCCTAAATGATTATTTGTAATAACTTATTCAATATTAAATATATTTATTTGAAATTTTGTAATTAGGGTAATATTATGGTAATGGATAATGTGGCTATTTTAAATTGTTGATATAACTATATTTACAAGAACAAACAGGGGGGTCGGTAATCGGATATATGTGCCTAATACCGACCCCCTAAAATAATCGTGATATAAATAATTATAGTATTATAATATCCAATAAAAATAGTAGATATACATAAATATAATTAATTGTAACATTCACGCAATTTATTTTGTATTCAATTTATGTTTTAATAGTAATATTATATTTAAATTTAAACTTTATAGTAATTATATTAAAATAGTGTATATTATTATTTAATATTTATTTATTAATCAGTATGTATATAATCAACTGGAATCATGAATCATGAATCCTAATTTGATATCAATGATACATAAACAACTTACGGCATATGTTAAAGTAAAATACGGATCTATTTTGATGGGATATTATAAATCACATGGGGTCGGTATTAGGGTACTTTAGGGGGTCGCTAATAGGAACATAATATGGGTTGCTATAATTAAGATATCTTGGTTAATAGTTATTCAAATTAAATTATTTTTATAATAGTTATAAACATTTTATTGATCTACAATATTATGCTCAGTATTAAGTTTTCTTTTAAATAATAAAGTATTTACAATGATTTAAAAAAAGTTATTATTCAAATATTTAAAAAGTAAAAACAGAATATTACATTTTATCAAATAACAATTGTAGGATTACATATTTTTTAAAACAAAATACTTATTCATATTTATCATTGAATTACTAAAAGTTCGTGTATATATTATTTTTTGATATCTCTTATAGTTACTGAGATACCACAGGGGGTCGGTATTAGGAGGGGGTCGGTAATCGGGGACTTTCCCCTATTTGTTTTTTTTTATATATATCCAATATGATATTGATTATTTATTTTAAATATTTAATTATATCTAATTAATTAAATATATAAATAAATGTATTGATATTCCTTCTGAAAATTAATATATTTAATTAATTTAATACATTTGTATAATTATAAAATAATAAAATACTTATAATATAATAACATGGCCGTATGCATGTACGGCATACGTCGTAATATGTACAATGTTAGGAAAAGGGTTTTCCAGCGTGTATTAAAATTTAGAAAACTATTTTTATAATGTTATAATATTTATCATTTTTAAATTTATAACTCTTTATTTAAAAATCAGTTTTATATCTACTAATATGGCCAAACACTACAAATGAGTATTCCATATCATAACAGATATAAAAATACCAAAAAGAGTATTTAATATAATATACATAATATACATTCAAGTTCTATTTTATAAAACTATTTTTATATAATGTAGAATACTCTTTTTATATAATGTAGAATACTCTTTTTATATAATATAGAATACTCTTTTTATACAATGTAGAATACTCTTTTCTATAGAGTTGATGTCAATATTACATAAGTTATAGTTATATCAAAGATTTTGCGAAGCAATTCCTTCGGAAAATCTTTGGTTATATTGTATTTTTAATATAGAAAAAATACAATATTATAACTTTTATTTATTTTAATATATTTATTAAATTGTTGTTTATGCAATTTAATTATTAATTATTATTTTAATTGTATATTTAAGTTCTACATTATACTTCTTAATATCAATAAATAAAATATTGAATATCAATAAATAAAATATTTATTTAAAAAACTAAAATTATTAAAGTATCCTATTGATTTTTCTTAATTATCAACTACAATTTGAATCATAATTATATTGATAATACAATTAGAAATGATTTTGAATAATTGCTCAATATTTAATATATAGCAATTGAATATTGATTAAATATTGTATTCAATATTACATTTTATTATTATTGAATTTAAGTTTTAAATTTAACTTAAATGAAATTATATAATATATCTTAATTTTAGAGTTAATACTTTCATGTTAAGATACTACTTACCGCGCTAAGATACTAATATTTAATTTAATATTTTATTTTATATCTAAAATATAATAGCTAATTAATAGCTAGAATACTCTTTTAGTAAATAGTTGTTATATTTATTAATAGCTAGAATACTCTTTTAACAAAGAGTTGTTACATTTATTAAAAGCTAGAATACTCTTTAAGTAAAGAATTTTTTATTTATTAATAGCTAGAATATTATTTTACAAAAGAGTTTTCTATTGCTTAATGCTAGAAAAGAGTACTAATACAGGACACTCGGAATACTCTTTGTCGGTGGTATAGACAACTATTTGTTCTAAAAGTGTAGGACGGACATCGTCACATCTCCGCAAAGGTTATTTGTAGTACTCCGAGTTATATTCTTTTCAGTGCTATATTTAATCATATTTAAATTATTTAAATCTTTGAATCAAATATATCAAAGATATTCCGAAGGAAATGTGGTTCACTGGACTGAATTATTGAAATAAAAACGACACTAGATCAAATGCGACGGGTATGAGAACTAAAATCTATTTTTGGATTTCGTATCTAATTACATTTAAATTCGAAAAAAATACCATAATATAATCTTAAATTAAGATATATATATATATATATATATATATATATAAATATTCGGTGTAATATCGAAAAGTATGTGTTATATAAAAAAAATATTATTTAGAGATATCAAAAATAAATTCATAAAAATGTTAGCGAATTTGTCAAGGTCAACAGTAGATCATATCATTCAGTTATTGTTATGTACATGTAAACTGTCAATACCGTGAACATGTCGTAATTTTAATATATATATTTTGTAATATAATTCATATATTTATAATAATATCAAAAGTATATTTGTCTGATAATTGTTTAAATAAAGATTGATTACCTTAATAATCATAAATTATTAATAGTAAATAAAACTTACAATAATACCCTAACATATGTATCCATCGCGTAATTGGTATAGGTATAACTATATTAAATAAATAAATATCTTATATAGGGAGTGAATCGTATTTGATTTGCAAAATCTTTGAATATATCAAGGATATTTATTTATATGTCAAATAAAAATGCATTCATATATTTATTATTATATATTATATTCCTATGTAAATATTTATTAAAAATTCGAATTTATTTATAAATTAGATTTTAATTGAACGATATTTGTTTATATTATATATGTCGACATTCCATGTAATATAATGTATATTAAATTATAGTATTAATTTAATATAATCATGTTTAAATCATTGATTTATAAACAAGTTTTTACATTTATTTGTGTATCAAATTCAAATTGTTACTCCAATAAGATTTAATCACTCAAGCGGAACATTTCAATAAATATGCATTAGCAGACGACGTCCTTTATAATAGATAAGTAACAAAAACTAATATGTATTGATGTATATTGATAACCACATTTTATATAAATTGTTATTTTATGACGCAATATGATTAGATATAATGTTTTTCACCTATTAATAGCATTTTGAAACATATTCAAGTTATAGATAGAGTAATATATGTTCTTAAAATGTTTTGTAAAGGTAATATATATTATACATCATATAAATAATTATAATGTGACAAACTTTGTCCTCATTTTAATTGTATTGATTTTCTGATTTTGTTTATAATTTCAAATATATATGAAATCAAATTCAACAGTATTCAATATATAAATATGTTAATAGGTATTAATATAGTTATTCTATGAATTTATTGTATATAAATGGTCAAATTATAAATCAATAAATATATTATAATTATAAATAATGTAATATGAAATTATATAATAATAATAAATTAAAGGTATTAAAATATTAAACATGTATATATTAAATATATATATATATATATATATATATATATATATATATATATTATATATATAGTATACAAAGATTTTCCAAAGGAAAGATATTGCACTCCCTATCTATCTCTAGTACCTCGAAATGTAAATTTTAAATGGAAAAACAATATTAACACTAGATGGCGAAATATTATATGAAATGTTAAATCATGTGATATTTTTATTTAAATTTCTTGTTTTCTAATTATATACATGCATTTAAAATCATTACAATATAATACAATACATGTAGTTTTTTTTAATATTAGATTTATAACAATATATTTATCATTTATTTTATTTGTTTATATTAAATATAACTATTCAGTGTATTCTATTGTTATATAATTATATTATCATTTTAAAATCATGTAAATACATATTATAATATAATATACATGTATATTGTATATAATTTATTATTTACTATTACAATAAATATAGAAATTTCTTATTATCTGAATAATACCGCTAAATGACAATATCGAATTATTAGGTGATACAAATATACACAAGTGCAATATCTTTCCTTTGGAAAATCTTTGTAGTATATATATATATATTATTGTTATTTTTATTATTTTTATTTGGTGGAGTCCCATCCAGGAACTTATATGTAGTTTTCACTTATAACCATATATGGCTCTAATGTCACTTCGAAGCCGCTCTCATATTAAGGCATCCAGGGTTTTAACGAGAGCCCATAATTTATGTATACACAATTATATAAGATCACTTCTAAATAATATTTTAAGACCTTTTTATATAATTAATTAATGGTCCGGACGAGGCTCGAACTCATTTCCTACTGATTGCGTGTGTGATCACACAGGCAGTTCTGTATACAATATAGATTGTATATATACATTGTATATATATATATATATATATAAATTTTTTAAATTTATATAATTTTGTAGTTATATATATACTTATATATTAAAATTAAATATGATATGATACCTTTATTTAATTATAATATTTGTTTCCATTATGTTTCAATTTTATTATAATAATTGTCATAACAATATTGTTATATAATTTATATATCAATAAAATTAAATTAAACAAACAAAAATAAAATGGTATAGGTTTATTAATATTTATAAATTATAATATATAAATTAATATATATTATCTTATATTTATATAATCTCACATAAGAATAATTGATCCTAATACAATTTATAATATATACTGATTAAAAATAACTATTAAAAATATATAACGTATATAACCTTTAATTTAAATATAATCCAACATGTATATAAGCACAATATTCATCTTAACTATTGTTACGTGTGAATCGGTAGAGCACATGCAATGCATGCATCTAGTTACAAATGGGCGTAATTATAATGTGGGCGTGTTAGTTTTATTATAATCATATATATATATATATCTAGTAGATATATATATATGATTATAATAAAACTACTTACAATTAGATATTATCTACATATATGTGTGTGTATGTGTGTATTTGTATATATGTGTGTGCGTGTTTGTATGTGTTTGTGTGTATATATGCGTTTATGTGTGTGTGTGTATGTGTGTGTGTGTATATATATATTCTTGTATATCTATATACTTTGTTTATATGATACTAATTAGATTATTATCATTACATATCTTTTAATATTCTCGCAACTTGCTAATATCAAGATAATACATGTTGTGTAATACATGTTTAATACATGTTTAATATATGTTGTTAATACCTTTTTTATTTTATTGATTCTATTGACAAATTTTAAATTACAAAAAATATATAAATTATATAATATGTGTGAAATATTTTTTTATAATTCTAAAATAATATAATGAATTGACTTATATAGTAGTAATATAAACAACGTTATTTATTTGATTTTTATAAATAGTTTTTAATATCTAAATATATATATGTATATATTACAATATTATATTAGACATTACTTAAAATTGATTTCATGCATCCATTCATATATGTATAATATATATATATATATATATATATATATATATATATATATATATATTAATATATATATATATATATAAAATGGTCGATAACAACAGAAAATATAATATATTACTTTGAATCCCTTTAGGAGAAAAAAATTATATATATAAACCCGTAAGGATATAAACTAGTAAATTAACAGAAACAAAATTAAATTCTTCTAATAAATATTATTATTATTATAATGTATAAATATACCTATATGTATTACAAATTAATAAATTTACGATTCAATGTGTACACGTGAGGAACTACACTTGGTTTCTATGATCATATTGATGAATGGATGACATTTTGTATTAATGATTAACTTATAAGTTAGTTAACTATAGTTGTATACAGAGCAAGCTCGACCTATTAATATAAGGTATGAGTAATAAGTGTAAGTATAAATATCAAATAAAATATGCTGATCATTAAGAATAAAGAGAGATATATATATATATATATATATATATATATATATATATATATTAGTAACTATTTAATTTCTGTATAAATATAGGTATATTACCTATTGCTGTCTACAGCTTTATTTTATTTGTATATTGTAAATTTACATAATCAGAAATATTATGATGTGATAAATATTGAATTGTAAATAATGCGAATTATTCAAGCTTGTAAAAATTACAAACCCAGTGAAGCGTAGAAATTGTATAAAAGTTATTGTTTTTCACAAATCTACATCATTCCCGTGATCGCCATGAGGTAAATTTATTTAGTATTATAAACCTATATATATATATAATTATCTTATGATTATATATGTAATTATAATTATAATATTACAGCATATATATATGTTGTATTTAATTATAAAATGTATATGTATATATATAATATATATATATATATATATATATAATATATATATATATATATATATATATATATATATATATATATATATAATATATATATATATATATATATATATAATATGAATACGCACATGTATATGTATATATGTCATATATGACATTTATATGTATATATACTAAATATATTGGTGCCTAATAAACCGTATATAATCATCATCACATATATATATATATATATATATATATATATAATATATATATATATATATATATATATATATATAATATATATATATATATAATATATATATATAAATTATAT
>OZ025239.1:41987195-42087965 GCA_964019155.1 Osedax fenrisi
TTAAAATGTTTCAGAGATCAATTGGTGAAACTAAAACAAGAGTTGGCGTAACTGTATTTTCTACAGATGTTAAACATCCGATATTATTAAATTCATATTATGATAAAAATTATTTAGCTAAAGCTGTCCAAGATATTAAATACATGGGGAGAAAGACTAATACTGCTCGTGCACTTGGAGATATGCTTTCCGTTCAATTTAATCATTCTAGTGGAGATAGATCACATGTTAAAGATGTTGCTATAATTATTACTGATGGAAAATCTACAGATTATGAAAATCTGCCTACGAGAGCTAAAGAAGTTCATGATCGTCACATTGAAGTATACTTCATGCATATATGATATTAATTCGTATACGTTAAATGAAAAATTGTCCTGAATTAAATTTAATTATATTAATAGGTATTGTGTATTGGAATTACTGATGATATAAACGAAGAGGAAATTAAACTTATATCTTCACCTCCCCATAAAAAGAATGTGACTTATTTTACTTCCCATGATTTCATTAATTTGCCAAAATTACTCGGAGGAATATTTCAAAGTAGCTGTGATATTCCTGTGACTACCGGTTTGATTATATATTTAACAAATTCGTACATAATCTTAATGATATTACACAGGTCCTCGTACTGTAAAGGGTGATACCGGGGCAACTGGTCATACAGGTCAACGTGGTTCCTCTGGAATTACTGGCGAAGATGGAAGCCGAGGAGATGTTGGACAAGCTGGACAAAAGGGTACCAGCGGACGTAATGGTAGAGATGGTAATAAAGGGGAGAAAGGTAACCATGGTAATATTGGACATAGTGGTGCTCATGGAATATCTGGAAAGACTGGTCCAAAAGGTAGACATGGTGAAACTGGGTCTACTGGAAATAATGGTGTTGATGGTGCACATGGTGCAACTGGTTCAACTGGTGATATTGGTTATAATGGTGTTCCCGGATACACAGGTAAATTACATTAACTGTAGTATTACACATATTGTATTATTCTTATCCTATTAGGTGAACATGGTGAATCTGGAGCAAAGGGTGTACAAGGATCACATGGCATAACTGGTAATGAAGGTGACTTTGGATCTACAGGTGCTACTGGTATAGTTGGTCAAAGTGGTATAGATGGTATAAAAGGTCCAACTGGTGCTAAAGGTATCCAAGGCGAAAGTGGTGTATTTGGACTTTCCGGTAAGTTATATATATATTTTTTAATATACAAAATATGCAACTGATATAACATGTATTATGCAGGTGCTAAAGGTAATCTAGGAATACATGGTATTGATGGTGAGATAGGTAATGATGGTCGTACCGGTTCTACTGGTATGACTGGTCCTGTTGGTAATACTGGTGCATCTGGATCGAGAGGCAGTGATGGAAGGGGTGGAGCTACTGGTTTAACTGGAGATACTGGTGAAGATGGTTTTTCTGGTGTATCTGGAACTAAAGGATATCGCGGTGATCAAGGAATAGAAGGAATTACTGGTTCTTCCGGACGTTCAGGATCAACTGGAATTAAAGGAGACGACGGAAATACAGGTAACACAATTCTCTAACTTATGAATATTATAATTTAAAATATTATGAATATTTTAGGTGTTAATGGAAAAATTGGTATTGGAAAAACCGGGCCTACTGGTAATAGAGGTGACTTAGGTTTTATAGGATCAAAAGGTAGACCTGGAAATAGTGGTTCTGTGGGAGAAACTGGATCTACTGGCCGTAGTGGAGGTACAGGTAATGATGGAAGTAGAGGACAAACGGGGGATGATGGTTACACTGGTATTGATGGTAAAACTGGAGTTACTGGTCGTGATGGTATGACAGGTAGTAAAGGTAAAATAGGATTCGACGGTAAAACTGGAGTAACCGGTAGTGATGGAAGTATTGGTTTAACTGGTAGATCTGGTTCTACTGGATCTAAAGGTCGTAGTGGGTATTCTGGTGAAGATGGAGTTACTGGCGATACCGGGTCAACTGGTCATAATGGTCGAAAGGGTTTATCTGGTCGAGGTGGTAGGAAAGGTAAACGTGGTTCTAACGGCAGAGATGGAAATCCAGGTTTGTAATAGTTTATTTGTTTTGATTAAACTATTACATGAATACTCTATATTAAAGGTTCTGATGGCGATAGAGGATCCACCGGAAGCCTTGGTGATACTGGTACCCGTGGTAGTGAGGGTTTAACGGGATCTAGTGGTCAACGTGGTGAAATAGGAAATGATGGCCATGATGGAAGGCAAGGTTATGATGGAAAAACTGGAACACGAGGTCGTAATGGAAAAGCTGGCTCAACAGGTTTTATAATCAACTAAATATTGTATAATCTATTGAATCGTACATCTAAATGTAGGTAATACTGGTTCTAACGGGCTCACTGGATCAACTGGGCAAACTGGTAGAGCTGGAAATCTAGGTAAAACGGGAATACGTGGAAATGATGGTAACTCTGGAGAAACGGGATCAAAAGGTACATTGGGATCCCGAGGTAATGATGGACATCGAGGTGATCATGGAGATTCTGGTAAAACTGGTACCACTGGTAGTAGAGGTATTCGAGGACATTCCGGACCTATTGGTAACGGTGGTGATATCGGTAGAAATGGGAAAGATGGAGACGATGGTAAAACCGGAACTACTGGTAGAAGTGGTCGTGGTGGACGTAGTGGTATTGATGGTAGGAATGGTATTGATGGAAATACTGGAGCTACAGGTATCCGGGGAAAAAAAGGTGCAATCGGTATAAGTGGCATAAGTGGCGATATTGGAGTAACTGGTTATACTGGAAATACTGGCGGTACTGGATTCGAAGGTGATACCGGAAACGATGGACAAATAGGTCATGATGGAGATAAAGGTTATACATCATATATATATACTTTTAAATTATTATATAATATTATCACTATATTATTATTCGTAAATCAGGAAGTAAAGGAATTCGTGGTTCAACCGGAAGTACTGGATCAGCAGGTAAAGATGGACAAGATGGTCGCTCTGGAGACAACGGCATGACAGGTGCTACTGGTAATATCGGAAGAATTGGTGGTGATGGATCTGATGGTGCTCTTGGAAAACCTGGTAAAACTGGATCAACTGGATATAAAGGTATATAATTTTTGTTCAGTAAGATAGTGTATACTATATATAATTATATTTATATATATGTATATATATAATGTATATATTATAATAATGTATATATAAAATAATGTATATATAATAATAATGTGTATATATATATATATATATATATATAATATATAAATATATAAATATTTAAATATATAAATATATATATATATATATATATATAATATATGGATAAATATTATATATATATATATATAATATAATATAATAATATAATATATTTCAATATACTATTTGTACTATTAAATGTACTGAATATTAACTATATTTATTCAGTTTTTACGACGTATGAAGTACAGTTTACAATGTAGGGGTGGACGACGTCATGTATCATATTGTACCATGTACAGTGTACAATGTACAGTGTACATTGTACAGTATACAATGTACAGTATACAATGTACAGTGTACAATGTAGGCTACCCTACAGTGTACATAGTACAATATGATACAGGACGTCGTTTACATTGTACACTGTACAGTGTACAGTGTACGTTAGAGCGGCTTGAAAAATATAAAATTTTCAGATAATGTATTGCTTCAGTAAGATAATATTAGAAAACATGTAATATGATTCAATACAAACAAAATTAACTTAATTCGTAAAATATTGAATAGTCAATATGACTTTCAATTTTAACATAGGATTGATAGGAAATCTTATAATGGAGTAGATACAAAATTAATTCAATACATTTTTTAATATACTTCCTATTAATGAATTTTGTCATACGATATATATCTACTAGAATTAAATATTATTAACAGAATAGCAGAACAATTTTTTTTTTAAATAATAATTTCTTTATAATTTTATCATTTCTAGGATTGAACTTTTTATTTTTATTATTTATTGAATATTTTTTGTTTTTTGTCTTTAATCAAAAATAAAATTCAGATCAAGTTTATTATATTCTTAATAAATGTATAATATATATTTACTATACATGATTATAAAAAAAATTTGTTTAAATATTTGTCTTGGAATAATTTGAATTTTAATGATTTCTATAGAAAAAATAAATATTTTCAAGGAAAGATGAATAACAAATTTCTAAGACCTAGTCAATTTTTTTTTTTTACCATAATATAATTTTAAATATCATTGAGATGAACGCAATAAAATTTTTTTTATATTATATTTTTTTCTAATTTAAAAAAAATAAAAATATTTTTAACTATACAAAATTTAAAATCTGAATTTGTTAGATCCATATTTTGATTTAAATATACTTAAGTCTCTTAAATGCATATTAAATATATAATTAAATTAGAAGACGATATACATTAATTGGTTGTCAAGGTAAAACTAAAGGTATATAAATGCTACGCATGCGCAGTAAATTTAATTATAAACAAGTATTTTTCCTATAAAATATTATTAAACATCAAATTGACAATTCAATTCAACACAATTTTTAGTTATTACACTACTGTTTATATATATTATATTTTTATAGTTGTTACTGAAGCAACATATGTAATGACTGACGAGCCACCCTAGTGTACGTTCATAAATATATAAAGTATGTAATAATGAATAATAATGAATAATTTAATTTTTATAATACCTTAACATGTATCCTTATTTCGTACGTTTTTTTACAATTTATTTTTAATTATTTTAAATATATTTTTTTATCCAGTATTTACATCAGTTTATTAAGTTTTTATGCACAACTTGTACAAAATCCATAAAATAAAAAAATAGAGAATAATTATTTTTTGAAAACTAATACTATTTTGTATCTTTTACATGTAAAAATATAGGTATATCTAATTCCCTTCACTATACATATAATATAACTGTATATTATTTTAGGTAAAGGTGGTTATATTGGAAGAACTGGGTCTACCGGTAAATATGGATCAACTGGTCATACTGGTCATACTGGACGTAGCGGTTCTACAGGTATTATCGGAGATATTGGTAGCACAGGAGAGATTGGGCCTATTGGTGCTAGAGGTGTACGAGGAAATGATGGACTGGATGGTAAATATGGTTCTACCGGTATTGTTGGACCATCTTCTAATGGTACTACTGGTATTATTGGTGAAACTGGATCATCTGGAAATAGAGGAAGGGTAGGTCATGTTGGTACAACAGGATTTCTAGGTAAAACCGGAAATACTGGAGAAACTGGTCACCGTGGACCAATAGGATTACGTGGTAATAATGGTATTGGTCTAACTGGGGCTACTGGTTTAGTTGGACTTGATGGTAAGGTGGGACAACGCGGTAGTAAAGGTTTAGGAGGAAGTAGTGGAATCGATGGAATTGATGGCCGTACTGGTGCTACTGGAGTTGATGGACCATCTGGAAAAGATTGTTAGTATTAATATATATATAAGTGTATATACTAATATAATTGACAATATTACAGACCAGTGCATAACTAATGAGTGCTTGGTGAATAACGGAGGCTGCGCTCAACTTTGTATAGATACGATCGATTCATACTATTGTACGTGCAGAGGTGGTTATTCAATTCCTCGTGTGAATTTAGTAGAAGCATGTCCTGGCTCATGCGAAAATTTCTATGCCGATTTAGTATTCGTAATTGATAGCTCTGGTAGTATAAATGATAAAGGAAAGGGTAACTGGAATTTAATTCTTAAATTTATGACCGATTTAATAGATAATCTTGATATTTCTCATGATAAGTTAGTAAATTATATTAATATAATTATTATTTATTTATTTATTTAAACCTTTTTAGAGTTCGAGTCGGTGTAGTTACTTTTTCAAATGATGCAGATATGACCATCAATTTAAATGATTACGATGATAAGAATAATTTAAAAAAGGCCATATTGGATATTGCTTTTATGGGTGGAAATACGAATACAGCAGCTGGTATTAAAATGATGAGAACGCAATCATTTAGCGCAAAGAATGGAGATAGACCGGATGCTCAAAATATTGCGATTGTTCTAACGGATGGAGTTAGCACGAGGAATAGAACGTTAACCATTCCTTATGCTGAGATGTCTCATGCTGATGGTATTAGAATGATCGTAGTTGGAGTTACCAATGATACCGATGTAAACGAAATTAGTGGTATTGCCTCTCCACCTCGCATTGAAGATAGGGATTATTATTTGGCTGCCGATTTTCATTCATTGAAAAGATTAGCTGTCGACATTACTAATACTGCTTGCAATGATGCTAAAGGAGGTTAGATATAGTTTATAATTAACATCTTATAATTTATTTTACGCAATTCAGTTGTATGTGATGAAGCTAAACTCGATCTTGTACTTGTTATCGGTATGACTGGAGATTCTAATGAAGATTTTAGTAAAATTAAGCTGTGGGCTCGTGAAATTGTCAATTCAAGAATTATTTCTAGCTCCGATACTAATATCGGAATAACTACAATTACAAATCATGTTAATTTATATGTTAAATTAAATAGATTTATGAGCAAAGAAGATATTTTAAGAGAAATTGAAAATGCTCTATACCGTTAGTTAATTTATAATATGTATTCAATATTATTTTATTCTGTAATATATATAGGTATAGTAAAAGTTCATATGGATTTTACGGATGTTATTCGCGGCGTACGAAAATTAGCATTTACTGGAATAAATGGCGATCGTACATGGACTCCAGATCTTATGCTTATATTAACTGATGACTCAAATGTGGAGATTGATTCTGATTTATTGAGTGAGGTTTACATTTCATTTAAATCTAAATCTATATTACTGAATAATGACTAATAATAAATAGATTCGCACTTGTGCATTAGATGGAATAACCATATATATATTGGGTACTGACGGATACTATATTGGATTAACTGATGGACCTTCGGATATAAATGGTGTGAGTGTATTTACAAGAAAAACAATTACTTCATTATCCGATGCTATGTCTAGTATGATGTGTTCTAGAACTGATAAAGGTATGTAAACGGTATTATATATATAATATATAATAATTCTAATTTTTTTAATAGGTAAATTATATTGCGGATCAGTTAATGTAGAGGATAAAATGTGTTTCTGCAGATTTGATAACGAATGTGATATACGACCTGTAAATGGAACGCAATGCACGGATATCAATGAATGTCATATCCATAATGGAGGATGTCAAGATGGGTGTACCAACACTGAAGGAAGTTTTAAATGCACGTGTAAAGCTGGATATAAACTTGCATCGGATTTAATATCTTGTGAAGGTAATTTTATTTAATTTCCCAAAACACTGTAAAATCTTAAATATATATTATATTTAAAATATAATAAAGTAACCTAGAATTTAAATTCCGATAGTAAATAATTCCTATTTAATATGTATTATACCCTACATATATAAATATACAGATATAACTTATACTAGAATATTATTGGTATTAAAATATAATTGTATATATTTTTGTTACATTTTTTAATTTGTTAAGTTTTCTTAAAATATTTGAAATATACTCTATTGATATGTTTGTAATCGTAGTGTAATCTCTGAACATTATTCGACTATACTTCCGTATTTTGAAATGTTTATTTATTAGAGTATTCTGAAGTAAAATTAAATAAGCATGTTAAATTATAGAGATATATAATATAGAATTTTAGATAACAAATGCAAAATCTATAATTTAATTAATCATTACTTATTTTTTTAGAAACAAATGTATAGGTTTCTACCTATTCTAACCTATATTCTAAATATGTTTTAGATATTAATGAATGCGAAACAATATCTTGTGCTGGATCATGTACGAATACATTTGGAAGTTTTGTATGTTCGTCATCTAAGAGTGGTCAGATAGGATTAATGACATCCACTGTACATACGGTTTCTTTAACTACTGTCGCTATTGGATGTTTCTTATCTGCCTTGTGTGCAATTATTATCACTACAAGCATCATACTAGTTGTTAAAAAGGTTTGATATTGTCAATATTATTGTTTAATCTAGTGAAACGTGAAAGATTCGTATTATGTATGTGTGTAGGCATTATATTCTATATAATGTGTAATGCAGTAATACTATATAATACTATACCTACATATAATTTAATATAATACACGCATTTCTATTATGATTTTATATTATCTTTCTTCTAAAGTTTCATATATAATAATACAATATTTAATTTATGTAAGATATTATTCATTCCAATTTGTATAGTATATAAATAATATACAATATTATAATCTATGTATATTTCAGTACCAACAAAGAAATATTGCTACAGAATCTAAAGCTGAAAGATGTCCAGATATTGTCCAGTCGAGAGTGTCTAGAGAAGTTTCTTCGCAATGAACTATATAGCATATTGTTAAGAACAACAAATATATAAGAATTTGTTTTAATAAATAAATGTTGCAAAATTAATTATGTTATTTAATATATACAATTTTAACTTTTTTAAATATCATTCGAAATTTCTTTTATAAAGATGGTCTGAAATTAAATGTTTGGTTTAATTAAATGTTATTTGAAATGTTACATTTATGCCTGTAATTTACGATATGCATATTGGGTATTAATTCATCTCTTATAATATTGTTAAATATATATTAGTGTACTTACAATGACTTGATATTTTATTTGATGTTACTTTAGTTTCAGATAATTAGGGCAGAATATAAGTGAATATTCCTTAATCGGACAATTATAATTTTAGATACTACTAAAGGATTTAAAATAATTACCAACTGATAAAAGTATATTTATTTATTACGTTTTTGTTTTCTTCAATATAATTCTGTATTTGCGTTTATATCTTCTGGATATATTAAGATCACTTTTGCCAAATTCTTTCGAATTTTTTTATTTTCTGTTTTAATATTATACAATTATGACTATCCTTACCTCCCATTACCTTTAGTATTCACTTTATCGCCAGTATTTTCCCTGGTGTCTATATGTTTGTCCTAAATAAATGTTGATTTATCAGTATTATTAACTCTACTTCGAGTCTCGGTTTAGTATCATCGGATTGAATATTTTAGCCACGATTGATGCGAATGTTATTGGATGATATGTGATGGACATGTTTACTTTAGTATTGAAAGGAAGTATACATCATTCTCTTCATCTGTCTAGTGTTTATTGGGAATATACTCTATTGAAGGATTATAATAATAATTCTTGATATTCATCTAATTTCCAAATTCCGCGGATATTTCACCTAATCCTACTGTCCATATGTATTACTTGTGGTCCCTTTTGTCAGTTCATGTGCCGTAAATAGACTAGTTTTTACATTCAGCTGATTGATAGCGTGTTCATTTCTTTCATTATATATTGAAATTGGTATCCATTATCCAAGTAATTGTAGGTGATTAATTGACCTATTAAGTGATAATTCCATAGCTGCAGCTACATGTATGCGTTCTTGTTCGCTATAGCGATATATCGTTAGTTATAACTAGGTTGCTTTTAGTTTGGCTTTGTTTGAATGCTTTCTTCCACTGACTTCGTTAACCGTTTTCCTAGCTACTACTAGTTTTTTTTATTACCGACTGCCTTTTCTAATTATTATATATTGATAGTGACCAGTGATGGGCAGGATCGCGATCATTGTTCGGCGATCCAATCCGGATCGGGTAAGAAAGTGAGGATCGAGATCGGGATCGGGAAAAGGATAGGGATAAGCGATCCCGATCCATAAAAAAGGACCAATGTCCATCATTGCATATACGATACTCTAATATTATTATATTTATGTATAAGAATATAAACAACATTTTAGTATTGTATTATTAAATTGATATTATATTGTATTGGTCATTATTTTGTATAGTTTTCCAAGGTATTGCAATACTAAGTAAAACCTACGTAGTATTTAAATAATAATTGTTATTTTTATCATAATAGAATTTAATCAATTGATATCATATAAGTAAACCACTGACTTTGACTCAACGTACATTGTACGTCGTACAATGAGTTGATATGTGTATCCAATTCAATGCATTTATATAAATAAATTATATTTAATTCACTATATCATATAAAATATGTCTATGACATGGGCGAAACTAGGGAGGACGGGTGATGTATCCCCCCCTAACAAATTATTATTAAATAAATTATTATATATTAATAATAATTATACCATAATAAAAATGTATGGTATCATATATAATTATACATGAAACACTGAATTTAAATTCATTTGACCTAACTTCAAAATCTCATTAATCGACTATTCTAAACAAATAAATATTTATTTTGTACATTTTCTAACAATATATTATGTATTTTTCAAAGTTCATAAAAAATTCCAACCAACAATATCTGATATACCATACCAAACCCTTGGAAAAGATAATAAATTTAGAAAACTATATTTCCAAAAAAATTGGTAAAGACTGTCCTTGCTTACATTATAATAAGGATGTGAACGTTTTGTTATGCTATATATGTTACATCCCATCCTCATGGGGCTATGTATTGATTACGACCACAGATTTTGATTCGATTATAATCATTTTACAATCAATGATTACCAACTGATCGTGAATCTATGTTAGTGATGAGTTAACAATCAATGATTTAGAAGTGTAGTTCGTAATCAAAGCATAGTTGCTTATCAATGATTGTAATACGATTGTAGATATAATCGTATTGTGATCAGTTACAGTCACAAATCATGATGATGATCAAACTACAATCTAACCACTGTCACTGATTACTTTACTTACTGGGATAGCTGATTCTAAAAGTATTAATAAATGAGTATTCTATAGAACGTACTATTTCTGTTTGATTCAAAAATTGGAAAAAAGCTATTGAAAAATTTAACAATCATAAAAATACGTTCCCATATTGATAACATTGAATGTATTCTAAGAAAAGAAAGTATCAGAACAATATTATCACAACTTAATGAATATTTCACTGCAGACCAAATCATATGGAGAGGAATTCTGAAGAAAATTATAACTACAATAAAGTATCTATCCAGTGAAGGAATTGTATTAGGGGAAAGTAACCGAATACCGACAGTGCCCGAATACGGACATTCTAGGTATCTCAGAAACCATAAATCCTACACAAAAATGTTTAATTAATAAAATATTCATAATACTATAAATAGTCTAAAAAAGTATTTTTTATTTTTTAATTATTCAAAATATAGCTGATATATCCATAAACTGATTTTTTTATTACGTTTTTAAATTATGAAAAAAAAATTCAACTTAAAACCTTCTCAAGAATATACAAATGTATCGAATATAACACTATATTATTAAAAAATAAATTATTCTAAAAATTATATCTATAATTTCTATAATTTCTATATTTGTTATCAAATATTCATTAAGTTATAAGCATATATCTAGAGGGCATATAAGTCCCTAATACGGACGCTCTAGTTGTCTTAATACGGACACCTTATAACCAATCAGCGTGCAGCGTATGAATTATTCTGATTTTCATAAAAATCGCGTGCGTTATAATATTAATACCACCAATAAATTAAATCTAAAATTGTTATTATTTAGATACTTAAATTGTATTATTAATTAAAAAAATAATAAAAATAAATAAATAATTAACTAATTAAATTAGAATAAATTATTCATAAAATTAATTATAAATAATAATATTGTAATTTATCTGATTGATTCATCAATAATATATAGTTTATCTAGTGGTATATAGGGTGTCCGTATTATAACACATGGTGTCCGTATTCGGACATGTGTACCGAATACGGACATATTCCCTATCTATGGAATTAAAAAATATAATTAAAATTTAAAAATCACAATAATATCTATTATCATATAATATTAATTATTTTAAAATATTGTAATTTTTGAATAAAAATAATGAGTCATAAAATGTTAAGACCATTTATTATTAAAGTGTCCGTATTAGGTTACTTTCCAATACTAATAAGTTAAAATATACAAAATGAAATACTAGAGATAATATCTCATAAAATTATAAAATCAATCTGCAAACAAATTAATGAAAAATCAAAAAAATTTGGAATAATTGTAGATGGAACGCAATATATATGCGGCATAGAACAAGAAGCTATATGTATTCGTTATATTACGAGTACATTTGATGTAAAAGAAGATTTCACAGGATCGTATTTAAATAATAAAAATACAGGAGAAAATAGTTCTTATATTATAAAAGATGTGTTGATAAGAACTGGATTACCATTATCAAATTTAAGAGCCCAGACTTATGATAGAGCCGCAAATATGTCTCGAAAATGTAATTGTATTATATATATATATATATCTACATTATATATATATATATATATATATTGTAAAGTAACGACTTTACGAAAGTTAAAATCAATGATAATTGATTATATATATTTGGAAACGAGAAAACCAGATACGTCCAAAGTCGGAAAAATGGTCGATAATAAATCATTGTCGACTTGGGTAAATAACTTTTGTTTATCGTAAAGATTAGGCTAACGAGAAACTCTCGATGGACGATGGCAATATAGGCAATGATTGATATCCTAATTTAGGCCAACAGAAGTCACTTGAGGACGATGGCGACTCGCTGTCCAATAGCCCACGAAGATAAGAGAACACCTGTTTCTCAGACTAACAAAGGAAAAGCACGTGACCGGATCTGGCCAATCAGGAGACACGATTTGTAACCCCTTCTATAAAAGAAGAAGAAACTAATCAACGGCAGTCTCCCTCCCACCTCTCGACGACACACGCAGATATGCCGTACACATCCGAAGTAGAAGACCGAGCTCCGTTAACTCTAACGTAAAAAGAATCGCACCTCCTATTAACCGTTAGTTGATCCACACTTATTATTTGGTGCCGATTACTAAATTCGTTATTTATACTTATTAAACTAACATTGTTACTCATATAAATATGCACAACAACTAAACCGGTCTTATTAATTATAATAACGAATAACCCACATAATCTCTCACCGTAAGAACTTCGTTCACAAGTAAAACATACTATTCTTTGAATCCAGTCTTGATAATTCTTTGCTTGATTATTGATTCTTAATTCAATAATATTGTGAATATATATGATGGTTACTTGTAGAATAACTCTGAATCTTACATTTGATGAGTACGCCAGTCAATTAAATAATTGATCTGAGAGTGCGTAGTCAGCATACACCACCCTCCGATCAGTTATTTAATTAGGAATAATTGCAATTATTGCAAATCCTATTCCGGTTGTATTGTAACAATACAACTAGGTATACATTATATTTGACTAAGGATATATTAATGAATGTATAATTTGTTTTAGTTGTATACCTAGTAGTAGTAATATTGATATTGTATCACTCACACCGATACCTTATTAGTATTTACTCTGATAAATACTTACTTGCTTGATTCATTCAAACAAGTGCGTATAAATCGAACCAGAGAGATTATTTTGTTTATATATTTCTTTATATATTAGATTATAACTAAACGAAATATATTGGTGAAGCGTGATATCGCACCCAAAAACAAAGCTTGTCTTGTAGGAGTATATGTATTAGATAGTGTTATTCCCGTAACGCTCCTATAGTTTCAAGTTACTATCTATCATGGTGGATAATAATGTATCCCTAGTGGTGGAAACTCTGGATGACATAATTATTAGAAATTATACACATTATTTGGGTATGATAGATGGTACAAACGAGGCACTATTATTAGAATGGATCGAGATATTAGAATAATGCAAAATAAATGAATTGAAACGATATTTCATGATGATGCTAAAATTTTGTTGTAATACACAAAAGATTGTGGAATGATATGATACGTGGTTAAAAAGTTGGATAAAAATAAGTCGTAGAGTAAATAAACATATAATATAGAGTATACTATAGTATAGATGAATTAAGATCTGCGAAAGAGCTGAATAGTAGAGTAAACTCTGGAGATCATAGTGATTTTAACTGATAGTGATAGTACCTATAATAGCGAAGATAATGAACCTCTAATTAATTTTAAAAAATACTCATGAGAATAAATGATAATAAATGTTAACCTAAACAACCACCATTAGTTCAATATATATATTAACATAGTTCAGGTATTGAAAAAGTTATCCAATACGTATCGAAAGCATTATATAGAATATACAACAGGATGACCTGTAATCAAAAATTACTATTATACATTGTTAAAGGAAACTCATAACCTATTTATACCGCGAGAAATGTATTGTTTATTGCGATAATAAACCAATAGTATCCATATTCTTGATAGAAATGAAAAATACAAAAATTTAGAGATGGGTAATCTAATTCGATGAATTCGATTGTGAAATTTGATATATAAAAGGTTCAGATAATTATAGAGCCGATTGGTTATCACGAATGGAACAACCGTTGTAAGTTGTCATGATAGTTGGAAAAAATAGTAAGTGCCTTAGAGTAGATGAAAGAAAAAAAATACGAAGACCTGAATTTAGGAAATATTAGAGAGGGACCGAACAAAAGTCAGAGTTCCCCGTGTTATGGGAATCTATAAAGCAGGATGATGACAATTATACTATTATAGATGATGTTCTATATAGTTTCGCAAATGCAAATGCTGCGGCATTAGAATATCGGCGTCTATTGCAATATTTTAAATAGAAAGTCTGCAATAGAAATAGCGCATAATGAAGTAGGTCATATGTCGTTAAATAATACATACTTAAGACTGCTTGAATCTTATACATGGAAAGGTATTAGAAAGTATATTCGCGCACATTTAGAGGAATGTGCTGTATGCCTGTTAAATAATAGGAAACCAGAGTCACATAAAATGGGAGAAATGCCCATAGCGACTTACCCTATTACAATAATCTCAATGGATCTAATAGATCCATTTATCCCTAGTAACCGGAGTAACAGATATATTCTCACAAATATCTGTCACTGTATCGGTTACGCTGAAGCGTTACAAATATTTGATAGAACTAGTATAAGCGAATTGAGATATTCAATCGAACCCTCAAAGAAATGATTAACAAACTAGTTAATAATTTAGTGGATAGATGGGAATCAGTTTTATCAAGTGCAATGCTAGCCTATTTGTCAGCATTGTCCGATACGATGTGATTCACAACTTTATCTAATATATGGTAGAAACGTAAAACTGCCATTTGCAATGCTATTACATGTTAATAAGCAACATTTCTTTGAAGATAGAATCGATAAATTAGCTAAAGCTTTTATAACCGTAAAATAATTAAAAATTAATTCTAGAAAAATTAATAGGGATAGATTAGCAGCAAAAGCGTGTAATAAGGACGTATCAGTTGGCGATACGGTAATGTTATTGGCAGATGATTGAATAACATTCGCCTCTAGATGGGATCCACATTGGGTCGTAAAACAAAGTATGGGAAAACTTTGATAATTGTGAATCAGTTAACACATAAAAGAAAGTCAACCGGAAAATGGTTAGACTTGTAAACCCACATGTCAACTGGGATTCCGCAAACGTTATAATTAAACGTAACCAGTTGTACCAGTAAAACAAATCACTCGCTTATTACCGTAAATTGAGCAGATCATGACACTCTTTTCGGACTAAGTACAGATTTACCAGTTACTGGTAAGGTCCGAGACATCAGGCAAATAAGAGGAATACAAAGAAAACTAAATGGTAAGGTCATTACCATGTTAGTACAAGAGAATTGAGCGAGAGACTCGACAATTATTCATGTGGTAAATAGGTGACCACGATTGTTGATTACAAAGATGGGCTACGTAGCACAAAATAGGAAGCACCTTGACTCACTGGAGAGTTACAACAAAATGTTCGCTAATAAAATGGAAAGATTATAAACGAAATTTATGGAAATAGCCAGCGCAACCCAGGGGTTAATAATGATTGAAATCTTATAAAACGATTTAAATGTTATACAAGTTGAATATAGTAATTTTTAGAAACACCTATGTAATTATGAACAGCAGAGAGCTGCTCTACAACTGGGTCATCTGATTGAGAAGACGCTACGACGGTAGCGTGCAGTAGACATACTACAATACATTCTGGACAAATCAAAGGACGTAGGCCTGTATTATGCAAGTCCGGAATGATACGGGACGAATACGGAGTCTAATAGCCGTCAGTACTAAAAATAATTATATAACATCACCTGTCTTGTATATCGGGAAATCCCTATGATATACGAACACAACATTTATTACAATAGAAGGTTCATCTGCGAACCTTCTATTATTGTAGGAAACCACAAATCAGGAAGAGGATGCTTGTTCACGATAAAAAGATTAACAACAAGCGAACAATCGTGATGAGAGCTGATTTTAACAGGTTCATAGTTTCTACTATAGGGGGAAATATTTATTTTCATTGCGGAAATGAAAAAATCAGCTCGATGACAATTGAGGAGGGCGTATACCAAATCCTCATTGCAAAAATGGTTGGATAACGGAAATGAATTCTGTATCAAATCTATAGTAGAAAATTAAATTAAAATAAGTATAACACGTGAGAATGTTATAATTATTAAAATTGAAACTATGAACACCTTCCGTACCGAACACATAGATAAACTATTAAAGGCGTTCGAGTATAAAAAGCTGGGAAGGATAAGCGGGGTAAGTTTAGATAATATCGATGAAAAAACTAACTTTGACAATACAAAAATGAGTATATTTCATGCTGGAAATATGATTTTCAATTTAATACTAACAATTGTCATACTATGTTTAACTATCTACATTATTAAAGGACCATTGAAATGTTGCTCTTGTGAAACTACGCGTAAACGAAAATGTAATGCTGAGTCAATTGTCGACTTACCCTCGACGATACCAACACCAGTAAGGAAGAAGAGTCCAATTCAAACAAAGAAGAGGCAGGAATTCGAGACTATGGAAATGACAAAGAGACCTCAGAAAGCCGAAGAAGGAGTATAGATATATGTATATGTATATAAATATATTTACCTATTAGTTACAATACACATTTATTAATTAAATATTGCGAAATTCCAATAAGGAAGTACTTATTAGTTATAATATGCATTAAGTACATTGTAAAAATTTCAAGAGAAATTTATTGTACCATAGTTGTTTAAAAATTAAATTGCAATACAATTTAATTTTTTGTATAATGGGAAGGACGAATGTAAAGTAACGACTTTACGAAAGTTAAAATCAATGATAATTGATTATATATATTTGGAAACGAGAAAACCAGATACGTCCAAAGTCGGAAAAATGGTCGATCATAAATCATTGTCGACTTGGGTAAATAACTTTTGTTTATCGTAAAGATTAGGCTAACGAGAAACTCTCGATGGACGATGGCAATATAGGCAATGATTGATATCCTAATTTAGGCCAACAGAAGTCACTTGAGGACGATGGCGACTCGCTGTACAATAGCCCACGAAGATAAGATAACACCTGTTTCTCAGACTAACAAAGGAAAAGCACGTGACCGGATCTGGCCAATCAGGAGACACGATTTGTAACCCCTTCTATAAAAGAAGAAGAAACTAATCAACGGCAGTCTCCCTCCCACCTCTCGACGACACACGCAGATATGCCGTACACATCCGAAGTAGAAGACCGAGCTCCGTTAACTCTAACGTAAAAAGAATCGCACCTCCTATTAACCGTGAGTTGATCCACACTTATTATTTGGTGCCGATTACTAAATTCGTTATTTATACTTATTAAACTAACATTGTTACTCATATAAATATGCACAACAACTAAACCGGTCTTATTAATTATAATAACGAATAACCCACATAATCTCTCACCGTAAGAACTTCGTTCACAAGTAAAACATACTATTCTTTGAATCCAGTCTTGATAATTCTTTGCTTGATTATTGATTCTTAATTCAATAATATTGTGAATATATATGATGGTTACTTGTAGAATAACTCTGAATCTTACAATATATATATATATATATATTCAACTGCCTGTGTGGCTCAGTGGCTAAAGCGTCAGACACACACGCAGTAGGACACGGGTGCGACCCTCGTCTGGACCATTAATTAATTTTATAAAATGGGTCTTAAAATATTATTTAGAAGTGATCTTATATAGGGGAAAGTCCCCGATTACCGACCCCCTCCTAATACCGACCCCCTCTCGTATCTCAGTAACCATAAGAGATATCAAAAAATAATATATACATTAACTGTTAGTTATTTAATGATAAATATGAAAACGTATTTTGTTTAAAAAAATATTTAATCCTACAATTGTTATTTGATAAAATGTAATATTCTGTTTTATTTTTTTTAATATTTGAATAATAACTTTTTTTAAATCATTGTAAATACTTTATTAATTAAAAGAAAACTTGATTTTGTACATAATATTGTAGAACAATAAAATGTTTATAACTATTATAAAAATAATTGAATTTGAATAACTATTAACCAATATATCTTAATTATAGCAACCCATATTATTTTCCTATTACCGACCCCCTAAATTACCCTAATACCGACCCCATGTGATTTATAATATCCAATCAAAATAGATTCGTATTTTACTTTAAAATATGTCGTAAGTTGTTTATGTATCATTGATATAGATTTAGGATTCATAATTCCAGTTTATTATATACATACTGATTAATAAATAAAAATTAAATAATAATATACAATATTTTAATATAATTACTATAAAGTTTAAATTTAAATTTAATATTACTATTAAAACATAAATTCAATAAAAAATAAATTACGTCATGTTATAATTAATTATAGTTATGTATATCTACTCTTTTTATTGGATATTATAATACTACAATTATTTATACTACGATTATTTTAGGGTTCGGTAATAGGGGAAGGGGGTCGGTATTAGGCACATGTATCCGATTACCGACCCCCTGTTTATTCTTGTAAATATAATTATATCAAAAATATAAAATAGCCACTTTATTCATTGCCATAATATTACCCTAATTACAAAATTTCAATTAAATATATTTAATATTGAATAAGTTATTACAAATAATCATTTAGGGGTCGGTAATCGGAGACTTTCCCCTAATTGTGTATAAATAAATAATCGGCTATCGTTAAAACCATGGATATCTTAACATGAGAGCGGCTTCGAAGGGACATTAGAGCCATATATATGGTTATAACTTATAATTGAAAACTTCATCTAAGTTCCTGGATGGGATGAATGAACTCAACTAAATAAAAATAACAATAACAATAACAATATATATATATATATATATATATATATATATATATATATATATATATATATATATATCTTTGCATAGGGGAGGGTGGGGTTGTATGACCATGTTTTTTATTAAGGGCTATCATGGTGGTAATAATAAATGTTTCTTAATTATTTAAATTGTATTGCCTAATATATAATATTAGTTAACTAATATATCACTTTTAGATATAAGGAATACTTATAAGATTTCATAATTACAATTAATAAAAAAAAATAAAAAAGTTCATTCAACCCCAAAGGCGGGGTTGAATGAACATACCCTGTTTTACTTCTTTAATTGCTCTTGTCATGATAGTTTTATCACGTATTCTATCAGTTTGTTGAGTATAGTTTCTCATTTTTGATTCATAGAAATAATATTTAAATAATTATTAAGAATTAGTAATTGACCCTCATTAAAATTAATTTAATTAATTATATTGATATATAATTAATTATATTATTTCTATTTAATCATTACTTATTTATATTCGGATCATTGCATATATATTATAATATTATAATAATATTAATATTATAATATTATAATATTATATTATAAATATTAACATATGATATTTGTTTGATTGAACAATGTTCATATAACCCCATTTTTAGTGGTTCACTCAACCCCAAATCAAATTTTATTATTAATTGATAACATTTTAATATTTTATTTAAAATTTTAAATATATTTGTATATTAATATTAAGTTAATTATATATTAAAATCATATATATAATATGAAATTAATCAAATAATTATTATAGAAGTTATAACATATATTACCTTTTCTGGAATTTTTACTTTTGAGCGTACTTTAGTTAAAAATGTGATTAAAATGTTACTATTTTTATTTTTTTATTAAAAATGATACTTCCGCAACTGTATTATTTATAGATGACTATACTAGTTCAGTTAAATCAAATTTCTGATGTAGCAAACAATTGTTATCTCCAGTGGCTCATGCAAGACACCTGTTCATACAACCCCACTCTCCCCTATATATATTTATTTATTGTTATAATATACAATATTTAGATTATTAAGCAGACATTTTTAAAATCCAGCCTTTGGCTTTATACGTACACTGTGGGGCTCATGTTTCTCATTTAATAGCATCAAACTCTTTCAATGAATCAACTATAATTAGAAATTCTCTAAATACTGTTCAAGATTTAGGTTCATTATATAACCAGTCAGGAAAGTTTAAAAATGATTCAAAATAATGAAAATAATGTTATAAAACCGATGTGTCCAACCAGATTATTGACAAGAGAACCTGTATACAGTATACTATAGTATCCTGTATTATCAATAACTATACTGATATAATAAACAACTTGGAGAGTATTGTAAACATGGTATGGCTTCATGTAAATATACTGGTATATTAGCTAATGTGAAATCACCTTTATTTATTCATTGCATATCTATGGTATTTCCAATCATTTCAATTTTGGAGAAATTTATTGTAATGCTACAGAGTAAAACTTGTACTGTAAGTTTAATGATTTTATCTTCAACATCTGTCATCCAAAAACTACAAGAATGCAGATAAGAAATCATATTTAGTGACATAATAGACTGATTTAACAAATTTATTGATGATAATGATATTGATGACTTAATTTTACCAAGAAAAATAAAGCGAAAGGATAATAATCAACATATTAATATAGTAGAATTGTATTGAAGAGATTATTATAACATTATTGATATTGGCAATTGGCAATTGAGTCAATACATACATATTTTAATGCAACAGATATTAATATATACAAACAAATGGAACAAATATTTACAAATACAGAACAACATATTGATATAATAAAAGAATACCCAGAGTTATGTAAAGAAGATTTTATTGCCGAAATTAAATGTTAAAAAAAAGGGTTAACGAATTTTTAAAATGTCTAACGAAGTAATACATTTTTTCCAGAAATTCAAACCCTATTAAAATTACTTATGGTATCACCTGCAAGTTCGTGTGACGCTGAAAGGTCTTTCAGTGCGTTAATAAGATTAAAGCAATGGATAAGAAATATCATGACGAAGAGAAGATTAAATACGATAATGATTTGCAACATCCACAATGAAAAATTAGAAGCATTATACATAGATAACATATTAAAGTCATTTATAAATAATTCATTTGAGAGAAGAAGTATTAAATTTGGTAAATAACTTTTGTGAATAAATATATATATATATATATACATATTCGATATTTTTCCAATATCCCCTATAGGGGATATATATATATATATATATATATATATTATTAAAAGTAAAGTTTCTCCCCTGGTATATGATATACTACATTCAATATATTCATTTAATTCAATTGAATTATTATTGAAATATAATACAATATATTAATAATAAATATTATTTACAATTATTAACAATTTATATTACATAGGTATTATAGGGGAAAGTAACCGAATACGGAGAGTGCCCGAATACGGACACTCTCGGTATCTCAGAAACCATAAATCCTACAAAAAAATGTTTAATTAATAAAATATTCATAATACTATAAATAGTCTAAAAAAGTATTTATTATTTTTTAATTATTCAAAATATAGCTGATATATCCAATAAACTGATTTTTTTATTACGTTTTTAAATTTATGAAAAAAAAATTCAACTTAAAACCTTCTCAAGAATATACAAATGTATCTAAATAAAATATAACACAATATTATTAAAAAATAAATCATTCTAAAATTATATATATAATTTCAATATTTCTTATCAAATATTCATTAAGATATAAGCATATATCTTGAGGTCATATAAGTCCCTAATATGGACACCCTATAGCCAATCAGCGCGCAGCGCATGAACTATTCTGATTTTCATAAAAAGCACGTGTGATATAATATTAATACCACCAATAAAGCTAAATCTAAATTTTTTATTATTTAAATACATAAATTGTATTATTGTATTGATTAAAAAATAATAAAAATAAATAAATTATTAACTAATTAAATTAGAATAAATTGTTCATAAAATTAATTATAAATAATGTAATAGTAATTTATTTGATTGATTCATCAATAATATATAGTTTATCTAGTGGTATATAGGGTTTCCGTATTATAACACAGGTTGTCCGTATTCGGACATGGGTACCGAATACGGACACCTCCATTATCTATGGAATTAAAAAATTAAATAAAATTTAAAATCACAATAATATCTATAATCATATAATATTAATATATTGTAATTTTGAATAATAATAATGAGTCTTAAAATATTAAGACCATTTATTGTTAAAGTGTCCGTATTAGTTGTCCCTATAAGGTGATTCCCAGGGTAATCTTTTTTCAGTGTTGATTTTAACCGGATTATTTTTTAGCAGCTTCCTTGTATACTTTCTCAAAATAGATATAGGCTACCTAGTGTTTGCAGATGAGTCAGTTTTATCAGCCTCTTGGAGAGCTGAAAATATGTTTTTCACTTCAGTTATAAAATTATACTGTATATCATTGTCGTATTTCAGTCTGGTCCAATCAAAAGGTTTATTAACGCATACTTTATTTTTAGTGAGACTTAAGCGTATTTCAGCTAAGATGACACGATGATCAGATGCTAATCTAATGACAGAATTGTACGCAATACAATTCTTTGCGCTGTTATTCAAATTTTACATTTATGATTAGGAATTAAATGTTTGATTTAAAACCATTTGGAGAGTTGTGTGTCTAGGATTGTCATGATCTTTTTATGGAAATGGCCCATTTTGCTTGAATACCCATTTCAAATGGGTATTCAAGCATAACATATTATTTTCAAGAAGAAAGTAATGTAGCATGTTGCAATTTCGATTTTTAGTTCTGTGTAATGCATTGTAATACAAAGTTTATATCCACCATCGATGGTATTTTCGAAAGATCTTTTCCGAGGTGCGCATTGAAATCTCCACCAATAATAAGTATGTGTGTTTTGTAATATGCTTAGGTTAATGAGGTTATTTGTGTATAGAAACTTTCTTTTTCATTTTCGTCACTTGTATTTTTTGGTCTGTATCATGATATTACTATTGTGTGTGGGTTTCCCTGAAAATTGATTACCATTATTATACATATATACAGAGCTGGACACGATACATAACAAAATGTATAATAGATACAATTACAATTACACACTTTTTTCTTATAATAGATACTACTACAATTACTTTAAAAAAAATCATAGTAGATACAATTACAAATACATTATTTTCTTAGTAGATACATCTTAGTAGATACAAATAAATTATAATTATATACAATGTATAATATACATTGTATATATTATATAGATATAAATAATATTTATATATATATATATATATTATATCATATAATATATATTTATAATTATATATATAAATATATATTCATCGATGTTGATTTGAAAGTACATATCAAGGAACATTAAGAGGGCATCCCAATAGGTACAAGTATTTTAACTTTAAAACTATTTTCTATAAAGTTAACTATAATTTTACTGGGAAACCCCCATACTTTCCGGCAACTTGCCTGAAATATAATAACTTTATAAGGTATCTCATTACAACTTGATAGAAAATGGTTTTAAAGTTACAATATTTCCGGTAAGTTGCAGGAAAATCTTGTTGTGGGATACCCCCTTTATACGGAAATAATGTCCGGAAATGTTTTATAGAAAGTGATTTTCTAGTAATTTGTAGTGGGATACCCCTTTTAAAGTTACTATTTTTCCGGAAAGTTGCCGGAAAGTAAGAGGGTAACCCACTAAAATTGTAGTTAACTTGCCTGAAAATAACTTTCTACAAATATTTCAGGACATTATTTCCGGAAATACTGCTAGTGGGATACCTCCTTTAAAATAACATATTAAATATTTACACCTTATAACGTGTTCTTCAATATATGATCTAGAATACATTTTTTGATATTTATTGACATTTAATGATGCCCACGATGAATATTTTAGTGTACCAGCGTTTATTTATTCTTAAATTATACTATGAGCCATTACAGACTATAGAGAAATATACATTATTACAATATACTATTTTTCAACTAAAAATATTCAGCGACCTTAACTTTCGAATGTTAAACATGAATATAGTAAATTATCATATATTCAAAAAATTAATTATTAATATATTATTAATTATTATTATTTAGAATTATCATATTTATTAAAATTATTTTATCTTTTTTATCTTTTTCTATATAATATATAATTTTGAATAATAAATCAATTATTATACAAAATATATTATCAAAATAATGTCTTTGTTTTCAATAAATATATATAATGGTTTTTGAGAATTAATCACTATAATTGATATATCATAATTTTTAACAATGAATTAATTTCAATATTTACAAAAGATATTTTATTACAAAATATATATATATATATATATAATGTATATATATTAAAATTAATTTATAAAATGATATTATAAAATATTGATATAAAATAAATATAATGACCAAATGTTATATTATTTAATAAAATGTATCTGTTTAAATAATTGTCTTAGTAGATACGTATCGTAGATACTATTTATGACTAATAGATACGATTACAAATACTTTTGTAATTTTTATAATAGATACAAATACAAATACAAATGTATCTACGATACTGATTTATTGCCTTAATAGATACTGTATCGGCGATACTGCCCAGCTCTGCATATATATCCAGCAAACCATAACAGCAGATTTAAATATTAACCATCTTAAACTCTTATGTAATTCAACTGATTTAAAAGTTTTCAAACGTTCATAAAACACCTTCCTTTCTTACTTATACTTATTATCAATGATGTCGTCCATAATATTATATTTCATATCTTCGTGTAAATTTAATGATTTTTGTAAAATTCACTTTTCATATCTGCCTAAATAACTCATATTTAATTAATTTATTATATAATTTTTATTTGTTTAATTAAAATTAATAGTATATAAGAAAATAAAATACAGTTAAGAAAAATAATTTTTTTTTATATAAATAGTAAAAAAAGGTTTCTCAAATAATTTATGGGCCCCCAAAATGCTGGGCCAAGGGCAATTGCCCGATTTGCCCCCCCCCTTGAGCCGGTCCTGCACACATACACCCAGCTAACAGTATACTATATTATAATAGCCTAATAATAGCAACATAATAGAATAAATAATAGAATCAAATGTTTAAATTGTGCTATTATGCTGCTATTATGTTGCTCATAAAAGTCTATTATGCTGCTATTAATTTGTAATGCTATTATTTTGCCATTAAAAGTCTATTATGCTATTATGATGCTGCTATTAATTTTAAAAGTATATTATTCTGCTATTATCAAGACCTCCTATAACCTCCGAGGTTATAGGAGGTCTTGCTATTATGCTGATATTATTAGAAGAGCTACATAATAGCAGCATAATAGACTTACAATTAATAGCCGCATAATAATAGCATAATAGACTTTTAATGGCAACATAATAGTAGCATAATAGCACAATGTAAACATGTGAGGCTACTAGTTATGCTATTATGTTGTTATTATGAGGCTATTACTGTTAGCTGGATATATATATATATATATATATATATATATATATATATATATATATATAATACCCGAAAATAACAAAAGCCGATCGTAGTATAGTTTTTCATCAATAGGTGGGGTTATGTTACTGAATTATACTTCCCTTATTAATAAACAAATAAACAAATATAATTATTTTACAAATATTATGTAAGTACATTTTATCTATATATGTACATGATTATATATATAATGTTTACAAATATAATCATAATGTGTAATAAAAACAAGTTAAAGAAAAATCTTGTATATGTATTATATTCTAATATTAATATATTATATAAAATATCATTATAATTATTATAAATGTTAATAAAATTTATAATTTAAAATTATTATTTTAGCAATACAATATTTATTTGATAATATATAAAATGATATATCATTTGTATACCTTTTGATTATTATATGAACATATAAATCTATAAGTATAAAATATAACGCCATATTATATGGCATATAGTATATGATATACAAATCTAGTTATTAATAATTTTTATAATTATTTGTCGAGTGATGTCACATCAGATGTGTATGCCATATATTGGGAGACGATCAAAAAGGATGAGTTGAGGTTTAGAGGTTACATTTGAAATACAAGTTAATTTATATGTATATATTGTATCGATATTTGAGGGCTTTTTTGGTCTAATTTGTTTAGTTTTGTCCTGCTTGTTTTTATTAACTGCATTACTGTAATTACCTTATATAAGTTCATTTTGGGATGTAATGATTACATCCCAAAATGAGCTTATATAAATTTATTTCACATTTAAAATTTAACCTATGTTACTGATTTGGGAACGGTTTTCAAAATGTTATCAGCAATTGAGGCGAGCGCGCATAGCGCTATATATATATTATATATATATATATATATATATATATATATATATGTGTATATATATACTATATATAAATTATATAATTTAATATAATATATTTATATAAAACTCCCGCCTCACGCGTTTTTTTTTTTTATTGTTGCGCTTTAGTTTGAACCCGTCACCATATATAATATATTTTATATAAGCTTTATCAATATCGGTAGGCATTGATGAGTGAATATAAACATATAATCTATTGTTAACTGTATTATACAGTTAAAATGACATAGTGTATATAGTGTATACACTATGCGCGTTCACCGCCCGCCTCAATTGGTGGTAACATTTTGAAAACCGTTCCCAACTCATGCAGTAACCCTACTCAACTCGTCTTTTTTGATCGTAACCCCATATATTAGTATAAATACGCTAATTAAATTAGTAATTATATCTAAATAATATCGGAATATATACTATATAATATAGTAAATGTAATAATAAAATATGAATCTCTACATGTTTATAATGTTTAAAACTTGTATTTTTATATTGTATAATCATTATTATATAATGATTATATATAATTCATTATAATAAATTATTAAATAATGAATATATAACATTATAATCAATTAAAGATTAGGCTTTTAGTAATATAATAATGTAATGATTTGATATCGACTAGAACCCCCTATAGTTGAACTATATAAATTATTGCATTTAGGTGGCTGTAATCCTAGTTATTCATTCCATTTATAATATTATTTAATTATATTAATTAAATTAATAATTATTTCCACCAGTTCAATAAATTAATTGTATACTTTTTTTTAAATATATATTTATAATTTTCTATTTTTTGATAAATCACTATCTTAATGTCAGCTACATTAAAAGGTACACATAATCTAAAATTAATGTACTTGTTTCATGGCACACGATTTATACAATTTATCGATTACAAGCTGTAATTTACAACCAACTAAAGACAAGCATTCATATAGTTCAATAATAAAGGGCTCTAGTCAATATAAAATTAGTATATTACTAACATTCTGATATTTACTTGATTTTAATTGTTATATAAACATATTAATTTTTCAATATAAATACATAAGTTTTATACACAATACGTGTGCAGAGATTCATACTCTATATTAAAATATAACCGTTTACTATATATTCCAATATTATTTCGATACCATTAGCCTCTATAGTTGAACTATTCATCACGTATTTTTTCAAATGTTTGACTTTAGTTGAAATATAGCCAATTTATCTAATGATAATGTCACAATTTGTATTAACACAATTATTAAAACAGATCATATTTCACTGATTAAAGTTATAATTGTGTATACATAGTGTGTTATGTGTTTAGTAAACACTGTTTACTAATGATATTCAATTTAAGGATTATGGTCAAAAGCTTCGCGATTGATACGAGATTTGAACGCCCGCAAACTTGATTATTCGAATTAGTGATTTTACAATAGCGTATCATTGGCCATTATCATTAACACAGTGTTCTGAAAGTTGTGGGTAAAACCTGTTTTTGCTGGACAAAAATGGCAAAAACCTATCTCCATGTAATTGTATGGTAAAAACTAGCAAAAACCTCATAAAAATGGCAAAAACCTTATCGATAATAATAATTTTATTTAATTTATTTATTAATTCATATATTAGAATTATAATAGAAGAATAAAACTTAATATTTGTAATATATATATATATGAAGAATACATTTATTAGAATAATAATAAAAACATTATATATGAAGAATACACTGAATACAATTCTTTTACTGATTTTTCTGTGTTTTCTATTTTGCATTTATTATAGTGCATTTACAACTGTCCATTGCATAGCGTGCAACCTTATTACTATATATTTGATGACTTTTTTAGATTTAGCCTTAATCTTATTTTCATTAATTCTAATAAATTGATCCCATATCGGGTGCTGTGGTCTTCCACCTTGTTTATTATTCGATAGATAGATTTAGAAAGAATTTATAAATGTATTGTTCATATATTATTATTAACTTCTATTATTATCATATACTCTGTTATTATATATTCAAAGTAAATGTATTTATTGTAATATATATAACATTTATATATTTATATTATAAATACATAATTGATTCAGCAAACTAGATGTTATCAGTTTTTATAGATTTCAATTAAAAATAAAATTAATTTCTATAGAAAATCAAAAAAATAAAATACTGTGAATAAAATGATTGTTTTCTGGAATATTATTTTTAATAATTCTTTAATAATAATAAATATTCAGAGGTATATGAATACAAAGTAATTGTATTTATAAATAATAATATAATATAGATACTTCTTATTGAATAAACATTATTCAGAATATTATTTATGAGATCAAAGAAATTGATTTTATTGAAAAAATATATGTATATATACATAATTTGCATTATTTAAAATTATTCAGTATTATTTATATATTGTATACAATATAATATAAAAATAAGTAAGAAAGTTATTATAAGTTACATATAAGTTATATTTTGAATTTTAATAAATTTAAATAATTTAATCTTATAGCTTTGTTAGATATAAGATAAATATTTATTTTTAAGATATTAATTTAAGAATTTATTCATTGAATATAGATTATTTATTATGCATTTATTTAATAAATTGTAGTTTTTCCATGGAAAAAACTATGGCAAAAACCTGTTTTTTCCATGGTGGTATAATCCACTTTTGGTTTAAACCGTTTGAAGTTCAAACTTTGTACACTATACAAACTTTGTACACTGCATTAACATATGTATATATATATATATATATATATATGTGTGTGTTTTATAGGCTCACTCGGGATGTAATGCAGTTAAAAAAACCTAGAAATATCAAAATTAAACCCAACCAAACCAAACAAGTGAAAATAACTAAAACTACAAATATTAATTTTTGTACAAACAAACATACGCTATTGTAAATTCACTAATTCGAATAAACAATTTTGCGGGCGTTCAAATCACGAAGCTTTTGACCAGGTACCAAATTAATAATTAATTACTATAAATGAACTTCATTATTCATGATTATTTTTTTATATTAAATTTAAAATAATATTTACATATTTATATATAAAATAATTTTAGTTAGCAAAACAGTATACCTGCTATCCATATCTGCAATAGTAACTTTTTTATTCATAAATAAAAATTAAGTGGTAAATTTAATTATATTTCAGTGAATTCAAAAAATCCTGATATATTTATTTATAAGGGAATACATTAATAATAAAATAATAATTACTAAAATATTAATAATAAAATACATTAAATTATTAATACATTAATTTTTTTAAATTTATATTTCTAATTATTTATTTTATATTTATTTTAAATTCAGTTTGATTTAAAAGATGTTTATCTATATTATTTATACTGATATTCTAAATAATATGTATTACATTATAATTTTATATATATTTTTATATAATCATATTTAAATAATTAATTTCAAAACAAATTTTTGCATTGATATAAGATAATTCTAGATTTCATATTAGATAATTAATAATAAACATATATAATTAGGTACATTTTAATTTTCTCTATACATTATTTATCTTTTAAAATTTATCTATAAAATTAAAATATTTTATAACTGATTTTTATAATATATGTATAATAATAATATTAATACTAATAATATGAATGATAATAATAATAATTTGATCACCTTATTTTAAAAGAATCATAAAATATATTCTGATTATAAGCGATCTCAAATATATGCATCATCAATTAATGAATATATAAATTAATATATATATATATATATATATATATTTATTCAGTTTTAATATTTATCTATATTAGATGAATAAAATCAGTATATAGAAAATGTTAAATAAGAATCCGTGAAACCAATTAGCTTTATTAATTATATTCAATTTATCCTAACAGAATGTGCAATATTTCATAATTTTTAAATTATTTCAAAATTCATCATATTCGTATTCCATGATGTATTTTTTAAAGCGATATCCTTGAGAACATACTGACAAATAATATATTGATTAATTGATTAATTGATTAATTTGCCGTATAAACCGCGATGTCTAGACTCGTCTATAGTATAATCATGAAAATTATAATAGATAGACATATTGATAAATTAACAATCGTACATAGCGACTAAAATGATATATATATATTAGTGATCTAAATGAGCCAAAATGTCCTGTTTCGAAACAACTGAAACATTGTCAAAATTGTCGAAATTGATTGTAAAATTAGATTGTCGTTTCATATTTGATTTTCAAACTAGTTTATCTGATTAGATTGTCGAACATGAGTGTGACTCTATTTATAATAATATCAATTGTATTTTAAAATTAAATAAGATATTTTTTTAATTTCAATATTATAATATCGTCAATTAAATTTTAAATTTAATTATTTTAGTTCAAAATTAATTTTTATAGAAATGTAACTAATATATTATTATTAAACGTAATTGCATTGCTCATAGTATATAAACAAGTTATACATATAAGCGATTGTTTAATAATAATTGGTGCGTCCATTGATAACATTTATTTTAACTTTACACACACGTATATTACACAGTATCACTGCGGACACTTAATAGCGATGTCGCAGATGATATCTGCCATGCAGGACATCATAGGACATAACGGGGGTGTCATCGATGAACCAGCCAAGTCTACAGGCATTGAAGACACACTCGATGACAACTACGAAAGTGTAGAAGAGAACTCCACAGAGATCGCTAATCTGGTAGAGTATATGCCGCCGCCGCACAGTATGTAGACTATGTAGACTATGTAGACTATGTAGACTATGTAGACTATGTAGACTATGTAGACTTTGTAGACTATGTAGACTTTGTAGACTATGTAGACTATGTAGACTATGTAGACTTTGTAGACTATGTAGACTATAGTATAACCTAGTATAGCAAAGTGTAGTAGGTTTCGTTATTTTGTGAATATACTATATCTAATTCCAGTTCTATATATTGCATTATATGTAATCATAGGGTGGTAGGTTACGGGTGATGTGTGGCTATATGATAACTCGCTATTAAACACTACAGTAACCCAGTGTTCCCTATTATGTCAGTATCGCACACATATACCTGTGTATTTAATATATACGAGTTTTTCATACATTCACCAATGATTCACTATTATCTATATTATTAACTAATGAACTAAGAATCTACTATTTTAATAATCACAAGTATTGGTTAAGTTGGAAAGCGCACATCTATGATACACTAGTACCCCATATTGTAATACTAAATATCTAATTATTATTAAACAGTTAATTAGTTAAACAGTTATCGCAGTTTTGTAATCACTAATTAAATTTGTTATTAATATCGATTAAAATATACACACATATATATATATAATAATAATAATAATAATAATATTTATTAGAAGAATTTTAATTTATTTTTCTGATAAATTATAATGATATTTATATAATATTTTCTTCTAAAAGGCTTCAAAATAATATGACTATTTTCTGTTGTTGTTGCCCATCATATATACAGAATATACATAATACAGAATATCGTGTACTATATGGTTAATGAATCTGTGATTTTAAATATGTTTCTATTATGATATATTACTACTACCCTCTATGTGAACACCTACATGTGAACAGTACATGTTGTTGTTGTTGTAGGATGCGACCCCTGTAGATGACCCCGCTGCCAATATATGCATCATCAACGGACAGAGGACATACATCTACACGTGCCCTGACATGTCCTGCAGCAAAGTGTTTGCCAACAAGAAAGATCTACTCATTCATAAGTACCATCATAAGGTATGCTATCCACTATTACCTTTACAATACCTAGATTATTATTAAATTATAATAATAATAATATATATATACTAGGTTACTTTTTTCCCGAATCAAGGGCTAACGCTCCTTGTAGAGTGGTTACTTTTTTACTAAAGCAACTAAACTTTATTACTAAAAGAATGTTACTTTATTACTAAAATAACTAAACATTATTACTAAAAGAACTAAACTTTATTACTAAAAAGTAACTACTTTATTACTAAAAGTAACTACTTTATTACTAAAAAGTAACTACTTTATTACAAAAAAGTAACTAATTTATTATTAAAAAGTAACTACTTTATTACTAAAATGTAACTACTTTATTTCTAAAAAGTAACTACTATATTACTAAAAAGTAACTAATTTATTATTAAATAGTAACTACTTTATTATTAAAATGTAACTACTTTATTTCTAAAAAGTAACTAATTTATTACTAAAGAGTAACTACTTAATACTTAAGAGTAACTACTTTATTACTAAAAAGTAACTACTTTATTAATAATAAAAAGTATCTACTTTATTTATAAAATGTAACTACTTTATTATTACTAAAAGTAACCTCTTTATTACTAAAAAGTAACTACTTTATTACTAAAAGTAAATACTTTATTACTAAAATGTAATTACTTAATTACTAAAATGTGACTACTTTATTATTACCAAAAGTAACTAATTTATTACTAAAAAGTAACTACTTTATTACAAAAAATTAACTTTATTACTAAATCAACTTAGTTACTAAAAGAATTTTATTACTAAAATAACTTTATTACTAAAAAAAACCTACATAAATTAAAACTTAATCCAACCTAACCATAACAGTGAAAATAACTATGACCACACACATACACATACATATCACTATACTTTTATAGGCTCAATTGGGTTAATGCAGCTTAAAAAAACCTACCAAAATTAAAACTTAACCCTACCTAACCACAACTGTGAAAATATACATGTATAGGTTTACTCGGGAAGTAATGCAACCTAACTACAACAGTGAAAATCTACTTTTATAGGCAAACTCGGGAAGTAATGCAGCTAAAAAAAACCTACCAAAATTAAAACTTAACTCAACCCAAACCCAACCAAACCCACCTAAACCCAAACCCAACACAAACCCAACCAAACCCACCTAAACCCAAACCCAACACAAACCCAACCAAACCCACCTAAACCCAAACCCAGACCCAAACCCAACCCAAACCCAGACCCAAACCCAACCCAAACCCAACCTAAACCCAACCCAAACCCAAGTACCCAAGTCACCTAGCTAAGTAGTTATATATATATATACATATATATATATATATATATATATATATATATATATATATATATATATATATATATATATATATATATATATATATATATAGATATATATATATATATATTTACATCAATATTTATATACCATAGACACTATAATAGTGACCAAAAAACCACCAACAATTAAAACTTAACCCAACCCAACCACAACCTTGACAATATACTTTTATAGGTTCACTCGGGAAGTAATGCAGCTAAAAAAAACCTACCAAAATTAAAACTTAACCCAAACCCAACCAAACCCAAACCCAAACCCAACCTAACCCAAACCCAACCCAACACAAACCCACCTAAACCCAAACCCAAACCCAAACCCAAGTACCCAAGTCACCTAGCTAAGTAGTTATATATATATATATATATATATGTATATATATATATATATATATATATATATATATATATATATATATATAGATATATATATATATATATATTTACATCAATATTTATATACTATAGACACTATAATAGTGACCAAAAAACCACCAAAAATTAAAACTTAACCCAACCTAACCACAACCTTGACAATATACTTTTATAGGTTCACTCGGGAAATAATGCAGCTAAAAAAAACCACCAAAAATTAAAACTTAACCCAACCTAACCACAACCGTCAAATATACTTTTATAGGTTACCTCGGGAAGTAATGTAGCTAAAAAAAACCACCAAAAATTAAAACTTAACCCTACCCAACCCAACCCACCTAAATCCAAACACAAACCCAAACCAAAACCCAAAACCAAGCCAAACCCAACCCAAACCCAAACCCAAACCAAAACCCAAACCCAAGCCAAACCCCAACCCAACCCAAACCCAACCCAAACCCAATTGCCCAAGTTACCTTTTATAATTTATTCGATACAGTTAAAATTATTAAAATCGAATTATTAATATAGATTTTGATTTTGTACATGTTAAAATTATTATAAATTCAAATTTTTACATGGTGGAGATAGGAAATGTACTTTTGTAAAGTCATTCATGAGGTAAATAATCATAGTAACCTCACCGCGATTGGTTACATGTATATCTACTCATCACTCTTAACATTATAGAATAGAAATTAGATTTTATTTTTTTTATAAATTGCAATTTTTTTTCTTGACCTTTTTCTTCATTTGTATGATGAAATTTGGTGAAAAATTGAAACCGAGCTGGACACCCAATTATTCATATATTAATGGTTTTTCTCAATTTATTACATGAACTTTCGTACTCCGCATCCGTTGAAATCATATTCGAGGCGAACCTGTTACCGGAAGTCGGTCAAATTTACCCCTCTAAAATCACGTATTTTTCACTATTTCGGCTGTAGCTCGAAGAATATTAAATATTAGATATCACGATTTACACCACGATATTATATTTTAATTATCTATTTAATAAAGTTAAAATTATTGAAATCGAATCATTATCATGGATTTTGATTTTTTACATCACCTAATAATTTTAAGAATTTATTTTTACGTGGCGGAGATAGGCAATAATTATTATAAACTCGTTAAACTAAATAACTGAAATCTAGTAAGTACGATATATATTAATACTCGTCATAAATGTTATTTTTATAATTATATCTATATATTATCGATTTTTTTACGCGATACGAATATTATAAATTTAAATTTTTACACGGTAGAGATAGGACATTTTTTTTTATAAACTCGAAATTTAACTTTAACGAAATCTAGTATCGTAGGGGTTCGAGTAATATTAGTATATGGCGAAAAAAATGCGTATATAACGTATGTTATGTCGTCCGTATACGCGATATAAGATCGCCCGTAGAATTTTTACAGTAACGAAAATATTTCGTAAATTTTTTTTTAACGGCTGAGATAGGACATTTTTTTTTATAAACTCGAAATTTAAATTTAACGAAATCTAGTATTATTAGGGTTCGAGTAATATTAGTAACTGGTGAAAAAATTTCGTATATAACGTATTTTATGTCGTCCGTATACGCGATATAGAGATTTTTACCTATCTCCGCCATAGAGAATCGAGAGAACAATTGAATGCCTCGATCGATGAATAGAGATTATTTAAATATATAAATATGTAAAATTATATGTAATATCATGATTATTACTCGTTTACTAATAATATAATCGATATATATAAATATTATCGACGATATATTATCTATAGATTATTAAATTAGTATATTTCGGAAAAAATTGTGCCGAGCGAGATTCGCTTCGCTCGTAGAAGGTCTGGTTGGCTCGCTTCGCTCACCAATTGTACCAAGACGACGACGACTACGACTACGTCGATTAAGAGAAATAATATATATGGAGATTATATATATATTATATAATATAATATATATATATACAAATAATGAGATTAATTATTAGTATATTAAGGAGTGACATTAATCTCTATATCCTACAATGGTAACTTAACAATACATACTTTTCAGTCATATATGTAATTAAATGTCAATGATTTCCAAGACATCAGAACAATAAATATATTTATAAATTAAAATATATATTTCTCTATAAAATTTAATATAAAAATTAAACAATCTTTTATTACTTTATTTATATAATTATATTATTGCAAGAATTAATTATGAATTAATTACATGTATACAATCTTATAAATACATATATTATTTTAAATGGACTTTCATCCAAAAATAAACAGGAAAATATATATATTATTTAATACAAATTTATTAATAGTTTGGTTTTAATTGAAATATTTTTTAATATATATAATTTTTGTTGACATTCTAAATGTAATACATATTACATTATATTATAATTTAAACATACTCGTATTGAAATTATATATTTAAAATTAGTTTTTGCATTTTATTTATTATTAAATTCAAATATATCAAATAACTTTATATCTCAAATATCTCTTCTGACCTTAATTTAATACAATAAAATCATACAAGTGTAAAATAAAAGTTTTCAATAATATATGAATGTTTACAATAATATATATATATGAATACAATTATATACACAATAATATACATATGATTACAATAGTGATAAATAATGTACTAGAGTGTGCCATATGTGCCAGAATATATAATGTGTATTATTAATTCACATGCATTTGAAATGATGAATATGAAAATGTAAGAATATTGATATGAATACAATAATATACATATGAATACAATAATATACCCATGTATACAATAATATATGTATGCATGCATTCTGTCCTTAGTTATCTATAGAATATAAATCTATAATCAATATTCTTACATTTTCATATTCATCATTTTAAATGCATGTGAATTAATAATACACATTATATATTCTGGCACATATGCTAGCACTCTAGTACTTTCTTTATCACTATTGTAATCATATGTATATTATTTGACCTATATCAGTATATCTTGCTTATATCACTATATCTCGCTAATGTAAAATTACACAGAAATTGTGATTATATTTATGTGTCCTAAGATAGCCGACCATCGATTGACACATTTAATAAAAGATATTTAAATAAATAATATTTTTTTATATATATTTGATTTATTTTTCTATATACGCTTATAAAGTGCATTTCAGTTATGTGAAAATAAACATTTATATTATATATTTATACTCAATATAATTGCAACATTTAATTTGATAAGAAATACCTTATATAAGTCATATATAAAATAGCGATTATATAATCATAATTCTATAAAAAAATATCTTTATTTTTAGATATAGATTACTTATATTAAATTATATACCTAAATCTATCTCTCTATTTTAATTGCTCTATATATCCAGTTTATATAGTTTCAATTGTTGGCAATATTCAAATTATTGTAGCAGCTATGGCATGTATAGTACTACTGCATATCACCGTCTATCTATTACATATGAACATGTATAGTTTCTGTTAACTGCGATATCCCCTTAAGTAGGGGGGAGCGTTCATTTTTATCAAACATTATTTGACTTTAAAATATTAAAATATAATTCATTAACTTTAAAATGATATATAATAAGTCATTAAAAATTAATAATAATGCTTTATTTATGCATTATAAACATACTTCTGAATAAAATATAATACACATTATTATGTAATTTTTATTACAGTGTTCCATATGTTTTTATCGCCTATGATAATAACCTGTCCTGTAAAAACATTTTGTTATCTATATAATTAAATATAATATTATCTGTATTAGTAAACCTAATATTGTCTATATAATTGTATATTATTTATAGATCTTATATGTATTAGATAATATACAATTATAAAGTTAAACAATACTACATTAAAATCATAATTATAATATTTTTTTAGAGACCATTATTAATTTGTATAACATTTTTAAAAATAAATAATATGATATTGAAATTTAAATAAATAAGTTAATAAGTCAATAATATATATATATACATATAAATAATGTATATATATAAAATATTGAATAGAATAATATATTTATTTTTATAATAGTAAAATTTAATATTGTTAAAAAAAATATATATATTAAACAATAGAACTAATAATATTTTCATTGAGAAATTATTTGAATGTATTCATTATTTGATTTTATACAATGATATTTAAGGGTGTGTTTTTTGTAATGTACCAAGGTAAATGTATGAAGTAGTGGTAATGTATCAAGTGGGACTGTGGTACTACCTTTTCGACGTCCCATCCCACAGTCCCATCTGCATTTACATGAATAAGCATACAGGTGGGACTGTGGTACGTTACAAAAAACGCTTGCTAACTTGGTACTGTGGTACGTTACAAAAAACGCACCCTAAATAGATATTGTTAATTATATATATATATATTATATATATATAAAATATAGAATAGATTATAGAATATTTATTTTTAAATATATGAAATTAAATATACTTGAAAAAAAAACATATACATTTTTTACAATAGTAATATTTTCATTGTGTAAATTGTATGAATATATAAAATGGTATTTTATTTCATTTATGAAATTTATCCCATTACATCAACTTGTTAATTTTACAATATGGATAATTATTCAATCATTATTCAATCATTATTCAATGATTATTCCCTTAAGTGTGGCAGACCTAAAAATCAAGTAATATTTTTAAAAATAAAGTTACTATAAAATGTATAATTAAAGCAGAGTGCCAAAAATGTTTGTCACATTTTCCAATAAAGCTGTTAGATTAATTAGCCATAATATTTATATATAAATGAATCAATATTATTTTAATTTCTATACAACATTATTTTAAAACGTATTATATTTTGTGGGATTTACCAATTTTTACAGGTTATTATTACCAGTTGTTACCGTAAATTAACTTAGATAAATATAGCTTTTTGATGTTTTTGCCATACCCCCCTGTAAAAACAGGTTTTTGCCAAAAATAATGGAACCCTGATTTATTACACACTTTAGAACTTTAGAAGCTTGTATCTCGGAAATGTTTTTATAAAATTTATATGTTTGAAGATTCCACAGTATGGACCGTTTGAATAATCTTTATAAAATTATTAGAGATCATAATCATTATAAAGATGATGTTATATAGGTACTTTTGAAAATATAAATATATTGCTTTGATACACTTAAAAATATATAAAATATAATAAAAATAAAACCATATTTGATGAGAATTTATTAAAATCATGCGAATGTAATAATGAAATAGCATGTGTTCATAATTTGTTTAATATAAATGTTTAATATAAACTCCCTATAACTTAGACATATTGTCCATGTGGTGTATACCCATATAGTCAGTATTTAAAATTATATATTTCATACTTGAATATAACAATATTGTTATAACCTTAATATTTTAGTTTATTTTTAAAATCCAAAATATTATATTATAAATATTGAAATAATATTTGTATATTGTATATATATATTTAATAAAATACAAATTTAAAAATTAAATTAAATAATTCAAGTGTAAACTAACTACGTGCATTATCAACCAGGATTCCTACGACATTTCCTGTAATGTTTGCAAGAAGGTGATGAATAGTGAATTCTCATTGAAAAAGCACATGAAGGTAAACCACAAGCACACATTTGCCGTGAGGCGTTACTTAAGCCTGCTTCACACCAACATAATAGCTGGATTCAATGGCAGATATTTCTTCATGTATATCCGCGAGAATTAATTTTGACGAATTTTATAGTATTTTGGTGTGAAGACAATAAATATCTGCCTGATTTATTTAGAACTTGTTCTAAATTGTCCAGCAGTTTGATTGATTTTCCATATTTATTTAAAAAATATCTTATATTTAATTCATTTAATTATTATTAAATTAATATATATATATATATACAGTGATGGGCACCGATCCTTTTTTTTCCTTGATCGGCGATCCCGATCCTCAATTTATTCTCTTATGCTATCCTTTTTCCGATCCCGATACTCCATTCGTTACCCGATCCTTTGCCGATCCTATCTTTCTTACCCGATCCTGCCCATCACTGTATATATATATATATATTTAGAATATTATAATATAAGAATTGATATTTGATACATATTATATTAAAAAATATTATCGCTAGTATATTTATAATAAAATCAAGTGATATTTAAATATACATCATATGTTTAAATTCTAAATAAATAAAATCTGGCTAAAATCATTCTCACGGATATCTGAAGCCAGATAATGCGGCTACTTTTGTTGTAAAGCCAGCTTAAGCTAATTCTAACCACCATGATGATATTCTATAATACCGGTCTGTAGATGCACGACCCCAAGTATAAGCAGAAGTCGTGCAACATCTGTGGCATTAACTTTGACCACAATAGAGACCTCGAGGATCATCATCGACTCACGCATTTAAATGAGAAACCCTTTAGGTTATTAGTACACATTATCACTACCGTTCACATCTAGGTCATCAGCATCATCCATATTGAACTGCTGCTGCTGTGTTATACTGTTTTCACCTTTCACGATTACATATTATATTTAACGATAACCATCATCGTAACTCTTATACATTATTAACAATGTTCAATTCATTACTTCATTACAAATAATCTTTTATATAAATGATAATTTTTATATTGTAATAATTGTAAATTAATATATTTCAATTATGATTGATTTTATGTATATATTTTATTTGATAAATGAATATTTGTAATAATTAATTAATATAATAATATTTACATAGCATATTTTGTAATTAAATATTTTTTATAATTTAATTTAATTTATTTATAAATTCAATTAGGGTGTTTTCATAAATAAGATGTGGGCGCATATATTTGTATATTTGTATCCAGACTGGCTGTACCTATTTACATATACCCAGTCTGAGTAACAAAATTAGTACCCAGACTGTGAACCCAATGCTGCGTGTGAAAAGGCTGCGTATATACCTACACTGGGTACCTACCGATCGTGTTCACATGCTAACTAATCTACCCAGATATTATTTTACAAATGACTAGTTATATAGGTCACAAGTCACCAATAATAATTCGAAAAACTAGGTCAGAATTCATCTGCAAATTATAGCATTATCATATATGTGGGTATACATGGGGGTAAATATATTTATAGTGTGAATACACACTTATTACCCAGACTGGGTTACCTAAAATCATATCCATACTGGGTTACGTATGAAAGCAGTCTTAATAATGTATTACAATTTATATATTATGTATACTCATATTTACAATATTTAATTATAATATTAAATGATGAATTTATATTACATTTTAATATCTATATATAAAGTATTAGATTATTTATTATATTTTATTTAAATATATATATAATTATAGAAGAATTATCCATACCTACACCTTACATACACACCCTTAGTAATACCCATACCTACACCTCACACACACACCCTTAGTAATACCCATACCTACACCTCACACACACCCTTAGTAATACCCATACCTACACCTCACACACACCCTTAGTAATACCCATACCTACACCTCACACACCCTTAGTAATACCCACACCTACACCTCACACACACACCCTTAGTAATACCCACACCTACACCTCACACACACACCCTTAGTAATACCCACACCTACACCTCACACACACAGGTGTGATATCTGCGGGGCGACATTCTCGTGGTCTGAGAACTTGAAGCGACATGCTAGGGCACATCTACAGGAGACACATAGGTGTGTGCACTGTAACAAGGGCTTCGTTGATCAGGTTACGCATCCAGTAGTACGCAATACAGGTTCAAACCCTGTCCCCCACACCCATAACATAGGTCTAAACGTGTATTATTGCTTGATTTCGAGTGAGCTGGAATCTAGCCAGTCAGATATTGATCTATATCTATATAATGTAATTATTTTAACTCGTTAGACAAACTTTTATTTGGTCGAGGTAGAGCCGAGTCCAGTCAAATCAACTATCAACCCCGCGATTTATTCTCGGTTGAATAAATTTGAATATCGTACCGCCCAAAAAATACTTCATAATATTTCGATACGCCCATTGTATTTGTATTATTGTATAGGAGAAACTCTATGTTTAGAGATGTATACATATCAGATACGAACGAGTTATATTAATGTAACTAAAAACGCATAACAGTCTATCTGCTCACTCAAAATCAAGCAAAAATTCACTCTTGAAATAATATTTAGAAGTAATCATATATTGTGTGTAAAAAGATGATAGGCTCTCGTTAAAACCTGGATGTCTAAAATTTGTAATTTTACGATTGGGAAATATGCGAAAATCAACAAAATATAATAACAATTGTTAATCAATAATATTACTTTATTATATGTTATTTAATTTTACTAAATTTATTATCATAAATCTGTCTAAAAATTCCATAAAAAGCATCTTTTAAAACACATCATAAAATATATAATGATCAATTATAATTGATTATATAATCTAAATGCCTATTTGGTAAATATTATAACTTATATATCGACGATTTTAATGATTTAAAACTAAATTGTTTGTATCATAAATCATATAATTTATTTATATCATTAGTAGCATAATCATTATTTCAGGTGATTGCACAAACCAATTAAATAGTATCATTAAATGAATCATTTGCTATAATATTCTTTATCAGTCACTTTGAATTTTATATTTTAGTAGACCTCATTAAGTACATTAGTTTTTATATACTAACTAAAGTTATAAAATAGTTTTTAAGTATGTATAGTCCAATATTACTATATGGTTCTCTATATTGTTCTATTTGGTGACTATATATATATATATATATATTAATGTTATTCATTAAAGTCCTGTATACATGGTGTTATGCATACTATAATACTAACATTTAAACAGCTATATAATCTAACAATGATAGCAGATTATTATAAACATATTTATAATATTCAATATTCTCTTATTCATGATACATTTTTAAAACATAATATTAGAAAATTTATTTTAATACATTTATATATTACACAGAATCTATGTCACATATATATATATATATATATATATATATAATATGTATATATTGATGAATATAATATTATATTTATACACTCTAACAACTATAAATAAACCACAATTTAAAGACTTAAGTTTATTTAAATTAATATAATATATTATATGAACGTTACAGATTATAAATATTTCTATTCCTATTGCACAATAATAACATATATTAAGAAGAGCTGTGATGTAGGATACATCTCCAGTGGTAGACATCTCCAGTGGTAGACACGGTACACAGTGGTAGACATTACGTTAACATTGCAGCACACCTGTTACAGCGTAGGTTAGACGTGCATCTATCTAAAGAACACGCCCACGTTGGGTTGGCTAATCCTGACTTCCCATTCACTTGTCCCATATGCGATAGAGCCTTCCGCTTTGACTTCTCCTACAAGGTCTGCATGATTATCACTCTTATATCACTCCCTATCTACTCATGAATGTTATTACTACTAACCTATCTTCATAGGGGCCAGTAGTATCCATCATTAAAAAGAATAGTAATATTACTAAATTTATTTAGTTTAACTAAATTATAATTAAAAATGTTAACAAACTTAAAAGATGTTTTTAAATATATTTGATTATATATATATATACATATCATATATATATATATATATATGTATATCCTATATCTAAATCACTATGTGTACATTTTTTATTTATTTCATATATACAATTAAACTTTTAATATAGAACTAATATATGCGTGTAATAAACTCTTACTTTTAATAACATTAACAATAGAATTTATTTCTGTAATTTCCATTTATAAATTACATGTGAGATATAAAACATACTGATAAAGTTCCAATAACATATAATATATATATTACATAATGTTGAAGGTGTGTTCACCTAAGTGACAGTTATCTTTTCTAACTCTCTTTTGTTTTATACAGGCACATCTACAATCACATGCACCCTGTGATATAGAGGCTGCGAATGTTTCTGATAGGAATCCCTTGAAGAAACCTAATCATGATATACATAAGAAGTATGCTTGTAAGGCTTGCGAGAAGAGATTTGCTTCCCATGATATCTTTCAGGTAATTCACCCTAATAATACGTTACTAAGTTCTTTTGTATAAAGTTACATTGTATATAAAGCTTCCTCTGATATTTAACCATCATAAATTCATCTAAGTATTTATATGAAATATGTATTATATATTTCTAATCCTTTATATATATTTTCAATATTTATTATTTAGTATAAATTATAATTTATATGCAAGAAATATAATAAATAGAAAACTTCCTAATATTATAAAATATAAAAAAAATATATTTTATATTTATTTAACTATATGATTACTTATATATACGTATTTATATATATATATATTAACCGTATTTTTATAATTAATTTCTATTGAAATATTTCAATAAACTTAAAAGTGATTTTCTAAATATTTTGATTTAGCCTAATACTACTCTACTAAAACACAGCATAACTATGTTATTATAGCTAATTTCTTGTTGATATTTTTTATTAAATTAAGTAGATAACTCATATTTACATTCCATGATTGGTTATGTTATATGTTGGTTATATGGTTGTTATATGTTATTTATTTATATTCTAATTAAAATGATAAAACATTTCCTTCATAATTAAAATAACTAAATATAGTAATAAACATGTAGTAACATGTAATTGTATATATTTCTTTCAAATCTAAAAAATATATACATAAAAACTATAATTATAGAAAGTTTTAAAGTGAGTGTTCTATATATACTTTTCCGTATCTGTTACATGTGCACCTGCACTGTTCCCTTAATAAGATCAAAATTATCATATTTACGTTTCTAAAAAATAATGTTCTTAGCTTAACTTTAATTATCAATATAAATTGAATTATTATATCTAAACATAAACTACAGACTATTTATAGTTTTATTTCTACTTTAATATGCTATATGTACAATTCATAATTAATATAACTACAAATTCTATATTTAAATTGAAAAATAATAACAATTAATTTGGTTAAAATGATTTATTTTACAATATACGCTTTTCTCCATGTAATCAAAAATATCTGCTTGACATCTCTGCATAGATTTATAGTTTACATAGATCGGTATTGCTATATCTTGCCAATGTTAAATTATTGGTCATACATGGTGCCTGGAATGGGGATTTTTGATCTTTAATTGTTGTAAACTTAAGATGGCCGACATCACGTGACACATGATATTTCATAACAAATATTTAAATAAATAATATTTATTTTTTACATACATTTGGATTATTTTTCTATATACGCTTATAAAATGCATTTCGATTATATCAAAATAAACATTTATATTTATTTATATTATATATTTATAATGTAATATAATCGCAACACGTAATTTGCTTAAATATTACTTTATATAGGTAATTTTAAATTACAATTTATCGGTGCATTTTTAAATTCTTATATGCTTTAATTTTTTCTATATACGCTTATATAGTGCATTTTTATTATATCAAAATTGACATTTATATTTATTTATATTATATATTTAGAATGCACTATAATTGCATTACGTAATTTGATTAAATAATACTTTATATAGGTAATTTTAAATTACGATTTATCGGTGAACTTTTGAATTCTTAGATAGTTTTAATTTTTCTATATACGCTTATAATGTGCATTTCGATTATATAAATATAAACATTTATATTATATATTTATATCGAAATATAACTGCAACATTTAATTTGATAAATAATACTTTATATAGGTAATTTCAAATTATATTTTATCTGTGATATTTTAAAATTCTTAGATCTTTTAAATTTGTTTATAAATTGTATTTAAATTATATAAAAATAAACATTTATATTAAATTGTATTAAATATACAAATTACAGTATAATAAAAAACTTTAATTACATAAAATAATACTTTACATGAGTAATTTAAAATGTGAAAATGTAACAGTACAATTTTAAATAGCACTATCTAGGTTAATTTCATTACTAATATTTAAATATTACAACTTAATTAGATAAATACACATTTATATTAATTTATATTATATACTGCAATATAATTACAACATTTAATTTGATTAAATAATACATTATATAATTCTAAATTACAACAACTATAAGAACGCTATTATTTTAAATATTTAAAAATGCTTAATTAATCGATGACTGTTGTTCTAATAGTACACGTAATTATCCAGAAGGAATAACTCTCTACAAGTTTGTATTATATAAATACATTTAAATATTATTTTGAAATTCATACAATTATTTAATTAGACATGTAGATGTTATATCTAATTATGTATGAAGTCAATAAATGAATACACGCTTAACGTATGAAAATCAAATAATCATACGAAATTTAATTTTAATTTCATAATTATAATTATTATAATATGTTACACGATTATAGCAAAGATTTTCTGAAGGAAAGATATAACACTTACGCGAAATCGTGTAATTCGAATTTGTATACAAAATACCCCAGTGCCACCTATAGCGGGTTACTTTTAGGAACTATGTGTTGTTTATAATGTAAATTCGTATTTAACTATACACTTTTAAAATGTTAAATAATATGCTTTAAATTAATATTTATATGATGAAAACTAAGTGTTCATTACTAATATATAACAAACAAATATGATATGTATGTTTTAAATGCTATAAGTATATATTTAGTGAGTAAAAGCTAATTTATATTGCATGTAATTTAATAGAGCAATGAAAACATTGTTGTATGCAAACAGAGCCGAACCTAAATCTATTTCAGTGATTTCGATACTACTGCTAGCAGCGGTTGGGGATATTACTAAATTACATTGCATGCATAGGGAGTGTTATATCTTTGCTTCGCAAAATCTTTGATTATAGTAACAAAAATCATATTAATATTATACACAATTATTATAAAAAATACCTATCATATTATGATATAAATGATATATGATATGTAACGATTTTAAATGAATGTAATGAAAATGCATAAAAAGTCTATCGACTTACTAGAAATTAACCAATAAAGCACCCTACATATAAATTATATATATTTAATTCTGAAGACGTATGTATCAGGCACCTATTTTAAGATGTACGGCTTACGCCACATGCATCATTCCTTGAATATGTATGTGAGTTGTCCACTACAATAATAAGGATATATTCTCAATTGTAACTCAGAGAAGTTTACATACATGTAAATATTACTATTATTATAGTTAAATTATAATAGTATTATAATAATAATTATACGATAAATTATAATTTCAATATAGTTAATATATTTGTACTATTTTATATTTATATTTAATCATAATCGTAAATTAAATAAATTTAATATAATTAATGTCATTAATTTGGAAGCAGGATAAAGAGGGTTCAGATAGGGAGTATAATTCTACTATATGATATAACCTAGGTGATATCATATAACATGATAAGTATAAATTTGTATTTGATTTTAATTTACTAATACAATGCGTATATAGCTTACATATATAGCTATAATCAATTAGATTTAAAAAATACTAAAGCTTATAAATTCTAATTAGTGTGCTATTTTTTAACTCCAATTATCAACTATAACTATCAACTATAAAATCTAATGGAAATGCCAGTATATTGGATGGAACATCCATATTATGTACAACAAATTATTCCATAGCTAGTAATGACACATTAGAACCATATAGAACTGTGAACTTATCACGACTATGATGACTTACCCATTTATAATAGCTTATTAATTTCATTATTTATTTATATACTATTAAAATTATATAAAAGAATAAAGATATATGTAAGTTTTATAATAATCACGATACATCTATAACAGTTAAGACTTTTTCTATAATGTACTTAGCTATGGCGTAAGCCGTACATCTTAAAATAGGTGCCTGATACATGCGTCTTCAGAATTAAATATATATAATTTATATGTAGGGTGCTTTATTGGTTAATTTCTAGTAAGTCGATAGACTTTTTATGCATTTTCATTACATTCATTTAAAATCGTTACATATCATATATCATTTATATCATAATATGATAGGTATTTTTTATAATAATTGTGTATAATATTAATATGATTTTTGTTACTATTATCAAAGATTTTGCGAAGCAAAGATATAACACTCCCTTATGCATGCAATGTAATTTAGTAATATCCCCAACTGCTGCTAGCAGTAGTATCGAAATCACTGAAATAGATTTAGGTTCGGCTCTGTTTGCATACAACAATGTTTTCATTGCTCTATTAAATTACATGCAATATAAATTAGCTTTTACTCACTAAATATATACTTATAGCATTTAAAACATATATATCATATTTGTTTGTTATATATTAGTAATGAACACTTAGTTTTCATCATATAAATATTAATTTAAAGCATATTATTTAACATTTTAAAAGTGTATAGTTAAATACGAATTTACATTATAAACAACACATAGTTCCTAAAAGTAACCCGCTATAGGTGGCACTGGGGTATTTTGTATACAAATTCGAATTACACGATTTCGTGTAAGTGTTATATCTTTCCTTCAGAAAATCTTTGCTATAATCGTGTAACATATTATAATAATTATAATTATGAAATTAAAATTAAATTTCGTATGATTATTTGATTTTCATACGTTAAGCGTGTATTCATTTATTGACTTCATACATAATTAGATATAACATCTACATGTCTAATTAAATAATTGTATGAATTTCAAAATAATATTTAAATGTATTTATATAATACAAACTTGTAGAGAGTTATTCCTTCTGGATAATTACGTGTACTATTAGAAAAACAGTCATCGATTAATTAAGCATTTTTAAATATTTAAAATAATAGCGTTCTTATAGTTGTCGTAATTTAGAATTATATAATGTATTATTTAATCAAATTAAATGTTGTAATTATATTGCAGTATATAATATAAATTAATATAAATGTGTATTTATCTAATTAAGTTGTAATATTTAAATATTAGTAATGAAATTAACCTAGATAGTGCTATTTAAAATTGTACTGTTACATTTTCACATTTTAAATTACTCATGTAAAGTATTATTTTATGTAATTAAAGTTTTTTATTATACTGTAATTTATATATTTAATACAATTTAATATAAATGTTTATTTTTATATAATTTAAATACAATTTATAAACAAATTTAAAAGATCTAAGAATTTTAAAATATCACAGATAAAATATAATTTGAAATTACCTATATAAAGTATTATTTATCAAATTAAATGTTGCAGTTATATTTCGATATAAATATATAATATATGGTTATATATGTTTATATTTATATAATCGAAATGCACATTATAAGCGTATATAGAAAAATTAAAACTATCTAAGAATTCAAAAGTTCACCGATAAATCGTAATTTAAAATTACCTATATAAAGTATTATTTAATCAAATTACGTAATGCAATTATAGTGCATTCTAAATATATAATATAAATAAATATAAATGTCAATTTTGATATAATAAAAATGCACTATATAAGCGTATATAGAAAAAATTAAAGCATATAAGAATTTAAAAATGCACCGATAAATTGTAATTTAAAATTACCTATATAAAGTATTATTTAAGCAAATTACATGTTGCGATTATATTACATTATAAATATATAATATAAATAAATATAAATGTTTATTTTGATATAATCGAAATGCATTTTATAAGCGTATATAGAAAAATAATCCAAATGTATGTAAAAAATAAATATTATTTATTTAAATATTTGTTATGAAATATCATGTGTCACGTGATATCGGCCATCTTAAGTTTACAACAATCAAAAATCCCCATTCCAGGTACCATGTATGACCATGAAAAACCACGTGACTACCGATCTATGTAAACTATAAATCTATGCATCTCTGTAATGGTTACTTTTTGTATTCCAAAATAGATACTTTCAGTGGTATATTTCATTATATTTCAATGATTTCATTGAATCAGATATTTTTTTATTTGTAAAATAAAAATGCATTAATATTTTATCATAATATTTTAACATTTTTATTTCTTAATATATATTTAATCAAAAATGCTAATTTATTTATAAATTCAGTTTAAATTTAAAGATATTTTTCTATATTATTTATGTCATCATTCTAAATAATATAATCTATATTATGATTTTAATATAATTTAATACATTTTTATATTGATATCTACATATAATTCAATACGATAAAATCACACGTAAAATAAAATTTCACAAAATATACTTTATCAATATATAAATAAGTCCTTGATGTAACAAATCTTACTAATATTATATTGATATAAATTAATATTTAAACATTATTTATATTCGTACCATATAATACATATACTATTAATGATAATTACATATATTCTTTATAATATTAATTATAATCAAATTTTATATAAAAGTAGTGTTTATTAAATTTAATATTATATCAATATAGTTGTAATTCTCTTAATATATATATATAGAGTATATAATGTACATTGGTACAATACCTGTATACACCCCTGCCATCAGCAACACATCAAGCTACACGAAATAGCAGAGATACAGATCCTCAACATAGGAGAACAGAACAACATACCCAACGCTAAGGAGTTCTTTGTGCAGCTTACTACGGGTATGTGTGTGTGTGTGCGCGTGTGGCTACTTGTATTGTTATGTGACTCTCCCTGCCCCCTCAGATGGTGATAGTCATTATATTCACTCCCCAGACAATTGCCCCACTTCAGATGGCAAAGAGAACCACAAAATGCTCAAGGTCACGGATGAAAGCAGCGATGGAAAGCTTTCCGCCGAAGTGGCTGCAATCTCTGGTATTTCTATCGATAAACTCGACAATACTAATGACATTGTTAGTAGTACAACTACTTGATCGTAATCATCCTCTAGCACTAGAATCCACGATCATCCTCTATTTGCAATCTTTGCTTACGATTTCAACTCTTTATTTCATCTCTTTATTTCATTTCTTTATTTATCATCAATGTATTACTTATGAATTATTTATATTGTTTGGCAACATTGTGATATTCATTATAATCATTCCCATAATATGTATATAATATAATAAATATTTGTATGCATTGCGTATTTGTATATGTTTATTATGACATAATTTACCCCGAAATCTTAAATACAATATCATCAATTGATTTTACTAGAAAAGTTTTTCGCGATAAGGGCTTTATAAAATATTTATTTTTAAAAAAAATTTTCATATTTCAATCAAACACAATATTTATGAAATTGTGGTTATATATAGAAAAGATTGTTCTAAGGAAGATATGACATACGCGAAATCGTGTAATTCGATTTTGTACATAAAATATGAACAGCACAACATATAGGTTGATATTTCAGAAAAATGTTTTGTTTATAAATTTGTATCAATCTATAAACTATCAAATATAACTATATTATATACAAAATTAATTAAAAATATTAAATATTCAGTGACCATTAACTTTTTTACAAGACCACCTATCTCTACTATCTATTTATCTTTCTTTTGAAATCGTCAGCTAATGTCAGCTATCGTCAGCTATTGTCAGCTATCATCAGCTATATTGTCTGGTAATCTTAATATATAACATAGCTATTTATAAATACATTTAAAAAAATAATATTTGGAAGTAACATAAACACAACAAAATTGCATTTTAGAAATTATTTATAAAGTTTATCAAAAATATATATTATAATATATTAACTGTATAATCTACAATATAATTAAATAAAGAACCAAGTTATGTTTTCATATATATAAAAAAATTATGAATAGTTAAAAAAAAATTATTTTTAATTTATAAATAAAATGATATATTTAATTAGTGAAGAACAACAAATTTATTAAATTAATTAAATAATTATTTGATTTATAATTATAAAATGTAATCTAATAATGTAATAATTTAATAATTAAATAACTATTTAACGATGTAATATTTATTGATATTAATTTCTATTGATGTTATCATTGATACACTGTACAATATTCTACTTATTATCTAATTAAGTATGTTATTAAAATACATATTCTTAATAAATATTTAGGAATGTAAATTTATATTTTATAACATAAGAAATAGTTTTGACACAATTGTAGTATCATGTTGTATAATATGTATATATAATTGATTATATTTCATATCAATATATGAATTCCTAATGATATTAATGAGACAATATTGCACATATACATATTAATGTATAGGATGATATTAATGATGATACTGATGTTATAGGTAGAAGTATTGGATAGTCATGATGAAAACCTTGAGAAATTATTTGAGAAGTTTGATAATGAGAACATGGTCAATGGTTGGTTTCATGTTGATTATACTACATTACTTATTTATATTAGCTTTTAGAATAATTTAAATCATTATATCATTATATGAATCAAAATACAAATTATTCATAATTATGAAATAATCTTTATCAATTCAAAATGCGACATTGTTCATGTATTATTTGTGATTTATAACTAGCAGGACTAATTTATAATATATATATATATATATATATATAATATAAATATTTTACATAGAATATATTATAAAGCTATACTTATATACATTGTATAAATTGTAAAGGTATAAACATTATAAAATAAATGAGATCAAATCATATATGACTGGAAGATAGCATCACTTATATCAGGTTTTCATTAGATACATATTAAAATGTTATAAACAATCATTATATACTAGTAATGTATTTTAAACTTTTTTAAATCGATCAAATATAAAAATTGCATTAATTATTTCAAATAATATTAATTTAAATATTAAAATATCAATAAATATAATGAACTATATTTTTTATTAGAAATCTATAAAATAACGCTTTTCAATAACTTATAATCAATATGATACTTTTATTTCAGAAGTTATAGATAGCATATATAAAAACTATATTTGTTATTCATTACAAATTTGTTTTTTTTATAATGGTTTTTGGTTTTTATTTGGTTTTAATAAGGATCTCGATAAAATCAAATTAATTGTTTAATGACCGATATAACGTATTGTAAATATTTAATAAGTGTTTTACTTTACTGTATATTTAATTGATTAGATTAGATTTAATTGATTGATAGACACACAATTTTCAACAAAGTGAAATATAACTTATCTATTTAAGCATAAAATAGATTTATCACAATATATTTAATATTAATTCATTAATACTACATATATATATTTAAATTCATTATATCAATATATTATTGTAATTTAATTATAAGTTAATTTGATCGTGAATAAAGTGAAATTTATTGTAATAAATATATTTAGGGAGTATACATTCAGGTTTCATTAAAAAGAAAATTACTTATAGAATCATTTCATGTACAAATTATATCTTAGTATTTTATATAACTAAGTAAAATTATCTTATATAGCACCTATTTAAAAAAATATTATAACAAATATTTTATTTTATGGGTAATATAACTAATAAATAACAAATAAAGAGATATTAATGAATTCTATCAAATTATATGTATTTAAATTTTAACACAATCTAAATCTAGAGTATTTGAATGTTAGTTTTCTATATTATTTATTATATGTCATATTATAGATGTCACTACAAGTTATAGTTGCCAATGAAATGTATGTATTATTGAGATAGTATCTTATATTATTAATTTTTACTTCCTATTCATTAGCTTATAATATGTTTAAACTTTATATATTTATTAACTTAACATATTTATATTTATATTTTATTATTATTGTATATAATATATATTTTTATATATATATATATATATATATGTGTGTGTGTGTGTATATTTGTCATATATTTGTATATACTTTATATTTATATAATTTTTGTTTAGTATAATGAAGTTATATATATTTGTATATATTGTTTTATTTTGTTTACCTAATATATGTTTATTTATTTATCACAAATACTTATTATTTGTAGAACAATTATATTTGTATATACTTATATACAATCTCATTAGGTATACCAATGATATATATATATATATATATATATATATATATTTGTTAATTTTTATCATATAACCAAAGATTTTCCGAAGGAAAGATATTGCACTTGTGTATATTTGTGTAACCTAATAATTCGATATGGCCATCTAGCGGTATTAGTCAGATAATAAGAATTTTCTATATGTATAGTAATTTCTTAATTTCTTAATTAAATTATCACATGTTATAATATTTCATATACTATTTCGCCATCTAGTGTTAATGGTCAGATTCATTTTAAATTTACATTTTTAAAGGTACTAGGGATAGATAGGGAGTGCAATATCTTTCCTTTGGAAAATATTTGATATAACACTTGTTTATATATATATATATATTATTAGTAGTTTTTTTTTTAATAATTAATTTCCATTGAATTATTTCACTAAACTTTAAACCTAACTTTTTCAGTATTTTATTTTGCCAAATACTACTTCACTAAAACACTGTAACAATTGTATTATAACTTAGTTGTTGTTGAAATTTGCACTTTATGTAGATAACATAATATTTATAATCCAAGATTTTATTATATATATTTATATATTAATTAAAATGTTACAATATTTATAAAATTATTTATAAACAAATTAAGTCAAAACATAAAGTTGTGTTTCATGTTTATACTTTTCCATATCTTTTACATGCACAAATTTGCTAGATGTTAAACCCCCTAAATTATTTGGAATTTTAACACATTACTTTTAATATACAGTAAAACTTTTTCAATGTTTTCTTATAAAGAGGTTTTTACTTTTCCAATGATTTTAAGAATTAATTTATTAATTGAAAATGCATTATATAACCTATAGGTTATATATATATATATATATATATATAGTATATTTATTTATTTAAAAGTAGTAATCAAAAGAATAGTTTAGAAATATGATTTATTTAAAATAGTTTTTAATAATTGTTTGCTTTAAAATAATTTCATCTGTACAATGTTTAGATAAAAGATTAATAGTCATTACAATTTAAGGATATAATATAATTTATTAATTAATTTTAATAAATGTAACCCTATGAGTCCCAGCTGTTTTTAATAAAATGTGAAAATAATGTATATTTAAAAAAAAGTTAATGCACCTTTTTAAAAAATGAGTATTATTCAAATATTGATAATTATATATTACAATTTATATTTATTTTATAAAGTATATAATATATTATATATATCTGGAAAAATAAAATTCGATTTGAATTATTATTAGTAATATTATACTAATTATAATTAATTTTTAATTAATTCAAAATAGTATCATATTTCAATAAATAAATACTCCATAAAATATTATAATATACATATAGATTCTAATAGATAAAATGTTGATAACATTCTACTTAATAATAAAATGAAACAATATTATATATTAATTAATTATTTAATTTATATATTAAAGTATTCTCATAATAAATGTTATATAATGTTGTATTTTAACATAATACTAAAAATCTAAGATATAGACATATTTAAAAAAATCCTATCACCTGTATTGGATATTATTACATATATAATCATTTTTATAATTCTAATACTATTTTTTTTAATATACGTATACCAAACGAAAAATCATTAAATTATAAAACTAATGTGCGATTAATGCCGCTTGGGATTCAGAGGGTATGGATATGTACATTTATTAATTAATTTTAATAAATTCAAGGATAAAAATAACATTTATTAATTAATTTTAATAAATTTAAGGATATACAATAACATTTATTAATTAAGTTTAATTCAATTTGAGCTATTTATGTAATATCAAATATTTGTAAGAAACAAAAATATCTTATATAATAAAAATATATGATAGAAAATTATTAATTAATTTCTATAATTTTTATAAATATACAATACTTATATTAAATTTGATAATTATTTTTTATATTTTATATACAATATGTTTCTTATAAATAGGTTTTTCTTATATAATATTTTCTTAGAGATTTTTTTATATGAAAAAGATTGAATTCCAACCAAATGTGTGACAAATTTTCTTATAGAGAGGGTTTACTGTATATAAGTTTTATATATTCTAATATGAGGGGAAATTTATATGAATAATACACATTTTATTACAATTGTAATATATATTTAGGATAAGAGGTATGATCCATTTATTTGTATTTAATAAACCACATATATATAGAAGATTTGTATCGCTATTTACGTATACTGTATCTTCACATATACATCAACAGAGGCGAAGAAATTCAAGTACGACTTTGCGATGATTGACAACCACCCGTACAAGTGCGATCACTGTTCAAAGAGTTTCCGCTGGGAGGTGAGTCTAAACACACACATGAGAGAGCACACCGATCCCGGTTCAGTGAGACGTAACCGCCGCACTAGAACCAGTAGACGTGTGGGCGGCGTCGGAGGGGCGGGGCCTAGCAACATAGCCGGACCCAGTAAGATGTTGTTACCATCCAGTCATAACGATGAAGACATCCTCGATAAGATTCAGCTACATACCACTCTACAGGAGGGCGAACTTCTATGGAACAATGAGGTATGAATGCAACGACATCTATGTATTGTGTACATCTATACTTGTTTATTTCATTTAGGAATCAAGAGAAGTAATCAATGAAGGAACTATAATTACGATCAGAAGTGACGATGGTTACTTAATGTTGTCTTACTACTACTACTACTACTATTGCCACCGTAATATTACTACTGTTATTTGTAACTTAATACTACAACCACTAATATGTTTGCACTCTTAACTTGTAGAAGATAGCGATGACATTACGAATATTCAACAATCAATACAAGGACAGACAGATTCCCCGTTGCATCAAATTTCAAAGGTCACCCATCTCTCCATACTATCAACATCAAACATCATTAATCTAAATATCTCAATTGCAGGATCAATCCATAGTTCTAATTGAAGCTTCACCTCAAACTATTCATTTGGAACAATTCACTCATTTGTAGTAATTTACTTATATATTCTATATCGTTTTAAAGATTGTTGTGTTATATATGTACTAAATATCTAAATAAATTTGATAGTTTTACATATTTATTTTTACAATCATAATTATATATTATCAATATATTATCAATATAAACTAAATTCAATTATTATACATTCACGTGGAAATATGACTGATATGACTAGAGCGTTGACAGCTTTTCATCATGTTGAACTTGATCATTACTTGGTGATTCCGAAATACATGGACACAAATACAGCTATCCCAGCTATAGCAATACCGATTACACCGTAAAACTGTAATTAATTATTATTGAATTAATAGTAATAATAGAGTACATTAACAATAGACATCAATCTAGTGATATAAACCTTTATATTTGATGATTTACTTATAGCGGATAAAGTTGTAGTATTAGTAGGGACGATAACAGGAGTGACAGGAACATTTCCCAACATCTTTCTGTACATTAGTTTTGAGGCTCGATTCTGTTCTTTAAATTCCTCGACAAACTTTGATAGCTCGGTATGAATCAGCTGAAAGAATCACAGTTATAGATTAAGTTAATAAATTATTAATGTTACCACCTTTGATTCTGGAGTTATCTTTAAACATTCACGGAGATACTGAATAGCTTCCTTTAACTCACCTTTTCCTGCCAGGGACTATTACAAATAATCAATTATATTATCTCGAAGTATTGATTTATAAAATATATTTAATATAATTGAAATTACTAACTTTTCCTTTTCTAAATAGAGCTTTGGTGTTGGTAGGTTCTTCTTTAAGGACACTCTCACATGATTTGATAGCCACATCAAAAGCATCAATCTAGATTAGATTTAATTAAATTGAGATTAGACAATGTTATTGAGTTAACATTATTATCATTGAGATAACCTTGAGTTGGGAGGCGGCCATGTTATTGTAACATTTGATCTTTGATTCACAAACATCGGTGACTAAGTCTGAGGTCATCTCCTTATTGCCATCTGTCTTAAGAGTGTCAAGCAATTCGATGGCCCTATATGTGCATAAATACATGATAAGAAAATAAAATTAAATAGAATAGCCAGAAAAATGAGAACATAATATATGAGATTTATGAAATTTAAATTTAAACTAGTAATATATATATATATATTTATATTTGGAGAAAAACTAATTTAACCAGTGAGTAATATAAAATAGATTTATAATCTATATATTACATATATATTATTGTAATATATAGATATTAAAATATACATATATCACTATATTGTAGAAGTTGAAACATCAGTAGATATGTACAAACTTGGTGTAGCAGTGAATTGCATTCTGGTTATCTCTACGGGAGTACAGGAAGTTGCCCCACATTCTCTTTTGTTCTGCGTGCTTGTAGATTTCTGCGGCGGGTGCTGCCTCCATAAAGGTGCCCATGTTGACCACTGATATCAACTCTATCTCGTAGTTAATGTTACTGTTTGCAGGAATGTCTGGTGTCCTAGATGGGTGGGTTGGGGTGCTGGCATTAGCGACCTTGGCCTATCAAGGGGTCGGGGTCAAGCTTACCTTCCCTTGGATCCGTAAGCGTACTTGGCATCCGTGTACACTTCACAGACCTCATTGACATCCATTAGAGATATTATCAAATCAAAGGCTGTCAATCAAATAAATAGTTATTCATTTATTATTTTAGATTATAGATAAGTAATACTTAATTATTTTTGTTTATGATATAATAAATAAAAATTATACAGTCTATCTCCTTGCAGAGATTCAAATTAAGATGGCAATCTATTAGATGTCACCCAGGTATTATTATTCAGGTGTATCGATTACTTAAGTAACATCAATTAATGCAGAATTCATCCAATTCAATAAAGTGATAATATCGCATGGGTATATAAATAGGGCAAACCATTAATAACGTCTCCATCTCCCAGTACAAAGCTCATTTCATGTAATGGTTCCACTTCTACTCCATTCTCAATGAACCCAGCTGTTTTGATCTTGACAACATCACCTTGACGAGGTCTGGTATCTTTGTTACCGATACGCTTTACCTAAGATACAATGAGATATGGAGAGATAAGGTGAGATTGCGTGATAGATGTTGTGTAAAGTGTTAACTAACCCTCTTCTTTAATTTCTCATGCCCTAATACCAACATCCATCCCTTTTCTCCTACTTCCATTGGTAAGGATTTTTGATCAAAAATTTTTGAATCTGATGTAATAATATATATTTTTATATTCAAACTATAAATAGAATTAATTAGGCAATTATGAAATTTGTATGCATACCTGAGAATTTATCAGGAATTTGAATATCTTTATCGTCAGTTGCTTCATCTGAAATGTAATAATAATATATAAAATATGTAATATTAACAATAATAATAAATACAATTTATCAATTAATATTGAATATAATTAAATATAATGATATTTATGTCAAGTATTCTTAAATATATATATAGAGATAAAAGACTATTTGTGTGTGTGTGTGCGTTTCAACGCTAACCAATACCGCTCTCAGACATCTCATCCATATCCGTTTCAGTGGTTTCCAATGGCGGATCTCTAAATACCATGTTGCTTCCGTAGTTACGACCGGTAAGCTCGATTCGACTGACGTCTAGGTCCGAGTCGTTGATTTCATCGGCGTCGCATTCTTGCACGGTGACCGGAATGCGAAGGGAGATCATGTCGATGTCGATGTGGAAGTCTTGCACGTAGGAGATGTGATCGAGTAGTATCTGTTTCAGAGTCGGACTAAGTATCGCGTAGAACTCGTCGTTGAGATTCATCACCAGGTGGCGTTTGTCCGTGTTCAGAACGAAGGCGACGCCCTCTCGAATTCGTTGATCATTCTCCACGATGGCCGGCCGATCTTCTACGCGCTTCATCGGTTGTTGCTGTAGAAACGATATGGAATTATCGCAGGTACCGTTGAATATCAGCGTTTGATTGACGCGTCCCACGTTGTCGATAGCGTCGACGTCCAACTTGCTGACCAGCTGGTCGATGACAGCTTTCTGAATCGAGTTGATGATGATCAGGTAGAGCTCGTGCAAAAACGCAGTGTCAGGCTTAGTCGTCGATGAACTAGTAGCCTTAGCGACCTGAATCACACAATCACCGCCGATAGGTGGAGAACCGCTAGCAGCGCCGCTGCTCACTTTTGATTGGCCGTCGTCATCGGATACCGGTGCGTCTGAACTACTGGCGCCCCCTGCACTGCTACTATTCGTCTTCTGGGTGACGTTGAATGCCCATTTTTTAACGTCCTGTTGTCGCCGAGCCATCATCTTGTAGTCTTCGTCTTTCTTGCGAGTGATTGCGAGGGCTCTGTCTACGCGTTGCATGCACGCGTCGTGACCCATCAGTCGAATGTTCTCGAGGTAACACGACGGATCCTTAAAACGTACGGCATCGGGCATCGGTTGAGTGACAGCGGCGGTACCGTTCACTGGAGCCAGGGTCGGTACCGCGAAACTAATCTCCGTGTAGTCTTTGTATCCAGAAGAGGCTGGGTGTTCTTCTCTTATGGAAGATTGAGACAACACCGCATCTTTAGTGCTGCTACCTTCACTAGTGACGCCATCTTTATCAGCGGAACACTCCGCCTGCAAACAGTTTGTATAGAAATCTTCCATGCGCATCATCTCATGGAATTCTACGGAATCGGACGGGTCTTCTATCTCCTCCTCGACCGGAACATTATCGCCCTTAATCTGCTCTCCCCGTTCTTGCTTCTTAATCATATCGAGAATGTCACGATGACTCGATGCTTTCTTCAGTCGAATAGGCTCGCATGGCTCAGATTTATCCTCCTCGTGCGCGGAAGGGGCTTCGATTAGTCTCGGCATTCGATCGTCCTCCTCATCCTCGGACAATGACCTCTCGACCTCTTCGTATGCTCCGTCACATCTGGTAGACGTTTCCGATACGTGGCGCCACTTTACACCTACTTCACGTCGATGGTACTTACCGTTCTTAGCGCTGGCTGTCGGTGTCGGACCAGTAATCGATTGTTCGCTTGTCAACACTTCCTCCGCTGGCTCCACCGATGCTGCTGCTTCTACTGTGGCTGCTGCTGCTGCATCAACCGCTGCAGCTGCCTCAACCGCTGCTGCTGCTTCGGCTGCTGCTGCTTCGGCTGCTGCTGCCTTTACTTCGGATACACTCGGGAACGCTTCTTCCGTCATGTTATCCTCTTGCTCCATCTACGAGAGATGTGTGAAAGTAGAATAGCATGAATTTACTAAATTACTACTTTATATACAAATACAAATATTATATCGCTAATATCATTTGATTAAAATAAAATTATTTGCACTATATATTATATTTATATATGAAGTATAATTATCATGACTTTTATATAACAATATGAACTTTCATATTATATATATATATATATATATATATGTCATAAATTATAATGTTTATTACAAATTTAATATATATATTGTAAAATAATTAAATTGTGAATTATTTATATAAATTATATATTGAACTATTAAATATCATATACCTACTCATGTATTTTAAATTTGAATAAAATAATGTGTATCATTAACCTGTTTAGAAGCATTTATAAATAATTTGTCTACGTAATCCGAAGCAAACGATTCTTCATCCATACTTTGTGTTATACGGTTAAATTTCTGTAAATATTAATAGCGTGCATTACGTACTAATAAAATCACACATCAATATGTTCTAAAATATCTTCATTTATATTTTATATTATATGATTATTATGATTTAGTTATATATATTTAACATTAAAACTGAAAAACAAAATAATAATAACATTTACTAACTATTTTTAAATAACTGTAACTTCAAAGTGTAATTTCTTATTGATGACTGTAAATAAATCTATATTATTATAAAGAAGTTATACTTACAATTAAAAATAAAATGTATATATGTAGTATGTTTAATTGTACTCAATATTTTATTTAAATTAATAATTTTTATAATAAAAAAACTCAATATAATTTCAATATGTCTTTCTAAAATTATATTATATATAATTCTATATTATTATTCAAATAGATATTATATTCTATTCTATATTATTAATACATATTTCCCTTGTATATCATTCTATATAATTATTATAATAATATATAATATATATTATATATAAAATAAATTATAATATTATTTTGACTTAATTATGTAATTGTAAAGTAAATTTCGTACTAATATTAGAAAATAAAAAAATGTATCAATATAAATTTATATAACCATATAATAAATATGACGACCTTGTTTATATAGATAAGTATTCAATTGTGTAGTATTATAATAAATTAACAATAATTATAATAATAATTATAAATTCAATTAAAATTGTAAACATAATATTATTTAAAAACTATATTATTCGTAATATTCAATATTATATTGTGATAATTAAATATATTGAATATGTATCAATATATTATAATATAATATTATTGTATAATATTTAATATTAAAAAATATTCTATATTATATTGATTATTATAATTATCAAGTATAATTATTATGCTATAATTTATAATATTTTAAATAATCATTTATTATTATTATTATAAAACATAATATTCGATATAATAATAATCAATATATATTATAAATGTACACATTTTAAATTATAAATAATTTTAATAACTTTAATAATGGTGAATTTTAATATAAATGTATTAATATTTAATAAATTTATTATATATAATAATTATTATTATAATATATTATTAATGTAAAATTAATTAATATAGTATAACAATTAAATGAAAACACCTTGACAACCAAATAAATATTATATTCTAATAGAATTAATACAAATACAACATTTGAAAAATATAAATACTTAAAATATAATAATTAATATATACATAATCTATAATATAAAAGTAAATTATATTATATGTTATTATTTATATAGAAAAATATACTTTTGAAAAATATGAAAACAAAAATTAAAAATATCTTACTAGCGATACTAGCGATTTCATATGGTACTAATAATTATTAACAAATCATAATGAATCACTACATTTACAAATAAACCCAGAAGCAAATAAATACATATCGGATTATAGATATAATATAATGATAATATCTTTATTATACAATTACATACTCTATTTCAAAAAACGACATTGTATATTTAATAAATACTATTTATTATAATACACTATACATTTGTATCTATATATGTTCCATGCATAATAACCTAAATTAGGATTCCTAGTGTACCAAACATATATTGAAAAATATTTTAAACTATTAAATATCCATAGCAATTACTATAGTAACCAAACATGTATTTGTTTGGATAACATAAAAATCTAAATATTATACTATTTTATATTATACTAATATATATATATATATATATATATATATATATATATATATATATATATATATATTAGTAGATTTATATTGAAATATTAATAATTCTATATTATTAGTCAATAGTTATCCCAGGGAAGTTATATTAATATATGCTAATTAAATGTTATGTAATTTAATTAATATAAAATATATATACAAATTTATTAATTTTCTATTCTATACTTGGACTAATAATTTAACTCTATATATATTAATCATCTCTATATAATATAGTATTACAGTTAATATATGATAGTAGTGTGTAAGGAAACGATTTTTTAGAGGGATATTAATTTATAGAAATTATGTAAAATTAAGGTGTGAACTTATAATATACCCGTTATCCTATTACGACAACCTTAGTAGTATTTCATACCAAATAAGTTTCATTAAGTATATAATAAAATAGAATATGAAATAATTTTATAAATGTATTATTATAATATATAATATATATATATAATTATAATAATTATATATTACCTATTCGATGATTTTTAATAATATATATATATATATTTTAATTTTTTAATTTTATATCATATAATATATGAAATATGCATATATAGTATATTATATGTTTTATATAAGTATAACTATTATATCGGTATTATATATTAAACAGTTAAGTAATATAAATAAAATATACTCACATTAGAAAACAGGGATAGCTTAATTTAGGTTTGGTAAGCAGAAGTAATAATGTAACTATGGGAACTACGTAATTATCCGCGCATTAATATGAATTTATTTCTTATTATAGAGTAAAATAATATTTTTCTTAATTTATTAATATTTAATATATATAATTATTTAATATAATATATGTTTTATTTTTCGTATTAATTGATGCTGGAACGGAAAATTAATATTATCTTAATTAACTACGTCATATAATATGGATACTATATATGTATAAATTATACGTATAATATACATGTATACTATATAATGTCCAATGAGAAATAGTCGAGAAAGGGAACTATTTATTGTAAATAAAAAATAATATAATATTTGTTTATATCAATAATTTTTACAAAAAGAGAATTAAACTTTATCAAACCGTTTTTGCCTTGCTCAATGTTTCCTTGGTCCGTGATGATAGGAATATAGTTATAATTGTAATTAATATCAGTGGTATCCTATATACAGATATATAGTTAGGTATCCTAAGTATATATTAGTGATATCCTATAGAATTTACATACATAATATCACTAAATTATTTAGGTGCAAGTGTCCTATGCTTAATTAGTGTATTCTTAATATTTCATATCAATATTAGTAATCTATAGATTAATTTTGTTACCCAGAACTAGAATAGAACTGTTCAGCCTATTATATAGGTGCCATACAGTGCCTATATGACCTATAGATCTACGTAGATCTATAGGTCACCTACGTCGTAAGTGCTACAATTCAAACTACCTTAGTACAACGCAGCGATATTTATATACCTACTATTTATTATAGAGTCTATAGTATATGTATTATATGTATGTAGCACACTAACAGTATAGATGTACCGTATCCTACCTACCTACCTACCTACCTAGATGTACCGTATCCTACCTACCTACCTAGATGTACCGTATCCTACCTACCTACCTACCTACCTACATACCTAGATGTACCGTATCCTACCTACCTAGATGTATCGTATCCTACCTACCTAGATGTACCGTATCCTACCTACCTACCTACCTACCTACCTACCTACCTACATACCTAGATGTACCGTATCCTACCTACCTAGATGTACCGTATCCTACCTACCTAGATGTACCGTATCCTACCTACCTACCTAGATGTACCGTATCCTACCTACCTACCTAGATGTACCGTATCCTACCTACCTAGATGTACCGTATCCTACCTACCTATATGTACCGTATCCTACCTACCTAGATGTACCGTATCCTACCTACCTACCTAGATGTACCGTATCCTACCTACCTAGATGTACCGTATCCTACCTACCTAGATGTACCGTATCCTACCTACCTAGATGTACCGTATCCTACCTACCTAGATGTACCGTATCCTACCTACCTACCTAGATGTACCGTATCCTACCTACCTACCTAGATGTACCGTATCCTACCTACCTACCTAGATGTACCGTATCCTACCTACCTAGATGTACCGTATCCTACCTACCTAGATGTACCGTATCCTACCTACCTAGATGTATCGTATCCTACCTACCTAGATGTACCGTATCCTACCTACCTAGATGTACCGTATCCTACCTACCTAGATGTACCGTATCCTACCTACCTAGATGTACCGTATCCTACCTACCTACATAGATGTACCGTATCCTACCTACCTACCTAGATGTACCGTATCCTACCTACCTAGATGTACCGTATCCTACCTACCTACCTAGATGTACCGTATCCTACCTACCTACCTAGATGTACCGTATCCTACCTACCTACCTAGATGTACCGTATCCTACCTACCTACCTAGATGTACCGTATCCTACCTACCTAGATGTACCGTATCCTACCTACCTAGATGTACCGTATCCTACCTACCTACCTAGATGTACCGTATCCTACCTACCTAGATGTACCGTATCCTACCTACCTACCTAGATGTACCGTATCCTACCTACCTAGATGTACCGTATCCTACCTACCTAGATGTACCGTATCCTACCTACCTAGATGTACCGTATCCTACCTACCTACCTAGATGTACCGTATCCTACCTACCTAGATGTACCGTATCCTACCTACCTAGATGTACCGTATCCTACCTACCTACCTAGATGTACCGTATCCTACCTACCTAGATGTACCGTATACTACCTACCTAGATGTACCGTATCCTACCTACCTACCTAGATGTACCGTATCCTACCTACCTACCTAGATGTACCGTATCCTACCTACCTAGATGTACCGTATCCTACCTACCTAGATGTACCGTATCCTACCTACCTAGATGTACCGTATCCTACCTACCTAGATGTACCGTATCCTACCTACCTAGATGTACCGTATCCTACCTACCTACCTAGATGTACCGTATCCTACCTACCTACCTAGATGTACCGTATCCTACCTACCTACCTAGATGTACCGTATCCTACCTACCTAGATGTACCGTATCCTACCTACCTAGATGTACCGTATCCTACCTACCTACCTAGATGTACCGTATCCTACCTACCTAGATGTACCGTATCCTACCTACCTACCTAGATGTACCGTATCCTACCTACCTAGATGTACCGTATCCTACCTACCTAGATGTACCGTATCCTACCTACCTACCTAGATGTACCGTATCCTACCTACCTACCTAGATGTACCGTATCCTACCTACCTAGATGTACCGTATCCTACCTACCTAGATGTACCGTATCCTACCTACCTACCAAGATGTACCGTATCCTACCTACCTAGATGTACCGTATCCTACCTACCTACCTAGATGTACCGTATCCTACCTACCTACCTAGATGTACCGTATCCTACCTACCTACCTAGATGTACCGTATCCTACCTACCTACCTAGATGTACCGTATCCTACCTACCTAGATGTACCGTATCCTACCTACCTAGATGTATCGTATCCTACCTACCTACCTAGATGTACCGTATCCTACCTATCTAGATGTACCGTATCCTACCTACCTACCTAGATGTACCGTATCCTACCTACCTACCTAGATGTACCGTATCCTACCTACCTACCTAGATGTACCGTATCCTACCTACCTAGATGTACCGTATCCTACCTACCTAGATGTACCGTATCCTACCTACCTAGATGTACCGTATCCTACCTACCTAGATGTACCGTATCCTACCTACCTACCTAGATGTACCGTATCCTACCTACCTAGATGTACCGTATCCTACCTACCTACCTAGATGTACCGTATCCTACCTACCTAGATGTACCGTATCCTACCTACCTACCTAGATGTACCGTATCCTACCTATCTAGATGTACCGTATCCTACCTACCTACCTAGATGTACCGTATCCTACCTACCTACCTAGATGTACCGTATCCTACCTACCTACCTAGATGTACCGTATCCTACCTACCTAGATGTACCGTATCCTACCTACCTAGATGTACCGTATCCTACCTACCTAGATGTACCGTATCCTACCTACCTACCTAGATGTACCGTATCCTACCTACCTAGATGTACCGTATCCTACCTACCTACCTAGATGTACCGTATCCTACCTACCTAGATGTACCGTATCCTACCTACCTAGATGTACCGTATCCTACCTACCTACCTAGATGTACCGTATCCTACCTACCTAGATGTATCGTATCCTACCTACCTAGATGTACCGTATCCTACCTACCTACCTAGATGTTCCGTATCCTACCTACCTAGATGTACCGTATCCTACCTACCTACCTAGATGTACCGTATCCTACCTACCTACCTAGATGTACCGTATCCTACCTACCTAGATGTACCGTATCCTACCTACCTAGATGTACCGTATCCTACCTACCTAGATGTACCGTATCCTACCTACCTACCTAGATGTACCGTATCCTACCTACCTAGATGTACCGTATCCTACCTACCTAGATGTACCGTATCCTACCTACCTAGATGTACCGTATCCTACCTACCTAGATGTACCGTATCCTACCTACCTACCTAGATGTACCGTATCCTACCTACCTAGATGTACCGTATCCTACCTACCTACCTAGATGTACCGTATCCTACCTACCTACCTAGATGTACCGTATCCTACCTACCTAGATGTACCGTATCCTACCTACCTAGATGTACCGTATCCTACCTACCTAGATGTACCGTATCCTACCTACCTAGATGTACCGTATCCTACCTACCTAGATGTACCGTATCCTACCTACCTACCTAGATGTACCGTATCCTACCTACCTACCTAGATGTACCGTATCCTACCTACCTAGATGTACCGTATCCTACCTACCTAGATGTACCGTATCCTACCTACCTAGATGTACCGTATCCTACCTACCTACCTAGATGTACCGTATCCTACCTACCTAGATGTACCGTATCCTACCTACCTAGATGTACCGTATCATACCTACCTACCTAGATGTACCGTATCCTACCTACCTACCTAGATGTACCGTATCCTACCTACCTAGATGTACCGTATCCTACCTACCTACCTAGATGTACCGTATCCTACCTACCTAGATGTACCGTATCCTACCTACCTACCTAGATGTACCGTATCCTACCTACCTACCTAGATGTACCGTATCCTACCTACCTAGATGTACCGTATCCTACCTACCTAGATGTACCGTATCCTACCTACCTAGATGTACCGTATCCTACCTACCTAGATGTACCGTATCCTACCTACCTAGATGTACCGTATCCTACCTACCTACCTAGATGTACCGTATCCTACCTACCTAGATGTACCGTATCCTACCTACCTAGATGTACCGTATCCTACCTACCTACCTAGATGTACCGTATCCTACCTACCTAGATGTACCGTATCCTACCTACCTACCTAGATGTACCGTATCCTACCTACCTACCTAGATGTACCGTATCCTACCTACCTAGATGTACCGTATCCTACCTACCTAGATGTACCGTATCCTACCTACCTAGATGTACCGTATCCTACCTACCTAGATGTACCGTATCCTACCTACCTACCTAGATATACCGTATCCTACCTACCTAGATGTATCGTATCCTACCTACCTACCTAGATGTACCGTATCCTACCTACCTAGATGTACCGTATCCTACCTACCTACCTAGATGTACCGTATCCTACCTACCTAGATGTACCGTATCCTACCTACCTAGATGTACCGTATCCTACCTACCTAGATGTACCGTATCCTACCTACCTAGATGTACCGTATCCTACCTACCTACCTAGATGTACCGTATCCTACCTACCTACCTAGATGTACCGTATCCTACCTACCTAGATGTACCGTATCCTACCTACCTAGATGTACCGTATCCTACCTACCTAGATGTACCGTATCCTACCTACCTAGATGTACCGTATCCTACCTACCTACCTAGATGTACCGTATCCTACCTACCTAGATGTACCGTATCCTACCTACCTACCTAGATGTACCGTATCCTACCTACCTACCTAGATGTACCGTATCCTACCTACCTAGATGTACCGTATCCTACCTACCTAGATGTACCGTATCCTACCTACCTAGATGTACCGTATCCTACCTACCTAGATGTACCGTATCCTACCTACCTAGATGTACCGTATCCTACCTACCTACCTAGATGTACCGTATCCTACCTACCTAGATGTACCGTATCCTACCTACCTACCTAGATGTACCGTATCCTACCTACCTACCTAGATGTACCGTATCCTACCTACCTAGATGTACCGTATCCTACCTACCTAGATGTACCGTATCCTACCTACCTAGATGTACCGTATCCTACCTACCTAGATGTACCGTATCCTACCTACCTAGATGTACCGTATCCTACCTACCTAGATGTACCGTATCCTACCTACCTAGATGTACCGTATCCTACCTACCTACCTAGATGTACCGTATCCTACCTACCTACCTAGATGTACCGTATCCTACCTACCTAGATGTACCGTATCCTACCTACCTAGATGTACCGTATCCTACCTACCTAGATGTACCGTATCCTACCTACCTAGATGTACCGTATCCTACCTACCTACCTAGATGTACCGTATCCTACCTACCTAGATGTACCGTATCCTACCTACCTAGATGTACCGTATCCTACCTACCTAGATGTACCGTATACTACCTACCTACCTAGATGTACCGTATCCTACCTACCTAGATGTACCGTATCCTACCTACCTAGATGTACCGTATCCTACCTACCTAGATGTACCGTATACTACCTACCTACCTAGATGTACCGTATCCTACCTACCTAGATGTACCGTATCCTACCTACCTAGATGTACCGTATCCTACCTACCTAGATGTACCGTATCCTACCTACCTAGATGTACCGTATCCTACCTACCTAGATGTACCGTATCCTACCTACCTACCTAGATGTACCGTATCCTACCTACCTAGATGTACCGTATCCTACCTACCTACCTAGATGTACCGTATCCTACCTACCTAGATGTACCGTATCCTACCTACCTAGATGTACCGTATCCTACCTACCTAGATGTACCGTATCCTACCTACCTACCTAGATGTACCGTATCCTACCTACCTAGATGTACCGTATCCTACCTACCTAGATGTACCGTATACTACCTACCTAGATGTACCGTATCCTACCTACCTAGATGTACCGTATCCTACCTACCTAGATGTACCGTATCCTACCTACCTAGATGTACCGTATACTACCTACCTAGATGTACCGTATCCTACCTACCTACCTAGATGTACCGTATCCTACCTACCTAGATGTACCGTATCCTACCTACCTACCTAGATGTACCGTATCCTACCTACCTAGATGTACCGTATCCTACCTACCTACCTAGATGTACCGTATCCTACCTACCTAGATGTACCGTATCCTACCTACCTACCTAGATGTACCGTAGCCTACCTACCTAGATGTACCGTATCCTACCTACCTAGATGTACCGTATCCTACCTACCTACCTAGATGTACCGTATCCTACCTACCTAGATGTACCGTATCCTACCTACCTAGATGTACCGTATCCTACCTACCTAGATGTACCGTATCCTACCTACCTAGATGTACCGTATCCTACCTACCTAGATGTACCGTATCCTACCTACCTAGATGTACCGTATCCTACCTACCTACCTAGATGTACCGTATCCTACCTACCTACCTAGATGTACCGTATCCTACCTACCTAGATGTACCGTATCCTACCTACCTAGATGTACCGTATCCTACCTACCTAGATGTACCGTATCCTACCTACCTACCTAGATGTACCGTATCCTACCTACCTAGATGTACCGTATCCTACCTACCTACCTAGATGTACCGTATCCTACCTACCTACCTAGATGTACCGTATCCTACCTACCTAGATGTACCGTATCCTACCTACCTAGATGTACCGTATCCTACCTACCTAGATGTACCGTATCCTACCTACCTAGATGTACCGTATCCTACCTACCTAGATGTACCGTATCCTACCTACCTACCTAGATGTACCGTATCCTACCTACCTAGATGTACCGTATCCTACCTACCTAGATGTACCGTATCCTACCTACCTACCTAGATGTACCGTATCCTACCTACCTACCTAGATGTACCGTATCCTACCTACCTAGATGTACCGTATCCTACCTACCTAGATGTACCGTATCCTACCTACCTAGATGTACCGTATCCTACCTACCTACCTAGATGTTCCGTATCCTACCTACCTAGATGTACCGTATCCTACCTACCTACCTAGATGTACCGTATCCTACCTACCTACCTAGATGTACCGTATCCTACCTACCTAGATGTACCGTATCCTACCTACCTAGATGTACCGTATCCTACCTACCTAGATGTACCGTATCCTACCTACCTAGATGTACCGTATCCTACCTACCTAGATGTACCGTATCCTACCTACCTAGATGTACCGTATCCTACCTACCTACCTAGATGTACCGTATCCTACCTACCTAGATGTACCGTATCCTACCTACCTAGATGTACCGTATCCTACCTACCTACCTAGATGTACCGTATCCTACCTACCTACCTAGATGTACCGTATCCTACCTACCTAGATGTACCGTATCCTACCTACCTACCTAGATGTACCGTATCCTACCTACCCTAGATGTACCGTATCCTACCTACCTAGATGTACCGTATCCTACCTACCTAGATGTACCGTATCCTACCTACCTAGATGTACCGTATCCTACACTACCTAGATGTACCGTATCCTACCTACCTAGATGTACCGTATCCTACCTTACCTAGATGTACCGTATCCTACCTACCTAGATGTACCGTATCCTACCTACCTAGATGTACCGTATCCTACTACCTACCTAGATGTACCGTATCCCTACCTACCTAGATGTACCGTATCCTACCTACCTACCTAGATGTACCGTATCCTACCTACCTAGATGTACCGTATCCTACCTACCTAGATGTACCGTATCCTACCTACCTACCTAGATGTACCGTATCCTACTACCTACCTAGATGTACCGTATCCTACCTACCTAGATGTACCGTATCCTACCTACCTAGATGTACCGTATCCTACCTACCTACCTAGATGTACCGTATCCTACCTACCTACCTAGATGTACCGTATCCTACCTACCTAGATGTACCGTATCCTACCTACCTAGATGTACCGTATCCTACCTACCTACCTAGATGTACCGTATCCTACCTACCTAGATGTACCGTATCCTACCTACCTAGATGTACCGTATCCTACCTACCTACCTAGATGTACCGTATCCTACCTACCTAGATGTACCGTATCCTACCTACCTAGATGTACCGTATCCTACCTACCTACCTAGATGTACCGTATCCTACCTACCTAGATGTACCGTATCCTACCTACCTAGATGTACCGTATCCTACCTACCTAGATGTACCGTATCCTACCTACCTAGATGTACCGTATCCTACCTACCTAGATGTACCGTATCCTACTACCTAGATGTACCGTATCCTACCTACCTACCTAGATGTACCGTATCCTACCTACCTAGATGTACGTATCCTACCTACCTAGATGTACCGTATCCTACCTACCTAGATGTACCGTATCCTACCTACCTAGATGTACCGTATCCTACCTACCTAGATGTACCGTATACTACCTACCTAGATGTACCGTATCCTACCTACCTACCTAGATGTACCGTATCCTACCTACCTACCTAGATGTACCGTATCCTACCTACCTACCTAGATGTACCGTATCCTACCTACCTACCTAGATGTACCGTATCCTACCTACCTAGATGTACCGTATCCTACCTACCTAGATGTACCGTATCCTACCTACCTAGATGTACCGTATCCTACCTACCTAGATGTACCGTATCCTACCTACCTAGATGTACCGTATCCTACCTACCTAGATGTACCGTATCCTACCTACCTAGATGTACCGTATCCTACCTACCTAGATGTACCGTATCCTACCTACCTACCTAGATGTACCGTATCCTACCTACCTAGATGTACCGTATCCTACCTACCTAGATGTACCGTATCCTACCTACCTACCTAGATGTACCGTATCCTACCTACCTAGATGTACCGTATCCTACCTACCTACCTAGATGTACCGTATCCTACCTACCTAGATGTACCGTATCCTACCTACCTAGATGTACCGTATCCTACCTACCTACCTAGATGTACCGTATCCTACCTACCTAGATGTACCGTATCCTACCTACCTAGATGTACCGTATCCTACCTACCTACCTAGATGTACCGTATCCTACCTACCTAGATGTACCGTATCCTACCTACCTAGATGTACCGTATCCTACCTACCTACCTAGATGTACCGTATCCTACCTACCTAGATGTACCGTATCCTACCTACCTAGATGTACCGTATCCTACCTACCTAGATGTACCGTATCCTACCTACCTACCTAGATGTACCGTATCCTACCTACCTAGATGTACCGTATCCTACCTACCTAGATGTACCGTATCCTACCTACCTAGATGTACCGTATCCTACCTACCTAGATGTACCGTATCCTACCTACCTAGATGTACCGTATCCTACTACCTACCTAGATGTACCGTATCCTACCTACCTAGATGTACCGTATCCTACCTACCTAGATGTACCGTATCCTACCTACCTAGATGTACCGTATCCTACCTACCTAGATGTACCGTATCCTACCTACCTAGATGTACCGTATCCTACCTACCTACCTAGATGTACCGTATCCTACCTACCTACCTAGATGTACCGTATCCTACCTACCTACCTAGATGTACCGTATCCTACCTACCTAGATGTACCGTATCCTACCTACCTACCTAGATGTACCGTATCCTACCTACCTACCTAGATGTACCGTATCCTACCTACCTAGATGTACCGTATCCTACCTACCTAGATGTACCGTATCCTACCTACCTAGATGTACCGTATCCCCTACCTACCTAGATGTACCGTATCCTACCTACCTAGATGTACCGTATCCTACCTACCTAGATGTACCGTATCCTACCTACCTACCTAGATGTACCGTATCCTACCTACCTAGATGTACCGTATCCTACCTACCTAGATGTACCGTATCCTACCTACCTAGATGTACCGTATCCTACCTACCTAGATGTACCGTATCCTACCTACCTAGATGTACCGTATCCTACCTACCTAGATGTACCGTATCCTACCTACCTAGATGTACCGTATCCTACCTACCTACCTAGATGTACCGTATCCTACCTACCTAGATGTACCGTATCCTACCTACCTAGATGTACCGTATCCTACCTACCTAGATGTACCGTATCCTACCTACCTACCTAGATGTACCGTATCCTACCTACCTAGATGTACCGTATCCTACCTACCTACCTAGATGTACCGTATCCTACCTACCTAGATGTACCGTATCCTACTACCTACCTAGATGTACCGTATCCTACCTACCTAGATGTACCGTATCCTACCTACCTAGATGTACCGTATCCTACCTACCTACCTAGATGTACCGTATCCTACCTACCTAGATGTACCGTATCCTACCTACCTAGATGTACCGTATCCTACCTACCTAGATGTACCGTATCCTACCTACCTACCTAGATGTACCGTATCCTACCTACCTACCTAGATGTACCGTATCCTACCTACCTAGATGTACCGTATCCTACCTACCTAGATGTACCGTATCCTACCTACCTAGATGTACCGTATCCTACCTACCTAGATGTACCGTATCCTACCTACCTACCTAGATGTACCGTATCCTACCTACCTAGATGTACCGTATCCTACCTACCTAGATGTACCGTATCCTACCTACCTACCTAGATGTACCGTATCCTACCTACCTAGATGTACCGTATCCTACCTACCTACCTAGATGTACCGTATCCTACCGTACCTACCTAGATGTACCGTATCCTACCTACCTACCTAGATGTACCGTATCCTACCTACCTAGATGTACCGTATCCTACCTACCTAGATGTACCGTATCATACCTACCTACCTAGATGTACCGTATCCTACCTACCTACCTAGATGTACCGTATCCTACCTACCTAGATGTACCGTATCCTACCTACCTAGATGTACCGTATCCTACCTACCTACCTAGATGTACCGTATCCTACCTACCTAGATGTACCGTATCCTACCTACCTACCTAGATGTACCGTATCCTACCTACCTACCTAGATGTACCGTATCCTACCTACCTAGATGTACCGTATCCTACCTACCTAGATGTACCGTATCCTACCTACCTAGATGTACCGTATCCTACCTACCTAGATGTACCGTATCCTACCTACCTAGATGTACCGTATCCTACCTACCTACCTAGATGTACCGTATCCTACCTACCTAGATGTACCGTATCCTACCTACCTAGATGTACCGTATCCTACCTACCTACCTAGATGTACCGTATCCTACCTACCTAGATGTACCGTATCCTACCTACCTACCTAGATGTACCGTATCACTACCTACCTAGATGTACCGTATCCTACCTACCTAGATGTACCGTATCCTACCTACCTAGATGTACCGTATCCTACCTACCTAGATGTACCGTATCCTACCTACCTAGATGTACCGTATCCTACCTACCTACCTAGATGTACCGTATCCTACCTACCTAGATGTACCGTATCCTACCTACCTACCTAGATGTACCGTATCCTACCTACCTAGATGTACCGTATCCTACCTACCTACCTAGATGTACCGTATCTACCTACCTAGATGTACCGTATCCTACCTACCTACCTAGATGTACCGTATCCTACCTACCTACCTAGATGTACCGTATCCTACCTACCTAGATGTACCGTATCCTACCTACCTAGATGTACCGTATCCTACCTACCTAGATGTACCGTATCCTACCTACCTAGATGTACCGTATCCTACCTACCTACCTAGATGTACCGTATCCTACCTACCTAGATGTACCGTATCCTACCTACCTACCTAGATGTACCGTATCCTACCTACTACCTAGATGTACCGTATCCTACCTACCTAGATGTACCGTATCCTACCTACCTAGATGTACCGTATCCTACCTACCTAGATGTACCGTATCCTACCTACCTAGATGTACCGTATCCTACCTACCTAGATGTACCGTATCCTACCTACCTACCTAGATGTACCGTATCCTACCTACCTAGATGTACCGTATCCTACCTACCTACCTAGATGTACCGTATCCTACCTACCTACCTAGATGTACCGTATCCTACCTACCTAGATGTACCGTATCCTACCTACCTAGATGTACCGTATCCTACCTACCTAGATGTACCGTATCCTACCTACCTAGATGTACCGTATCCTACCTACCTAGATGTACCGTATCCTACCTACCTAGATGTACCGTATCCTACCTACCTACCTAGATGTACCGTATCCTACCTACCTAGATGTACCGTATCCTACCTACCTAGATGTACCGTATCCTACCTACCTAGATGTACCGTATCCTACCTACCTACCTAGATGTACCGTATCCTACCTACCTAGATGTACCGTATCCTACCTACCTAGATGTACCGTATCCTACCTACCTAGATGTACCGTATCCTACCTACCTAGATGTACCGTATCCTACCTACCTAGATGTACCGTATACTACCTACCTAGATGTACCGTATCCTACCTACCTACCTAGATGTACCGTATCCTACCTACCTACCTAGATGTACCGTATCCTACCTACCTAGATGTACCGTATCCTACCTACCTAGATGTACCGTATCCTACCTACCTAGATGTACCGTATCCTACCTACCTAGATGTACCGTATCCCTACCTACCTAGATGTACCGTATCCTACCTACCTAGATGTACCGTATCCTACCTACCTAGATGTACCGTACCTATCCTACCTACCTAGATGTACCGTATCCTACCTACCTAGATGTACCGTATCCTACCTACCTAGATGTACCGTATCCTACCTACCTAGATGTACCGTATCCTACCTACCTAGATGTACCGTATCCTCCTACTAGATGTACCGTATCCTACCTACCTAGATGTACCGTATCCTACCTACCTAGATGTACCGTATCCTACCTACCTAGATGTACCGTATCCTACCTACCTAGATGTACCGTATCCTACCTACCTACCTAGATGTACCGTATCCTACCTACCTACCTAGATGTACCGTATCCTACCTACCTAGATGTACCGTATCCTACCTACCTAGATGTACCGTATCCTACCTACCTAGATGTACCGTATCCTACCTACCTACCTAGATGTACCGTATCCTACCTACCTAGATGTACCGTATCCTACCTACCTACCTAGATGTACCGTATCCTACCTACCTAGATGTACCGTATCCTACCTACCTACCTAGATGTACCGTATCCTACCTACCTAGATGTACCGTATCCTACCTACCTAGATGTACCGTATCATACCTACCTACCTAGATGTACCGTATCCTACCTACCTAGATGTACCGTACCTACCTACCTAGATGTACCGTATCCTACCTACCTAGATGTACCGTATCCTACCTACCTACCTAGATGTACCGTATCCTACCTACCTACCTAGATGTACCGTATCCTACCTACCTAGATGTACCGTATCCTACCTACCTAGATGTACCGTATCCTACCTACCTAGATGTACCGTATCCTACCTACCTAGATGTACCGTATCCTACCTACCTACCTAGATGTACCGTATCCTACCTACCTAGATGTACCGTATCCTACCTACCTAGATGTACCGTATCCTACCTACCTAGATGTACCGTATCCTACCTACCTAGATGTACCGTATCCTACCTACCTAGATGTACCGTATCCTACCTACCTAGATGTACCGTATCCTACCTACCTACCTAGATGTACCGTATCCTACCTACCTACCTAGATGTACCGTATCCTACCTACCTACCTAGATGTACCGTATCCTACTACCTACCTAGATGTACCGTAGCCTACCTACCTAGATGTACCGTATCCTACCTACCTAGATGTACCGTATCCTACCTACCTAGATGTACCGTATCCTACCTACCTAGATGTACCGTATCCTACCTACCTAGATGTACCGTATCCTACCTACCTAGATGTACCGTAGCCTACCTACCTAGATGTACCGTATCCTACCTACCTAGATGTACCGTATCCTACCTACCTACCTAGATGTACCGTATCCTACCTACCTAGATGTACCGTATCCTACCTACCTAGATGTACCGTATCCTACCTACCTACCTAGATGTACCGTATCCTACCTACCTAGATGTACCGTATCCTACCTACCTAGATGTACCGTATCCTACCTACCTACCTAGATGTACCGTATCCTACCTACCTAGATGTACCGTATCCTACCTACCTAGATGTACCGTATCCTACCTACCTACCTAGATGTACCGTATCCTACCTACCTAGATGTACCGTATCCTACCTACCTAGATGTACCGTATCCTACCTACCTACCTAGATGTACCGTATCCTACCTACCTAGATGTACCGTATCCTACCTACCTAGATGTACCGTATCCTACCTACCTAGATGTACCGTATCCTACCTACCTACCTAGATGTACCGTATCCTACCTACCTAGATGTACCGTATCCTACCTACCTAGATGTACCGTATCCTACCTACCTAGATGTACCGTATCCTACCTACCTAGATGTACCGTATCCTACCTACCTAGATGTACCGTATACTACCTACCTAGATGTACCGTATCCTACCTACCTACCTAGATGTACCGTATCCTACCTACCTACCTAGATGTACCGTATCCTACCTACCTACCTAGATGTACCGTATACTACCTACCTAGATGTACCGTATCCTACCTACCTACCTAGATGTACCGTATCCTACCTACCTACCTAGATGTACCGGTATCCTACCTACCTAGATGTACCGTATCCTACCTACCTAGATGTACCGTATCCTACCTACCTAGATGTACCGTATCCTACCTACCTAGATGTACCGTATCCTACCTACCTAGATGTACCGTATCCTACCTACCTAGATGTACCGTATCCTACCTACCTACCTAGATGTACCGTATCCTACCTACCTAGATGTACCGTATCCTACCTACCTAGATGTACCGTATCCTACCTACCTAGATGTACCGTATCCTACCTACCTAGATGTACCGTATCCTACCTACCTAGATGTACCGTATCCTACCTACCTAGATGTACCGTATCCTACCTACCTACCTAGATGTACCGTATCCTACCTACCTACCTAGATGTACCGTATCCTACCTACCTAGATGTACCGTATCCTACCTACCTAGATGTACCGTATCCTACCTACCTAGATGTACCGTATCCTACCTACCTACCTAGATGTACCGTATCCTACCTACCTAGATGTACCGTATCCTACCTACCTACCTAGATGTACCGTATCCTACCTACCTAGATGTACCGTATCCTACCTACCTACCTAGATGTACCGTATCCTACCTACCTAGATGTACCGTATCCTACCTACCTAGATGTACCGTATCCTACCTACCTACCTAGATGTACCGTATCCTACCTACCTAGATGTACCGTATCCTACCTACCTAGATGTACCGTATCCTACCTACCTAGATGTACCGTATCCTACCTACCTACCTAGATGTACCGTATCCTACCTACCTACCTAGATGTACCGTATCCTACCTACCTAGATGTACCGTATCGTATCCTACCTACCTAGATGTACCGTATCCTACCTACCTAGATGTACCGTATCCTACCTACCTAGATGTACCGTATCCTACCTACCTAGATGTACCGTATCCTACCTACCTAGATGTACCGTATCCTACCTACCTAGATGTACCGTATCCTACCTACCTACCTAGATGTACCGTATCCTACCTACCTAGATGTACCGTATCCTACCTACCTACCTAGATGTACCGTATCCTACCTACCTAGATGTACCGTATCCTACCTACCTACCTAGATGTACCGTATCCTACCTACCTAGATGTACCGTATCCTACCTACCTAGATGTACCGTATCCTACCTACCTACCTAGATGTACCGTATCTACCTACCTACCTAGATGTACCGTATCCTACCTACCTAGATGTACCGTATCCTACCTACCTAGATGTACCGTATCCTACCTACCTACCTAGATGTACCGTATCCTACCTACCTAGATGTACCGTATCCTACCTACCTACCTAGATGTACCGTATCCTACCTACCTACCTAGATGTACCGTATCCTACCTACCTAGATGTACCGTATCCTACCTACCTAGATGTACCGTATCCTACCTACCTAGATGTACCGTATCCTACCTACCTAGATGTACCGTATCCTACCTACCCTAGATGTACCGTATCCTACCTACCTACCTAGATGTACCGTATCCTACCTACCTAGATGTACCGTATCCTACCTACCTAGATGTACCGTATCCTACCTACCTACCTAGATGTACCGTATCCTACCTACCTAGATGTACCGTATCCTACCTACCTACCTAGATGTACCGTATCCTACCTACCTACCTAGATGTACCGTATCCTACCTACCTAGATGTACCGTATCCTACCTACCTAGATGTACCGTATCCTACCTACCTAGATGTACCGTATCCTACCTACCTAGATGTACCGTATCCTACCTACCTACCTAGATGTACCGTATCCTACCTACCTAGATGTATCGTATCCTACCTACCTACCTAGATGTACCGTATCCCTACCTACCTAGATGTACCGTATCCTACCTACCTACTAGATGTACCGTATCCTACCTACCTAGATGTACCGTATCCTACCTACCTAGATGTACCGTATCCTACCTACCTAGATGTACCGTATCCTACCTACCTAGATGTACCGTATCCTACCTACCTACCTAGATGTACCGTATCCTACCTACCTACCTAGATGTACCGTATCCTACCTACCTAGATGTACCGTATCCTACCTACCTAGATGTACCGTATCCTACCTACCTACCTAGATGTACCGTATCCTACCTACCTAGATGTACCGTATCCTACCTACCTAGATGTACCGTATCCTACCTACCTACCTAGATGTACCGTATCCTACCTACCTAGATGTACCGTATCCTACCTACTACCTAGATGTACCGTATCCTACCTACCTAGATGTACCGTATCCTACCTACCTACCTAGATGTACCGTATCCTACCTACCTACCTAGATGTACCGTATCCTACCTACCTAGATGTACCGTATCCTACCTACCTAGATGTACCGTATCCTACCTACCTAGATGTACCGTATCCTACCTACCTAGATGTACCGTATCCTACCCTACCTAGATGTACCGTATCCTACCTACCTACCTAGATGTACCGTATCCTACCTACCTAGATGTACCGTATCCTACCTACCTACCTAGATGTACCGTATCCTACTACCTACCTAGATGTACCGTATCCTACCTACCTAGATGTACCGTATCCTACCTACCTAGATGTACCGTATCCTACCTACCTAGATGTACCGTATCCTACCTACCCTAGATGTACCGTATCCTACCTACCTAGATGTACCGTATCCTACCTACCTAGATGTACCGTATCCTACCTACCTACCTAGATGTACCGTATCCTACCTACCTAGATGTACCGTATCCTACCTACCTAGATGTACCGTATCCTACCTACCTAGATGTACCGTATCCTACTACCTACCTAGATGTACCGTATCCTACCTACCTACCTAGATGTACCGTATCCTACCTACCTAGATGTACCGTATCCTACCTACCTAGATGTACCGTATCCTACCTACCTAGATGTACCGTATCCTACCTACCTAGATGTACCGTATCCTACCTACCTAGATGTACCGTATCCTACCTACCTACCTAGATGTACCGTATCTACCTACCTACCTAGATGTACCGTATCCTACCTACCTACCTAGATGTACCGTATCCTACCTACCTAGATGTACCGTATCCTACCTACCTAGATGTACCGTATCCTACCTACCTAGATGTACCGTATCCTACCTACCTAGATGTACCGTATCCTACCTACCTAGATGTACCGTATCCTACCTACCTAGATGTACCGTATCCCTACCTACCTAGATGTACCGTATCCTACCTACCTAGATGTACCGTATCCTACCTACCTAGATGTACCGTATCCTACCTACCTAGATGTACCGTATCCTACCTACCTAGATGTACCGTATCCTACCTACCCTAGATGTACCGTATCCTACCTACCTAGATGTACCGTATCCTACCTACCTACCTAGATGTACCGTACCTACCTACCTACCTAGATGTACCGTATCCTACCTACCTAGATGTACCGTATCCTACCTACCTAGATGTACCGTATCCTACCTACCTAGATGTACCGTATCCTACCTACCTACCTAGATGTACCGTATCCTACCCTACCTAGATGTACCGTATCCTACCTACCTACCTAGATGTACCGTATCCTACCTACCTAGATGTACCGTATCCTACCTACCTACCTAGATGTACCGTATCCTACCTACCTAGATGTACCGTATCCTACCTACCTAGATGTACCGTATCTACCTACCTACCTAGATGTACCGTATCCTACCTACCTAGATGTACCGTATCCTACCTACCTAGATGTACCGTATCCTACCTACCTAGATGTACCGTATCCTACCTACCTACCTAGATGTACCGTATCCTACCTACCTACCTAGATGTACCGTATCCTACCTACCTAGATGTACCGTATCCTACCTACCTAGATGTACCGTATCCTACCTACCTAGATGTACCGTATCCTACCTACCTAGATGTACCGTATCCTACCTACCTAGATGTACCGTATCCTACCTACCTACCTAGATGTACCGTATCCTACCTACCTAGATGTACCGTATCCTACCTACCTACCTAGATGTACCGTATCCTACCCCTACCTAGATGTACCGTATCCTACTACCTACCTAGATGTACCGTATCCTACCTACTAGATGTACCGTATCCTACCTACCTAGATGTACCGTATCATACCTACCTACCTAGATGTACCGTATCCTACCTACCTACCTAGATGTACCGTATCCTACCTACCTAGATGTACCGTATCCTACCTACCTAGATGTACCGTATCCTACCTACCTACCTAGATGTACCGTATCCTACCTACCTAGATGTACCGTATCCTACACTACCTAGATGTACCGTATCCTACTACCTACCTAGATGTACCGTATCCTACCTACCTAGATGTACCGTATCCTACCTACCTAGATGTACCGTATCCTACCTACCTAGATGTACCGTATCCTACCTACCTAGATGTACCGTATCCTACCTACCTAGATGTACCGTATCCTACCTACCTACCTAGATGTACCGTATCCTACCTACCTAGATGTACCGTATCCTACCTACCTAGATGTACCGTATCCTACCACCTACCTAGATGTACCGTATCCTACCTACCTAGATGTACCGTATCCTACCTACCTACCTAGATGTACCGTATCCTACCTACCTACCTAGATGTACCGTATCCTACCTACCTAGATGTACCGTATCCTACCTACCTAGATGTACCGTATCCTACCTACCTAGATGTACCGTATCCTACCTACCTAGATGTACCGTATCCTACCTACCTACCTAGATGTACCGTATCCTACCTACCTAGATGTACCGTATCCTACCTACCTACCTAGATGTACCGTATCCTACCTACCTAGATGTACCGTATCCTACCTACCTAGATGTACCGTATCCTACCTACCTAGATGTACCGTATCCTACCTACCTAGATGTACCGTATCCTACCTACCTAGATGTACCGTATCCCTACCTACCTAGATGTACCGTATCCTACCTACCTACCTAGATGTACCGTATCCTACCTACCTACCTAGATGTACCGTATCCTACCTACCTAGATGTACCGTATCCTACCTACCTAGATGTACCGTATCCTACCTACCTAGATGTACCGTATCCTACCTACCTAGATGTACCGTATCACTACCTACCTAGATGTACCGTATCCTACCTACCTAGATGTACCGTATCCTACCTACCTAGATGTACCGTATCCTACCTACTACCTAGATGTACCGTATCCTACCTACCTAGATGTACCGTATCCTACCTACCTAGATGTACCGTATCCTACCTACCTAGATGTACCGTATCCTACCTACCTAGATGTACCGTATCCTACCTACCTAGATGTACCGTATCCTACCTACCTACCTAGATGTACCGTATCCTACCTACCTAGATGTACCGTATCCTACCTACCTACCTAGATGTACCGTATCCTACCTACCTAGATGTACCGTATCCTACCTACCTAGATGTACCGTATCCCTACCTACCTAGATGTACCGTATCCTACCTACCTAGATGTACCGTATCCTACCTACCTAGATGTACCGTATCCTACCTACCTACCTAGATGTACCGTATCCTACCTACCTAGATGTACCGTATCCTACCTACCTAGATGTACCGTATCCTACCTACCTACCTAGATGTACCGTATCCTACCTACCTACCTAGATGTACCGTATCCCTACCTACCTAGATGTACCGTATCCTACCTACCTAGATGTACCGTATCCTACCTACCTAGATGTACCGTATCCTACCTACCTAGATGTACCGTATCTACCTACCTACCTAGATGTACCGTATCCTACCTACCTAGATGTACCGTATCCTACCTACCTAGATGTACCGTATCCTACCTACCTAGATGTACCGTATCCTACCTACCTAGATGTACCGTATCCCTACCTACCTAGATGTACCGTATCCTACCTACCTACCTAGATGTACGTATCCTACCTACCTAGATGTACCGTATCCTACCTACCTAGATGTACCGTATCCTACCTACCTAGATGTACCGTATCCTACCTACCTAGATGTACCGTATCCTACCTACCTAGATGTACCGTATCCTACCTACCTACCTAGATGTACCGTATCCTACCTACCTAGATGTACCGTATCCTACCTACCTAGATGTACCGTATCTCCTACCTACCTAGATGTACCGTATCCTACCTACTCCTAGATGTACCGTATCCTACCCTACCTAGATGTACCGTATCCTACCTACCTAGATGTACCGTATCCTACCTACCTAGATGTACCGTATCCTACCTACCTACCTAGATGTACCGTATCCTACCTACCTAGATGTACCGTATCCTACTACCTACCTAGATGTACCGTATCCTACCTACCTAGATGTACCGTATCCTACCTACCTACCTAGATGTACCGTATCCTACCTACCTAGATGTACCGTATCCTACCTACCTACCTAGATGTACCGTATCCTACCTACCTAGATGTACCGTATCCTACCTACCTAGATGTACCGTATCCTACCTACCTAGATGTACCGTATCCTACCTACCTAGATGTACCGTATCCTACCTACCTAGATGTACCGTATCCTACCTACCTAGATGTACCGTATCCTACCTACCTAGATGTACCGTATCCTACCTACCTACCTAGATGTACCGTATCCTACCTACCTAGATGTACCGTATCCTACCTACCTAGATGTACCGTATCCTACCTACCTAGATGTACCGTATCCTACCTACCTAGATGTACCGTCATCCTACCTACCTAGATGTACCGTATCCTACCTACCTACCTAGATGTACCGTATCCTACCTACCTAGATGTACCGTATCCTACCTACCTACCTAGATGTACCGTATCCTACCTACCCTAGATGTACCGTATCCTACCTACCTAGATGTACCGTATCCTACCTACCTAGATGTACCGTATCCTACCTACCTAGATGTACCGTATCCTACCTACCTAGATGTACCGTATCCTACCTACCTAGATGTACCGTATCCTACCTACCTACCTAGATGTACCGTATCCTACCTACCTAGATGTACCGTATCCTACCTACCTAGATGTACCGTATCCTACCTACCTACCTAGATGTACCGTATCCTACCTACCTAGATGTACCGTATCCTACCTACCTAGATGTACCGTATCCTACCTACCTAGATGTACCGTATCCTACCTACCTAGATGTACCGTATCCTACCTACCTAGATGTACCGTATCCTACCTACCTACCTAGATGTACCGTATCCTACCTACCTAGATGTACCGTATCCTACCTACCTAGATGTACCGTATCCTACCTACCTACCTAGATGTACCGTATCCTACCTACCTAGATGTACCGTATCCTACCTACCTAGATGTACCGTATCCCTACCTACCTAGATGTACCGTATCCTACCTACCTAGATGTACCGTATCCTACCTACCTAGATGTACCGTATCCTACCTACCTAGATGTACCGTATCCTACCTACCTAGATGTACCGTATCCTACCCTACCTAGATGTACCGTATCCTACCTACCTAGATGTACCGTATCCTACCTACCTAGATGTACCGTATCCTACCTACCTACCTAGATGTACCGTATCCTACCTACCTAGATGTACCGTATCCTACCTACCTAGATGTACCGTATCCTACCTACCTACCTAGATGTACCGTATCCTACCTACCTAGATGTACCGTATCCTACCTACCTAGATGTACCGTATCCTACCTACCTAGATGTACCGTATCCTACCTACCTAGATGTACCGTATCCTACCTACCTAGATGTACCGTATCCTACCTACCTAGATGTACCGTATCCTACCTACCTAGATGTACCGTATCCTACCTACCTAGATGTACCGTATCCTACCTACCTAGATGTACCGTATCCTACTACTAGATGTACCGTATCCTACCTACCTACCTAGATGTACCGTATCCTACCTACCTAGATGTACCGTATCCTACCTACCTACCTAGATGTACCGTATCCTACCTACCTAGATGTACCGTATCCTACCTACCTAGATGTACCGTATCCTACTACCTACCTAGATGTACCGTATCCTACCTACCTAGATGTACCGTATCCTACCTACCTAGATGTACCGTATCCTACCTACCTAGATGTACCGTATCCTACCTACCTACCTAGATGTACCGTATCCCTACCTACCTAGATGTACCGTATCCTACCTACCTAGATGTACCGTATCCTACCTACCTAGATGTACCGTATCCTACCTACCTACCTAGATGTACCGTATCCTACCTACCTAGATGTACCGTATCCTACCTACCTAGATGTACCGTATCCTACCTACCTAGATGTACCGTATCCTACCTACCTAGATGTACCGTATCCTACCCTACCTAGATGTACCGTATCCTACCTACCTACCTAGATGTACCGTATCCTACCTACCTAGATGTACCGTATCCTACCTACCTAGATGTACCGTATCTCCTACCTACCTAGATGTACCGTATCCTACCTACCTAGATGTACCGTATCCTACCTACCTAGATGTACCGTATCCTACCTACCTAGATGTACCGTATCCTACCTACCTACCTAGATGTACCGTATCCTACCTACCTAGATGTACCGTATCCTACCTACCTAGATGTACCGTATCCTACCTACCTAGATGTACCGTATCCTACCTACCTAGATGTACCGTATCCTACCTACCTAGATGTACCGTATCCTACCTACCTAGATGTACCGTATCCTACCTACCTACCTAGATGTACCGTATCCTACCTACCTAGATGTACCGTATCCTACCTACCTACCTAGATGTACCGTATCCTACCTACCTACCTAGATGTACCGTATCCTACCTACCTAGATGTACCGTATCCTACCTACCTAGATGTACCGTATCCTACCTACCTAGATGTACCGTATCCTACCTACCTAGATGTACCGTATCCTACCTACCTAGATGTACCGTATCCTACCTACCTAGATGTACCGTATCCTACCTACCTAGATGTACCGTATCCTACCTACCTAGATGTACCGTATCCTACCTACCTACCTAGATGTACCGTATCCTACCTACCTAGATGTACCGTATCCTACCTACCTAGATGTACCGTATCCTACCTACCTACCTAGATGTACCGTATCCTACCTACCTAGATGTACCGTATCCCTACCTACCTAGATGTACCGTATCTCTACCTACCTAGATGTACCGTATCCTACCTACCTAGATGTACCGTATCCTACCTACCTAGATGTACCGTATCCTACCTACCTACCTAGATGTACCGTATCCTACCTACCTAGATGTACCGTATCCTACCTACCTAGATGTACCGTATCCTACCTACCTACCTAGATGTACCGTATCCTACCTACCTAGATGTACCGTATCCTACCTACCTACCTAGATGTACCGTATCCTACCTACCTAGATGTACCGTATCCTACCTACCTAGATGTACCGTATCCTACCTACCTAGATGTACCGTATCCTACCTACCCTAGATGTACCGTATCCTACCTACCTAGATGTACCGTATCCTACCTACCTAGATGTACCGTATCCTACCTACCTAGATGTACCGTATCCTACCTACCTAGATGTACCGTATCCCTACCTACCTAGATGTACCGTATCCTACCTACCTAGATGTACCGTATCCTACCTACCTAGATGTACCGTATCCTACCTACCTAGATGTACCGTATCCTACCTACCTAGATGTACCGTATCCTACCTACCTAGATGTACCGTATCCTACCTACCTAGATGTACCGTATCCTACCTACCTAGATGTACCGTATCCTACCTACCTAGATGTACCGTATCCTACCCCTACCTAGATGTACCGTATCCTACCTACCTAGATGTACCGTATCCTACCTACCTACCTAGATGTACCGTATCCTACCTACCTAGATGTACCGTATCCTACCTACCTAGATGTACCGTATCCTACCTACCTAGATGTACCGTATCCTACCTACCTAGATGTACCGTATCCTACCTACCTAGATGTACCGTATCCTACCTACCTAGATGTACCGTATCCTACCTACCTACCTAGATGTACCGTATCTACCTACCTACCTAGATGTACCGTATCCTACCTACCTAGATGTACCGTATCCTACCTACCTAGATGTACCGTATCCTACCTACCTAGATGTACCGTATCCTACCTACCTACCTAGATGTACCGTATCCTACCTACCTAGATGTACCGTATCCTACTACCTACCTAGATGTACCGTATCCTACCCTACCTAGATGTACCGTATCCTACCTACCTACCTAGATGTACCGTATCCTACCTACCTAGATGTACCGTATCCTACCTACCTAGATGTACCGTATCCTACCTACCTAGATGTACCGTATCCTACCTACCTAGATGTACCGTATCCTACCTACCTAGATGTACCGTATCCTACCTACCTAGATGTACCGTATCCTACCTACCTACCTAGATGTACCGTATCCTACCTACCTAGATGTACCGTATCCTACCTACCTAGATGTACCGTATCCTACCTACCTAGATGTACCGTATCCTACCTACCTAGATGTACCGTATCCTACCTACCTAGATGTACCGTATCCTACCTACCTAGATGTACCGTATCCTACCTACCTAGATGTACCGTATCCTACCTACCTAGATGTACCGTATCCTACCTACCTACCTAGATGTACCGTATCCTACCTACCTAGATGTACCGTATCCTACCTACCTAGATGTACCGTATCCTACCTACCTACCTAGATGTACCGTATCCTACCTACCTACCTAGATGTACCGTATCCTACCTACCTAGATGTACCGTATCCTACCTACCTAGATGTACCGTATCCTACCTACCTAGATGTACCGTATCCTACCTACCTAGATGTACCGTATCCTACCCTACCTACCTAGATGTACCGTATCCTACCTACCTAGATGTACCGTATCCTACCTACTACCTAGATGTACCGTATCCTACCTACCTACCTAGATGTACCGTATCCTACCTACCTAGATGTACCGTATCCTACCTACCTAGATGTACCGTATCCTACCTACCTAGATGTACCGTATCCTACCTACCTAGATGTACCGTATCCTACCTACCTAGATGTACCGTATCCTACCTACCTAGATGTACCGTATCCTACCTACCTAGATGTACCGTATCCTACCTACCTAGATGTACCGTATCCTACCTACCTAGATGTACCGTATCCTACCTACCTACCTAGATGTACCGTATCCTACCTACCTAGATGTACCGTATCCTACCTACCTAGATGTACCGTATCCCTACCTACCTAGATGTACCGTATCCTACCTACCTAGATGTACCGTATCCTACCTACCTAGATGTACCGTATCTACCCTTACCTACCTACCTAGATGTACCGTATCCTACCTACCTAGATGTACCGTATCCTACCTACCTAGATGTACCGTATCCTACCTACCTAGATGTACCGTATCCTACCTACCTAGATGTACCGTATCCTACCTACCTACCTAGATGTACCGTATCCTACCTACCTAGATGTACGTATCCTACCTACCTAGATGTACCGTATCCTACCCTACCTAGATGTACCGTATCCTACCTACCTAGATGTACCGTATCCTACCTACCTAGATGTACCGTATCCTACCTACCTAGATGTACCGTATCCTACCTACCTAGATGTACCGTATCCTACCCTACCTAGATGTACCGTATCCTACCTACCTAGATGTACCGTATCCTACCTACCTAGATGTACCGTATCCTACCTACCTACCTAGATGTACCGTATCCTACCTACCTACCTAGATGTACCGTATCCTACCTACCTAGATGTACCGTATCCTACCTACCTAGATGTACCGTATCCTACCTACCTAGATGTACCGTATCCTACCTACCTACCTAGATGTACCGTATCCTACCTACCTACCTAGATGTACCGTATCCTACCTACCTAGATGTACCGTATCCTACTACCTACCTAGATGTACCGTATCCTACCTACCTAGATGTACCGTATCCCTACCTACCTAGATGTACCGTATCCTACCTACCTAGATGTACCGTATCCTACCTACCTAGATGTACCGTATCCTACCTACCTACCTAGATGTACCGTATCCTACCTACCTAGATGTACCGTATCCTACCTACCTAGATGTACCGTATCCTACCTACCTAGATGTACCGTATCCTACCTACCTAGATGTACCGTATCCTACCTACCTAGATGTACCGTATCCTACCTACCTAGATGTACCGTATCCTACCTACCTAGATGTACCGTATCCTACCTACCTACCTAGATGTACCGTATCCTACCTACCTAGATGTACCGTATCCTACCTACCTAGATGTACCGTATCCTACCTACCTACCTAGATGTACCGTATCCTACCTACCTAGATGTACCGTATCCTACCTACCTAGATGTACCGTATCCTACCTACCTACCTAGATGTACCGTATCCTACCTACCTAGATGTACCGTATCCTACCTACCTAGATGTACCGTATCCTACCTACCTAGATGTACCGTATCCTACCTACCTACCTAGATGTACCGTATCCTACCTACCTACCTAGATGTACCGTATCCTACCTACCTAGATGTACCGTATCCTACCTACCTAGATGTACCGTATCCTACCTACCTAGATGTACCGTATCCTACCTACCTAGATGTACCGTATCCTACCTACCTAGATGTACCGTATCCTACCTACCTAGATGTACCGTATCCTACCTACCTAGATGTACCGTATCCTACCTACCTACCTAGATGTACCGTATCCTACCTACCTACCTAGATGTACCGTATCCTACCTACCTAGATGTACCGTATCCTACCTACCTAGATGTACCGTATCCTACCTCTACCTAGATGTACCGTATCCTACCTACCTAGATGTACCGTATCCTACCTACCTAGATGTACCGTATCCTACCTACCTAGATGTACCGTATCCTACCTACCTAGATGTACCGTATCCTACCTACCTACCTAGATGTACCGTATCCTACCTACCTAGATGTACCGTATCCTACCTACCTAGATGTACCGTATCCTACCTACCTAGATGTACCGTATCCTACCTACCTAGATGTACCGTATCCTACCTACCTACCTAGATGTACCGTATCCTACCTACCTAGATGTACCGTATCCTACCTACCTAGATGTACCGTATCCTACCTACCTACCTAGATGTACCGTATCCTACCTACCTAGATGTACCGTATCCTACCTACCTAGATGTACCGTATCCTACCTACCTAGATGTACCGTATCCTACCTACCTAGATGTACCGTATCCTACCTACCTAGATGTACCGTATCCTACCTACCTAGATGTACCGTATCCTACCTACCTAGATGTACCGTATCCTACCTACCTAGATGTACCGTATCCTACCTACCTACCTAGATGTACCGTATCCTACCTACCTACCTAGATGTACCGTATCCTACCTACCTAGATGTACCGTATCCTACCTACCTAGATGTACCGTATCCTACCTACCTACCTAGATGTACCGTATCCTACCTACCTAGATGTACCGTATCCTACCTACCTAGATGTACCGTATCCTACCCTACCTAGATGTACCGTATCCTACCTACCTAGATGTACCGTATCCTACCTACCTAGATGTACCGTATCCTACCTACCTACCTAGATGTACCGTATCCTACCTACCTAGATGTACCGTATCCTACCTACCTAGATGTACCGTATCCTACCTACCTACCTAGATGTACCGTATCCTACCTACCTAGATGTACCGTATCCTACCTACCTAGATGTACCGTATCCTACCTACCTAGATGTACCGTATCCTACCTACCTAGATGTACCGTATCCTACCTACCTAGATGTACCGTATCCTACCTACCTACCTAGATGTACCGTATCCTACCTACCTAGATGTACCGTATCCTACCTACCTAGATGTACCGTATCCTACCTACCTAGATGTACCGTATCCTACCTACCTAGATGTACCGTATCCTACCTACCTACCTAGATGTACCGTATCCTACCTACCTAGATGTACCGTATCCTACCTACCTAGATGTACCGTATCCTACCTACCTAGATGTACCGTATCCTACCTACCTAGATGTACCGTATCCTACCTACCTAGATGTACCGTATCCTACCTACCTAGATGTACCGTATCCTACCTACCTAGATGTACCGTATCCTACCTACCTAGATGTACCGTATCCTACCTACCTACCTAGATGTACCGTATCCTACCTACCTACCTAGATGTACCGTATCCTACCTACCTACCTAGATGTACCGTATCCTACCTACCTACCTAGATGTACCGTATCCTACCTACCTAGATGTACCGTATCCTACCTACCTAGATGTACCGTATCCTACCTACCTAGATGTACCGTATCCTACCTACCTAGATGTACCGTATCCTACCTACCTAGATGTACCGTATCCTACCTACCCTAGATGTACCGTATCCTACCTACACTAGATGTACCGTATCCTACCTACCTAGATGTACCGTATCCTACCCTACCTAGATGTACCGTATCCTACCTACCTACCTAGATGTACCGTATCCTACCTACCTAGATGTACCGTATCCTACCTACCTACCTAGATGTACCGTATCCTACCTACCTACTAGATGTACCGTATCCTACCTACCTAGATGTACCGTATCCTACCTACCTAGATGTACCGTATCCTACCTACCTACCTAGATGTACCGTATCCTACCTACCTAGATGTACCGTATCCTACCTACCTAGATGTACCGTATCCTACCTACCTACCTAGATGTACCGTATCCTACCTACCTACCTAGATGTACCGTATCCTACCTACCTAGATGTACCGTATCCTACCTACCTAGATGTACCGTATCCTACCTACCTACCTAGATGTACCGTATCCTACCTACCTACCTAGATGTACCGTATCCTACCTACCTAGATGTACCGTATCCTACCTACCTAGATGTACCGTATCCTACCTACCTAGATGTACCGTATCCTACCTACCTACCTAGATGTACCGTATCCTACCTACCTAGATGTACCGTATCCTACCTACCTAGATGTACCGTATCCTACCTACCTAGATGTACCGTATCCTACCTACCTAGATGTACCGTATCCTACCTACCTACCTAGATGTACCGTATCCTACCTACCTACCTAGATGTACCGTATCCTACCTACCTACCTAGATGTACCGTATCCTACCTACCTACCTAGATGTACCGTATCCTACCTACCTACCTAGATGTACCGTATCCTACCTACCTAGATGTACCGTATCCTACCTACCTAGATGTACCGTATCCTACCTACCTAGATGTACCGTATCCTACCTACCTAGATGTACCGTATCCTACTCCTACCTACCTAGATGTACCGTATCCTACCTACCTACCTAGATGTACCGTATCCTACCTACCTACCTAGATGTACCGTATCCTACCTACCTAGATGTACCGTATCCTACCTACCTAGATGTACCGTATCCTACCTACCTAGATGTACCGTATCCTACCTACCTACCTAGATGTACCGTATCTACTACCTACCTAGATGTACCGTATCCTACCTACCTAGATGTACCGTATCCTACCTACCTACCTAGATGTACCGTATCCTACCTACCTAGATGTACCGTATCCTACCTACCTAGATGTACCGTATCCTACCTACCTAGATGTACCGTATCCTACCTACCTAGATGTACCGTATCCTACCTACCTAGATGTACCGTATCCTACCTACCTACCTAGATGTACCGTATCCTACCTACCTACCTAGATGTACCGTATCCTACCTACCTAGATGTACCGTATCCTACCTACCTAGATGTACCGTATCCTACCTACCTAGATGTACCGTATCCTACCTACCTAGATGTACCGTATCCTACCTACCTAGATGTACCGTATCCTACCTACCTAGATGTACCGTATCCTACCTACCTAGATGTACCGTATCCTACCTACCTAGATGTACCGTATCCTACCTACCTACCTAGATGTACCGTATCCTACCTACCTACTAGATGTACCGTATCCTACCTACCTAGATGTACCGTATCCTACCTACCTAGATGTACCGTATCCTACCTACCTAGATGTACCGTATCCTACCTACCTAGATGTACCGTATCCTACCTACCTACCTAGATGTACCGTATCCTACTACCTACCTAGATGTACCGTATCCTACCTACCTAGATGTACCGTATCCTACCTACCTAGATGTACCGTATCCTACCTACCTAGATGTACCGTATCCTACCTACCTAGATGTACCGTATCCTACCTACCTAGATGTACCGTATCCTACCTACCTAGATGTACCGTATCCTACCTACCTAGATGTACCGTATCCTACCTACCTACCTAGATGTACCGTATCCTACCTACCTAGATGTACCGTATCCTACCTACCTAGATGTACCGTATCCTACCTACCTACCTAGATGTACCGTATCCTACCTACCTACCTAGATGTACCGTATCCTACCTACCTAGATGTACCGTATCCTACCTACCTAGATGTACCGTATCCTACCTACCTAGATGTACCGTATCCTACCTACCTAGATGTACCGTATCCTACCTACCTACCTAGATGTACCGTATCCTACCTACCTAGATGTACCGTATCCTACCTACCTACCTAGATGTACCGTATCCTACCTACCTACCTAGATGTACCGTATCCTACCTACCTAGATGTACCGTATCCTACCTACCTAGATGTACCGTATCCTACCTACCTAGATGTACCGTATCCTAACCTACCTAGATGTACCGTATCCTACCTACCTAGATGTACCGTATCCTACCTACCTAGATGTACCGTATCCTACCTACCTAGATGTACCGTATCCTACCTACCTAGATGTACCGTATCCTACCTACCTACCTAGATGTACCGTATCCTACTCCTACCTAGATGTACCGTATCCTACCTACCTAGATGTACCGTATCCTACCTACCTAGATGTACCGTATCCTACCTACCTACCTAGATGTACCGTATCCTACCTACCTAGATGTACCGTATCCTACCTACCTAGATGTACCGTATCCTACCTACCTAGATGTACCGTATCCTACCTACCTAGATGTACCGTATCCTACCTACCTAGATGTACCGTATCCTACCTACCTACCTAGATGTACCGTATCCTACCTACCTAGATGTACCGTATCCTACCTACCTAGATGTACCGTATCCTACCTACCTACCTAGATGTACCGTATCCTACCTACCTAGATGTACCGTATCCTACCTACCTAGATGTACCGTATCCTACCTACCTACCTAGATGTACCGTATCCTACCTACCTAGATGTACCGTATCCTACCTACCTAGATGTACCGTATCCTACCTACCTACCTAAGATGTACCGTATCCTACCTACCTAGATGTACCGTATCCTACCTACCTAGATGTACCGTATCCTACCTACCTAGATGTACCGTATCCTACCTACCTAGATGTACCGTATCCTACCTACCTAGATGTACCGTATCCTACCTACCTACCTAGATGTACCGTATCCTACCTACCTAGATGTACCGTATCCTACCTACCTAGATGTACCGTATCCTACCTACCTAGATGTACCGTATCCTACTACCTACCTAGATGTACCGTATCCTACCTACCTAGATGTACCGTATCCTACCTACCTAGATGTACCGTATCCTACCTACCTAGATGTACCGTATCCTACCTACCTAGATGTACCGTATCCTACCTACCTACCTAGATGTACCGTATCCTACCTACCTACCTAGATGTACCGTATCCTACCTACCTAGATGTACCGTATCCTACCTACCTAGATGTACCGTATCACCTACCTACCTAGATGTACCGTATCCTACCTACCTAGATGTACCGTATCCTACCTACCTAGATGTACCGTATCCTACCTACTACCTAGATGTACCGTATCCTACCTACCTAGATGTACCGTATCCTACCTACCTAGATGTACCGTATCCTACCTACCTAGATGTACCGTATCCTACCTACCTAGATGTACCGTATCCTACCTACCTACCTAGATGTACCGTATCCTACTACCTACCTAGATGTACCGTATCCTACCTACCTAGATGTACCGTATCCTACCTACCTAGATGTACCGTATCCTACCTACCTACCTAGATGTACCGTATCCTACCTACCTAGATGTACCGTATCCTACCTACCTAGATGTACCGTATCCTACCTACCTAGATGTACCGTATCCTACCCCTACCTAGATGTACCGTATCCTACCCTACCTAGATGTACCGTATCCTACCTACCTAGATGTACCGTATCCTACCTACCTAGATGTACCGTATCCTACCTACCTAGATGTACCGTATCCTACCTACCTACCTAGATGTACCGTATCCTACCTACCTAGATGTACCGTATCCTACCTACCTAGATGTACCGTATCCTACCTACCTACCTAGATGTACCGTATCCTACCTACCTAGATGTACCGTATCCTACCTACCTAGATGTACCGTATCCTACCTACCTACCTAGATGTACCGTATCCTACCTACCTAGATGTACCGTATCCTACCTACCTAGATGTACCGTATCCTACCTACCTAGATGTACCGTATCCTACCTACCTAGATGTACCGTATCCTACCTACCTAGATGTACCGTATCCTACCTACCTACCTAGATGTACCGTATCCTACCTACCTAGATGTACCGTATCCTACCTACCTAGATGTACCGTATCCTACCTACCTAGATGTACCGTATCCTACCTACCTAGATGTACCGTATCCTACCTACCTAGATGTACCGTATCCTACCTACCTACCTAGATGTACCGTATCCTACCTACCTAGATGTACCGTATCCTACCTACCTAGATGTACCGTATCCTACCTACCTAGATGTACCGTATCCTACCTACTACCTAGATGTACCGTATCCTACCTACCTACCTAGATGTACCGTATCCTACCTCCTACCTAGATGTACCGTATCCTACCTACCTAGATGTACCGTATCCTACCTACCTAGATGTACCGTATCCTACCTACCTAGATGTACCGTATCCTACCTACCTAGATGTACCGTATCCTACCTACCTAGATGTACCGTATCCTACCTACCTACCTAGATGTACCGTATCCTACCTACCTACCTAGATGTACCGTATCCTACCTACCTACCTAGATGTACCGTATCCCCTTACCCTACCTACCTAGATGTACCGTATCCCTACCTACCTAGATGTACCGTATCCTACCTACCTAGATGTACCGTATCCTACCTCTACCTAGATGTACCGTATCCCTACCTACCTAGATGTACCGTATCCTACCTACCTAGATGTACCGTATCCTACCTACCTAGATGTACCGTATCCTACCTACCTACCTAGATGTACCGTATCCTACCTACCTAGATGTACCGTATCCTACCTACCTAGATGTACCGTATCCTACCTACCTACCTAGATGTACCGTATCCTACTACCTACCTAGATGTACCGTATCCTACCTACCTAGATGTACCGTATCCTACCTACCTAGATGTACCGTATCCTACCTACCTACCTAGATGTACCGTATCCCTACCTACCTAGATGTACCGTATCCTACCTACCTAGATGTACCGTATCTACCTACCTACCTAGATGTACCGTATCCTACCTACCTAGATGTACCGTATCCTACCTCTACCTAGATGTACCGTATCCTACCTACCTACCTAGATGTACCGTATCCTACCTACCTTACCTAGATGTACCGTATCCTACCCTACCTAGATGTACCGTATCCTACCTACCTACCTAGATGTACCGTATCCTACCTACCTAGATGTACCGTATCCTACCTACCTAGATGTACCGTATCCTACTACCTACCTAGATGTACCGTATCCTACCTACTACCTAGATGTACCGTATCCTACCTACCTAGAGGTACCGTATCCTACCTACCTACCTAGATGTACCGTATCCTACCTACCTAGATGTACCGTATCCTACCTACCTACCTAGATGTACCGTATCCTACCTACCTACCTAGATGTACCGTATCCTACCTACCTAGATGTACCGTATCCTACCTACCTAGATGTACCGTATCCTACCTACCTAGATGTACCGTATCCACTACCTACCTAGATGTACCGTATCCTACCTACCTACCTAGATGTACCGTATCCTACCTACCTAGATGTACCGTATCCTACCTACCTACCTAGATGTACCGTATCCTACCTACCTAGATGTACCGTATCCTACCTACCTAGATGTACCGTATCCTACCTACCCTAGATGTACCGTATCCTACCTACCTAGATGTACCGTATCCTACCTACCCCTAGATGTACCGTATCCTACCTACCTAGATGTACCGTATCCTACCTACCTAGATGTACCGTATCCTACCTACCTAGATGTACCGTATCCTACCTACCTACCTAGATGTACCGTATCCTACCTACCCTAGATGTACCGTATCCTACCTACCTAGATGTACCGTATCTACTACCTACCTAGATGTACCGTATCCTACTACCTACCTAGATGTACCGTATCCTACCTACCTAGATGTACCGTATCCTACCTACCTAGATGTACCGTATCCTACCTACCTACCTAGATGTACCGTATCCTACCTACCTAGATGTACCGTATCACTACCTACCTAGATGTACCGTATCCTACCTACCTAGATGTACCGTATCCTACCTACCTAGATGTACCGTATCCTACCTACTACCTAGATGTACCGTATCCTACTACCTACCTAGATGTACCGTATCCTACCTACCTACCTAGATGTACCGTATCCTACCTACCTAGATGTACCGTATCCTACCTACCTACCTAGATGTACCGTATCCTACCT
>OZ025239.1:42088165-42098165 GCA_964019155.1 Osedax fenrisi
CCCATAATCAGCCTACGTATATTAGATCACATCTAAAATTCGTAGTTCATAATAGATCATTACGATCTAATATTGATACTAGACAACTTAAAGTCACTATACCAAAGCTGAAACGTACCGCGAAACGGGCATATTCTTATATTGCTCCAACTAAATGGAATGCTTTACCACTAAATTGTCGTCTTGTTATAAACCCTGTTGCGTTCAAAATACGTGTTAAAAAGTATTTAATCGATAGAAATTAAATTGTTTATTTATTTATTTCTAGTTGTTGTCTTTCATACACTTATCAGAACACTAATGTGTTATGAAATGAGTGTTTAAATAAAACGTCTTGATTTGATTTGATTTAGTAGTAGTAGTAGTAGTAGTAGTAGTAGTAGTAGTAGTAGTAGTAGTAGTAGTAGTAGTAGTAGTAGTAGTAGTAGTAGTAGTAGTAGTAGTAGTAGTAGTAGTAGTAGTAGTAGTAGTAGTAGTAGTAGTAGTAGTAGTAGTAGTAGTAGTAGTAGTAGTAGTAGTAGTAGTAGTAGTAGTAGTAGACCTTTCAGCAGCTTTTGACACTCTAGACCACGATATTCTAAAACATAGATTGATTGAAATAGGAATAATAAATACAGCTCTAGATTGGATGATGTCCTTTGTATCTAACCGTACATTTACTGTAAAAATAGGAAAGAAAATTCTAATTATAACTCATTTGATACAGGTGTTCCTCAAGGATCTGTACTTGGGCCTCTACTATTTATCATATATATTATACCACTTTCTAATGTTATCAGACAGTTTAAGCATGTTAAGTACCATTTATATGCAGATGACATTCTATTATATACTGAATTATCAAAATATAATTCTGAATTTGATAATGAATTATCGAATTGTGCTAATGCTATTTACGCCTGGCTTACCGATAATAAACTATCGCTAAATACTGATAAATCTGAATTGTTGAATATTCCCAGTAACTATTCCAACTTTCCACAGATATTCATCAATAATAATGAAATAACCCCAAGCACGTCAATCAGATACTTAGGGGTCATAATCGATGACAACGTAAATATGAATCGACATGTAAGTAGCATGTGTAAAAAAGCTAACTACGAACTGTACAAAATACGCAAGATAGGTCATTACTTAAATAAAAGAGCTACAACAATTCTAACTAATTCATTGGTGTTCTCCTCTTTAGATTACTGTAATTCGCTCCTAATTGGTCTACCGAAATCTACTTTACTTCCTATCGATAGAATTATTAGATCGGCAGTTAGGAATATCTATCGACAACCAAGACACGACCACTCAAGTATTACTCTGAAAATGAAAGAAAGCAGAATCTTGAATGCATCAGACCGTGCTGAACAAAGAATACTGAATATCACTCATCGAACGTTGACCCATAATCAGCCTACGTATATTAGATCACATCTAAAATTCGTAGTTCATTATAGATCATTACGATCTAATATTGATACTCGACAACTTAAAGTCACTATACCAAAGCTGAAACGTACCGCGAAACGGGCATATTCTTATATTGCTCCAACTAAATGGAATGCTTTACCACTAAATTGTCGTCTTATTATAAACCCTGTTGCGTTCAAAATACGTGTTAAACAGTATTTAATCGATAGAAATTAAATTGTTTATTTATTTATTTATTTCTAGTTGTTGTCTTTCATACACTTATCAGAACACTAATGTGTTATGAAATGAGTGTTTAAATAAAACGTTTTGATTTGATTTGATTTGATTTGATTTAGTAGTAGTAGTAGTAGTAGTAGTAGTAGTAGTAGTAGTAGTAGTAGTATTAGTAGTAGTAGTAGTAGTAGTAGTAGTAGTAGTAGTACTAGTAGTAGTAGTAGTACTAGTAGTAGTAGTAGTAGTAGTAGTAGTAGTAGTAGTAGTAGTAGTAGTAGTAGTAGTAGTAGTAGTAGTAGTAGTAGTAGTAGTAGTAGTAGTAGTAGTAGTAGTAGTAGTAGTAGTAGTAGTAGTAGTAGTAGTAGTAGTAGTAGTAGTAGTAGTAGTAGTAGTAGTAGTAGTAGTAGTAGTAGTAGTAGTAGTAGTAGTAGTAGTAGTAGTAGTAGTAGTAGTAGTAGTAGTAGTAGTAGTAGTAGTAGTAGTAGTAGTAGTAGTAGTAGTAGTAGTAGTAGTAGTAGTAGTAGTAGTAGTAGTAGTAGTAGTAGTAGTAGTAGTAGTAGTAGTAGTAGTAGTAGTAGTAGTAGTAGTAGTAGTAGTAGTAGTAGTAGTAGTAGTAGTAGTAGTAGTAGTAGTAGTAGTAGTAGTAGTAGTAGTAGTAGTAGTAGTAGTAGTAGTAGTAGTAGTAGTAGTAGTAGTAGTAGTAGTAGTAGTAGTAGTAGTAGTAGTAGTAGTAGTAGTAGTAGTAGTAGTAGTAGTAGTAGTAGTAGTAGTAGTAGTAGTAGTAGTAGTAGTAGTAGTAGTAGTAGTAGTAGTAGTAGTAGTAGTAGTAGTAGTAGTAGTAGTAGTAGTAGTAGTAGTAGTAGTAGTAGTAGTAGTAGTAGTAGTAGTAGTAGTAGTAGTAGTAGTAGTAGTAGTAGTAGTAGTAGTAGTAGTAGTAGTAGTAGTAGTAGTAGTAGTAGTAGTAGTAGTAGTAGTAGTAGTAGTAGTAGTAGTAGTAGTAGTAGTAGTAGTAGTAGTAGTAGTAGTAGTAGTAGTAGTAGTAGTAGTAGTAGTAGTAGTAGTAGTAGTAGTAGTAGTAGTAGTAGTAGTAGTAGTAGTAGTAGTAGTAGTAGTAGTAGTAGTAGTAGTAGTAGTAGTAGTAGTAGTAGTAGTAGTAGTAGTAGTAGTAGTAGTAGTAGTAGTAGTAGTAGTAGTAGTAGTAGTAGTAGTAGTAGTAGTAGTAGTAGTAGTAGTAGTAGTAGTAGTAGTAGTAGTAGTAGTAGTAGTAGTAGTAGTAGTAGTAGTAGTAGTAGTAGTAGTAGTAGTAGTAGTAGTAGTAGTAGTAGTAGTAGTAGTAGTAGTAGTAGTAGTAGTAGTAGTAGTAGTAGTAGTAGTAGTAGTAGTAGTAGTAGTAGTAGTAGTAGTAGTAGTAGTAGTAGTAGTAGTAGTAGTAGTAGTAGTAGTAGTAGTAGTAGTAGTAGTAGTAGTAGTAGTAGTAGTAGTAGTAGTAGTAGTAGTAGTAGTAGTAGTAGTAGTAGTAGTAGTAGTAGTAGTAGTAGTAGTAGTAGTAGTAGTAGTAGTAGTAGTAGTAGTAGTAGTAGTAGTAGTAGTAGTAGTAGTAGTAGTAGTAGTAGTAGTAGTAGTAGTAGTAGTAGTAGTAGTAGTAGTAGTAGTAGTAGTAGTAGTAGTAGTAGTAGTAGTAGTAGTAGTAGTAGTAGTAGTAGTAGTAGTAGTAGTAGTAGTAGTAGTAGTAGTAGTAGTAGTAGTAGTAGTAGTAGTAGTAGTAGTAGTAGTAGTAGTAGTAGTAGTAGTAGTAGTAGTAGTAGTAGTAGTAGTAGTAGTAGTAGTAGTAGTAGTAGTAGTAGTAGTAGTAGTAGTAGTAGTAGTAGTAGTAGTAGTAGTAGTAGTAGTAGTAGTAGTAGTAGTAGTAGTAGTAGTAGTAGTAGTAGTAGTAGTAGTAGTAGTAGTAGTAGTAGTAGTAGTAGTAGTAGTAGTAGTAGTAGTAGTAGTAGTAGTAGTAGTAGTAGTAGTAGTAGTAGTAGTAGTAGTAGTAGTAGTAGTAGTAGTAGTAGTAGTAGTAGTAGTAGTAGTAGTAGTAGTAGTAGTAGTAGTAGTAGTAGTAGTAGTAGTAGTAGTAGTAGTAGTAGTAGTAGTAGTAGTAGTAGTAGTAGTAGTAGTAGTAGTAGTAGTAGTAGTAGTAGTAGTAGTAGTAGTAGTAGTAGTAGTAGTAGTAGTAGTAGTAGTAGTAGTAGTAGTAGTAGTAGTAGTAGTAGTAGTAGTAGTAGTAGTAGTAGTAGTAGTAGTAGTAGTAGTAGTAGTAGTAGTAGTAGTAGTAGTAGTAGTAGTAGTAGTAGTAGTAGTAGTAGTAGTAGTAGTAAATATAGTAGTATTAAATATAGTAGTAATATAGAAAATAAAATTTTGTTTTTACTTTTTATTTATAAAAGAATAAAGAATGTCTTGCTTTCGGTTTCTTATTTTCGTTATTCTGATTCATTGGTCTTCAGATATAACTATTCATTCTTTATTCTTTTAATTTATTCAGCAATTCTTTCCTCTTGTAAGGCGGAAGTATCGCTTTCGGTCATTTTCTGCCATTTTGTTATATCTCATTTTATCGTCTTTATGTAGCTGTCTCCACTTTTTTCCTGCATTTTTTGCAAATTCTGAAATTTTCGTTATTTTATTTAACTTGTTAGCTACACAGAATTCATACTTGTAGAAAAATATGTAAGCAGTACGTGGTCTCTTTGGTCCTTTTTTCATCGATTTCCTTTTACATTTATTATTGATTTTTCCAATACATTTACTATTTGATGACCTGCTTCTTGAGGATTTTCTTGTTGAAGTATTATATTTACATACATTAGATCTAGATTTACCACCTCGCTTTGCTCCTTTAGTAGACTTTATAGAAAAGGTATTTTTTCTAGAAGAAGATCTGTTCTTATTTCTTCGATTGACACATCCCTTAGCAGATTTCCTACTCATGTTCATCTTTTTAGGCCCTATTTTAGTAGTACTGCGTTTACGTTTACTAATATTGTTACGTTTTATTGAATTGCATCTTTTCACAATCCTTGATGCTCCTCTTTTAGATGCTCCTCTTTTGGACTTGTTCGTTTTTCTTCGATTGACACATACCTTAGTGGATTTCCTATTCATATTCATCTTTGTATGCCCTCTTTTAATAGTACTACGTTTATGTTTACTAATATTGTTACGTTTTATCGACTTGCATCTTTTCACAATCCTTGAAGCTCCTCTTTTAGATGCTCCTCTTTTGGACTTGTTCGTTTTTCTTACGCTTTTCATTTTGATTGCTGAATTTATTTTCACCATATTGAATTACTAATTTATAGGTGTTGTTACTTGTAATGTTAGTTAATAATAAACTGTTTAATCGTGATTTTTGGTTGTTGAAATTATTTAATTAATAAGTTGTTAATTAAATATTTAACTAATCAAAATGAAAATTTTTAATAAAATAGCAATTTAGAAAAATATTTATTTTTTAAATTTAACAAAAATTATATAGTAGTAGTAGTAGTAGTAGTATTCGTAGTAGTAGTAGTAGTAGTAGTAGTAGTAGTAGTATTCGTAGTAGTAGTAGTAGTAGTAGTAGTAGTAGTAGTAGTAGTAGTAGTAGTAGTAGTAGTAGTAGTAGTAGTAGTAGTAGTAGTAGTAGTAGTAGTAGTAGTAGTAGTAGTAGTAGTAGTAGTAGTAGTAGTAGTAGTAGTAGTAGTAGAATTAGTAGTAGTAGTAGTAGTAGTAGTAGTAGTAGTAGTAGTAGTAGTAGTAGTAGTAGTAGTAGTAGTAGTAGTAGTAGTAGTAGTAGTAGTAGTAGTAGTAGTAGTAGTAGTAGTAGTAGTAGTAGTAGTAGTAGTAGTAGTAGTAGTAGTAGTAGTAGTAGTAGTAGTAGTAGTAGTAGTAGTAGTAGTAGTAGTAGTAGTAGTAGTAGTAGTAGTAGTAGTAGTAGTAGTAGTAGTAGTAGTAGTAGTAGTAGTAGTAGTAGTAGTAGTAGTAGTAGTAGTAGTAGTAGTAGTAGTAGTAGTAATATTAGTAGTAGTAGTAGTAGTAGTAGTAGTAAATAAATAGTAAATAGTAAATAGTTTATTATACACTGCATTAATGTTTTATAAACATTCTTAGAGTGTGAACGAATAAATTAAACAGAACAAATATTACTAATTGTTTTTAGCATTTAAAAACATAACATGATAAATATATACATACATATATGTGTATATAAATATATAAACGTATATAAATAAATATACACAAATATACAGATACATACAATACTTTCGTATATGTTATAAACTTTAGAATATTATTATACAATTATTACAATCAATAGTTATTTAATATATAACGATGTAAATGTTTCTTGAACGTATAATGGTTAATCATATTCTTAATGTTGGATGGAAGTTTGTTCCAAAGGTAAGGGGCATACCACCGATAAGATAGCTCGCCATATATTAAAGAATTAATTTTAGGTAGTTCAAGGTTAATTGTAGAATTAGATCTCAATTGCGAGTTATTAATAGATAACTGTAGCATATTATATATATACATAGGTTTCTTAAATACTATAGCTTTATGCGTTATAGTGAGTATTTTATATATAATAGATTGCTTAGTATTATGCCAATTGATTTTAGAACGAAGTTCAGAAATACTTGTAGAATAATCAGTATAAGGAATTTTAAATATAATTCGAATGCACCTATTTATAATGGAATCACATTTTTTTAGTAATGTAGTATTAATTTTATAAAGAAAAGAGTTGCAGTAATTTAGTTTAGAAATAATTAGTGAAGTAGATAATATTTTAGCTGTATTTAGTGAAATGAAAGGGCGAATTTTTTTTAAATTGTAAACATTATATGATGCAGACTTAAGTATATCTTTTACATGTATTTCAGTCGATAGATCTTGTGAAATAGTTATTCCAAGATACTTTGTACTAGTAATAGGAGTAATATTATCTGTACCGATATAGATATTTGGAAATGCAGTGCGAGTTCTAGAAATATTAATTAGTTTAGTTTTATTTGAATTTATTAGTAAGTTATTATTAGTAAGCCAGTTAGTAGTAGAATTAATACAGTCTTGAAAATAATTATTTTGTGTAGAGTTAGTTGCAAATGTGTGTAATACAATATCATCTGCATATATATTATATTTTAGTAAAGTATATGATTGGAGTAATTTTGATAAAGGTCGTAGATATATAGAAAATAGAATTGGAGAAAGGACAGAACCTTGTGGGACACCGAAATTTAGTGGATAGGGTTGAGAAAATGAAGAATTAATTTTAACAGAGTATGTTCTAGTAGTAATGAAAGATTTAAACCAATTGAAAGCAGTTCCAGTAATACCAATATTGGAAAGTCTAGATAGTAATATAGTAAAGTCAATGGTATCAAATGCAGCAGTCATATCAATAAATAATAATTGCAAAGATTTGTGGTTGTCAAGTGAATGGTGAAGGCTATCAGTAAGTGCAATAATGGAAGTTTCAGTACTATGATGTTTACGGTATGCACTCTGGTAATTATCAAATAAATCATTATAGTCAAGATAAGATATGAGCTGTTTATAGATAACTTTTTCTAGAATCTTTGAGAGTAATGGTAATTGAGATAGAGGTCGATAATTAGATAAAATAGAATCATCTAAAGATGCATTTTTTAAAAGGGGAGTTATTATAGCATGTGTTAATTCAGGTGGTATAATGCCAGTAGTTAGTGAAATATTAATAATGTTATGATATAGAGGTGTTAAAGTGTTAATAATTTTTTTAGTAATAGAGAGAGGTAATGGATCATTTGGTGAAGTACATTTGGCGGTAATTATCAAATTATATATTTCAGTATGTGTTGGAGTTATGAAATTATTAAAATTATTATTGGGAAATGAACATGTATCAAAACAATTTATATTGATAGATTTATTTACAGATTTACTTTTCGAGATATTATCACATATGTTGGAAATTTTATTATCAAAGAAATTTGAGAATTTATTAACTAGTAGATTATTTTTTTGAGGAGGAAAAGTTTTTCTTTTGTTCCTTCCCATTAATTGATTAGTAAGTTTAAAAAGTTTTTTAGAATCATTTTTATATAAATTAATTTTATTATTATAGTACATTGTTTTTTGAGATTTCATTTGTTTACGGTATTGAGATCTAGCAAATAAGAAATTATCATGATTAATTGTATTTTTATTTTTATTATATATTTTGTTTAATATGTTAGTATTTTTTTTATAAGTATGACATATATGATTAAACCATGGTGTTATAGAGTATATTTTAATTGTTCGGTTATTAAGTGGTGCATATGTGTCTAGAAGATTAGAAAGTGTATTATTAAGTGCAGTTATAGTAAAATTATTTATGTCAAGATTAGATAGAATATCAAGAGAAAATTTAGTTAAGTCTATATTACGTAAATGTCGATAGGATAATAATTTAGAACTTATATATTTTTTTATATTTAATGTACATTTAATAGCATAATGATCAGTTAATAGTGTAGAATTAGTTGGTTGTTTAGCTAATAGAATAGAATTATTATGAGTAAAAATAAGATCGAGTACATTTCCAGAAATATGTGTAGTTTCAGTAACATGTTGAGATAAACATAATTCATTACAGATATCTTTGAATTTATTATGTGGATATGATGTAGAATTAAAATGAAAATTAAAGTCACCAAGAATTATAAGGAAAGGGCTAATGTGTTGATGTATTAGATCCGAAAATTCTTTAAAAAATATTATATGATTATTATTTGGAGGTCTATATATAGTGAGAACAGTTATTATTTGAGATTGGGATGTTTTAAATTTTACAAGAAGTACATCACATAGAGTCATATTAATTCGAATTTGAGAAAGTATAGTATAGTTATTATTTAAAAGTAAAGCAACACCACCACCATTTCTACCATCACATCTAGGACTATGTATAAAATTAAAATGTAATGGTTCAAAATAAGAAGGAGTAACATCATCTAATATATGGAGCCAAGTTTCTGTGAGTGCGATTATTGATGATTTAGATTCTATTATATATTGTGTGATGATATCAATATTAGCAACTAGTGACCGACAATTAATGAGGGAAGTAATGTTTTCATTTCTACATACCGATAGTCAATTAGATTTATTATTTGATTTATTTTTGATTGATGTGATATATGTATCGTATGATTTACTCCATGTGTTCAATTCATTTATGGACGGTAAATATGGAGAACAGTTCCAATCAAGTTTATTTGTATCATTATATGGTCTTAGTTCATAAGTATTAGTTTTTAAATTTAATGTACATTTATAGTTTAAAATTAGCTTAGATTTAATAGCATGATAAAATATATTACCATTTCTTCTAACATCAGCGGATAAATTGTCATGAATAAATAATTTATTAAATTTATTATCTAAAGTTTTAATAGTCGAGTTAAGATTTAAAAATTCTGATTTTGCAAACACAGTAGTGAAATTAATTATACATACTTTATTATTAAAGTGTACTTTAGAAATGGTATTTAAATCAATGTTTAATATTTTGAATAAATCCTTAATGTAGTTAGTATTTAGATTACTACTGTCAATTTGTTTAATAATGGCCGAAAATAAAGGAATATTTAATGCATCCCTATTATAAACAACAGCATTCGAACTACTTATATTTCTACTTGTCACATTAGCATAGGTTATGGTGTTATCGTTTTCTAAGCAGGTTTTGGCATTATCATTATTTACAGTGTTGTTAGATAATGAAGAGCTTATGCTACTTTTTAATTCATTAATTATATTAGTATGGCTGGATAGTAAAATAGCAATATTATTAATTTTATCTTCAATAGATGGCGAGGCACTTACCGGTGATGGTTCACTATTACGGCATTGTAGGCACGTGTATAAGAAGCAGGGCGAGTTCATCAATGCTATTGATATTTTAGATGGAACTTTGTTGCTCCATGCACAGTTAATTTCGTTTGCGTTAAACAGACATGCGTAGTGAATAAGTAGACCGCATTTACATTCTAGGAAACCATCTGGAGAGGTGATATCGCTTGTTTCCAGAGACATCTTACATTCATAGCAGGAACTCATCTGTTTTATTTGATTATCAGGCAGAAACACAGAATACACCGATTACGTAGACGGTAGTCTAACCTCCTTCGAGTAGTAGGCAGAACCGACTACCTATTGAGCATAATCCCACGGGAGATCCACGGGAGATGATTATAGTCGGATATAATCGTAGTTTAATTAATTAGATAGCATATTATAACAATGTATAAAAGTTATTATAATAAATCTAATGTAAAAATATTACATGTAAAATGCAAAATTC
>OZ025239.1:42103165-42129921 GCA_964019155.1 Osedax fenrisi
ATATAATGTACCTATAGGATATAGTCTATAAATAGATATTTTAAAACAATACTAATCATACGATTTATATTATTTACATTATTATCGATTTATTTTAATATTATCAATTGCGAAACCGTGAAATTTGGTTACGCCTCAGTGACCACCCATTATATAATGGCGTGTATCTGCCGAGCTAGTTTGATATTGTTTCGTTGCTGTTAAAGAATGGACATTATTCGATCGGAGATTTCAACTTCTAACCTATGGCTAGAATACGAAGATCCACAGAAATTCGTCACGGTTATTCCATGTACCATGGTACTGCAGTATAGGCCATATTAACGTGTCTGCTGTATTATATAATATAATATATAATATATATGTAATATATGATGTATATAACTAATATAATATATATATATATATATATATATATATATATATATTATATATTGCTTTGAAGAGACATTAGAGCCATATATGGTTTATAGTGAAAACTTAATCTAAGTTCCTGGATGGAATGTAAGGATTCAAATACAATAACAATATAACGTATTGTAATATCAAACTATTACCATATATATATATATATATATATAGTTATTTGATATATTAATATTGTATATCGAGAATATAATATATATAGAATATATTTTATAATATATATATAATTTGATTAATTAATTGAATTAGATTTATTTATATAAAAAAAACTACCGTCATATATAAAATATATGTTCTTGAAATTGTATTATAGCGATGGTGTTTATATAATAAATATTATAAAATAATAATAAAATAATAATAATAGTAACCGTAATTATAATAACTAGGTGAGCGACAATATATGTTAATAATATAGATAAATAGTAAACTTAATCCAATTGGATTCGTAAGTGAGCTTTGTGAATGAACACATTATAACTAGTGTACGGTGTAAGTATCAAGTGTACTGTGTTCTCTAGTGTAGTGATTACCCAACCTATCACTACATAATCATATTAATACGATGTTCTTATGATACTATATTTGTTAATAACTAATTATTATAGTACAATAACTAATGTTATGACCACTCTATTGGTAATATATATATAGCTACCTATAGGTACTCTACTATAATGTCTGTCAGATTAGATATTTCACCATCATAATGTTATCTTTAGTTATATTACATGCACAATGTTTGTTATGGTATACATACAATGTGTATGTATATTATACACCCATAGTTATATATATATATATATATATATATATATTATACGGTTATATATATTATATTATATTTTATATATATTTATATATATTTATATATATATATATATTATACGGTTATATAACAGATATATATATATATATATTAAAGTAATATATATATATATATATAAATATATATATATATAATATAGTAATTATATAAATATATAATATAGTAATTATATAACGAGTTATATATTTACTTTTTATTATGTTTGCGTGTATTCAAGTGCCGTATACGGCAATATATATACGCAATATACCGTAACAAACAGTGCCCCAGTCCTTCGTTATTACGTGACTTTGCGATACACCGAGGACATGATGTGCTTGTCGTTAACGTGATGAGTCATCACTGATGACGCTTAACGTGTATGCCCTTGGGGTGTATGCCCTTGGGGTGTATGCTATCGGGGTACTAAGAAGAGTTAAGGTTGCGGATAGAATGTGTTCGCCGCACGGGTATGACACCGGTCACGTGTGTATCTCGTGTGGGGTATACCCCCCTATGCAGAGGGGTCGGTAAGCTTTGTAATTCCTAGTTAACATGCTAGTACAGGATTAGACTGGGCTTATCTAAATGTGTTATCGTATGTAAACGAGTCGTACCGTGCCTTGTTACCATGGCTACGCTTGCGTAACATTCGTGACGTCACAATGATTATGCAATACATTACAGCCGTTGAGCGGTAATCTATCGGCGGTGTATCTGACGTACCGAGTTGTGATGGCGGCCTACTTGGCTTCTATGTGGATGTACAGCTACCTGGAGAGCTCTGCCTATGCCAAGTGGTTTATCTACCTGACTCACTGGTCATTCTCCGTGCTGACCATTAGCTCTATAGTGTCCGCTGTCTGCGTCGTCAGAGCCTACATTAAGGCGATGAAAACCACCGTTGCCATGGGTTACTATACTCGTCATGCCTGTCATATATAATATATATAATCTATATATATATATATATATATATATATATATATATAACATATAACGTATCTAGCATCTATATAACATATGTATCATTATCTAATTACAAGCTAGAATTAACACTAGCATAAAAGATAAGTTGCTGACGTTATAGCAACTCGAGTTATTTATGTATATTAAAGATAAGATTATATAGTTATAGTTATAGATATATTATATAAAGATCTTTATAAAGTTCCCTATGTATAAGCTAACAACATATATATTGCTATTAGACAACTATGCTATTTACTAATAGATGTATTGCATTAGCCTTCATTGATTCACTTTAATTGTGTAGGTAAAGAAAGCATGCCTAGATCTACAATGCCTGTGTCGTATAAACTAATGTGGGTTCTACAGAATCTGGGATTTTCTTCTGCTATCATTGTATCTTGTATTTATTGGGGGGCAGTTCATGATGCAGGTTAATATACCACATTACATATATTACACATAGTATACATTTGTATATATAGGTATATATAGGTATATATAGGTATATATATAGGTATATATAGGTATATATATATAGGTATATATAGGTATATATAGGTATATATAGGTATATATATAGGTATATATAGGTATATATAGGTATATATAGGTGTATATAGGTGTATATACACCTATTGTGTTAAATGAAATTACTAATTTTAGAATGTAATCAATTTTAATAATCTAAATAAGTTAATTGTAAGTATGTATTCTTTTAACACTAATCTTAAATAAATCGCAGTTGTAAATAAGAAAATTATATAACATTTTATTTTCAAATTCCAATCCAAATTAATATATTATACTAATAACACTAATTAATGTTTCACTTTATTTATAAGTAAAAAATGAATTGATTAATAGTTTAAATTTGATAACTTGATAACTTTATAACTGTATAAGTAACTTTGAAATAAAAGTTTATAATATAAGATTAGTATTAATTTGTATTAAATCAAAAATAAAAATATTTAAAATTACTAAAATATTCTATATAATTTGTATTAATGTTTCTTAATAATTCAATTATTTGAATATATATATATATATATAAATATATATATATATATATATATATATATATATATATATATATATATATATATAGAATATTGCATCTATGTATATCTTATTTGTTATGGTATATTACACTATTGTTAATATATATTATATTTAAACGGTGTCTAAATAAAATAATAATAATAATAATAATAATATATACCATTGTAAACAAATAATAATGGTATACCAATAAGTATATATATTTATTTTTACATCTTTGATATATGTATATTTAAAAACATTAAAACATTAAAACATAAAGTATATTTTATACCTAATAGTAATCTAATATTAAAATAAATACAAACATCAAATTAATTATTTTTAATATTAATTTTATATATATTAATTTTATAGATATTATTCCATTATGATTATTAAATTATATTTAATATTATAATATGTGAATTCTATGTGTATTATATTTGTAATATTTCTAATGAACTAATAATGCATATATTATAATGTTTACCCACTAAGTGCATGGCGTTATTAATGGCAAGTTAATTGTTAGATTTAAATATTGGATTTGCACAAATGTATAGAGAGTATAGGGAGACCTGCATAGTTACTCACTAAATAGAATTAAATACGATTCGTTACTAAATTTAAATTATCGATTTGACCATGTAAAATTATCTTTCTTCCCTTATAATATAACATGGGAAGATAATCAATTTAACATGAATCAGATAGGAATATGTTTCAACTCCTTATTAAATATGTTTATTGCTTTTGATACAATTATCACATATTTAATAATATATATGTATATATTTCTATTAGAAATATCATATTTTTTAAATAATCTCCCTTGAAAAATCACACAATTTTAATATATCCAGGATTTTTCAAAATATGTTGGCAATTTATAAAATATTAAAAAATCTATATAATATATCTTATATTAAATGACAATATGTTTGTCTCGAGAAGTTTTGTATCTTCTTTCTCCATGAGAATGTTACCAACTCTGATATTATTATTATCATTATCATTATCATTCACACTTCCTGTTTACTATTATTCTGTCAAACATCAATTTAATTCCAAATTAATTTAGCCTGCTTAATCCGATATCCAGATAAGTTTTCCATGAATATTTTATAATCATCACATTTATAAACATATAACACACATTGTTTACTTATTAATTATTTTTTTCACGCACTACTTTGTCATTTATTCAACTTTATATCATTCATATTTAAAATATTAATAAAATCATTGGAGCATATCATTTCTATTATATTGTTGTTTACATTTTTCTCTATTCTATTATTTTTATTTATAATCTCTATATTCATATTATAATCTCTATATTCATATTATAATATCACTATTATTACACGTCTTACACTATTCATATACATTCATATACATACATATACATTATATACATTCATATACATTATAAACATTCATATACATTATATACATTCATATACATTATATACATTCATATACACTATATACATTTTATTTTGTATTAGTTTATATACATTTCATTATATCTATAATTGCATAATTAATTAGATTTAATTATAATAATTAATTATTACATTAAACTATATACATTATATATTTATGCATTGCCATGTATATTTGTGCTTATATCCAATATAAATAAACAATAAAGTATATATATATATATATATATAAATATACTGTTTTAATATTTTTAATATATTTGTTTATATATATATATATATATATAAATATATATATATATATATATATATAAATATATATATCATTTTATCCTTTTATTATTCTATGTATAATAAATAAGATACATTATATATAATAGCATATAGCATATAACATATACAAATATTTTAAATATTTCGAAAATATATTACTTATAAAAAATGGCAAATAAAAAAAAAAATGACAACATTAACTTAAATTTAAAGGATTTTAATGAAATATTATCTAATCAAAAAATTATAATTGACAATCAAGCAATAATAATTGAAAAAAAAAATGATGACAATTACTTAAACTTAAATTTAAATGATTTAAAAGAAATGTTATCTAATCAAAAAATAATAATAGATAATCAAGCAATAATAATTGAAAATCAAAACACAATAATTAACAAATTAACAAATACAACACATAAGTCAGATTTACAATCTTTCGCAGAAATTACAAAACTAAATATAAACTCAGCAATCCAAACTAATATGACCAATACTATAAGAAAGACAATAAATGAAAATAATGTTAACGTTGAAAAAAATAAATCCATAATACTGTATAATGTTAAAATGGAAAATGATGACAATTTCGAAACAAGAACAAGTAATGAATTAAATAAAATACATGAAATACTGAAAAATACTGTATGTGATTATAAAATAACTAAATACCATAGAATAGGAAAATATGATGATAAAGCTAATAAAATAAGACCAATAAAAATAACATTTAATACAGAAAACGAAAAACAAGACATTATAAATTCAGCACATAAATTAAAAAATACGCAGTATAGTAAGATTAGTATATCACAAGAATATACAAAAGAACAATTAATAGAAATACAAAAGCTCTCCATAGAAGCTAAAGGTAAAACAATCAATGGACACAAATTTGTGGTAAGATGTTCAATAAATAATACATTCAAAATAATAGAATTACAAAATAAAAATGAATAACTCAAAAGAAAAAAATGAATATATAACAAACAATTTTAATAAAATAAACAAAAAAATAGACGAACATAATCTAACATTTATACATCTAAATATACGAAGTCTTAATCACAACTTTGAATACTTGACAGATTTTTTAAATTTATTAACAAAAAAACCAGAAATAATTTGCCTTTCAGAAACCTGGCTAAATAACATAAATAATAATAACTTAAATATACCTAATTATAAACAGGTAATAAATAATAGACATTGTCAAGATAAGAGACGAGGAGGGGGAGTATGCATATACGTAACTAACAACCTAACATATAACATAGTAAATGAACTAACATTTAATATAATAGATTATCTAGAAATAGTAACAATAGAAATAATACAAGAAAGTGATAATAAAAATATAACAGTATCATGTATCTATAATAGTCCATTTAACAAAATAGAAGAGTTTAATACAATATTTTATGATAAATTTCATAAATTCATCAACAAAAAACTTATAATAATGGGGGATTTCAATATAGACACGACGAATAATATAAATTCAAAAATAAACCAACTAATGCACCAATTAGGACTAACACCACTTATACATTCTAATACAAGACCAATATACAATACAAATACAAACTTAATAATCGACCAAATCTACACTAATATAGATAGAAATTTCATAGGAAAAAGTGGTATAATACAAGAACAAATAACAGACCATCTTCCAATATATGCAAACTTTAACTTAAATAACAGATTACTGAAAAATAAAACATTAATAACAACAAGAAAAATTAAAAACAATAATATTGTAACATTTATTAAAAATCTATTACAAATAAAATGGGACACTGTATATAATAACAATAATGCAGAAGATGCCTATAATATTTTCTACACTCAATATATAAATATAATAAACAAACACTTTCCCATAATCACTTCAAAAGTATCATCACAAATATTCTCTAAAAACTGGATAACAAATAACATAAAAAGAAAAATAAATAAAAAACAAAAACTATTTAACTCATATCTACAAAGTAAATCAGAATTAGATTTATACGTTTATAAATCTTATAGAAATAATTTACAAAACACAATAAAACAAGCAAAACAAAAATACATTAACAAACAAATAAACGATAACATAACATCGAAAGAACATTGGAAAACAGTAAATAATATCATTAATACAAATGTAAATAAACACAATATTACATACATTAAAGATAAAAATAATAAAAACACATTTGACTCAAGTAAAATAGCAAATATATTTAATGAACAATTTATTAATAATGCACAAATTATAAATGATCAATTTAAAAATCAAAATATAATAAATCCTGTAGAAATACCAAATATAAATAATTCTATATTCATAGAACCAACCAATAAACAAGAAATAACTTCAATAATAAAAAATAGTAAATTAAAAACCTCATTAGATATAAACCTAATTAACATGAAAATTGTAAAAATATCAATAGATTATATTTCATCACCACTAACACATATTTTTAATTTATGTATTAGTGAAGGTATATTTCCACAAAAAATGAAAAATTCCATAATAAAACCTATATATAAAAATAAAAACCAATACGAACCATGCAACTACAGGCCCATATCAATACTATGTCAAATTTCAAAAATATTTGAAAAAATAATACATCAGAGATTTACTTCATTTTTTCAAAAAAACCTAATTATATCTAATACACAATACGGATATACTAAAAAGCATAACACAACACATGCTATTTTAGATTTATATAACCATATATTAATAAACAAAGAACAAAATAAATCAATAAATACTCTATTCCTTGATCTAAGCAAAGCATTTGACACGCTAGATCACAACATATTAATAGATAAATTATATAAATATGGAATAAGAAGCAATTCGCTACAACTTATCAAAAGCTACCTAAGTAATCGAAAACAAGTTGTTTTGATAAATGATAAAAAATCACAAATATTATGTAATAATATTGGGGTACCACAAGGATCAATACTTGGTCCTCTCCTATTTATAATATACACAAATGACCTATCATTACTATTCAATAATAACCAACAAGTAAAACTTATAGTATATGCTGATGATACAGCAATAACATTTACAAGTGAAAACAATGAAAAATTAAAATATACCATAGATAATATGATTACAAAAATAGAAAAATGGTATACATTTAATAAACTTAAAATAAATATCAATAAAACTAAAATAGTCAATTTTAACTCGAGAAAATACAGTAACATACATCTAAAAATAAATAATATATCAATACAAAATGAAATAGAATATAAATATCTAGGAATAATAATTGACAAAGATATAAACTTTAAAAATCATATATTTAATCTTAATAATAAATTATCGAAAATACTTTACTCAATAAGCAGATTATCAAAATACATTAAGACAAAACCAATGATTATCATATATAACAGCCTATTCCTGCCACACATAATGTATGGAAATATAATATGGGGTAATATTTATAAAAGTAATCTTACAAATTTAATTCTCACACAAAAAAAAATCATAAGAATAATAAACAAAACCAAATATTTCAGAGAACATACAAATTTGCTATTTGAAAGGAATAATATATTAAAACTCAATAGTTTAATAAAATATAACACGCTAATATACATGCATGACCATCACAATAATAATCTACCACAAAATATTTATAACATACATAAAAAACACGAAAATAAAAATAAAAATAAATTAAGGAAATCACCTATCTACAAAATACCTTATACAAAAAAAAGTCAACTAATAAATAGTATCCTAACCATGGGACCTAAGTTATGGAATAATCTAAATGGAGATATCCAAATTATAAAAAACAAAAATTCATATAAAAAAAAAATAAAAAATCAACTCATTGAGATACAAAAAAAAAATTAAAAATTAAAAAAAAATTAAAAAATATAAATTATATAAAAAAATTATTATTATTATTATTATTATTATTATTATTATTATTATTATTATTATTATTATTATTATTATTATTATTATTATTATTATTATTATTATTATTATTATTATTATTATTATTATTATTATTATTATTTTGATGTTTATGTTTTTAAATGATAATAAAATATCTTATAAAACATAAGAAGAAAACGAAATGAAAAAAAGTAAAGTAATTCAACAAAAAAAAACGTTCCGGTGATGGTGATGCAGGCGACAGCATAGAAAAGATAATTATCTTCATCTGAAGCCTTTTAGAGGAAACAATAATATAATGAATTTAATAATTCACATGATATATATATATATATATACAACTTTCTTCTAATAAATATTATTATTATTATTATTATTATTATTATTATATATTGACTTTTTATACATGATTATTAATAACAAACATTGTCGCATCATGCGACTGGCATACCTTTCCTCTAGTTGAAATATTTGTATGTGTGAATACACAACCTGAGTTATCTATTATCTTTGTCTATTGTCTTTGATGACTAACCGATTACATAACGCAGATGAAGGCCTTAACCTACAAAACACGAGCACTCACATCTCCAATGCTATGTATGTGCTATTGGACGTATGCCTAGTATCTATTCCGATAAGATTACTGCATGTCTGGCACATAATAAGCTACTGCGTGGCGTACACCTGTTTCTCATATGTTTACTACTTGTCTGGAGGTTAGTAACACTATATATATATTATATAATATAATATATAATAATATATTGATATTATATATTATATTGCACATTTTATGTTTGTTTCACGTTTTAATCATTGTTTTTATAATATAACGATAGTTTGAATAAGTTTGAACTATTTTTTATTGTTTATCTGAACGTTAGATATCAAGTATTATATATATATATATATATATATATATATAATATTACCTGTAGTTATATAATCCTATATTGTCATGGTATTATTATAGTATCATAATACTACCTACATTGGTCAACCATTGTTATATTATAATTAGCATCATAATTAATGTGCTATCAATTAAAACCGTAGATTATAATCTTAATAATGATTAATGAATTTGAAATATAATATTAGATAGATAGATATATAGATATATATATATATATATATATATATATATATATATATATATATATATCTAACTGCCTGTGTGGCTCAGTGGCTAAGGCGTCAGACACACAATCAGTAGGACACTGGTTCGACCCTCGTCCGGACCATTAATTAATTTTATAAAATGGGTCTTAAAATATTATTTAGAAGTGATCTTATATAATTGTGTATAAATAAATGATCGGCTCACGTTAAAACCATGAATGCCTTAACATGAGAGCGGCTTCGAAGGACATTAGAGCCATATATGGTTATACGTGAAAACTTCATCTAAGTTCCTGTATGGGATGAAAGGACTCCACCAAATAACAATAACAATATATATATAATATAATATTACACATATTTTTAATATTAACCCTATTGGCTATATATGTTGGAAATAATATTAAATTCTAATTAGGTACGAATGAAGATGGAAAACATTACGTGTATACGATTCTGGACTATAGTACAAGACCATTGGGCGCTGCTTGTTTATTGTTTTCGTCCTACATAGCAGCTTGTTTCATTCATGCTCTGTTGTTTGCATTGACTAGATTACGTACAAAACTGTTACATTACTATAACACCCGTTCACGTATATCGCCAATGAGTGATGACGGCTCTGAGAAAATACTTGCCGATATCAGATATGCATAGTTTTATGTTAAGTCGACTATATATTATAATCATTTACACGTTTTTATGCGAATATATTATATCATAAAAAAATATTATATTTTAAAAAAGTCATCAATTTTCGATGTAAATTATTGTATTTAAATATATATATTGTTATGTTATTAATGAATGATATGTTATTAATTATTATTATATTTATGTGATGAATTTATATATTTATTTCTATATTTTATTTATATTATATTTATTATATGAACACGTGAAATTTTATACCCCTACAAATATTTTTACAAATAGATTTGTTATATATTTTTATTTATCAATAAAATTCTATATTTTTAATCCAGTGCATATAATTCTATTTAGCTAACTAACATTAAGTTATACCAAGGATATTAAGTTTACTAAAGCATGTTTTGTGAAACTTTAACTTTACGTTTAAATGAATGTATCATATTGCTTTATAGTCCAAGAATACATATTTTAATTTGATATGCAAATTATGTCAAATTTCGTTTTAATATTAATGATTTCAATATATTGTTATTAAAATTGTAATATAATTTAATATACATTATATTATTTAGAAAAAATAATATAAAAATATATTTGATATAATTTAAAAAAAGAAAATTAAAAATTTGATTTTTATTTATAATAAAAAGTTTATATAGAAATTCAAATTAAAAATATGACTTATTTTACAAATTAATAAATATATCTTTGAAATCAGTGAAATAAACTATTGATATACTATTGAAGTATCTAGTTGGGAGTACAACAATTATAATTTCAGAGATAAAGATCAATGTATTGTCCTTGATATTAGTTATTATTAAATAATAAATATATAACCATTTACATTATACTTGTATACAAGATATTAATATATAAAATTGTAGGTAAAATATTTGTTAATGGCTCATTTTTAATAATCATTTCTAATTTAAAAAAATATAAATATTAATTCATTTAAATATTTTGTTTAAGCAAACAAATCTTTAACTTAACTATGTTATAACTTGAATGTATATAGGTAATTAATTTGATAATGTCTATTAAATATTAATGTAAGATTATGGTTAATGCATTTATATTATTTTTGTATAAAATAATAATTTTTAAAACTAATATTACAAATTTAAATTTATTAAAATATAAACAAATATTTATATTAGTTCTTACAAAACATAAATTCGCATACTATAAATTACAATCATATTCTGAAGAAGCTGAAAAACTTTTATCTGGTTTGTAAGTTGCCATTATAGTTATTATATATAGAACGTATAGTATAACAACATACACGAATAGGTATACTATATATTATATTGACAAATGTATTGAATATTTATTTCCTATAAAATTATATTATTAATCAGTAAAGTAAGTTATTTAAAAAAAGCAATATATGACCTTCTATATTAATCATATTGAACGTTTTATTATTATTTATTATTAATTAATGTTATTTATTATTCTGATTATCTCGCAATAAGTCAACTTGATCTGCTCTTGGTTTACCATCTTAGTTTGCACCTACTCCATCCTAATATAATAATATTTATTTATTGAAATCTCTTATATATTGAATACAATACAAATAGCGGATACAAATGGACCCCTCAAGAAGTCATAGACTTGTACATGTTATAAATAACTGTGAGAGGCCCCGGACAATACAATACAAATAGTAACATTTTTTTTTCTTGTGTTTTGATTTATTGTTTATTAAGTTCTTTATAAACACAAGAGAAATTCAAGAACTGCCTGGAGTCGAACCCGGGACCTCTGGCTTACTAGCTTTTGGTTGTCCCACTGAGCCATCGACCCCAGACGAATAATAGCATTATTTGATATATTTGTATGTTGTAGATATAGGTCAAATAGTCCTAATGTCCTAATAGATAAAATTAAAAGCATATACATTATAGAGGGTTATTAACTACCATATGAATTTGTAGGTTATTAAAATTCATCGCATATTAATTACAAATCATATAAGATAGATGTTTTCATAAATTTAAATTAGAAGATTAAAGTTAATAGATCCAAATACAAATGTTTAAATTCCAAATAATTATATATTGATAATTATCAATTATCCTTGAAAATAAAAGGATAATTATATCTAATATTCTTAACATTTATAGGAAATATAATAATAGTATCAGATTTAATTAAATAAAAGTAATCAATTATTGTGATAATAAAATACAAATATAATTAACAATTGATCAGTCATATTGAATATATTATTCAATATATTAAATAATATTAATATCACATTACATGAAAAATAAGGTTCTATTTCTACTTTTAAAGAAAAATAAATAATATTTATTTAATTTTAAATCAATATTGACTATTAAAATATATATAATATATGCAATATTGCTATTAATATAATACATATGTATTATATTAAAATAAATTATTAATAGTAAATTACTATTAGCAAGGACATGATTTATGCTAAATCACATACATTGTGAACTTTTATTTATTATAGTAATTTTATCATATTGACCAGAAGTACATATTTTAATTTGATTAAAAATCAGTGAAAAAACTCCCTATTATATTACAACCATAATATAATTTAATACACATTATATTAATTATAATGACGACATAAATAATATATATATATATATATAAACATCGTTAAATTCAAACAGATTTTATAAATAAATATCTAAATAGAATTATAAATTAAAAATATGGTTGAATTTTATTTTATAAATAAATATGCAGGAACTATCCGTAGACATCTAAGGGGCGAAGCCTAAATATAAATATATAACGTCTTTGGAACTATCATTGAAATCATTGAAATATAATTAAATATATCACTGAATATAATCTATTTCGTAGTAAAACAAGTTACTATTGAAGATATAGCTAATATATATCCTGTCCTTTCGGTTAGGTTTGTTTGGTTATAGTAATCCGCATATTACAAAGTTAACAATTATTTAAAGTTGTAAACAAGTTCCCAAAATATTGCGCTGATCTCAGTTATCAAACAATCTCATATTTAAATATTTCGATTGTTTTTACAGTGTCTCTAAATATGTATTACTTTTGTAAACTCATTATGCCCATAGTGATACGTATACGTAATACTGCAGGGCAAAGTGGACCGCACCTAATACGGACACCTTAACAATAAATGGTATTACAATTGTATGACTCAATATTGTATTCAAAAATTACACTATTTATATTATCTGATTATAGATATTATTGTGATTTTAAAATTTTAATTAATCTTATTATTCAATATATAACAGGGGTGTCCGTATTCGGTACCCAGTATTATATTACGGACACCCTATATACTAAATCAGATAAATTACAATTACATTATTTATAATTAATTTTACGAATAATTTAATGTAATTTAATTAGTAATTAATGTATTCATTTTTATTATTTATTAATTAATAATACAATTTAAGTATCTATATAATAAGATTTTTAGATTTAGCTTAATTGGTGGTATTGATATTATAAGGCACGCGATTTTTATGAAAATCAGAATAGTTCATACGCTTCTCTCTGATTGGTTATAGGGTGTCCGTATTAGGGATTTATATGACCTCTAGATATATTCTTATAACTTAATTAATATTTGATACAAAATATAGTAATTATATATATATGTATATGTATTATATACTAAGTATATAACTATGTATATAATGTTTAGAATGTTTTAGTTTTTATCGATATATCGATGTATACATTTGTATATTCTTGAGAAAGTTTTAAGTTGAAATTTGTTTATAATAAATTTAAAAACGTAATAAAAAAATCAGCTTATTGGATATATCAACACTATTTTTAATACTTAAAAAATAAAAATACTTATTTTGACTATTTATATAATTATGAATATTTTATTATTAATTTTTTTTGTAGGATTTATGGTTTCTGAGATATCGAGAGTGTTCGTATTCTGGCATTGTCCGTATTCGGTTACTTTCCCCTATGTATGTGCGTTGATGAAGTTGATATTTTAATTTGAGTATTATATATAAAATATATAAATATATACTATATATGAGTTTTGTGAAAATGCCTTTTTTACCTATTAAACATGAATATCAGATTATGGTTAATGTATTTATATTATTTATTTTATAAAATAATAATTTTTTAAATTAATCTTAAAAATTTTAATTTTGTTAAATATAAACAAATATTTATAATATTTATTACAAAACATAAATTCGCATACTATAAATTACAATCATATTCAGAAGAAACCGTAACACTTCAGGAATTTATCTGGTTTGTAAGTTGCCACTAGAGTATATATATATATATATATATATATATATATATATATATATATATATATATATATATATAGATATATATATTGCAATAATTAAACGAATATATAAAAATAATAATATCCAATTAATAACTAATTATAGACCTATTTCTTTATTACCACAAATAAGTAAAATATTCGAAAAAATCATATATAATAGACTATCAAATTGTATACATAAAAATAATATAATTAATAATAATCAATATGGCTTCATACCAAACTCCAATACAGCTGTATCATTAATAAATATACAACATTTTATTTTTTTAAATACTAATAATAATAAAAAAGTAGCAACAATATTTTTAGATCTTAAAAAAGCTTTTGACGTCGTAGATCATAATATATTAATTGATAAATTAGAATCGTATGGATTCAGAGGTAAAATGAAAACATTTTTAAAAAGTTATTTATATAAAAGATATATTGTTACCAGAATAAATGATTCATTATCATCGAAGGATTGTATAGAATATGGAGTACCCCAAGGATCAGTTCTTGGGCCTCTTTTTTATATTATTTATTAATGATATGCCAACTATTTTGTAAGATGCAGTCAATATTAATATAAACTTATATGCAGATGATACATCACTTACAATATATGCAGACAATAATGAATTATTAACTAAATATCTACAATATTGTATATCGATAAATTAATATATTGGTTCAATATCAATAAACTAAAACTGAATATTGAAAAAAACAATTGTAAATTCTAAAATTGAAATTGTAGGTAGTTACAAATTTCTAGGATTAATTTTAGATCAACATTTAACTTTTAAAAAACATATAGAATATCTAGCTAACAAATTATCATCTATAATATATTTTATGAAAAAAGTTTCGTTTTTAAGTACTGAAAATATGATTTTATTATATAACTCTTTTTTTTATCTAATATTTCTTATGGCATAGAAATATGGGGAAATACCTATAAATCAAATATAAATATTATTATGTTATTGCCATTGATATAAAGAAAGTGGATAAGCAATTGAATGTAGTATATGGCACTATCCGCTACGAGCGCTGCAGTCGAAACCCACTATCTATATATTGATAATCACTACCAATTGTTATGTACTATCTATACTAAAAATAAATTATATATTTAAAATACATAATATCAACATTCCTCGTAATTTTGTGTATTTAAATTGAAGATATAATACTATTTTATTGATTTTATTGATATTTATAATTTAAATCCATTGATATAGATAGAAGTCACTTTAATCTATTTCGACGAAAAGCCTACTGTTTTAATATTTTACATATATAGTATGACTAATATCCAATAAAAATCACTGATACCATTTTGTTAATTTATAGATAAATGTGTCATTCACGTGTCTATCTTTTACATGCATTGCGTCAATTGCTTATCCACTTTCTTTATATCGATGGTTATTGCAAAAAAAAATTATCAGAATTATTAACAAAAAAATCTTAAATTTAAATCTATTACCTTTAATCAGATTATCAAATATATCTGAATTATTTATTAGTAATAATATTCTAAAATTAAATGATCTAGTGATGTTTAGAAATATGATATTAATTTATAAATTGTTAAATAAAAATTACAAAATTGATTTTAATGAATATTTTACATTAAATAAACGTAATGATAGATTCATTTTACCATTAATGAAAACTACAAAATACCAAAATACAATATTCTTCAAATGTATAAAGTATTATAATGATATAATATTTGGTAGGGGAATTATGTCTAATACGGGCCACTTTTTATGATATCAAATAACTTTTTTATTTATAATGTGAAATTAATGAAATTTGATCACGATTTAGATATTATAAACGTCAATAACATTACAATTTCAATTTTTGTAAAAATGTTATGTATCGTCGAAAATGTACCTGGCCTGTATTGTAAACAATGTTTGTAATACGGGCCAGGTGGTTTTAATACGGGCCGGGTAAAACATCCAATAGATGGCGAAACTAGTTATCATATTTCATCCAATCAAATGAATTGTTAAATTGATGATACAATTTTCACGCTATCAGCATACTTATCACGCATACTTTAATTTATTTCAGTGATTTAAACTAATTTACACCATAGTGGACTACGGGAACCTACTAATGTAACCTACGTATATAGTAGTTACTATCTACGTTATTTCTATATATATATATATAGGAATAAAATAAATAATAGATTACATAATTTAATTTAAATAAGTGGTAGTAGTAGTAGTAGTAGTAGTAGTAGTAGTAGTAGTAGTAGTAGTAGTAGTAGTAGTAGTAGTAATAGTAGTAGTAGTAGTAGTAGTAGTAGTAGTAGTAGTAGTAGTAGTAGTAGTAGTAGTAGTAGTAGTAGTAGTAGTAGTAGTAGTAGTAGTAGTAGTAGTAGTAGTAGTAGTAGTAGTAGTAGTAGTAGTAGTAGTAGTAGTAGTAGTAGTAGTAGTAGTAGTAGTAGTAGTAGTAGTAGTAGTAGTAGTAGTAGTAGTAGTAGTAGTAGTAGTAGTAGTAGTAGTAGTAGTAGTAGTAGTAGTAGTAGTAGTAGTAGTAGTAGTAGTAGTAGTAGTAGTAGTAGTAGTAGTAGTAGTAGTAGTAGTAGTAGTAGTAGTAGTAGTAGTAGTAGTAGTAGTAGTAGTAGTAGTAGTAGTAGTAGTAGTAGTAGTAGTAGTAGTAGTAGTAGTAGTAGTAGTAGTAGTAGTAGTAGTAGTAGTAGTAGTAGTAGTAGTAGTAGTAGTAGTAGTAGTAGTAGTAGTAGTAGTAGTAGTAGTAGTAGTAGTAGTAGTAGTAGTAGTAGTAGTAGTAGTAGTAGTAGTAGTAGTAGTAGTAGTAGTAGTAGTAGTAGTAGTAGTAGTAGTAGTAGTAGTAGTAGTAGTAGTAGTAGTAGTAGTAGTAGTAGTAGTAGTAGTAGTAGTAGTAGTAGTAGTAGTAGTAGTAGTAGTAGTAGTAGTAGTAGTAGTAGTAGTAGTAGTAGTAGTAGTAGTAGTAGTAGTAGTAGTAGTAGTAGTAGTAGTAGTAGTAGTAGTAGTAGTAGTAGTAGTAGTAGTAGTAGTAGTAGTAGTAGTAGTAGTAGTAGTAGTAGTAGTAGTAGTAGTAGTAGTAGTAGTAGTAGTAGTAGTAGTAGTAGTAGTAGTAGTAGTAGTAGTAGTAGTAGTAGTAGTAGTAGTAGTAGTAGTAGTAGTAGTAGTAGTAGTAGTAGTAGTAGTAGTAGTAGTAGTAGTAGTAGTAGTAGTAGTAGTAGTAGTAGTAGTAGTAGTAGTAGTAGTAGTAGTAGTAGTAGTAGTAGTAGTAGTAGTAGTAGTAGTAGTAGTAGTAGTAGTAGTAGTAGTAGTAGTAGTAGTAGTAGTAGTAGTAGTAGTAGTAGTAGTAGTAGTAGTAGTAGTAGTAGTAGTAGTAGTAGTAGTAGTAGTAGTAGTAGTAGTAGTAGTAGTAGTAGTAGTAGTAGTAGTAGTAGTAGTAGTAGTAGTAGTAGTAGTAGTAGTAGTAGTAGTAGTAGTAGTAGTAGTAGTAGTAGTAGTAGTAGTAGTAGTAGTAGTAGTAGTAGTAGTAGTAGTAGTAGTAGTAGTAGTAGTAGTAGTAGTAGTAGTAGTAGTAGTAGTAGTAGTAGTAGTAGTAGTAGTAGTAGTAGTAGTAGTAGTAGTAGTAGTAGTAGTAGTAGTAGTAGTAGTAGTAGTAGTAGTAGTAGTAGTAGTAGTAGTAGTAGTAGTAGTAGTAGTAGTAGTAGTAGTAGTAGTAGTAGTAGTAGTAGTAGTAGTAGTAGTAGTAGTAGTAGTAGTAGTAGTAGTAGTAGTAGTAGTAGTAGTAGTAGTAGTAGTAGTAGTAGTAGTAGTAGTAGTAGTAGTAGTAGTAGTAGTAGTAGTAGTAGTAGTAGTAGTAGTAGTAGTAGTAGTAGTAGTAGTAGTAGTAGTAGTAGTAGTAGTAGTAGTAGTAGTAGTAGTAGTAGTAGTAGTAGTAGTAGTAGTAGTAGTAGTAGTAGTAGTAGTAGTAGTAGTAGTAGTAGTAGTAGTAGTAGTAGTAGTAGTAGTAGTAGTAGTAGTAGTAGTAGTAGTAGTAGTAGTAGTAGTAGTAGTAGTAGTAGTAGTAGTAGTAGTAGTAGTAGTAGTAGTAGTAGTAGTAGTAGTAGTAGTAGTAGTAGTAGTAGTAGTAGTAGTAGTAGTAGTAGTAGTAGTAGTAGTAGTAGTAGTAGTAGTAGTAGTAGTAGTAGTAGTAGTAGTAGTAGTAGTAGTAGTAGTAGTAGTAGTAGTAGTAGTAGTAGTAGTAGTAGTAGTAGTAGTAGTAGTAGTAGTAGTAGTAGTAGTAGTAGTAGTAGTAGTAGTAGTAGTAGTAGTAGTAGTAGTAGTAGTAGTAGTAGTAGTAGTAGTAGTAGTAGTAGTAGTAGTAGTAGTAGTAGTAGTAGTAGTAGTAGTAGTAGTAGTAGTAGTAGTAGTAGTAGTAGTAGTAGTAGTAGTAGTAGTAGTAGTAGTAGTAGTAGTAGTAGTAGTAGTAGTAGTAGTAGTAGTAGTAGTAGTAGTAGTAGTAGTAGTAGTAGTAGTAGTAGTAGTAGTAGTAGTAGTAGTAGTAGTAGTAGTAGTAGTAGTAGTAGTAGTAGTAGTAGTAGTAGTAGTAGTAGTAGTAGTAGTAGTAGTAGTAGTAGTAGTAGTAGTAGTAGTAGTAGTAGTAGTAGTAGTAGTAGTAGTAGTAGTAGTAGTAGTAGTAGTAGTAGTAGTAGTAGTAGTAGTAGTATTAGTAGTAGTAGTAGTAGTAGTAGTAGTAATTAATAACAAAATATGATAATTAATATATTTGTTAATATATTTAATACGGAAATATAATTATTAATGATATCATTATCGATGGCTAATATTGATTATTATCAATATACAATAAGGGAATATATTCCCTTAATAGACAAGTGATTATATATATAATACTTCTACACCTACGATATTATTATAGTGTGTAAGTATTCAGTGAACATGTTACATTAATAAAATTATATTTATAATAAATAAATTAACATGCATATCAATGTAATGTTAAAATATGTATGTTAAAGTAATGTAAAATATATTTATAACAAAAATATCGATATCTATAGAAATCAAACTGTAAAATCAAATGAATCAAAGAGTATTGCATAATAATATATTGAATTGTATGGCGAATTTTAATTGTATTATTGATTTAATTTATTTTTAATTGTAGCCTTTAGAATAGTAAATATAAAATAAAACTGTTCATTGAACTATGTGTTATAATGTGTGTCTGTATATTTAACGTAGTTAGGTATACATTAGAATATATAATAATATATAAATTAATAATTTTACGATGAATTATTTCTGTCTATATATATTGTATAGTATGCAGGATCTAGAGAAATTAACAATATTAAAATATAATTTAAACATATTCATTTAACTTTAATAAATAATTATAGATATGTTTTGTATAGGTGAATAGATTTGAAAATGTTGTATACGATATAAAATACATATTAAGTGAAAATTTCGATAAATATATATAACAATAATTTATATGAATAAACAAAAATGTTGTTAACAAAATGTGCAATATATAAATATTATAATTTAACTACATTAAGTTAGATACAATAAATAAAATAGAAATACAATGAAAAAAGTTAACAATAAAATGCATTAAATAAATTCTATAGAATATCGATAGAGTGTAACTTTAATTGTTATATATAACGTATACTATGCTGAATAATGTAAACATTCATACGTATGTGTTTCTAGAGGCTATAGTAAAATATAACATATATGTTACATTTTATAATTATTTTCTATCATCCGACTTAGGAAATTAATGCAACAGTGCAAATATACACAACCTATATGTAGAATAATATGATATATAATCATATAATAATGAATGGAAATTAGGAATGAGATATCATTCATTATTTATTGACAAATATGTATATAATTATTATAAATTATGTATTATAAATAATATCATATAATCATAAGTATATAATTGTATACATAAACTATTTAACAAACATATGGTTTATAATATTAATACCATAGACATAATAATATATTTTTACATTATATATCCATTATTAATACACACATTATAATGTGTATTATAATAAATTAGTATTCATATTATAATTACTTCAAATTAAACACATTGTAATATCTATAGATCTACATATACTATCTACATTGTCTCTCTTTCACAATTATATTATTATAAACATACAAAGAACATAAATATAATTACTGCCTCGCTAGATATATATTATATGCCATATCGATGAGCTAACAATAATTTCCGATCTCACTAATTTTAGATAATATTAATTATACTGTATATTCAAATTTACATTATGCTTTAATACTTATTATATTATATCAATTATATTTCAATATAATATTTATTATCGATTATAATCGATAATTATAGATATACAGTCAAAGCTCGATAACTCAATATTGACGGGACGGAGTTTTCATGTTGAGTTAGCGAGTATGTTGAGTTATCGGATGTATAAATTGATGACTTAATTAATGTTTTGTTCACATAAATGCATTCAAAATAGTACTCGTATGATAATATAATAATTGTAATTGTATTTTTACGTTTATATATTTATATCCATATATTATTAAATAAAACCATGTTGAATAATGTATGTTGAATTATATTTGTTGAGAAATGTAGTTTTACATGTAAAAGATACGAATCCAACAACATATGTTTGTGATATTTAGATTTTTCATAAATGTTGAGTTATCGGATGTATATTTACATGTAATGTATATGCTAAGATTATAAAAACGATGTTGAGTTATATGTATGTTGAGTTATATTTGTTGAGTAATAGGGTTTTTGTTAACATGTAAAAGATACGAATTCAACCAAATATGTTTTGGATATTGAGTTATCGGCAATGTTGAGTTATCGGCATGTTGAGTTACCGAGCTTCTACTGTATATATAGATACCAATTATGATTTTATTATTTAATATTAAAATTGATACACTGATATAATTATAAATAATATCACATTTACAAAAGTTATATATATATAATAATAAGAAAAGAAATAAAATGAAAAGATTATAAAAAGGATGTTGAGTTATATGTATGTTGAGTTATATTTGTTGAGTAATAGGGTTTTTGTTAACATGTAAAAGATACGAATTCAACCAAATATTTGTTGGATATAGAGTTATCGGCAATGTTGAGTTATCGGCATGTTGAGTTACCGAGCTTCTACTGTATATATAGATACCAATTATGATTTTATTATTTAATATTAAAATTGATACACTGATATAATTATAAATAATATCACATTTACAAAAGTTATATATATATATATATATATATATATATATATATATATATATATATATGTATACATATTTTAAATATATAAATAATATCACATTTACAAAAGTTATATATATATATATATATATATGTATACATATTTTGTTATATATATATATATATATATATATATATATATATATATATATATATATATATATATACAATAGTACATATACGATTACACATATTCTCTCTCATATATTCAAATATATGTATAATATTATAAATTCATATATATTTAAACATATAATATGCCTTTATATATCAATACATATGGATATTCGTATATGAGTATATGCATATACGCATTCATGCGTATACAGTGTATATATATATATATGTATTTATATATTAACATACATATAAATATACGTGAATATGCATACATGCGGTGTAATAATCATATATATTAGAATCACCTATTTGTAATTTCAATGATAATAATGTACGCATTCATTATAGCCACTCTCGTAATAGTTCGATCTAATAATAAACGCATATATGAATATTCGATATAAAGAAACTTTATTTATATCGATGGTATGAATACACGCACGATGTCGCACGCACTTATATTATATTTTATTTCAGTGATATGATATTATAAAATAGTAACATAGAATCAAGCCTTTTCATTGGTCATGTGGCCCGTATTACTAACATTATAATGTGCCTATAGGTGGCCCGTATTGCAAACATTTGATACACCTGTTAAATAACCCCTCACACACTTAATATTTAATATAAAGTAGAATGTATACATTTATATTCTTCGTATTTAATCAAACTTTCCAATGGTGCTCTGAAATATTTAATTAATAGTAGATTTATCAATGTAAATGGTTGATAACTACATTATTATTTAGTAAATTTTCATTTGTAAACTATTTTTTGATATAATGATCAATATCAGAATTATGAATGCACATATTAAAATAAAAAATACTGATTATTAATAGAAATATGAAACTGAATAAATCTTGTATATATTTTTTTTTGATTTGAACAATAGTTACTGAGATATCGCAGTGGCCCGTATTACACACTGGCCCGTATTAGACATAATTCCCCTAATATTCTTTAAAAAAAATAAAATAACAAATATAAATCAATTAAAAAAAGTTATGAAATTGTTTTTCGTTAACCAATATAAAATATAACATTTATGTGTGATGTTTAATAATATTAAAAATATATTATTTCCTCAAATATTATATTGTAAATTATACAAATATTTTATATTATACAACTTTATTAAAAAAATCAGTATTAAATAGGTATTTCTCCATATAAATTTGACATTTTTACATATTTTACATTTTTATATATTTTACATCATATAACTAAACACAAAAAATAAATAAAAAACAGTATTACAAATTAGAAGTATTAAAAACATAAAAAAAAACAGTATTAAATGTTTAAAAATGTTTAAAATTACTATTTATCAAAAATATTTTATATTTATTTTTCAAATTTGACGTTTTATATATTTAACTTTACATAACTAATAATAAAAAAAACTAAACAGTATTAAAAATTAAAAGTATTAAAATAATAAAAAACAGTATTAGAATTAAAACAATTATAAACAGTATTAATAACCTATAGTAACCTACAAATATATATATATATCAATATTATTAAAATTGACATAAAATATGTGATACAAATATTTAGATTCTTTATAAATATTATATAACAATTATGAAAAATGTATTAATTATATTTTATACTTTGTTTTGGATGCTAACATGGGAATCAAATATTTGTTTTAGTTTTTTTTTATTCTTTCTTTTATATTTGTGTTTATTGTTTATTTTAATATCTATTTTTATGTAATTTTATTGTATTTTATCCGAATGAAGATGATGAAATATGACATTACACTACTGTTAGATATCGAATTAAAAAAGCTCATCGCTTTCACTGATTCTCCTTAGACATTGTCTATAAACTGAATTCATTCATATAGATATATATATATAGTATGATAATAACATACAGGCATAGGTATAATATATATTATATTTACATAAATGTGTTGAATATTTATTATAACCTAAAGATCGTATAAGTTATACACCTAAGGGAAAGTAACCGAATACGGACATTCTCGGTATCTCAGAAACCATACATCCTACAAAAAAAATGTAATGAATAAAATATTCATAATTATATAAATAGTCTAAAAAAGTATTTTTTATTTTTTAATTATTCAAAATATTGATGATATAAAATAAACTGATTTTTGTATTACGTTTTTAAATTTATGAAAAAAAATGTCAACTTAAAACCTTTTCAAGAATATACAAATGTATCAATATAACATATAACACTATATTATTAAAAAATAAAGCATTCTAAAGTTATATATATAATTTCTATATTTGTTATCAAATATTCATTAAGTTATAATCATATATAGAGGTCATATAAGTCCCTAATACGGACACTATATATGTCTTAATACGGACACCCTATAACCAATCATCGCGAAGCGTGTGAAGTTCACTGTGAACTATTCTGATTTTAATCAAAATCGAATGCGTAATAAAATGAATACCATCAATGAAGTTAAATCTAAAAATGTTATTATATATATACTTAAATTGTATTATTAATTAAAAAAATAATAAAAATAAATATATTATTAACTAATTAAATTAGAATAACTTGTTCATAAAATTAATTATAAATAATGTAATTATAATGTGTCTTATTGATTCATCAATAATATATAGTTTATCTAGTGGTATATAGGGTATCCGTAGTATAACACATGGTGTCCGTATTCGGAAATGGGTACCAAATACGGACACCCACGTTATTTATGGAATAAAATATTAAATAAAATTTTAAAATCACAATAATATCTATAATCATATAATATTAATATACTATAATTTTAGAATACATATAGTGATTCATAAAATGTTAAGACCATTAATGGTACAATAAATGTATTGTTAAAGTTTTCGTATTAGGTTACTTTCCCCTACATTGTTTTTTTTAAAGTATTTTTCCTTTACTGATTAATAATATAGTTTTATATTAGATAAGTATTAGATAGAATATGTGTATACTTATGTAGTAATACATATAGGTGTGCTTCTATAGCAGCTGGTGTTTAGTAGTGTTCATTAGCCTAGCTATTCACTCGATATAACAACAAATAGATGTAGTATTGCCAACCTATATAGTAACCTCCCGGTAACTCGTGCTATATTGCTATAATGTACATGTGTAAATACAAGTAGGCATAATTAGATATCACAAAATAACCAATATCTCAGAAACATTTTGTCGTTCTATGCGAGTCTGAATTATCGGGAGTTGAATATGATTAGGGGAGGGTGGGGTTGTATGACCATGTTTTTGTATAAAGTGCTATCATTGTTGTAATAATACATTTTTCTTAATTATTTATATTGTATTGCATAATATATGATATTAGTTAACTAATATATTACTTTTAGATATAAGGAATACTTATAAGATTTCATAATTACAATTAATAAAAAAAAATAAAAAAGTTCATTCAACCCCAAAGGCGGGGTTGAATGAACATAGCCTGTTTTACTTATTTAATTGCTCTTGGCATGACAGTTTTATCACATATTCTATCAGTTTGTTGAGTATAGTTTATCATTTTTGATTCCTAGAAATAATATTTAAATAATTATTATGAATTAGTAATAGACCCTCATTAAAATTAATTTAATTAATTATATTGATATATAATTAATTATATTATTTCTATTTAATCATTACTTATTTATATTCGGATCATTGAATATATATTATAATATTATAATAATATTAATATTATAATATTATAATATTATATTATAAATATTAACATATGATATTTGGCTTATTGAACAATGTTCATATAACCCCGTTTTTAGTGTTTCACTAACCCCATATGAAATTGTATTATTAATTGTTAAAATTTAAATATTTTAAAATTTTAAATATATTTGTATATTAATATTATATATTAAAATCATATATATAATATGAAAATAATCAAATAATTATTATAGAATTTATAACATATATTACATTGTCTGGAATTTTTACTTTTGAGCGTACTTTAGTTAAAAATGTGATTAAAATGATACTATTTTTATTTTTTTATTAAATGATACTTCCGCAACTGTATTAATTATAGATGATGATACTAGTTCAGTTAAATCAAATTTCTGCTGTAGCAAACAATTGTTATATCCAGTGGCTCATGCAAGACACCTGTTCATACAACCCCATGGGGTATATATGTAGTGGAGAGTGCACTCTCCCCTACATATATTCGTATATTTACATAGTAGTCATGGCTATACATTCAAGCGTGACGCTTCAGCTAGGAATGTTTATAATTGTTATCAT